>JAWNPD010000649.1:650200-1300401 GCA_035045305.1 Drosophila maculinotata | reverse complement strand
GACGCACGATGGAGACGCAACGGGTACCAGTTTGTCACACAGAGAGTGGAGGTTCGTAGAAGCGATCAAAATGCCGGGCAGAGCAGCAAGTGGAAGACCTTCCCGAGCAACCAGTGCGACCAGAGCGGCCATCTTGTGAATGTAGTATGGTCCAGTGTAGATGGGGCCCGAGGTGTGTCACATCTCTTTTGTGTCGCACATTTGTCAGAAATTAATCATGCGCTTGCTCCTACAGATATACATATATATATATATATATATGGTATATACATATATACCACATATACAATGGGGCAGAGCAGCAACATTCTTAGCATTTTGATAAATTAGCCGTCGAGCCGCAGGAAGGTGCGAGCTGCTGTCTGGCATCGTCTTAGCCGGGTCTCAAGTCGTCGGCCAGCGTCTGTAAAATGCAATTAAATGCGACCAAAACACACGACTTTGGTGGCGCAATTAATTTTCATTAAAAGCAAAGAACTTGGGAAACTACAACAGATTGCAACGCATTGCCAACAATGCGATCCAACGATCCAACGATCCAAGTGATCGCGATCTGGCTGGCTGATCGGAACATGAGCTACTCACCAGTGGTGCATTGGCCAAAAGTCATCGCATCGATTGACGCTAATTGATATGCTTATCGGCAATCGATAAGATTACGTTTGTGATTACTCAGCGCTCGTGTTGCTGGCTGTAGTTCAATCCACTTTCAATTTGACAGCCCCGACAGACAGGTGACAAGCCATAACTCACAATCGCTTACTGCATTGTTCCAATGAAATATCCACATATGTATATGCGTCCACCGATCCTTACCATGTCCGCTTCTTTAGTTATGCATGGCCGAGTGAGGCTTGTGGTCTGCCGTGCACGTATGCAATATGCGAGACACGAACCGTTGCAATAGCACCGTGAATTATGCCAAGTCGGCGGGTTTTGCTTTTAGTTTGCAATTCTGGAATTCTGCATGCAAAAGAACCAAGAATCCGCGTCATCATCAGTGTTGGCCAGCGATTCCTTTTTTCATGCTAATAACATAATTGATGATATTGTCTTTTAATTCGTTGCATGCCGCATGCCTCGCATGCCAATTAAATGCGGTGGCATCTTCACATTCGATGAAGATATTTTTCATGATTTGACACTGAATTGCAATTTATAGTTGTTAAACTGCTCAACAACAAAAGATATACTAAAACATTACAATGAATCGAACCTGTTTTAGATCAAAACAAATCCAATTTCTCTTTAATTTTTCATTCGCTACGCTTGAAAAACAACAGCAAAAGCGATGAGAAAAAGTCAGTAAAGGGATTTTGAGAAAGGATTTCACCTTTGGAGCAAAACAAATTAGAGATTTCAAATGTAATTTACGACCAAAATGGTTGATCTATGATGGGTATTAAGGGTTTCCATGGCGTCGCTGCTCGACTCCTTGTTCTTGCCGCCATTCAGCCGTATTCCGATGGGGGTGGAAATCCACACATAACGTAATAAGCACACACCTTTCTCTACGGCTGCTGTTAATGTGAGGCTGTTTGCATACCCTGTACATTTTGTATGTATTCATCTAAATTAATAAAACAGCAAAATGAAGATACGACACTTAAATTTAATTATATTTTAACTGCAATTTATTTCTAAGCTTAAATTACAATTTATTTTAACGTTATCGAAATCAATTTCTAATTTTATAATTGACTAATCGTTTACCACGAAAACTTAAAATAAAATAATATATTTTCAACCAATCTATGAAGGTAAATTATTAACCTTAGCTTTAAGAATACAAATACAATGTAGGTTTGGGTTAAATTTTGTATATATATATATTTAAAGTTGCTTTCTAATTTTGGTTTCTATATTGGTTCTGTACAGCAGACTAAAACGCATTTTATGTTATTGTGTTTTATTGTTTTTGTTTTGTTTTTATAGTTCAATAATATTACAATTTGTATAATGTAAATTTTTGTGGATATGTATTTCCTACAAATAAGTGGGTCGATTAAGTATGCTACCGATATATTAGACTCTTAGGAAATCAGCAGAATGCTCTGGTACTTTTTGAAGAGTATTTCAAAGTCAATCAACCTCTTTGAAATAGCTGAATTCAAGATGCGCATAAGCTTATTCACGACTGTTAGAAATTGAAGCAACAAACTTGGCTAGCTAGTTTTTATTTTTGTGCGAGTGTGTGTGAGTGTGTGTGTGTGAGTATGTGTATTTTTTTATTTGTACAAATAAGCGACGCCAAAGACGGCCAAGAGTCGCCCGGTCGCCATTCGTGCCATTCATCTTGTTAGCCGCCTGCCGTCTGCTTATACGAGTACTGCATCAAGAAATCTGCTGCAAAACGGGAAAATAAATCAGCGCACTGAGGCGAGCGTATTGTGATGGGGTTGCAAGGGGGTTGGTGGTTGGGGGGGGGGGGGGGGCAGCAAGTACTGTGTGGCATACAGGCGGACACAGCTCGTACTCGATACTCGTATGTCAAGTGTATTTTTGGACCCCGTCGCTGACCCCGCGATACACCCCTCGACGCCCTTCCCTTCGTAGTCGCACCTAGCCGTCGCGAGCTAGCGACAACTCTTTCACTTGGCATCTTCTGCTTTCTTCTGATTTCCTTCGCTTTAACAGGCATCCTTAGCGCCGAGATTTATGACATTTTAGTTGGCAACGTCCACTTATCTTATCGCATTGTTGGCATCGCACTCTCTCGGTATAAAGCGCATCGCAGCCCCGAACCCAGACTCTGTCCCCGCCATCGTAGTAATGCATATCTTTGGCATGACCTCACCGTACGGTCAGCAACGCTTTGAGGAAAATCTGTTTTACTGCCACTCATCGATTCGAGCATTCAAAATGTCGTACGACACTTTCCGGCCCTCCGGCGCTTGGAGTCGAACATTGTTTTATGGCCGAATTAATGTAACTACCTGTGCAAGCTGGCCGAAAGTAAAAGTGCGTTGGCTGTGACCTAATAACGCGCATAATGTCTATCATTTCTATCGGACAATAGAAGGAGACGGGCAATGAGCCTCATTATTTGCCATTAAGGTCAAGGTCACTGATTGTTCTCAATGCCTTTCAAATCGTTCACCTGTTCAATGGAAATGGCATCAATATTTACATCGATGTCCTTCGGCTTTTAGTCTCTTTTATTGAAGGCCACATTATATTTAGGTATTATGTAACTGAAAATCGAAAATACATAATGCATGTTCATAAAACACATTTAATATGATTACTAAATAAATGAATAATAATGTTTATTTATTAAAAAGCTGGACACATTTATGAGTTTCCTCAATGAAAATAAATGTAATCTTTGATATAGATTGATATATATATATCGATATAGTTGAACAACTAAGAGTGCTTATATAAATATTAATTACAATTTCTAAATATAGTATAGTCTATTTCTAATGAGCTTAATAGTCTTCTGAAATGCTATATATATATATATATATATATGGTACTGTTAATTTCTATACATTTGAACTGGACACAGTTGTAGACTGAGACTCATTTAAATCTGAATTCAGCACATGTACTCGTATTGATATTGATTTATCTGTATGGAGGACATACATCTTCCCAATTTTACGTATGCCACACATTCCTGCCCCGCCCACAATGAATAAACTTTCGCAATTTCAAATAATCGCAGGCGCCATAATGAGGCCTTCGAGCACACACAGAGAGCTGCAAAGCCACCCTGGTCCTTGGACCCAGTCTCAGTCTCAGACTCAGTCTCAGTCACAGTCCCCATAGAGGGGCACGGGACCTAAACAAAGCCAATGCAGACCCGGGCATACCAAAAGAAAAGAAAAACTTTCTTATTGCCAAAACTGCCAAACTCAGACCCAAAACCGAAACCGAACCCAAGCTTCAATCCCCCAGAACGGGTCCACACCCCCGCACCGGCACCCGCACCCTCTCTCGCTGGTCGCTGGCTCTGTTGCGGCGGTGGCAAAGTCGACAGTGGCAGCCAAGACGACGCGGCGATAGCATGAGGGATTACAGCGCGTGATTTATATGGGATTCCGAAGAAATATGGGCGAAATGTGTCGGCAATTTTTATTGGACATTTTAAAAAGCGAGTAAGATGTTCTACGCGCGCTCTCCACACACATCCCCCCTTTCCATCTCCCCTTCCTCAACGCCACTTTGCTTCTAATGTTGCTCTGTTTGTTGCTGTTGTTGGTGGTGGCATGGACGCTGCTGCTGCTGCTGTGGCTCCTGGGAATAAGAAATAAGGAACTGCGGCAAGAAAGTTGCCGCCTGGCCCCAGCTCTGGCCACACATATTTTCCGCTGCTGCTGCAGCAGCTGCTGCCGCAGCATTTTCCCACTTGATTTTCCGTGCGTAGTTAGTAAGGAAGTCGCGTTCGCGTCCGCGTCCATTCGTTCGCAGCCTCTCTAACGAGCGCCAGCGAATATTTATGATCGCCCCCTTCCTTCAACTCTCCCCTCCTTCTCCCCATCCCTCACCCAGTGCATACAGGAGAGGCAGTGGCCAACAGTCGGCAGGCAGCAGGCAGCGGCCGGTAGCAAAAGTTTTGCCCAACTTTGCCATTTTCAGCGGTTTTGCATTAATTTAAATTTCGAATGCAAATGAGCCAATTTCACTGAGTGCCACGTTTTGGTCTAAAGAAGCTGCTTACTCGCCTCCCATCGCTATTGCTTAGCACCCCCAACAACCCCATCAAAGTGCGCCCAATTCCCAGCTTGACAAATTACCCTAAACCCAGCGATCTACGCTGCCAACTTTCCACTCTTCTTCCACTCTTTGTTTGCTACACGAATTTTTGTGTGAATTGTGACGCGCAGCGAGTGGCGTCAAAATGATTTAGTTTGTCCCTGGCACTGCAATTGTTAATGCGCCACTTAATTTAATCGCCTCCAGTCAGCCAATCCCCCCCCTCTCCCCAACCAACACCTACCCCACACATGGGCGGGGCTGCGTCGTTTCATGTATTTTTTGATATTTGTCGCGCGCGTTTTTTTTTTTTTCGGTGCGCTGCAAATTTGCAACTCGTGGCACGTTGTAATGGAAATTAATTAGGCAACTTCAACTGCCTTCAGAGCGGCCGACAGCGGTGGCGGCGGCGGCGGCGGCACTTTTATTTGCCACCCGCGGCATCGTTATATCATTTTTAATTTAGTGGGTGTCCCGCCTCGGGCATATTGTGTAATTTATATCGTCAGCTCATGAATTAACGAGCCCAATTCGAGCTAGTTCACTTGAGTACAATATCAAGCTGCATTCTTTGTCTTCCTTTTTGCCATGCTACAAACGGGGACTTAAATAGTAGTAGATCTTTAAGTATCCGCGTATCCTGTAATAGCTGTAAATTGTATCGAATTCACTTCAATACTTTTGAGTTGCAATTGAATAAGTAAAAAATACTTTAGCAGTCCTCGGTAGATGAGTTGTCTAAGGATACGAACTGCATTTCGAAGGCTGGTCTATGTTGGGTGAATTGTTTGAAGTCTATATATCTGCATAATAATTGTTAATATTATTTCAATTACTTCAACTTAATACCTCGCCGAAGCAAATAAAGGCTTTGCATTTATTTTCATTATTGCACAAAATGATTTAAATATCATCTGCAAAAACTTTACTGTAACCAAATGTCTAATTGAAAATTAAATGTGGATGGTTGAGGGGCGGTACTGTGCCTGCAAGGAGCTGCTTCTGATGCTGCTTAATTATGGAAAAGCGGCAGCAACGATGCATCATCTTTATGTGGAAAGAGGCAGATGGTCTTTTGCTGTTGCTGCTGGTGTTGCTGCTAATGTTGCTGCCGTTCTGCCGCAGCAACATAACAACCCAAAAAACGCGATGCGATGCCTTATGAACTGTTCCACTACACACATGAGTGTGTGAGTGTGTGTGTGTGTGAGTGTGTGCGTGCTGCTATCAACAGCAAATAAATGTACGAAACACGCGAGAATAATGCGCGCATATTGTCCAAATTTGTTCTCTATAAATTTAATAAACAAAACACAAAAAACAAAAAACAACAAGACAGCAACAACAACAAATAAAAAGTAAAAAGTAAAGAAAGAAAAAGACCAACTGAAAATGAAATTTGCGCAGCTTGTTTACGTTTACCGGAGAAGTAACGCAGGACAGGAACGATTCAGGATATGCAAGGACTTGAAAGTGGCTCGGTTTTCAGAGCAGGGCTGGTTGGTTGGATGGTTGGTTGGTTGGTTGGTTGGTCGGTTGGTTTGTTGGATGAATGTTGGCGGCTGGTGGAGTGTTACTGATGCTGCCGAGAGGCAAAAGAACTATGTTTGGCGAGAGATAAAGCAATAAATTCTGTCAGAAATTTAATTTGATAATAAATCTTTGGTTCTAGCGCTACGGAATTTATTTGGCTCGCACTCACGCACACACACAGTTTTGTGTATATATATATATATATATATATATATACAGCATATATGTACATATATAGAAATTCGTGCACATAATAAAACAAAAAGGGCGCATAAAACGTGCGTGCACGCCAAGGATGAATGAGGATACCGAACATGACACTTATGGATGTTCCAGCACACACACACACACACAGAGAGAGTCTCATATATACACACATTGACTGCGTTGGCGTTGGCGACATTTGTCGGGCATGTTGTCTCTTTATCCCTTTTCAAAATATCACCTACACCTATGCAGGACAACAATGTGCTTGTCTGTGTGTGTGGGACACCGCCATGTCAGATGGTACATAAAATGCTTTCTAATCCGTTTAAGGGCCAAAACCACTCACGCTTTCTACTGCCATTTGGCCTTATCACATGGAAATTGCCTCAAGCGTTGATAAGTTTTTAAGCAGCTTGTTCTATCTTTATACACACACAAATATACCATATATACATACAATTAACAGCTGAGATCAATCTGCCATATGTGAAATGTTTTATTTGAAAATAATGCTGATATTACCATAAATAAATCCCGCTTTCTCAATTCTTTTAAATCAGGATTAACATAATACTAAAGTAATTGATTCATAAACAAAATAATATTTTTCATTGCAGAATTGGAAAAAAGCCCGGTAACAGTTTTTCGATTCTGTTATTATTTGGAGATTTTTTAAAAATAACAATGTGAAACCATAAAAAGCCGTTTTCAAAATTATTAAAATGTTTTTTCGATAATAATAGAAATTTTTTTAAATTTCGTATATTAGAAGATTTTTTTTATATTTTTTTCACACGCTTTTTCCGCAAAGAAAACTAATATTTTTTATTGCATACTCTTGGGCGAACCATTAAAATAACTTCAATGCTCTTCAAATTATGAAATAGAAAATGTTCATGATCGATTTAAAATCTATTTTTAAACAATTTTTTCAAAGATTATATAAAAACTTTATTTATACCAAATTAAAACTAAATACTCAGCGGCTTTGCATGTAAACGCCCTATATGGTTTCTTAACTCCATACAAATGGCCTTCCTTGACTTCAAACTCCCATAACTTGGTCAAAACTAAACCGATTGTCAAGCTTGAGGCCATTTTTCAGATGGTTTCAGCTATATATCAATT
This sequence comes from Drosophila maculinotata, assembly GCA_035045305.1. Taxonomy (NCBI): domain Eukaryota; kingdom Metazoa; phylum Arthropoda; class Insecta; order Diptera; family Drosophilidae; genus Drosophila; species Drosophila maculinotata. Next base: position 1,292,829 of record JAWNPD010000649.1, on the reverse strand, counting down.
CTACATTTCAAGTTTATGCATTATTGAAAATTACATTTTTTCAAATATTTTTGCTAAAAAAGCATAAGGGGGGACCCTTACCAAAATTGATTTTTCAAAAATAAATTCTTGAAATTCTTTTTTTAATCAATTGTGAATGTCAAAATTTGTATAAAAAACTATATGAAAAGTGATTCTGAGGTGTTTCATTTTTCTGTCAAAAATCATGCCAAAATGACAAAAAAATTGGCTTGTAAACGCCCTGATTGGTCCACAAATGCCCTTCCAAGACTTCAAACTCCCACAACTTGGTCAAAACTGAACCGATTATCAAGCTTGAGGTCATTTTGTTCATGGTTTGTCCTATATATCAATTCTACATTTCAAGTTTATGCATTATTGAAAATTACATTTTTTCAAATATTTTTGCTAAAAAAGCATAAGGGGGGACCCTTACGAAAATTGATTTTTCAAAAAATAGATTCTTGAAATTCTTTTTTAAATCAATTGTGAATGTCAAAATTAGTATAAAAAACTATAGGAAAAGTGATTCTGAGGTGTTTCATTTTTCTTTCAAAAATCATGCCAAAATGACAAAAAAAATGGCTTGTAAACGCCCTGATTGGTCCACAAATGCCCTTCCAAGACTTCAAACTCCCACAACTTGGTCAAAACTGAACCGATTATCAAGGTTGAGGTCATTTTGTTCATGGTTCGTCCTATATATCAATTCTACATTTCAAGTTTATGCATTATTGAAAATTACATTTTTTCAAATATTTTTGCTAAAAGAGCATAAGGGGGGACCCTTACCAAAATTGATTTTTCAAAAAATAGATTCCTGAAATTCTTTTTTAAATCAATTGCGAATGTCAAAATTAGTATAAAAAACTATAGGAAAAGTGATTCTGAGGTGTTTCATTTTTCTGTCAAAAATCATGCCAAAATGACAAAAAAAATTGGCTTGTAAACGCCCTGATTGGTCCACAAATGCCCTTCCAAGACTTCAAACTCCCACAACTTGGTCAAAACTGAACCGATTATCAAGCTTGAGGTCATTTTGTTCATGGTTTGTCCTATATATCAATTCTACATTTCAAGTTTATGCATTATTGAAAATTACATTTTCTCAAATATTTTTGCTAAAAAAGCATAAGAGGGGACCCTTACCAAAATTGATTTTTCAAAAAATAGATTCTTGAAATTATTTTTTAAATCCATTGTGAATGTCAAAATTAGTATAAAAAACTATATGAAAAGTGATTCTGAGGTGTTTCATTTTTCTGTCAAAAATCATGCCAAAATGACCAAAAAATTGGCTTGTAAACGCCCTGATTGGTCCACAAATGCCCTTCCAAGACTTCAAACTCCCATAACTTGGTCAAAACTGAACCGATTATCAAGCTTGAGGTCATTTTGTTCATGGTTTGTCCTATATATCAATTCTACATTTCATTTTTATTTTTCAAAAAATAGATTCTTGAAATTCTTTTTTTAATCAATTGTGAATATCAAAATTAGTATAAAAAACTATAGGAAAAGTGATTCTGCGGTGTTTCATTTTTCTGTCAAAAATCATGCCAAAGTGACAAAAAAAATTGGCTTGTAAACGCCCTGATTGGTCCACAAATGCCCTTCCTAGACTTCAAACTCCCACAACTTGGTCAAAACTGAACGGATTGTCAAGCTTGAGGTCATTTTGTTCATGGTTTGTCCTATATTTCAATTCTACATTTCAAGTTTATGCATTATTGAAAATTACATTTTTTCAAATATTTTTGCTAAAAAATCATAAGGGGGACCGTTAGCAAAATTGATTTTTCAAAAAATAGATTCTTGAAATTCTTTTTTAAATCAATTGTGAATGTCAAAATTAGTATAAAAAACTATATGAAAAGTGATTCTGAGGTGTTTCATTTTTCTTTCAAAAATCATGCCAAAATGACAAAAAAATTGGCTTGTAAACGCCCTGATTGGTCCACAAATGCCCTTCCAAGACTTCAAACTCCCACAACTTGGTCAAAACTGAACCGATTATCAAGGTTGAGGTCATTTTGTTCATGGTTCGTCCTATATATCAATTCTACATTTCAAGTTTATGCATTATTGAAAATTACATTTTTTCAAATATTTTTGCTAAAAGAGCATAAGGGGGGACCCTTACCAAAATTGATTTTTCAAAAAATAGATTCCTGAAATTCTTTTTTTAATCAATTGTGAATGTCAAAATTAGTATAAAAAACTAAAGGAAAGGTCATTCTGAGGTGTTTCATTTTTCTGTCAAAAATCATGCCAAAATGACAAAAAAAATTGGCTTGTCAACGCCCTGATTGGTCCACAAATGCCCTTCCAAGACTTCAAACTCCCACAACTTGGTCAAAACTGAACCGATTATCAAGCTTGAGGTCATTTTGTTCATGGTTTGTCCTATATATCAATTCTACATTTCAAGTTTATGCATTATTGAAAATTAAATTTTTACAAATATTTTTGCTAAAAAAGCATAAGGGGGGACCCTTACCAAAATTGATTTTTAAAAAAATAGATTCTTGAAACCCTTTTTTCATTAATTGTGAATGTCAAAATTAGTATAAAAAACTATAGGAAAAGTCTTTCTGAGGATTTTCATTTTTCTGTCAAAAATCATGCCAAAATGACAAAAAAAATTGGCTTGTAAACGCCCTGATTGGTCCACAAATGCCCTTCCAAGACTTCAAACTCCCACAACTTGGTCAAAACTGAACCGATTATCAAGCTTGAGGTCATTTTGTTCATGGTTTGTCCTATATTTCAATTCTACATTTCAAGTTTATGCATTATTGAAAATTACATTTTTTCAAATAGTTTTGCTAAAAAAGCATAAGGGGGGACCCTTACCAAAATTGATTTTTCAAAAAATAGATTCTTGAAATTCTTTTTTAAATCAATTGTGAATGTCAAAATTAGTATAAAAAACTATATGAAAAGTGATTCTGAGGTGTTTCATTTTTCTGTCAAAAATCATGCCAAAATGACAAAAAAATTGGCTTGTAAACGCCCTGATTGGTCCACAAATGCCCATCCAAGACTTCAAACTCCCATAACTTGGTCAAAAGTGAACCGATTAACAAGCTTGAGGTCATTTTGTTCATGGTTTGTCCTATATATCAATTCTACATTTCAAGTTTATGCATTATTGAAAATTAAATTATTTCAAATATTTTTGCTAAAAAATCATAAGGGGGGACCCCTACCAAAATTGATTTTTCAAAAAATAGATTCTTGAAATTCTTTTTTAATCAATTGTGAATGTCAAAATTAGTATAAAAAACTATAGGAAAAGTGATTCTGCGGTGTTTCATTTTTCTGTCAAAAATCATGCCAAAATGACAAAAAAATTGGCTTGTAAACGCCCTGATTGGTACACAAATGCCCTTCCTAGACTTCAAACTCCCACAACTTGGTCAAAACTGAACCGATTATCAAGCTTGAGGTCATTTTGTTCATGGTTTGTCCTATATATCAATTCTACATTTCAAGTTTATGCATTATTGAAAATTAAATTTTTACAAATATTTTTGCTAAAAAAGCATAAGGGGGGACCCTTACCAAAATTGATTTTTCAAAAAATAGATTCTTGAAACCCTTTTTTCATTAATTGTGAATGTCAAAATTAGTATAAAAAACTATAGGAAAAGTCTTTCTGAGGTGTTTCATTTTTCTGTCAAAAATCATGCCAAAATGACAAAAAAAATTGGCTTGTAAACGCCCTGATTGGTCCACAAATGCCCTTCCAAGACTTCAAACTCCCACAACTTGGTCAAAACTGAACCGATTATCAAGCTTGAGGTCATTTTGTTCATGGTTTGTCCTATATATCAATTCTACATTTCAAGTTTATGCATTATTGAAAATTAAATTTTTTCAAATATTTTTGCTTAAAAAGCATAAGGGAGGACCCTTACCAAAATTGATTTTTCAAAAAATAGATTCTTGAAATTCTTTTTTTAATCAATTGTGAATGTCAAAATTAGTATACAAAACTATAGGAAAAGTCATTCTGAGGTGTTTCATTTTTCTGTCAAAAATCATGCCAAAATGACAAAAAAAATTGGCTTGTAAACGCCCTGATTGGTCCACAAATGCCCTTCATAGACTTCAAACTCCCACAACTTGGTCAAAACTGAACGGATTGTCAAGCTTGAGGTCATTTTGTTCATGGTTTGTCCTATATATCAATTCTACATTTCAAGTCTATGCATTATTGAAAATTACATTTTTTCAAATATTTTTGCTAAAAAAGCATAAGGGGGGACCCTTACCAAAATTGATTTTTCAAAAAATAGATTCTTGAAATTCTTTTTTAAATCAATTGTGAATGTCAAAATTAGTATACAAAACTATAGGAAAAGTCATTCTGAGGTGTTTCATTTTTCTGTCAAAAATCATGCCAAAATGACAAAAAAAATTGGCTTGTAAACGCCCTGATTGGTTCACAAATGACCTTCCAAGACTTCAAACTCCCACAACTTGGTCAAAACTGAACCGATTATCAAGGTTGAGGTCATTTTGTTCATGGTTTGTCCTATATATCAATTCTACATTTCAAGTTTATGCATTATTGAAAATTACATTTTTTCAAATATTTTTGCTAAAAAAGCATAAGGGGGGACCCTTACCAAAATTGATTTTTCAAAAAATTGATTCTTGAAATTCTTTTTTAAATCAATTGTGAATGTCAAAATTAGTATAAAAAACTATATGAAAAGTGATTCTGAGGTGTTTCATTTTTCTGTCAAAAATCATGCCAAAATGACAAAAAAATTGGCTGGTAAACGCCCTGATTGGTCCACAAATGCCCTTCCAAGACTTCAAACTCCCTCAACTTGGTCAAAACTGAACCGATTATCAAGCTTAAGGTCATTTTGTTCATGGTTTGTCCTATATATCAATTCTACATTTCAAGTTTATGCATTATTGAAAATTACATTTTTTCAAATATTTTTGCTAAAAAAGCATAAGGGGGGACCCTTAGCAAAATTGATTTTTCAAAAAATAGATTCTTGAAATTCTTTTTTTAATCAATTGTGAATGTCAAAATTAGTATAAAAAACTACAGGAAAAGGGATTCTCCGGTGTTTCATTTTTCTGTCAAAAATCATGCCAAAATGACAAAAAAAATTGGCTTGTAAACGCCCTGATTGGTCCACAAATGCCCTTCCTAGACTTCAAACTCCCACAACTTGGTCAAAACTGAACAGATTGTCAAGCTTGAGGTCATTTTGTTCATGGTTTGTCCTATATATCAATTCTACATTTCAAGTTTATGCATTATTGAAAATTACATTTTCTCAAATATTTTTGCTAAAAAAGCATAAGGGGGGACCCTTACCAAAATTGATTTTTCAAAAAATAGATTCTTGAAATTCTTTTTTAAATCAATTGTGAATGTCAAAATTAGTATAAAAAACTAAATGAAAAGTGATTCTGAGGTGTTTCATTTTTCTGTCAAAAATCATGCCAAAATGACAAAATAAATTGGCTTGTAAACGTCCTGATTGGTCCACAAATGCCCTTCCAAGGCTTCAAACTCCCACAACTTGGTCAAAACTGAACCGATTATCAAGCTTGAGGTCATTTTGTTCATGGTTTGTCCTATATATCAATTCTACATTTCAAGTTTATGCATTATTGAAAATTAAATTTTTTCAAATATTTTTGCTAAAAAAGCATAAGCTGGGACCCTTACCAAAATTGATTTTTCAAAAAATAGATTCTTGAAATTCTTTTTTAAATCAATTGTGAATGTCAAAATTAGTATAAAAAACTATAGGAAAAGTGATTGTGAGGTGTTTCATTTTTCTGTCAAAAATCATGCCAAAATGACAAAAAAAATTGGCTTGTAAACGCCCTGATTGGTTCACAAATGCCCTTCCAAGACTTCAAACTCCCACAACTTGGTCAAAACTTAACCGATTGTCAAGCTAAAGTCATTTGGTCATTATTTATCCACTGTATGCGGGTGTCAAAGCTAATATAATTAAGTTATAGTGGAAATAAAGATGGCATATAAATGTATGAGCATGTCAAATCCGAATGGAGATCGGGGGGAAGTATCGCAAAAGTCCAATATTCTTTACATCTGTATACTATACGAGAATAAACATTTCAAATTTGGAACAGATAGATCAAGATATCTAGAATTTCAAATAATAAGTCTCTAGCTCTTGTAGCCCTTGAGAAACGTGCGTTCATCAATAATATAAATACTTTATGGGGTCGGAGATGCTTCCTTATGCCTGTTACATACTTTTGCACAAAACCATTATAGCCTTTTTCCCATTTTTAATGGGTGTAGGGTGTAATGAGTATAATGAAAAAGCTTATAGAAAATTTACTCAATCGAAGTTAAAGTCGAAGAGAAGCATTAAAAGAAAAATATGTCTTTATTATATAAGAGAGTTCCCAACACAGCGATCTCTTTAGAAAGTGCCCAGACTCCAAGCTCCGGTCATTATTAGCTTGCTTTCTGGCTTTATCATTGGAGGAGGGCGTGATCATATTACGTGACATACTTTTGGGTACGAGAATGATAAAGTGCATTTATTTGCATTTTATTGGTTTAAGAAGTGACCACTGCATAAAGTTAGGTAAGGCACACTGCATCTTGATTGTTGGTTACTTTGCTGAGTCAACAAACAGGGAGAGCAAGAGCTGAAAAACTATTGGCGTCATCGAGTTGTCGGTGGCACAACATTCATCTTCCTCGCGCCGGAAGCGCCTTTGGAAAACTCAGCAGTGGCTTCGAGCTCCGGCTCTCGGCTCTCGGCTCTGACTCTGTATGCTGTTATTCGCATGAATTTAAATAAAAAGGGAATTTCTCATTTCGTTGCTGCAGCAGGAGTCGGAGTCGGAGTCGGAGCAGGAGCAGTAGTCAGTGACTGATGGTGGCTGCTTGCTCACAGATTGAATGGAGTGCTTCCGACTTCCGGTTTGGGGTTCAAATGCGAACGCTGCACTTTCGTCTGGAAAACTGCAATGCACCGCAAAAACTTGACAACCGTTGCGCAAAACATTGCCACCACAGCACCACAACACTTCCCCACATCTTGGATTGACTTTGAGTTGGCCAAGTTTCTCATCTCTGCGCTGACAAGTTTTTGCTGTATTTTTAGCTTAGCGGCAAAGTTTCAGCTTAACACAATTGGCGAGCAGCAGTTATGAACAAGTCTATCTCTCTCTCTCTCTCACTCTCTCTCTCTCTCTCTCTCTTTTTCTGGGTTGATTGGGCTACTCCCTCGCAGCTCTTCTTGCAAGCTGACCGAACCGCAGACATTTTGTCTGCCACCCAGCCATAAATCTAAGCGCGCGTCCTGTGCGAGCACTCGTCCTGCTCTCCTCCTTGAAGTATATGTATGTATATATATATATATATATAAATTGAAATGATTTCGAAACATCAAAGTGTTGTGGAGTTCAGAGCGCGCCAGCTGAGAGTAATGTCTTCTCTGTTTTCCATATTTTTGTTTCGCTGCATAACTTGCAGCAACATTAGCGCTTCATTCCTCGACATCTGGCGGCCATTTAAATTTTCCAGAGTGTTGAAGTCTTCCAAAGGCAGCTTAGGCTTACGACGCACCGGAAACTAAGTAGGAAGTGTATTAGCTGGTAAAGCGGAAACGTATTTACTGATCACATATCTCTGGGCAACGGTCAGCATCACCGTCACCAAGGACACCAAGGACACCAAGGACACCGAGGACACCGAGGACACCGAGGACAACAGCAACACCGTTATTGCCGGCTGCAGCAGGCGACACTGCAGCAGGAAGCGCAGCTTTGGCTCCCCGCCCGTCTGGCCATCGTTTGACGCAGCTCCCCCTCCCTCTCCGCCCCCCGATCCAGTTTATAGACCCCAGCCTGGCAAGGATGCTCTTAATTTATAGCATTGAACTTTTATTGGGCGAATTTCTGTTCATTTCCATGCGTGTATTAAGAATAATGGCCGCATGTGCCGGAAGTGCTTCATTTTAAAAGGGTGAATCTGTTGTCTGTATATCTATGTATGTGTGTGTGTGTGTGTGTATAAGAAAATAAATAAGCCACTATAGCTATTTAGCAAAATTAATATATTTTATTCCTTCAAGTATTTAGAGGATATGTATAAAGTCTGAGCCATTTGATTATAAATTAAAATCCCTATTAGGCTGCGAAATTAGGTCAAAAATTAGAATATATATAAATATTATGATAGAGTAGGTCGGTAGGAAAATATCTTTACCATTTTCCAATGTTTTAAAAAGTAAATTCATTAAATTTGTATAATTCTATAGGAATTGAAATATTTTATTAATTGCACAAATATTCTGCATATATATATTTTTACAATTGTGCGACTTGATTAAATTCGCGCATCCATTTATCATGAGTGCATTTTTCCGAATTCCATACAAATGTGCAAACAATGCAATGCTGTGGTCAGAAGGGGACTTACCCCAATCATATCCTCAAATGCAAATGCATTGTAGTTCATTTATATATGATATGTAGAAGTTAATTGCAATAACCATATTAACATTAACATAAGGAAAATGGGAGAAATAAATATTTGAACAGTCTATTAAAGGTCAAAATGATTACTTTTATGCCTGTATGTCCAGTCTTTATTATTCCCTAAACTAAATTTCAGGTTAATTGAATTTCAATGGATCCCAGTTGCATATGATGCAATCTTTTCGCATGGGTTGGCAAGTTCAATAAAAAATCGCAGTGTGAGAGTGCATTTGCCACCATGTGACCGCTAGGCGTTGCAAGTGCGTTTATGGTTTGATGATTTACAGTCACAGCCATAAATATTCGCACGGCCAGTGCGCACATTATTCGCGATTTATGCTGTGCCGACCATAATTCATGCAACAGCACATGTAAAATTTATGCAATTATTAATTTAACACTCCCCCGCACACACTTTTGTGCCATCTCTCCCCCGCTGCCCCCTCTCCCTGCGTATTATCAGTTGAAAACTGGACACAAAAGCAGATCTAATCTGGGCCCAGCTAAGCGTTTTCCGCCGCTCTAACCAATTTGGGGCGACAATGCAACAAATGAACTGCTGCCAGTTGGGCTCAATGCTCAATGCTGAATGCTGGGGCAACTCCCCGCACCTACCCCCGCACCTACCCCCGCACCGCAGCCAGCAGCTGGCCGTTGCGCCATAATTTACCCGACGAGCAAAAACACTCACGAAAATAATAAATGTCCAATATGTTAGCTCGGCTGGCAACATGGCAAAGTCGGCAAAAGAAACCAACACCCACCATGCCACAGCACAGCAAATCGACAGCAGCAACAACAGAGAACAAAAAAACTCATTCATTTGGCATGTGTGAAACAAACAGCAGCTCCAAAGCATTGGTGGATATGGATATGGTGGCAGTGGCTATGGTCCAGTGAAGGTCCGTCCTGGAAGTAACTGCCGCTGCCCTTAATGCAGGACCACCTGCTAGGCGCGAAGGGATGGGGGCGCGGACAGGCGGAGCTTGGTTCGAACATGGACAGCATGTCGCTCCATTAATTTGCCATAAAACAGAAGTGGACTAAAATTTGTTTGTAGTTGTTGTTCCTGTTGTTGTTCCAGCAAAAAATTACAAATGGTTCCAAGCGCACTAAAGATAGTTGGAGAAACTGAGCGACAGGAAGGAGGCTTAACTAGGGTTTTACTAATTTATGAACCTAACAACTTTGATGTTCTGTAAAATGTCCACAATGACACATTGAGAACCGGTCGAAAAGGCATCAAGTGAAAAAAATAACCATTGAGATATTAAAAGGCCATATCAATTGTTGTTAACAGTGTCCATCTTAGAAAATGCTCGGAATGCCAATCATCGGATCAAATACCCAAGTTATCCATATGAAAAATTTATTTGAGTATATTTATTATTTGTTCAGATTCTTTATTGTATATATGGCTTCTGACTGGAGTTTATACCTATACAATTTGCTTAATATATCACAAACGAATATATTCCCAGAGTTACCCTAATGGACAAGAGAAATAAATTCTTTTCAAAGAGAGCAGAGTCAATAAGATTATTAAGCATGTCCTCTATTAAAATATTTAAAAATATTGAATAATTATAGTTAAACTAATTTGCTTAGCACTATTAAAGTATTGCAGGCCTAAGATCTTGTATCGACACTTGTCTTAATGGCATCCCTGATCATGTCCTCAAAGTGCTGTATATTGGTAAGTGTTGTCATGCCTTGGGCACACTGACCAGCATTGGGGGCACTACTGATAACGCCATAAAGGAAGTGGCGACTAGAAGCCTTGGAGAAGGATTGAGTCTCGCGTTGGGCCGTGAATCCCCCACCACTGTCGCCATGACAGGCCCAGGACTTGCCCTGCGTATACATGCAGAACTTATCGGGACTAATGTCCTTAAAGCTGGCCGAGCACACGGAGTTCATTTTCGATTCGGCCGGCACAAACTGCAACTCTCGCTTATCCTTGAAGTTCCAGCCGGCAAATTGTCCCCGCACCTCGTTATTGATCGTCTCCTTCTCGGCAAAGTGGGAAAAAGCCACACAAACTGGCCGAATGGTGTCGCTCAGTTTATATGGTCTCTCCAGTATGATCAGCGCCAAATCGTTGAAGAAATTGTCCTCACGTCCCTTATAGCGACTGTAATAGATGATTTATGCAAATAGTTGATTAGCCATATAAATAAATAAATAATATCAGTATATGTATTTCATTTAAATGTCCTTTGCCATAACTTAATCAAAACTGAACCTATTTTCAAAAGCAATGTTTTTTAAACTATGAACTCATTGAAAATGTATGAATTGGGTTTCATGAATAAACACAGAAGTTATTTAAGATTACATTTTCCACAGTGTAGGGCTCATGGAAGAAGAAGCACAGCCTATTCTGCCGTCTCACTCGCTTTAAGTTTTATCATTTAATTTTGTTTTCCTTAATATATAATCATTTTACTCTTAAATTTTGTAAAATCTGATTCAATTTCCTATACCGACTGTCTGTAATAAAAAGTATTTATGGCTGAACAGAACGCAGGATACCTTCTTATCGATTTGAACCTTCTTGCTTTACTTAAAGCGTTGGTGAGTTTGCATAAAATGTAATTTAAAAACAAAAGCGTATTTTCTAACTCCACAACTCATAACCCTACAAGTCGAATTTGGTGGTTCTTGTAAGAGAAGATCTCCAGTATTTTTAAAATTACCATATACAAGTTTTAAATAGAAGATACTCACGATGGCACCATGATGTCCTGAACGGTATGATTGCGATCCTCCTTGGTGGTATCATAGTATCCCCTATATAGCTTTGAGGCAACCACACGAAAGATTTCGGCACTGTAAGTTTGCGAGGTCACCTCACTGAACACACAATGGGCAGCCGTGATGACCAAGTCCGGAGTGAGCAGCGATCCACCGCAGACAAAGTTATAGTCGCGCTCGTTGTGCCAGACATAGAGGCCGACGTGCCAGGGCACCACCGTGTTGTTGACGGAGTAGCCGCCGGCGGAGAAGGCTTGGGTGGGCGTCGCAATCTGGCCACACTGCTGATCGCAGCGCTCCCGCTCCCGGCTCCAGTGGCCGCTGGCCAGGCACTTGATGTCCGGCAGCTGGGTCGTGAGCGTCTCGAAGCCGGTGGCGCAATAAAACTTGATCTCGGTGCCAGGCGGATGGTAGCGTTGCTCGCAGCTCACCTGCTGCCCGTTGAGGGTACATGTGGCCGCGGTCGAGTAGCCATTGAACAGGTTCTTGGAGTGGCCAGCCGAGTCACGCATCGAGTCGCAGTATTCTGTAAGTGAGCAATTGATTAATAAATATTTAAAGATTTATATACAGCTGCTAATCCTCTCGTTACTCACTCACGCACTTGGGCACAACGGGCAGGCTCCATTTGCGATTGGCACAGTGGCTGCTCTTGGCGCCCTCGAGCACATAGCCGGGATTGCAGGAGAAGTAAACGGTTGCCCGGATAATGGGCGCCGTCAAGAATGTACCGCGATGATCCTTCAGTATGGGCTGCTCGTCACCCTGCGGCAATGGGCAGCCCAGCTGATCTGTGGGCTGGACAATCTGTGTGATTTGCGTTGGCGTTGAGGTGGTGTTGCACAGCAGTGGTGCCTCATCGGATCCGTCGAAGCAGTCGTTCTTGCCGTTGCACGTCAGCTGGCTGGAAATGCAGCTGCCACTGGCGCATTTGAAGGAGTAGCCCGGACACTCGAGGTGTCCGCACAACAAAACGGACTCATCGAAGCCGCTGCCATCCCCGCAGTCATCCTGGCCATCGCACAGAAACCGGGTCTTGTCAATGCATATGCCAGAGGGGCATTTGATCTCGTTGCTCCTGCAAAGAGTTCGTTAACTAATCTTTGGTATTTGGCTACTAAGTAGCTACTCACTGGCAGTTGCCCTGCAGTCGTCTATCAAAGTCACGTATGTCATCATCGTTGCCGCATCGCAGGACCGTCTCATCGGAGCCATCTGCACAATCCTTGACTCCATTACAGCCTGCCGTGCCAATCACACAGGCCCCATAGCTGCACTGGAAGAAGGGCTTGGAGCAGTGCTGCCTCTGGGATACACAAGTTTGACCCGTCTCGTCTGAGCCATCTGGACAGTTCTTAACTCCGTCGCAGGCCTCGAACTGTGAAATACAGCTGCCATTTTCGCACTCGAACTTCGAGGAGCCACAAGCGCCATCAGCAGATCCTGTTTGCAATTTAAGAATATTCAGTATTTGTTTAACATGAAATGAACAACTCTTGGCATTATCTATTCAAAATGCTGTTTATTACTTGGCTATAAAAAAAGAATTCTCTGAAATCTGAAATTAATACAAAATGCAACTTTATCGATCTTAAGTGGAGTATAATACACTAAAAAAAATACCCTGTACTCTGTTACACAAATATTTTTATAATTTATATTTTATCTATTTCAAAAGTTGCCAAACAATTCAAAAAACATAAACTGAATATATTATGTGAAAATTCTTTAATTCTTTGGGAGCAAACATTTTGTTTGAGCAGATAAGAAAAAGCAGGAAATTGTACGAGTATATACATTTGTCACAAAGTTTGATGACCGCGAACATCAAAACATGTTATTCATAAAACAATCAATACCGACAGCAAAACCAGATTTAATAGGCATTAAATCTGAGAAAAGTATATAGAATATACATTTGAACATTTAAGTAATATATATCTATAAAGATTTGTTGTTATTTATTTGTGAGTTACATTTATCAGTGAGAACAACAAAGACCTAAACAATAACAGAGAGTTACGCTACTGAGTAGAGTATACTCTTTTTCTCTTCGTCTCTCTCTCTCTCTTTCTCTCTCTCTTCCAGTTTTCTTATCTGCTTGTTATTCAGAGCCAAGATGCTTAAATGCTGGCTCAAATCAAGTTTATTCTCACGATCACAGAATCACACATACTGACTCAAACCGACATTAACATTTTTGTCAATGTGTGTGTGAGTGTGAGTGCTATACTACATATGTAGCTGTGTTTATTAGACATTTATTTTTAGACCGATATATATTATCATTCTTGACCATACTTACTTGCACTGAAGTTCAGTAATATCAAAAAATTGCACAGTAAATGCGATATGAAATATTTCAATATCATATTTTCTGTTCTACTAATGAAGTACTTTCAGCAATATTGTACACATATATATATATATGTTACTGCATCTGTACTTGTGCTTATTTATGTATTAATCCGACTACTTTTAATTAAGACGAGTGCTCTATCAGGAAACAATTGCAATCGCGCCGATCGACAGTACAAACCGAACTGACTTGAAATATATTGAGACAGACAGCAGTTGATATGCATGAGAACAGATTCATCATATCGAAGATGAAATACCCTAGAAAAAGCATTGGCAACTATAATATTATATTATATAGCTGTCTGGTACTAGATTAAGTCATGGTTATCAGATAAGTTGTACCTCAAACTCTAACAACTATTTTTGGTATGTTTAAAATAAATTCGTGTATGGAACATTTTCATTTAATGCAAAAATATAATTACTTCTGCAAGGGTATCTCTGAGTGTGCATCAAAACTGGGTCTGTTCAATGCTTAAACCAGTTTTAAGAGTGTGGACTCAAAGAACATAGACTTTAAAGAGTGTGTTTTCGCTCTTAAAGTGCATAAGAGAAGGTTGGCCGATTTTAAAGTGAATCTTCCCTCAGAACTGTATACGTTTTAAATATTGATGAAAACAAAATTAATGCCAATAAAGGAAAACTTTAATCAGCCATTAAATCTGAAAAATAGTTCCTACAAATTTTAAAGTCTTGAATTTAAAATAATATATATATATTAAAATAGTAATATAACAATTAATCTGTGAGCTGAGAATAAATATAATCCTAAGTCTATCGAACAGGATATTTGTTATCGATATATCCGATCAGGGTGGCCATAGCCAAACGATGATTCTCATCTTATTGGCGGGTACAGAGTAGCCAGAGTTGCCACAAGTCTGGTCGTATGTGGCGCCCTCCGTCAGCGAAAAGCGCAACTAACGTGGCGCAAACTCGTAACAGTCAGCTGCTGTCAGCCTGCCCACTGGTGCGCCTGACGAGCACCAGCTGGCGCTGCATACTAACGCCCTCCGTGTTTCAGTCGACCGTTCAATAGTTTCGGTTCGAGAATTCGAGAAAAAATAAATCCGTTATAATTTTGAAAAAATTCTTAAAAAACGATTTAAAATCGTAAAAACCTTTTCAAAATTTTAAAAAATGTTGTTGACCATTTTGGGCAATTTTTGAATTTTGGATTTTGATAGATTTTTTATTTTTTTTTTTTGTTAAAAAATTCTTTAAGACTTGTGACACATGCATTTTTTTTTTGATAAATACAAGTTTTTTGAAGTGGGTTCACTGGTTGTTTTTTCCGTTTTATTCATAGTTTACGTATAGTTTATATTGATAATTTACAACTTACGATGCTAACATAGAATGGCGTTAAATTAGAATTAAATAGTATACGAGTATAAACGATTTTTATCTACCCTACACAAAATGTCCGTTCATTTCTGGGGCTGGGGGGTTATCGTTCGTTTATACATGAGTGTGTTAGGATTAGAAAAACATTATTAATGTCAATTAGGTTTTGAGTGTGTGAGGCTGTGAGTGAGGGTAAAGTAAAAAAAGCCACAAGAATGTACAATACTCGTAATGCAGCAGTTTATTTTAATACAAATAGTACATATACATATACTTTACATACATATACATACATATGTATTACATAAGTAAGTAGTAGTAGGTAAGTTTGTAGAATGCAATAAATTCTAACGCCGACGCGCTCCGTTTCATTTTACGTATATCCGTTGCTACGACCATTCACATTTAAATCATTAAGTATTGTATTTTTAGCTTCTTTTTTTTTAGGGGGAGAGTGGTGCTGGACCTCTTTTAGCCACGTATTCTACGCGTCTTTGTATGTATATTTACGTATATGTTTCATTTGTTTGCCATTAAAATCTATAACATTTAACTTATCTCTTACGTACTTTCTGTTTCGTCTGTTGCAAATATTCTCTTATTGTTGTTCATTTATACTCGGATTTCATGTAAAATACATAAATATAAATATATATATATATATATATTTAGAATTATGCATATATATATTTATCTTTTGAACCTTATGCGCTAATTACGTATACATCTTGTGAAGGTTGCTTGGTTAGCCCTTAAGTGAATCGAACTGAAAATAGTAGCACATCGCTCGCTTCGAGCACAGCTCGTTGCTTTGCCGATAAATATCGCGCTATCGATATCGATAATGATATCGGTAAGGGTAGGGCTATCAACTCTATGATAGCATACAACTTACGAACAATTAACGAAACGAGATCAAAAGCAATTTCGCATGCACAATAATTAATAAACACGGGTATTAAAAAAAAACGACCCGTCGATTTCAAGAACTCTAAGCTCTAATTCTACATAGAGACAAAATGAAACAACAAAAATTGCAACTAAAATAATAACACAATTATTTCATTCGTTTTTCTTTGATTTTTTTTTTTAGATTTTTTCAAAACCAATAATTTATTCGTTTTGCCGTGGCAAAGTTTTTGTTTTTCTGCTTGTTGTTGTCAGATAATCTCATAAACGCTTTTCATTAAACTAAACATAATAAAATTAGGATTTAATTTAGTTTAAAAAACTTTAAAAATTACTTAAAGAAAACAGCTTCACGTTTGTTGTTGTTTGTGGTTTGTGGTGTTGTTGCACGCTTAAAAAGCCTAAGACGAAAACTAAACAAATTAATTTAAAATTAAACAGAGTTAACTAAAATTGCATTAAGTTTAAGCACGAACTATACACATTTTTGTATTATTATTATAATTCTGTTTTTTTTTTTGTTGTTGTTAGTTTTCTATAATTTGTTTTTTGTTTTTGTAATATACTTTTACTTTGCTAACAAATTCTATTTATATTTAAGTTAAATTTTCAATAGTTTTGTTTTTACGTAATTTTTGTTTTTTGTTTCAATTGGTTTAAAAACGCGTCTTACAAAAATTCATATCAACAGAATCTAAATTTATTCCTTTTAACATTTTTTTTGTATGAGTATTTTTTTTTTTTTTTTTCGAAAGAATAATTTAAACATAGCAGTAAGCAACAAAGGGTTTTTTTTGGGTGATGGGACAGGGGGGCAGGGCATATTCGTCGTAAACAACATTTGAATTGAATTTTTGAAAACTAAATTTTGCTCGTTTTTAACATAAATCTTACGCGGGCAAACAATTTTCAAATATTAGTTTACATCTATCGCTCTGTGTGGAATTTAAATTAAATTTGCATTTGTATTTGTTTGTATTCGTATTCGTATTTTGTATTTTGTATTCGTATGCATATAATGTACGTATGTATGTATCTAGGCAAGTAGATTTTTGTTCTGTCCACTACTATTATGTTATTTTCCATTTTCCATTTCATTTTTCGTTTACTTAGAGTCTAGGAAATTTATTTGTAATTTTGTTGCTGTTTGCTTTACGTATTTTCGGTTGGTTTTCAAACAATTTGAAATAGTTCTTTTTATGGTACCATACAATATCAATATCAATATTATAATAATATTATTATAATTATTATTCAATTATTCATTTAAGTTAAGTAAATGGTTTATTTGTTACAATATTCTTGCTCTGCATGCTACTGCACAGTTATATAATTCAATCTAATTCTGATCTAAATGCCCCCCCTGCGCTGCCGCCGCCGCAGCCGCTGCCGCCGCTGCCTTTTGCGCCTGCGCCTGTTTCTCCTGCTCGTTGAGCTCCTTGATCGCCTGAATCTCCTTTTTCAATTTCATTCGCCGGTTCTGGAACCAGATCTTGATCTGTCGCTCTGTCAAACACAGCGCGTGCGCCATCTCAATTCTCCGTCTCCGGGTCAGATAGTGATTCGTGTGGAACTCCTTCTCCAGCTCCAGCGTCTGGTAGCGGGTGTAAGTCTGTCGGCCGCGTCTCCTCAGCCCGTTTGTGCCTGTTGAACGAAAGTATAAAATATATAATTAAAAAAGTGTTGAAAATATTAGACATAATTTGTTAATAGCATCAGCTTTAAGTGGCACTTTAACACCAATCTTTGGAATATGCTCAAGACAGCAATTAATCTTGGTCAGAGCATATGCTTCATATTCAATGTTAAACTGCCATTTTCAGCTGATGTCATTAGTTAATAGAGGAATACATTGAATACATTGACAAAGTAAGACAGCGAGTGTGGGTTCAATTGCCTCATTTGGATCGTTTATAAAGATTTCAACAGGCATATTAAATTGAAAAATCATTTGGCAAAATTTGCAAGACATCGTTTGTTTTTTTTTTGTATTTTATTTTTTATTTTGCTGTTGCTTGTTGTCAAAACATAAATATAAATATTTCAGCAAACGATCAGCAACATTTTGACGTAGGCAGGCAACAAGCCGCAAAACAAAACAACAACAAAAAAAGATCAAGAAAAAAATACATTTCATTTTTATTGCCATTGGCAGTTTTGCCTGTTGGCTGTTGCCTGTTGGCTGTTGGCTGTTGGCTTATAGTTTGAAGTTGCTGTTGCTTGTATCTGTAACTTTGGCGAGGAGATCGTTACTTTAAATTGAACGTTTGCTGCTGTGCCGCCGCCATGCACTGTCCAAAGTTGCTGCTGTCAGTCGAGTTGCACGCTGCTCGCTGTACGTTGCATGTTGCATGTTGCATTCGCTGACTGGCAGGCTTTCAGTGACGTTGTGCCGTGTGCCACTTAAATTGCAGTTATGCCATTGTAATGCAACTTTAATTGGCCAGTCACAAGACTCGACAACAACAACAACAATAACAGCATGGAATGTGACTGCACTTCAACAATTGAGAAGCCTTCTCGTATCTCGTATCTCCATCTCGCTCTGACGCTCTCTGTGGACTCTGCTATTCTGCCGTGTTAATCTCTGATTTTAAATATTTATGAAGTTTAATTTGCCTCAAGTGCAATAACTCAATTTTATGTGTGCACACACACACACTTGCATTCTCGACTGCATTATGCACAATCACAGGACGAGCAGAGAAGAGAGCTGGAGAGATTTTATCACAAACTCCCCCCGCCGCTGCCGCTGCCGCCACCGCTCCACCGCTCTGTTGCCTGTTGCAACAGCCAATGGACAATGTTAAGTAACTTTCGCATTTTATTGGGGCAACTCTCGCAGTTTGAGTCTGGACCGCCCTGCCAGCCCTGCCTCTTCTGGTCTGGCTTGGCCTGGCCTGGCAAAATGTTAAGTTAAATATTATGAGCATTTATTATGTTATAAATTTGGCCTAAAGGTATTAACAAATTTATGCCGACATGAAAGTCATAAAGTGAAAACGCATTTATCTTTCACATTTACTCGTATGCCAGAGTATTCCAGCATGGCAGTATGTATATACATACATATATATGTGCATATCTTTATATGTACATCAGTACATACATGTGTGTATGTGTATATAAATATATGCATGTGCATGTGCCCACCAGACACACGTTAAATAAATGGCGAGAACATTTTATAGACAATTAAAGCGATATGAAATTTAAATTTTCAACATGCAACAAAGAAATTATCTACTTATATATGCTTGAGCAATTTATATATATTTTTGTTGATATTTAAACATTCGTATATTGCCATTTATTTAATTGCAAACAACGGAAAATGCTTACAAAATATAAACAATTTATTTAATGTGTGAGAAAATTGGTGGAATTAGTGACTTCTGACTTGTCAAATCCATTGCAGAAGATAATCTATAAGATTGATCACCAGCTGCATGTAAATAATGTGAAATATGCTCAAATTGACAGTATATCATATATTTTCAGTCTTAATTAAATTTAAGTATTATTTACTCAGTTAAAGATTCTTTAATATTTGTTCAATCCAATAGACCAACATTATCAAGTTATTTATTATAAATCGAAATAGTTTTTTCGTTTCGCTGTCAGTATCTTTACGATTCAAATTTATCGGGTTTAAGCCCAAGCTCCTCCCCCTCTGGGCCTTAAATGCAAATAATACAAATAAAATGGCAATCCGTAAGCGAATAAATAAATTTATTTAGCACTAAACCTGTTTGCTGATTAACTTAAATCTCATCGCTTCACTTGGGCATCCCTAACCCTGACCCTGCCCCTTTCCACTACCTCTTTCACACTCGCACGCACTGAGACTGTGTCCTGGCGCATGTCCTGTGCCAGTCGAATACATCACGCTGAGGTTGACAAAAGTTTCATTTTATTTAGGAGGCAACTGGCAAGAAGGAGTCCTCCCTCCCACTCTCGGTTCCTGCCAGTAGTACGTGAGTTGAGCTCAACAATTTTAAATGGAATTTGTCACGCGCCTGCCGCAGCAACCTTCCCCTGCCACCCCCTTTTCCCCCTTCTGTCATACACAGATATACACATATATAGATATGTATGCAAAAATAAACTTTTTAACAAAGTTTGCTTCTATTTTTTTCCCAGCTTTAGCTTATTTTTTTTCGGGGCTCACTTTTTTTTTCCAACGCTGGCCAAGTTTTGAATTTATTATGCGAAAAAGTGCGAAATTCATTTTGCTGCCTCGCTCTTCTTCTTCTTCTGCTGCTGCTACATCTCCTGCTGCGTCGCGCCATTTTCTTTTGTAGACTTTCGGAGCATTTTTGTGTATTTCTAAGTACATAATTTAAATGCTGGTATGTGCGGCAGAGGGGTGCGGAAGGGCTTCAGCTAGACAATAAAACTTTCTATGGCAAGGCGCGAATTTTTTTTTTAGATTATTTAGACGAGCGCTGTCCGTGGACGTTGGAGTGGGCGGGTAGTGGGGGAGGGATGCAAGAATCTATTGCGGAACACTCATATATCTCGCTTTGCCGCCTGCCGCCAGCCGCCAGCCACCTCAGTTGGCCCTCCCTTTGAGATACATTTTCAAGGTTCTGTCTACGCTGCTGACGGCTGATTTTCGTTTTTTATTTAAGCGGGGAGAGCGGCGCTGCTGGCCGGGTAGCAGCTGCGGCCCGGGCCCAGGCGCGCAGTACGTGTTGTATTTTTTAACTTAAATTCCTGCGGGATTTAAAGTTTTGACAGTTTACGTGTTTGCCTTTGCAGCGAACTTTGAACCAAGCCGGAGAGCCCCAAAAAAACAGAGAAAGAAGGGCACAAAAAGAAAAGCCACGTCTTTGGCCAACTGCCACACAGCAGTAGCCTTATCTCGCTCGCTCGCTCTCTCTCTCTTTCTCTGTCCCTCTTGCTGACTCACCCCTGGGCAGGGGCGTTGCCTATAAATCTCCAGGTGACGGTGACTCCATGTTGCATGCGGCGCATCGTGTGATCTATGCTTCTATTATAACTATTTATATACACAGATACACAACTACACACATACACACACAGATACAGATACAGATACGGATTCGGATACATGTGGAGAAAGTGCGCATGTGTGTGTCAGGCTGGTCGACTATACAGTTATACACAGACTGGCAGGCAACTACTTATATTTAATTCGATTTCGGCCCAACTTGCCCCGACTCCCACTCCACAGGCTCCCCTAAACGCTACCTCAGCTCCCTCATCGCCCCCACAACTGTGCACTAATTTATTATTTGTTTTGTCGTCGCTGTTGCCTTTGCCGGCACATAAAAATGTCACGCACGCGCCCGCCCGCCACTGTCCCAAAAAGTGAGAAGAATCCATCGCCAAACACGTCTTGCAACACACAACACAACATAATACAACCAAAGAGACACAGAGAGCACTTTGATAATCAGGCAACAATTTAGCTTGTAATTCGCTGGAATTACAAGCGCTTAGCTGGAAAAAGGGGTGACAGATTCGAGACGGTACGAGAAATGCGGATATCTTGGATAGCGATCGGAATCTCAAGAACTGTCTCATCTTGTAGCTCTGAATAACTCTCAGCTATTTTCTATCGATAGAAACTTATTTTGAGTGAAGAGTAAAGTTAAGTTTTAAAATGAACTCCATTCTAAATTTGGTTGGAATAATATCGAAATAAATAATTAAAAATATAGAATATAGAATTTCATGGTTTGTATATTTAAATATTTGTATTTGGTATATTTTTCTATTATTTATGATTACTTTTCTATTATTTATTATTTTGATTGACTTTTATTTTATTGACTTTTATATATAGTGCTCTACTTTCTTGTATAATACAGAACAGTCTTAACAAATATGTTTAATTTATTTGCAAAATATAAAGAATATCCACAATTTCAATACAATACTCGTAAAGTTCAAAGCTGTTTATTTCGCTTGAGCAGGTTCATTTTAGTTGTGTATCTTTTTTGCCATGACTTAACTCAGAAGCCAGAAGTAAAAGCTGTGCGGAAGTCGCTCAACCGGAAATGGTTTGACAGGAATCCTTTTTGGCCAAAAGGCACACAAACATAAAATCAATATGAAATCGATTAATTGAGTGTATGATAGCTACACCCGCTACACCCGCTTCAGCCCCATTCCCTCCCCCTGGCTCACCTTTATCTTTCTCAAACGACGCACGCATTTTGTTCGCAATTTAATTAAATCTATTTTCGTGCGTGCTGCTTGTGGGCGTGTTTCACCTTATGATGTCGGGGCAGGGGCTCTCGCTCGTATATATATATATATATATATATATGTATATACTATATGTATATGCCAGTTGTGGCATTTCGGGTAGTCGAGAGTGTCGATAAAACAATTAAATGCGCCAGAGAGACGCACAAAGCCGCAGAAAGTCAAACTGAAGGCTGATTGCGAGACGGAAAACTAATTTTCCGCACTGCCAATCGAGGCGCACTAAATCTGTCAATTAAATTGGCCGCAGGGAGTGCGATTCCCAGTGCGTATAATGAGAGTGGGCGACGATGTGGAAGCGCGGGGGTATGCGGGGCGGAGCGTAGTGCGGAACAGCCGCTGTTTCCTCAGACGTGATTATGGTCTATGCCTATGTCGATGTCTATGCTGAATATTGATGCTTGCGGTGGCAAATGCGCAATTGAGTTGCAATTGCGAACACGAACGCAATCTTCGAGATACACAGCCCATGCGTATGTATCTGTATCTGCATCTGCATCTGTATCTGTATCTGTCGCTATATCTGTATCTGTGTAAGCTGCACCCTGCATGTGTCTGTGTGGTTTGCAAATTTTGAGCTACACGTTTTGGGTGTGCACAGCTGCACATACACGCACACACACACACACACACACACACGCACACACACCTTTCAATTGCATCTTGCGGATATGCAGGCAAACAGTCGAAATTTCAATTTTTCTCAAACTCACATCCTACTACTCCTACTACTAATAGCAGTAGCAGGCAATCAGATTTTAATTGCACACGCACACACACACACGCACACACACACACACACAAAGGATGCACTGTAGCATGTGTAGATCTGGAGGGAGTTGCTGGTGCTTCTGGTGACACTTTGGTAATTGACTTTGTTTAAGTTTTGCAATTTATGCCACAGCTGCAAAACTGCACTTGAAAGCCACCGATTGCCAATCCGCAATCCTGTTTCCCCATTCACATTCCCAATGCCAATCCCAATCCCGTGCCTGTTCCCATTCTCATGGGCCACAAAATTATGTGCCAAAGATGATTAAGCGAACATATATAGAAGTATTAAAGTGAGATGCGATTCGTGGCGCGCAGAGCCTTTCAAATTATCCCAATCCCAACATAATTGTGCTTGAAAATTCACTTTGTCGATTGGGGCCTGCTGTGAGCTGTGATATGAGCTCCACTCTACCAATGCTTCATTCCGCTGGTGAAATTGCTGCCGCGATAAAATCAGCCTAACGAAGGCTCAGCTCTTTGTGCCCCTTTCTTTACTTTTTGGGGCAACTGCAGCTCAAGTGACTTGCACGCATTTTTTTTTTTTGGCAATTTTAAGGTGCAAACGCTGTGCTCAATGGCCGCCTGCCAAAGGAAGGATGAGGGGGGAAGGCACTGTAATTCAAACTGGTTATTTTCTACATGGCGGCAAATGCTGCTCACGCATGCGCAGGACACGGACATGGACACGGACGCGGACACGGAGGCACTGGGCAGACGGACATTTTGCTCGTCATTAAAATAATTCATTGCATGAGCTGCCGTTGCAACAGGTAGCCTCCTTTTACCTGGTCACTGATCACTGATCACTGAGCACTGATCAGCGATCAGTGGCTGAGGCAGGCGCAGTGGGAGCGCAGGGAGCAGAGGAAGAGCGGGTGAAGTGCAGCCCTGCATTTAGTTTTGAGTTATGTCTTGAGGCTCTTACGGTACTGCAATTTAATGGAGTTCGTTATGAGCAAATGGAACAGAAGACAAGAGGCAGGAGGCAAGGGAAGAATGGAATCTTTGCGCTTCTGATGTAATAAGATATTAAATAAAATATATTTATTAAATACAAAAGCTTTCGAAATGCATGTAAGTGAAATTCCTAATGCTAACCATATTCAATAAATATTTATTGATTTATTGATTTGACTATGAAAATATATAAAAATGTTATTAAATCTTTTTCTTTGTTCAGTCGTATGATAAATGTTGAAAAAGATCTTTAACAATAATATCAGAGATTTTCTAAACCTACAGAGATAATCTTGAATCAATCTATCAACAATTTAGCTCAGCTTGAAGTAATCTTCTCATAACTGTTATTATATATTTACAGCCTCGACTTTCAGTTGAAAACACTTTTAATCAAATTCAGGCATGACGGCGTGAGGTCGAATGTTATACATTTGTCCATCAAGTTGAAGGTTTCACTTTCAAGTTAGATGCGGAATAGAAAACGAACCCGAAATGAACGGGCCGCCATGTCACGGCAATTAAAACAACATTTGGATAGACAATGAATACATCACAAATTTATTGTCTCTGCTTGAATAGTGTCTCGCTTTGGATTGTGTGGTATGAGAGTGTATTGTGTGTGCTGGGTTGTATAATAATTCCATCATTGGTTCACTGACGCTCCTGATGATGACGACTGACCCAGTGGCCGAAGCTGCTGAAACGCTTCGAAGCGTCGAAGCCGAACAAAAAGCGCTGCGGGTTTATCTTAATAGCTCAATTAATGAGCGCTGTGAACGCCCCAACAAAATACATGAAATAGAAATACAAAAACAGAAACAAAATACAAGAAAGAAAAAAAAAACAAAAAGCACACACGCAACACGCCATTTCCATATTTCCATAGACAGAAAGATACCGATATTGAAACAAGAGATACATATATAGAAATAGATAGAGAGATACTATGGGCATGTGTGAGTGTGAGTGTTAGTGTGAGTGCGTGGAACGCCTTCTTCTGTCGTGCCTTCATTTAAATAATCAACGACTCTATTTTGGCTCGATTCCATGGACTAGCGACAGCTGGCGGGACGCGCCGAGATACAGATACAACGACGGATACGAGAAACTGTTAACAGTTCAAATGCGAAGCACAAGCGAAAGCATTTTTCAGAGAGAAGACGCGACTATCAAATGAAGTTATTCAGCAGCGAGGCAGGCAGCGAGGCAGCGAGGCAGCGAGGCAGGCAGCGGGCAAATCCAAGACCAAAGTCGATGTCGGACATTATAAATAAATAAATAAGTGGCACGATGTCAAGCTGTTCCATATCGTGGGGCAGCATCAGCAGCAGCAGCTGCAGAGGATGACCAGGAGCTGAAGGGGGGGCAGGCGGAAGCAGTCTGGGACTGACGATGATGATGATGATGATGTTGATGTTGATGTGGCCAGTGGCCAGTTTTCTCAGCAATATATTTTCAATTTCAGAGCTCATTAGACAAAAACTAAAAACATAACAAATATTCAGCTGACGTCATCGATGTTTTGCGATGACTATCGCGAGGAGTTATGGAGCAGCAACGCGAAACTAGAAACGGAAACGTGCAACATTTCCGCAAGGCTCTTCAAATCGTGTTGCCCCAATAAAAATGAACGCAAGTGTCAAACATAAATTACACTGTGCAACAAAATGGCCGGCCTGAGCTGATAAGCGGCAGATGCGATTATTTATGGACTAAACACTCAGGGTAGGGCGGTAGCCGGGGGGGTGGGTGGACTGCAGGCAATCTTTGAGATACACTCGGTATCTGTATCTTTTAATTGCATTTGAGAGCGCCCCACAGATTTGACACGCCCACTCGTTTAACTGGCTGCTGTTGTCGCAGTTTCGTTTTCGTTTTTGTTTTGGCTTTTGGCTTTTTTTTCTTTTCTTGTTCCTTATCGTTTCAGGGAATCGCATCGAATGCGTTTTTAATTGCTTTTTCAATGGTGTTGCCAGCTGTGGCAGCCATTTTCACAGCGGCTTCTTTCTCCTTGCGATATGGCCACATTCAAGTTTCGCGTCAAGTTTCTCATAAGCACTAGATTAATTAGCTCCAAAATCTTGCAGAATTACAAACACCTCAGCTCACATTACTAGTGTTTGCAAGTGTGTGTGTGTGTGTATATGTGTGTGTGCGTGTGTGTGTGGAAATGGCAACTGCAACTTCATTAAGAGCGCATAAAAGTAAACAAGCTAAAAGTGTCGGAATTTCACACATAATTGGCACTTGAAGTTTTATTTTTATTTGCCCCCCAAAAACTAAACGACAAACTTATGGTCCAACTCTGTGTGGGAGTGCCACAGCACGAGAGACAGAGAGAGTAAGAGGGAGAGGGAGACAGAAAGAGTAAGAGAGAGGTGCTTGGGTTTTGGATTCGGGCTCAGAGCAGCTGCTCCCTGGCAAAAGCCAAACATTTCCTTTTTTTGTTGCCTTTATTCCTATTGTTTCTGCTGTGGCACTGTGCAAAAGTGAAAGTTTAGTGCAACATTTCTTTTAGGTTTTCCACAATTTTTTTTTGTTTTTTGCCGTTTGCCCTGCCATTTTCTGGCTGCTAGAACGTGTGAAACTAGCAGTTAATTTCCGAGACAGCCGGCTGCGGCGCTCATATTCCTATTGCTGTTCCCATTCCCATTCCCATTCCTATACCAATACCAATTCCTATTCCTGCCTCGTCCATTTTCGAAAGTTGTAGTCCACATTGACTCCTGTGTGCAAGTGTGTGTGTGTGTGTGAGCGAGTGTGCAGTCGAGTTTGTCGTTTGGAAGATTTATGCTCAAATTGCTTTTGCGCAAAATCAACAAAAACAGCGTAGTCCAGAGGGCAAACCGTACAGTAGAACGAATTTGTCAGATATCTAACATCAATGTAAACATTATTTATACAATTATATTGCTATAATAATAAGATTAATAAGATTAACTGATTTGATATCATGATGAGAACTTTTAAATATTCATCTCTTAGTTCCAGTATTTTTATTCTTCATTATTCCTTTTAAGACTTCAAAGGCATTTTATTATTAGTATTTTTAAATTTATAATTTTTGATCCACAAATTTTGCCATTTCTTCCACTGTGGCAGCACAGTGCACTTGCAGTTGGTCCTTCTACGTTTTTTTTTTTAACTCCAGTGACGCAGTTGTTGCTGGCTTCGCACTTTTGTCATCGTATTTCGTGTGTTTCGTAATCAATAACATTTTCGCAAGTGAATTACTTGCTATTGTTTTTCCTTTCTGCACATCCCTCACAAGTGCTCGCAATTCACCGTTGCGACAATGGCCCCGAAAGAAAGTGGCAAAGTTGAAAATTGTATGCGACGGCAAGGCTCCATCCATTCACCCTGCTCTCTTTTATAGATTTATGATGTTTTATAATGAACTTGTAAAGTAATTATGCGCTGCGACGCGTACACCACTCGTGTGCACCACCTTCAACCCCACCCGGCGCCATAACTCAGTGGCAACCCTTTTCAAAAAATGCTTGTCGTCTTTTTCGCGCCCGCTCGAGTATGTGATATTTTTGGTCTGATACGAAGCAAGCGGCAAGGAGCCACACCACCCACCACCCACCACCCACCGCTGCGTCTTTGGGCCGCCGTTTACGCTTGTAATTACACGCTTCATTGTTGGCCTCTGCGCACACGGAGCGGCCCGAGTCCTGGCAGCAGCATCCTCGAGCCAGGACGGGGGCACCATTTTCATGTTGTTTCGTCGCCTCACTTTGGTGTCGTATTTCTCGTTTCTAATTGGGTTTCGTTGTGCGCTGAGCGCGCTAATGTCAACCTTGTTGCCTTGCCCAGTCCCTATCCTATCCCAGAGGCAGACTCAGTCTCTGTCCCAGTCTCAGTCTCAGTCTCGGTCTCAGTCTCGAGATTCACTTAGCTCATGCACATGCAAAACAAAACGTTCTCCAAAAAGGCAAACCCCCTGCCTAGCTCCGCTCCTCTCCTGCGCCCCACCAAGCACTGCCATTAAAAGTGGGCGGCTGTGGCATGGTGTGGGCGGGGCGGTGCGGGAAGGGGAGTTCGTATGCTGCTTGAGCATAAAGGAAACGGAAACGTTAAGCTTCGTCGCTTCTTGGGCTGCTCTGTCGCCAGCCAGCAGACTACGTCTTCGTCTCCGCACCAGTGTGTACACATGTGTGTGTGTGTGTGTGTGATAGTGCTTGTGTGGCAAGTAGTTGCCAGTGTTGCCGGCTGAATTATGTTGCATGCTTTTATGTGATTTAGCTCACGCTCGTATGCAGAAACGTCTGCAACGTTTTGGTTTATGCATTGTTTAACTAATATTTTATAAAATCTTGCTCGGAATTATCAACTGACTGCCCGCCTACCCTTTCACCCTCTCTACCTCTTTTTATCTCTCTCTCTCTCGCTCTCTCTGATTGTCTAGCTGGTTAGCTGGCCACAAGGCAAAAGTTTCTTTATTTTGCTGCTTGCCAATTTCACACTCTGCCAAACGCTGCTGGGGCAGCCATAAAGTACAGCCAATAGCTGTCCCGAAGAGGGGGGGTCAGCTAGGGGGAGGCCAAAGTCTGGCAACTGCAAAAAACTAAAGCTGGCAAACTATGGCATGGCAACCCTAGTGAACACACTATTGGCAAACACACAACAAACAGTATATTGATCACCGATATCTGACTACAGACTACAACAGCTAGAGACAGCAAATTTCGGTAAGCAACTAGCACATTAATGTAAAATCAGTTCTTTAAAAATCAATAATTTGCTTTTAGTTTTCTATATATTCTGCCGAAACATATTTGAAAATATATGTAACAAATTTTAAACAAAAGAAAGGCTTGCTTCTTAAATGAGTCAATATTCGTTATTTATTATATATTTTATGAATCTTGATTTATAATTTCAACTAATTTTTTAGAATATTTGTAGTTTATTTTTGTAATTTATTACTTTAGTTTCTGTATTGACATTTTATAGTCGAAATTATTCAATATAATTAAATAAAATAAAAAAAAAATAGTTAACTGTAATGATTATAGTTGAAACTTTATTCAAAATAACTTTAAATCTTTAACATTTGTTTAGGTTTCAGCCTGTTTCTTTCTAAAGAGCTGTCGTTCTGTGATAGTTTATGCCTTTTTCCATATTTTTCTGTAAGAATATGCCTCTTTCTGAAGTTCTGTGCCCCTTTCTTTTTTTCGACACGCTCTCCCATATACAAGCCCAACCTCTGGCCGCCTTTCTGCACCTAAAGCATGCACAGTTTTTTGAAATTATCGTTCAACGCCTGCCACGCTTATTAACTTAAGCGAATGGCGGCTGTCACTCATAAATCAAAGCCAGAGTCGCAGTCTGGGGAGGCCCGAGAGTTGCGACAGTTTCCAGTGCACAGAGTTCAGTTTCAAGACTCTTTTCACATATTAAAAAATCCCTACAACGTTTTGCATAAAAAATAAAGCACTCACACATGTGTGCCTCTGTTAGTGTGTGTGTGTGTGTGTGTGTGAGTGTGACATCATATCGTATATTGTCGCATGAATTTACGTGACCATATGTTGTCGCTGGAGCGCATAAATTGCAAGGGGCCACAGACTGGGCGCAACTCTCAAGTGGAACTCAGAACTGTCCCCCGCACCCGCTTACAACCCCATCTCCCCCCTCCACCCCGTGACAACCCTTGCAAGTGTTGATATTTCACCAAGTTTTTTGCATGTGCAAAAAATTTATTGAATTTAATTTGAAATCGCAAAACAGCCGGCGACAGCTGGCACTAGGATACACTCTGTTAGTAATGTGTGCCCACTGGAAGTATATCATTCGAGTCGAGCATTAGATTCAGCCGATTTATTGTCTATATTCGTAATCCTACACGGGGCGTATGAATATTTAAACTCGCATTTGGCCACATCGGCTAATGAAGCCCCGCGCGAAATTCGTTTTTAATTGCGCCTGAATGTTCCGAAGATGGCGGCCAGAAAAATTTGCTTTTAATTGCTGGCAAAGGCGGGCAGCAGCCCCGCGCACACGGACCGCGGACCACGGCTCCAGCTACAGCTCCAGCACCAGCACTGAGACCCAGGCTGGCACTTGTGTTTTTTACTCTTTTGGCCGCCCCCCCAAACTCGATTTTGCAGCTAATGGATGACGGGCAAAACTGTTGGCCTCGACTGGGCTGGGCTGGGGCTGTGTCTGGGTTTGAGTCTGAGTCTCAGTCTCAGTCTCAAACTGGGGTTTACAAGTGGGAGTCAGCTCTGGAGTTGGAGTCGGCATCGGCACAGCAGCCAATTAAAGGCATGACATAAATCCAGATGTGACTTGTATTGGGTGTTTCCGCCTGCGGCCCACATTCTCTCTTTGCAGCACAAAAAAGACAGCGCCAAAAAATGTTCAAGATTGTTGCGAACAAAACAAAAAGTCGAGGAAAACTTTGCAACAACAACACAAAAAGGTGGCCCAACCAACCAGCCAACAACCCAGGCAACCCAACCAAACAACAAGCAACCAACCAACCAACCAACCAACGGATCGGCACTCGCTCGCTTTTCATGCTCACGCCCGTCGTTTCATTTTACAATGTTGTTGTTTGTTTTTTTTTTATTTTTTAGCTTTTTTTCTGTTTTTTTTTTGTATTATTGCACTGTACGAGTATTTTTCTACTTGAGTTGGCAGCACCGCCTGCCCTGCCCTGCCAGTGTTGTCGATTGTTGTTGTTGTTGTTGTTTCGTTTTCAACATGCACTTCACTTGCTGGCACAAGAAACCGCAGCTTATGTTAGTTGTATCTGCCCCTGCCTCCAACCCCGACTTTTGTTTTGATACCGTTGGGCACCCAAAACTGTACAACCGTACGCCTTGGATGCTCTCCCTCTCTCTCTCTCTCTCTCTCTCTATCGCTCCCTCTGTGTGCTGGTCTCTACCCTCTTTGGGGAATACTGAGCGGGCTACATTCAAATTCTTCCCAGCCAAAACCGAGACCGAGACCAAAACCGAGGCCGAGTCTGAGTCTGAGTCCGATTCCGAGTCCAAGTTAACTAATTTATGTCGGACGACTTGGAATTAATGAATAAATGACGGGGGCGCTTAGACGAATGGCCAGGCCATGCTTCGAAATATGTAAATTACTTGGCAAAAAACAAAAAACTTCTGAAAAAAAAGCAACAACAACAAGAAATTGTTTACACAAACATGCAAGAAATGCCACACGCAATCTTCAGAGGGCAATGTAAACTTTCCTATTCCTCGTATACCATTTATAAAGTGCAAATTACTAAGGGTTCGAGTCTGAGCAGCTGTGAATGCCTCAAAGTATATGAATACGAGTATACTCGTTAAAAATGGTAAAACTTTAGCAGACTGAAATTTTGAGTGTATCAAGAGATTATATGCATAAACATAATAATGACAATTTTAAATAAGTAGCAAAAGCCTCAAGAGAAATATGCTCATCATTGTAAGGATTATGAAAAGAAGCGGGAAATGAATATACTTTTTTATGGGATTTGTAATGCTCTGAGATATATCGTAATAATAAAGTATACTAAGCATTTAAAACACATTAGTTTTAAGATTCTGTTATATATCAAGCAATAACCAAAAATTGTATGATAAAATTTTTACCAAATAGTTTCAAATAGTTTAAAACAAATAGATTTGATTCTATAGATGAACTATTATTAAAGCAATACAAAGTAACCATAATTAATTATTGAAAGCAATCCAAACTTGAGATATATGAAACATAAAGATTCTAAACTTTAAAGGCAATATAGATTGCATAACAGATAGATATAAAAAGAATAACAATGTAAAGATTTTATTCAAGATTTCAATTGTATATTATTATGAATTCAGATGAAACTAAAACATTTCCACCCAAGCCATACAATGCTTATGTTGCTGCCATTTTTATTAAAATGGTGCCATCTTCTGCTGGCAGCCATAGCAACAACAACAGCATCATTTTCCACAGTAGCAGATGAAACCAATAAAATTAATAATCATAATTAATATGATTTCTTCTTATCGAGGCGCGCAATTAAATTTGCCAGACATAAATCGAGCAGGGACAGCGCCATATTAAAAATGCCCGCATTTCTTGCCCCAGCGCCGAGAAAAAGGCCGAGAAAAAGTTGGGCAATTAAATTGGCCCAACACATGACGACAATGGGGTAAAGTGCAAGCAGGCAGAGATGCCAGAGGGGAGAGTGGTAGAGAGAAAGGAGGGAGGATGGAGGAAGTAGGAAGGGAACTGTGCACTCGTGTAAGATAAGTGGCTCACAAGACACAGCTTGGGCATTATCTCTGGGCAAACAGACATGACAGCGAGTAACAAATAATAAATCGCATAAAATATAATTATGAAATTTGTAGCTTGTTTGCTCTGTGTCTGTCCACAAAACAGGGGCGGAGGCCATGTGGCCTAGGCTTGTGGGCGGGCCTGGGTGCCCATTGAATGCACTGCACTGAGTTAATACGCGCCTGTAATTAACTTGTGATTTATTGGTTCAAGTTTTTAGCGGTACGGCAACGCTTCATTGGGCGGCCTTTTCCTTTCTTTTCTTTGTTCATTCTTTTGCTTTTCATTCCTTTCTTTTCGTTTGCTCTGTTGCTGGCACTTGTCGCGCCTTGCTCTTCTCGTTCATTTTGTAAACTTTCTCCGGCCCGCTGCTTTATTCGCAACAAAATGTCTTAAAAGTAAAGCTAATTTATAAGTAGTCACTGCCCACCAGCCCACCAACCCACCCACCGCCCCTTTGGTGGCCGCCCACCTTTAATATTAAATGTTACACCAGGGACACATTTCGATGAAATATTTCGTAAAAAGTGTCTACGAGCGAAAAATGCGAGCGAGCCTGAAGGCCGCTCCTATTCTCAGCCAGAGCTTCACCTTTGGCCAACGTCTTGGTTTTTTTTTTTGGACCTCGACTTGCGTTTTTGGCCGGGCACAAAACTTTCTCCTTGCGGCATTCATGAGCTCCATGCTCCATGCTCCATGCGACACGCCTTTGCCGCCAGCTCACGCACGTGGTACATGGCAGGAGGATGTGCGGCAGAAGATGCTGCTGTGGCATTGCCTTCATTGTTGTTGCTTTTGTTTTAGCGCCCGCCTGCTACTTGTTTTGTCAAGACGTGCGTTGGGCTAGCGCAGAGTAGAGGGTGGCGGGGGGAGGTGGAGCTGCAGGGTGGCATAGCCTGGCAAAGCACAAGAATTATTACCGACCAAATAAGCGATATTTCTCGAGGGATGAATGTGCTTTGGTGCGTGTTTTATTTTATTTCGTTGAGTTACTACCCGCCAGCTAACGGTACACGCTTTCCCTTTGCCTAGGGGTTGGTCGGGGGGTGGTGGTATTTGTCTGTGTCGGTGTGTGTACTATTTGTATCTTGGTACGCATGGCTGCCACGGCAAAGGAGGCGCCTCCGCTGCGGCAGTGTGCAGGGGAAATGTCGAATGCGAAATTAAGAAAACATGGCAGTAAAATTGGGTAATAAATCATTGGGGGCCTCAAAGTGTTGCCTTCTATATACACATATTTATATACTGTGGTGGTATACGGGGCAGCACACAGCTGGAATTTGTTGCGCTACAAATTATATAGGTTTTGCGACAATTTTGCTCGACTTTGCTGTGGGGCAGAGAGATACAAGTCCAGAGATGAGAGTCCCATCTGCAATGTTACAAGTTCACAATCCAATGGCACCAATTATCAATAATAAACTACAGAATTAAGTTCTGATTATGTTATAGTAGTGGAAAATGTTCCTTCAAAGTAAATGAAATGTTTTTCCAATTTTATATGATACATTTTAATCATTAAGATGGCATTTTATCATTAAATAAATACTTCCCAGCTAGCCTAGAATGTAAATAATAATAGTTGATGTAGATTCGCACTTGAAACATTTAAGAAACTTCAATATTCGCATGGCATTCATTGGTTTTCATACTCCACCTAAAACGTAGGCTTTATCAGCCTATTCCATGGACATTATCAACTTATTATGATCCTTAACGAGCAACTGTTGCACCTAGTACATATCTGCATAATACCAGGCCCCCCCCTCCCCCCACACTGTTTTCTTTGTTCACAGCTAGTTGCTTTTGCAGTCGATAGCAATTCCCATAATCCCCACATCGCTGGACATGCAAACTGAGTGCATGTGTGTGATTAAAATGGCGATATGAATGCATAATAATATCAGAGTTATGAGTGTTGAGCACAAACGAAAATAGGAAAAGAAAAGAAAAAAAAACAGCATTCGACGTGCCGGGCAGGCCAAACCAAACGAAACCATGGAACCCGGCACCGCCCCCTTTGACGCATAAAACTGCAGTGAACTAAGCGGCAGGCGCAAAGTGCAGCTACCCCTCGACCTGCCCACTAACCCACTCTTCCCTGGATACGGCCATCAACGCCGGGTGAGTAAGTGAGCTGAACTTTGATGCCGCCACATTCTATTCGCATTTGCGCTCCAACTACGAGTACCTATGGCCATATATCTACACTGGCCGGACTACGACTGCTATTTCTTCTTTTTTCTCCATGTGTATGTGTGTGTGTTGTGTGTTGTGTGTGTGTGCGAGTCCGAAGCCGAAAAGCCGTAAAGCTGGCTGGCTGGCTGGCTGGCGCACTGGCAAAGACTGCCGCCGTTGCCTCTGGAAGATTTATGCAGTTCATATTCACATTTTCCAAACGCCGCATACCAGGCGCAGCATTCGAACGCAGTCGAGGAGCGACTCCTGCCTCACATGGACACTCACATTGTAAACGTGCCTAAATGTGTGTGAATATGCTTGCGAGAGCGACAGAGACACAAAGAGCGAACGAGAGATAGAGAGAGAGGGAGTGGGAGGCCAGTCGCAGTTGTTGAAGCTTTTTTGGGCTCACATTGTACGCTGAGCATTGCAGTTGGATGCTGTTGTTGTTGTTGTTGTTGCTGCTGCTGCTCTTGTTTCTAGCCCCAAAAACGCTGCCACATTACAGTGGAGCAGTGTTGCAGAAAAGTATAATCTTTGAATTTAACTGGCTTTGTTGCCAATGAAAACTGATTTAAAAAACAGACAAAAGTTGTTGAAGAAAAAAAAATATTTAAAAATTTACTAAAAATACAAAAAAAAGCATGTAGATTAATTGAGATTTTGGCTAACTTTGGCTACTCAAAAATAAAATGTGTGCCAGATATTCATTTCAAGCTGACATGAGAAACATTTCCAACACTTTCTAGTTCTGCTCAATTTAAAGTTGCTAAGCAAAAAAACCTAATTAATAATGTAATGTTAAATATATTAAATAATTAATATGCTTTGTTTGCTTATAATTTTGGCGTATTTATGAAACTAATTTTTAACCACATGCGTTCCACTGTGCGCTGCCTGTTCTGCCCCTGATCAAGTGCAGCAAAGGGACGTGGGGGGCTAGAGACTGTAGTACTGGAGCTGGTGGTGTTGGTGTTGGTGGTGTTGGTGGTGTTGGTGGTGTTGGTGGTGTTGGGCGGCTGCTGGATGACTGCAGGCTCGTGCAAGCGTTTGGAACACACTGCATATTAAGTTATTGTATATTAGGTGTTAAATCAGATAAATTTTCGCATAATACCGCATACAGCACTCGGATTTTCAAAGATTAACGTGGCGCACACAGTTGTTGGTCAGTTGTTGTTGTTGTTGTTGTTGTTGATGCTGATGTTGTTGTTGTTGTTGCTTGTATGTGTGTATGTGTGTATGAACTGAGCTGTGTGCCTGGGCTGTGGCTGCAGCATTTTGGAGCTGTTTTAATCATTTGAATGCTGCACATTGTTTTTAAGCCTCCCTGCTCTGCCCCCCACTGCAACCCGCAGCCGTCCATTGACTGCCAATGGAGGCTCTAAACACTGTTGCACTTTATTCACTGTGTGCATGTGTCCATGTGTGTGTGTGTGTGTGTGAGTGAGTGTGTCGGGTCTGATAAACATTATTGGACTTGGTTATCCATAGTTTTCGGTTTCGCTTTGATCATTCGACACATGCAATGAAGCCGACATGTAAAATGCAATCCAAATTGCATTGTTAACAGATTATTAAAATGAAAATAAATGTATGCAAATTTATAATTGCAAAAAAAAAAGTATGTAAATATAAACAAACAGAAGGCAAACAAAAAATCGAAGTGCATGAAATTTGTCTGCGAGCGCTTCATTAAGGCAAAAAATAATTGTGCTCGTTGTTGTTTAATAAATTTCACTGTTATTAAACAAAAGCTATTGTGTTTTATGAAAAGCGCATAAATAAAATGGCAAAAAAGGCGACGCAGCGCTCGCTCTGAAATTTATTATGACAAGTTGCTCTGGCACTTTTATCTCTCGGCACACAAATTTTGCAGCCAGACAACAACAACAAGAAGCACACACATATATATATATATATTATATATATTTGATATTTATGCTGGTGTTTGTGTATTATACAATATATGTACAATAAAATAGCCACAAAACAAACTCTGTCCA
The DNA here is from genome assembly GCA_035045305.1 of Drosophila maculinotata. Lineage (NCBI taxonomy): Eukaryota > Metazoa > Arthropoda > Insecta > Diptera > Drosophilidae > Drosophila > Drosophila maculinotata. Next base: position 1,256,506 of record JAWNPD010000649.1, on the reverse strand, counting down.
AAAGCTGCCCTGCTTGGGCAGCAAAAACTAACTACTAACCCATACACTCACTCACATATACACACACACACACACAGCAACAACAAATGCTAGCTGGTAGCAAATTGGAATGACAAATAAGTTGGCAATATAATTTGCAGACCATGAATAGAAGCCAGCAAGGTCTAGTTTAGTTTATATTCAAGTTCCTCTCGTAATTAGGCAATTAGTAAAGTTTGTTTCTTTGATGTGTGACTGCTAAAAAGTCTATTAGCAATTTTAAACTATTTAGTTATTATAACAAATGGTTAAAGATACAAAGCACATATTTCTAAAATATTTTCAACAGTTTAAATTAATATATTTGTATTTATGATACAATTTGATACTCATTGCTCATATAAAATGTGCATAATGTAATAAAACTAAATCTCGTCAAGTGTTTTATCTCAAATATGATATCTTTAATTTATACTGTTGGAATAGATTGCAAGATGAAGTTATATTATAGCCACCAGCTGCTGAGTTTTGTGCTTCAATTGCAACATGGCCAAAAAGGGGTTTTGGAGGCGCTCGCATCCTGCACAGCGGGCAGGCCAAGATGGGATGCAGATGTCGGCACAGCTGCAGAAGGGTGCGGGGTGGGGCAGGGCTAAGTCCAAAGCAGCGGCCTGCGAAATTGCGGCTATAACTCATAGCCTTTGAGTATGTGTTAAGATGAGCAAGCAAAACGAGCGTGCAAATAAATTTGCAGATTACGCGCATAAATAAGATGAAACGTTGGCCAAAAAGGCATTAGGAGATGCGAAATGGTGTATGCAGCATGCAGAATGCAATTGCAAATAATTTAAATGCATATTTAATTTAATTTATAAACTCTATCTTTATCTAGCTCGAGCATTTGCTAATCCTGTGCTCCCTTGATTAAATGCTATTTATTATAATTCGTTGTTTGAGCAGCGACGAAAGGCAGCCCCAACTTGATTGCAGCCAAACAATTGAGCCCCAATGCAAACTGCACATTGAGAAGGAAAGAGGGAGGGGTGGCGGGCTTCTGGAGTGGAAAGCAGCCCCACGGCCAGGGACACGTTCCAGAGTCAAGAGTCGGGAGTCGGGAGGCGACTCTGACTGGTCAGCAGGTTGCTCTGTGCTGTGGATGTGGATGTGGACGGGTTGTTGCCGTTGATTTGTTTTGGTTTTGGCCAGTTGCTGTTGCCGTTGTTTAGGTTCTTGTTATTGTTGTTGTTGTTGTTGCTGTTGCTCAAATTGCCCGCTGAACGTTCGCCGGGTGAGTAAAACGATTACCCGCCGGCTGGGCCTGCTTTGGTTAGTGCTCTCGTATGTGTTGGAACAACTATTATTAAACGCGTTCAGTTCTTGTTGTTGTTTATTTTTTTACAAGCGTTTTTGTTGTTGTTGTTGTTGTTGTTGCGGCCATTGTTCTGCTTTAGCTGGAAATTATTATTCACATGCCAAAATGAATTGAGCTGGCCGAGACGTTGTGGCAAGAGGCTCGACTCTTGGCATGCAACATGTTTAGTTTATTCATAAACTCACACACACGCATACACATATACACACATACACATGTTTGGGGTGTGAGTGCGTCGGCACATTCAAAAGTAGCCGCATTAAATGAGCGGCCTCAGCGCGCACTCAAATTGCCCAGTTATTAAGTAAATTGATTTTAAGTACATTTCAAAATTATTTACTTCTAAATGTTTTGTTGCCTTTTGCATTTTTCACCCCGCTTCTAACTATATTTTAATGCAGCTTGTTGACCAAGTTGCAGACCAACCTGCGCATAAAAACTGATTGTTAACATCGCCAGCAATTTGCTGCTGATTTCCATTAAGATTAGGCCAGGCTAAAAGTGCGGCATAATATATTAAAAGCCGCAGCAACAATTAGGAGCATGTGACATAAAACCGGGAATTCATTAAAATATCATGGCTATAAATCACTTAAACTGCAGGTCGATAAAAGTTTAGAAAATAAGAAAAGAAAATAATATTATTATTTATATATATATATATATATATATATATATATATATATGTATATATGTATATATATATTATCAACTAAATTACAATTTTTTTGACTACCTCAGGGGTAATCAGATTGTTAATATTTACTTTCTATTTTTTACTTCAACTTTTTATTAATTTATTTTTCTTGTCTGTCATTTCTAAATATCTAAAGACATTATTAAAGTTGATGGCATATAATGATATATTTTGTTTGTTCTTTTTTTAAAGTATTCTCAGCATAAAAATGCAGCTCTGATAAATATAGTTTTTGTCTTTTATCTGAAATTTGATATAAGTGAATTTGTTGCAGCATTCAACGCCCCTGAGCATTGCTCAACTTGCCACAGATTACATGTATCGTGCGGCATAAATGAAGTTTTCTATTAGCTCTGACGTTAAATTTAATTTAATTTAAAACTAACAACACACAACATGGCCAAATGAGCGCGTTGCATGCAAAATGCAAACAACATAAAGGCAACAGCAACAAAATTGTTAAATGATAATCAGCAAGTGGTGGCGGAACCAGCGGAACCAGGGGAACCAGACACTTGTTGTTGCCTGTTGGCCACCAGTCAATGAAAACGCTTCATAAACAGCGCAATTAAACTAATGACTGGTGCTGACCACGGCGATCAGCGGAATGGGGCCGGGATGGGGACGTGATGGTGCCGGGGCCGCACCACTCAGAACCACAGTCAGCGCGCATAGAAACTCCGGGCCACACACGAAGAAGCCGACTGGCTGGAAGACACCGGTTCTTCTACGGCTCGTTCATCAGACGGCTCTTTTGGCACTTGCGCATATGATTAACCTAAAACAGGGCAACCACTAGTGGTGCCTGGTGGTGTTGGTGGCTGTAAGACGTGAGCCAAAGGCAGCCACGTGCAGAGTGCAAAGTGGTTGCGTTGATGAAATGTGCGCGATTGTCTAATGGGTCGCCAAATGGGCAGCGGCTCCTTCTGCTACTGCCCCCCGCCCCCCAAACTGAGCAGATGAGCAGCGCTGATGTATTGTGCCCCATGTGCATTGCCATTGCATCTTCTTCTACTGATTCTTCTTCTTGTTGCTTTGGCTGTTGTTGTTGTTGCTCTTTGCCATGTTTATGGTTGCCATGGCAGCAGCAGCAGCAACAGCAGCGAACCGGTTTTTGGTTATCTTAAAAACCCGACTGAACTCAGGTAGAGAGCAGCAACAGCAGCCGGTTCCGAGTGGTCGCCTTCTGTGCTAAAGCCGCGTTGTTGTTGTTGTCGTCGTCGTATGTTGGTGGTGGCTTTAATGGCTTCCGCCAGCGGATCATAGGAGTGAAATAAATGGCCAGACGGAACCAATAAACGTCGCGCGTTGTGCGTTCATCGCTCGTTCAGCCAAAATGAGTTAAGAACTGTGGACAGTTTTCTGCAGTCGTTGACTCATTGCGATTTATGGCCAAGTTGAGGAGCAAGGAGTTGAGGAGTTGAGGAGTTGCGGAGTTGCGGAGAGGCCTGAACTGAAAGACAAGTATTTTAAGTTTACAGTCGCAACGCCCACGGAAAAAGTTGCTGAAAAATTCCTGGCTGCCATTTACTGGTAATAATACATTTTGCATTATAATAATAATATCAGGCTATACTTTATACTTTACGAAAAATGCCACGATACAGTAAACTCGTATATAAAATTGCCTAGACAGTCATCAATCAGTCGGGACTCAAAGGAATTGACCTGCGCCTGAGCCTGCCACTCTCCACAGCTGCTGCTGGCTTCGGGGTGAATGTGAAGGTGAAGCTTTTGCCAAGATGCTGTCCAAGCGGACCGCTCGGGTCCGCTCAGGTCCGCTCAGGTCCGGTTGAATAATAAAAGTAATTGCGTCTTTACCCTTTAGGGTTAGCGAGTGAAGCAAATTGCGACTTGAATGCAATGCGCTTTTCTATAAGCATAAAAATTGCTATAATTTGCTGAAGATTGCGCTTTATCCATAACCATAACAATGGCCTCCTACCCCCATCGCCACCCTCAATCCCCTCCTCCGTCACAGAGCCAGCAATTTATTTTCCCTGAAGTGCATTTAATCAATATAGACAATATAGCAAACTCTACCAGCTATTTATTATAAATGATGGATTGCTTTGAAACGCTTTTTGGGGTATAGTGAAGGGCGGTCAGGAAAGCTGAAAATCATTATCAGTTTATCTTTAGAGCAAGACTTTAAGATATCACTTAAACTAGTCCAAGGGCAGATATATTTTATAAATTGTTTGTTTTTTTTTTAAATATTTGTTAGTTTCTCTAAAGTTTGGTCTCTGTCATGTTTGCGTTGGAAATGTGTATACCCTAAGATATTTATATGTTTTTTCTTAATTCAAGATACTTCTTAAAACAAAGGAGGGGCTTAAATTTATTTAAAAATTGTATAAATATTTGAGCAAAATGACTTATAAGTATGTGGAAATAATATTTCTCAAAATTGTTTTGTAGCAGGGGCCTCAAGTTCGATAAATTCAGGACGACAAATGAAAACTATTTCAACAATTTGCACTTTATAACGAACTTGCCCAATGAGGCAAACATCGTTCTGTGGCGCCACATGGCTGCCTCATTGTTGATGCTACTCCTCCTACTCCTGCTCCTGCTCCTCCTCCTGTTGTTGCTTGCTTGTTTGCTATTGGATTTTGGTGTGCTGGTTGCTGGCAGCACCACAAAGCAGATAACAAATATTTGCAGGAAACCATGAGCCCCTTAATTAGTGTAAAGAAGCTCTCGAATTGCCCCGTGGCAGAGGAGAGGGCAGTGGGGGTCGGGGCTGTGTGAAGACCCCAGAACTCATAAAATGCCAGCAAGGAAGCAATTTATCAAAGTTTTGTTGCTTAATTGTCGTCCATGCGGTGTTGGCAGTGAAAGTTTTGCCTTTTGCCCGCTCGGGTGTCCTGCCAGCCTGTGTGTGTGTGTGTGGGGGCGTGTAGGCAAATTGAGGGCGTGTGCGGCTGTTCATTTGCCCGTGACATAGAGAGAGAGAGCGATGGCAAATCTAATGATAAATTCTGTTGGACATTTTTCAGTAGCTCCATCAAGAACCATCATCGATTTTGCCCGGCTGCAGTTTTCAAGATATTTTCCACATCATAAATACTTAAGTACGCAAAACCGTAGGTTGGGAAAAAGGCAAAGGGAGTGGGGAAAAACTGGAGCTGAGAGTAAACACACGGCTTCGACTTCTGTGTGCGCCGTCACATTTATAACAATTTAAAATTGCTCGAAAAAATGGCAATAAAATCCCACAGACAAACGAAATTACGTGACCAATGTGTTTTATTACGATTTTATTGCGAAAATGCGAAGAAGTCAGGCAGGCAGTCGGTGAAGGCAGGGAGGAGGGTAGGGGAGGGGAGGCAACCGCAAATATGACTGCGTCTGGAAAGCGCTTTATTATTTATCTTTCGGCTGAAATCGGAACAGAAGCCAAACAGAACCCAGAGCAGGCGACGGCGCAGGAGCAGGAGCGGGGCCAGGAGCGAGGGCAGGAGCAGTTGATGCCTCTTGTGGCACGTGAGCGTCTCAAATGCGAGGGTTGCAACTAGAGTAGCTTCGTTCTTATTTATGTCGTGGACTTCTCACGTGTCAGGTTAATGCGAAATTTATGTGCCACTGTCACCCAACAAAAAAATGTCCAAATTGTAACGCGAGTGTAATGGCAGCCGGCTCCACCCCTCTCCACCCCTCTCAACCCCTCTCGACCCGTCTCAACCCCCTCAGGACATGTTCATCATTTCGTTTCGTTATTCCTGCTCGAAACTGTGTCATGCAAGTGATTTAACCACCAATGCAACGGGGGCTGAACGACTTGTGAAAGGGGTGGTGCTGGCACAGGGGATTGCCGCCCTTAAAAGACCATAAATGGCCAACAAAAAACGCCCCTTACAAAGCTGACCGACCTGGTTAGAGTGGGGCACAGAACGCTGTGTGTGGCAAAAGTTAAGGGAAATGTTTATATTGGTCTATTGAAATTGTATTTAGTTTGTTGTTGCAACGTTTTATTAAGTAATTTGCATAAATTTCCCAGCAGCATATGCTTTTCCAAAAAAAGGTGACAAGGTGTGAAAATTAAAAAGCTGATTATAGCTGTAATAAAGGATTTTGATCATCCATTTAATGTTACAATTTTAAGAGTAAGCTTCTGAGGATAACTAATTGTACGCAATTTAGAAAAGTTTATATTTTATATATATTGAAATTTTAAACCATACTCAAATAGAATCTGGGAACTGATTCTGAAGAGAATACGCTTATGCAAATATGAATGCATGGATTAATTTAGTCAACTGGAAATATTTATTTTGCTTTTATATCAAACTGATTTTACTGACTACTCGAATGCTGTCAAATTTACGACGTATTGCACTTTATTTAAAAAGCCAGTCATGTTGATCTGTGCCAAGAAAAAAAGATAAATAAATATACATGTATGAAACTTTACGCTGCACCCTTGGCAAAAAAAAAAGTTGCTAAAGAAAAATCTTGCGCCAATAAAAATGATAAAGATTTGCTATTTTTTTTTGCGGAAATATAAAATTGAATTATTGCATGCAATTTAAAAACCAACAAAAGCTGACAGCAGTCGAGCTAAAAGCCAAGCAGCAACAACAACAAAAAGCATTGCCAAAAAATTTGTCAAAATAATGGCGTCATTCTGCAGTGGCCGCCAGAGAGAGAGATACTAAAGGGAAAGAGGAGGGCTGTGGGATGATTGCGAGTAGAGGTGGGCGTGGCGGCCGTTGCCGTGGCGAGCCGACAAAGATGCCATAAGGCACCAAGGAACCGCCAGGACGAAAACACACACACAAACAAATACGATGCTGCTGCTGGCGACGCTATGCTTTATCCTTTTATCCTTTATCCTTATGCTTTTTTGCACATTATTTGCTTTTGCAATTCAAAGCGATTAAGTGCGACGACGACGATGAGAAGGACGGCGACTCGACTCGACTCGGGGGTCATTAAGGACGACATAAAACATGTTTTTGTTGCAATGGCAATAAGTATCTGTATCTGTATCTGTATCTGTATCTGTATCTGTATCTGTATCTGTATCTGTATCTGTATCTGCAATTGTATGCGGGCTAGAACATATATACAACTATTGCATGCCTAATGGCAAAGCCGAAAGTCGTATAACTCAATGCAAGCGCTTCCAAACCCAAACCCTAACCCTAGCCCTAACTCCTAGCGCTAACCCTAGACAGCTAACGGGCCATTAGCACAAGCGGTTGCAGCCCCATTCGCAGTCGCATCCACAATAAAAAATTAAGGAATTTCCAAAGTAAGCCCATTTAATAGAGCAATTATGACCAGTTGAAAGTCGAGCACTCAAAAAAAAAGAAGTAAATTCGAGCATCGCGGCCATATTTCAAAGTGTTGGCCCGTAACTAATTAAGCAATTAATTTTCGAGCAGCGGCCGCAGTGAAAGGCAGGCGAGATACACACACAATCGCACAGACACACACACACACACACACACACACACACAGAAATATATATACCCAATATAAAATGAGAACAAGTTCAACAAACTTTTCTCGAGAATAATTTACAGGCTGCTGCGACTGCTGTGAAATTATTTATGCCTCACAGCTTCGTTCCATACCATGTCCACATCCAATTGCTGGGCCCAATCCTTTGGCATCATGCGTGCGCCGCGGTGTATGCAACACTTTTTTCCATGCGCCCCATGCTTAGGCCTACTGCTCGCTCCTCGACGCTGTCATAAAATATGTTAAACGCCCGAATTGCCGGAGGGTGTGAAAACTTGAATCAAAACCAAAGCGAAACCACGCTGAATATTTATGATGCGATTAGCAGGCTTTTGCTCTTGTTGTTGTTGCTGCTGAGCAGGTTGCAAGGAGTCGAAATTTACGTTGGCCACATAAGTAAAATGGCACTCGGGCAGGCTGTGGCAGTGGCAGTGGCAAGGCTGCCAATTAAGCTGGGAGTGTGCCGCATGAATATGTAAATAAAAGCAGCTAATAAGTGGGTGTTTAATAACCGGATGGCCAACAACACACCAAACGGCCAAAACGACCCAACCAGAGGGCCCAAAATGTAAGAGAAATGCGAGAGCTGAGCGCAGTTTGTCAAGCGACAAAGGTAAAAAATGGCCAGGCAAGGGGCAGCTCGGGGAGGCAGCAGGACTGGTTACAAATATAAAAAAAGGTAGCATGTTTAATTTGCGTGGCATTTGCAGCTGCCTGCGGCAAAAAGATAACGAAATAAAACGATTGTCGGCATGGAGCACAACAAGAGTTAGTTGCGGAGGGGAGGGGAGCGAAAAAAAAAACAAAAAACAGAAAAAGGCATGCCAAAAATTGCCTTGTAGCGCTGTGTAAACTAATTAAAGTGTTGCATGTGTAGTTAAATATATACAAATAAATATGTGAGGGTAAATAAATATGTATGTGTTACCGCAAAATAGCAATAAACGCCGTCGAGCTATTAAAATTATGATTAAAATTTAATTTAGCGAAAATAATCAGAGTTGCCTTTGATTAACTCCGAATGAATGCGCGTTGAAATTAAATCAAAAAATGTTTAAAAACCCATAACAAAAAAAAAAAATCCAAAAATTTGCGTTGAAAATGCACGCCCCATGAATTCCATTAAAATTCAATTAAACACTGAAAATCAACAATGAAAAGCGCAATAAAAGCTAATAATAATTGCGAGCTAATGGCGGCTCACAAGCGCCGCCTGGCGTTCAGTTTCAGCAACAGCGCCCACTTGATAAATATGCTCGCCCATGTACTCTATAGTAGTGTATGTATGTGTGTTTTATGTGGTTCGGCCATGGAAAACGCATTTATTCATTCATTATACGCAGACAATTAAGTACCAGGAATTTCGTAGCACCATAAATTGCTGGGCTGCCCCATTTGGGGAAATTGCCAGGTCAGCTGAAAATCTACATATGCACTGACCAAACAACTATTAAACTATGTGTGGGTGCACACACAGATAGATAGATGTACTGGGACATCAACAGCAGTTGTGGAAATTTGGAAAATTTTCAATTTGCCAGCCAAACGGCCATTTTGCATTTGGTCGCGACTATCATGGCCTCAAAAACAGCCCCCGAAATGCTCCTAAAGGGCAATAAGGGTGGCTAAGCTGACAGGCGGTTAATTGAAAATTCTTTGAATCATATTGAAAAATGATTACCACACAAAACTGTAATGGAACTCAGGACACGTTTGCGGGTAACTAATGTTCGTGTGAATTAATTATGCAAACCGAGCTATATTTCGATAAGTTAATTGCTCAGCTTTTCTAGTTTTCCCATGTCAATGCAAATGTTTAATAACTTGGTTGATTTAAAAATAAACCTAACTTAAACTCCCATATTGCCTTACAGTTCTGTTTAATTTCTTTTATATGTTATAGATTTTATTATCTGAGCATTTCAGCATTTAAAAGATTTTATTACCAAAAATCAACTTATTAATTTGAAAACCATTTCAAAGCATTTTCCCCGCTCTGCCGTTATTCGCAAGTCGCTTATCATTGGCTCGGAAAATGTAACTCGTGTCGTCTCGTTATGGAGGCTTACTTTTGTGAGTAACTGTATGTGTGTGTGTGTGTGTGAGTGTGCGAGTGTGTGGCTCTCAAGACATCAAATTACTTTCGTATGCAAATCAGCGGCTTTTCTGCAGACTTTTTTTCTACTGCTGCTGCTGCCGGGCGACGCCCGACCCTGCCCCCGCCCCCTACTCCGACAACGTTGTTTTTTTTTTAAACGCCCAAGTGGCAACATTGACAGACAGTCAGACCTAAAGATAGCAGACACGGCATTTGATCGGCACCAAATTTATCTCAATGATATGCAGATAAAACTAACAAGTACCAAGTTTCGTTATTTCTCTTTCCGTTTCGGAGCTGTTTCTTTTTTTGTTCCTTTTCCTCTTGCCACCGCAGCACTTTGCTGCACTTCTTCGACATGTGGCGAAGAGAGAAGAAAAAACTACATTAGCAAATAAATTTATTTAGCATTACAAAAAATGAGGTAGCTGAGTGGCTCTAAATGGGGGGATTGGCTATGTTAGGGTGTGTGTATGTGTATGTGTGTGTGTTCGTCTGGGTGTGTGTGCAGGCGCCATGAATTTATTTAAGATGCTTATTGATTGGATTTGATTTTATGCTATGGGAAAGTAAATTTGCGCAAATAAATTTAAATGAGGGCGTTGAGTTAGCCGTTTTTTTGTGCCCCACCCACTTGTGGGTAGGCGGCAAAAAATGTCTATTTTTTTACGAAAACTAATCCCACATGTGTGCCCATATTAACGGCAGGCACTGTGACTGGGTTGGGTCTCGAGCCTGAAACACACGCATGAGTAATTTTCCAATTTTTGTTTCGCATTTGCAGCTAATCTGGAAAATGGTTTTTCTTTCTCCGAGTTTCTTGGGTGGCTTAATGGTGGTTGCTTTTAAAAGTTTAATATTTATATACTCACTTAAAGCTGCATTTTCTTACTTTGTCAATGTTTAGGGTGGGAGCTATGTAAGTGGAGGAGCTATTGAGAAAACACGACACTTACCTGAAAGCAAAGAAAGAAAAAAATCAGTTTAATTTGTAATGCTATCAATGAATAGTATTTTGTAATATACATATTAATAAATTTGTATGAAGATGAAATATTTGAGATATATTTAAAAATATGTAAATATGAATATACTTCTATTTATACAAAAATTAACAACTATAACTTACATTTAATCAGCTAGATCATGCAAATTTATTACACCAATAATTTTGCATTAATTTAAATAATTTTCTGCACATTTTCAATGATCAGTTGCAACATTTTTATGGCTTGATTTTTAATTTTGCACGTGGCAAGCTTTTAACTGTGCCCCATATTTTTGTGGCGTAATTGAGTAAAATGAAATAATTAAAATGCGTCGCATAAAGTAACTTAAAATGCTTTAACGACCTTTTGTTAATAACGCAAAGTGCAAATGTTCTCTCTCGCTGATTGTTGCAGCTTGCACGTTGCACGTTGCACATTGCCGCTGTCCTTTGGCCATTTACATGCGTTATGCCAACTGCAACAACAATTACAATGCGAATGCGAATGCGTAGTTGCAACTGTGCGCCACACGCAATTTTCATTTGCTGCTGTTATTAAGTGATAATTGAATTTTTATGCCAGCGCCAACAGGCGACACGAAATGAACTTCAGAGCCTTTTTGCAATTAACAGACAGGTCAACCGAAAGGAGTTAAGATCACACAGAAAACAACAAGAGAATATACTTTTATTTGACTTTTTTCATAATTTTCTCACTACAGACTTTCGCGTTTTTTTAGGACCCGTGCAGCGGTACTTGCAACAGTGCCTCAACTGTGAGCAGTTCTTCATTTGAGTTCAGTTTCCCACTAAATTGTGCTACCAACTTTCTAAATGACCAAAATTGCCGCTTGGCCATAAATCACACGATGTTCAACGCTGGATTTCAATTTCGGGCATGAAACGCACTTTCTAAACAGCACGAGAGGCCAAAAGTTAAAAAAAAAAAACTGTTTTGTCGGCCTGCTCGACAATTGTTATAAAAATGTATCAACAAAAAAAAAAAAACACAGCAAACAGCAAACAAAAAGAAGAAAATATTCGCACTGCAGCTGTTTTATGACAGGTCAGAGGGACAAAAACCTGCGACAATTTCAGCCGGAAACCGCAAACGGTGCAAAAATTATGAAAATTCATATTGCCGCACGCACTTGGCAGCAAAATCGGAAATTCGCTACGGCGCAGGTATTTGACTTTGTTTTGTTTTCGTTGTTTTTTTTAGGGCGTCGCTGCGGGTGGCGGGCGTGAAATTTGCATGCGTCAATGGAATATGAAAATTTAGAAACTGTTGCAATTTTCAGTTTTCGCAGTTTGCTGGGCATTTTGCGTTGATTTACGACCAGTTGCTGGGGACTCTCATAAATCTCTGCCGTGTGCGGTGTGTGTGTGTGTGTGTGTGTGTTGTGTGCGTGTGGCAAATATTTTGGTTGCAGCGATTTCATGCCCCGCAGACGGCAATTGCATTGCACTTGGGCCCATTTAATTTGTGCAAAAAAAAACCCCGACGAGCGGCAGGAAAAAAAAAAAACAAGTCGCACACATTTCATGCGGCTTCCACAAAAGGTAACAGTCGCATTGGGCCCAAACCCCGGTCCATGTCCCGGGTCCGAGGGACGACAACGAAAAGCAATTTACGAAAAGCACGCAGCGTTTAGATCAAAAGCAAAGACGACGTCGCCAGTCGACAGTCGCCATTGGCAGGACAGAGCACAGGACACGGGAAGGAGCAAGGAGGGAGGGAGGAAGGGAGGGGGAGGGGTGGAAAAGAGCCGCACAAACGATGCTATACAACGCAAAACACATCATTAAGTATAAAATTCTTAAAATGGAATTTTAAATCATTAAAGAAACGCTGCAAAAAAGTCAACAACAACGGTCGACGAGGAATTTGCAATGCGTTTGCTTTATTTGGCAGTGGCTCGTTGGAAGCTGCAGCAGCAGCAGCCACATGCAACCATTGCCCAGTTGCTTGTGTCCAAAATGGCAACAGCAGCAGCAACTTCAGCGTGCAGCATTTTTATTTTTTTTCTTATGTACACGCCAAGCCGAACAGCTTGAATGGAAGTAATGATGCTGGCCCAAACGTTGTCCAAGTCTTGAGAAAGGCGCGCAGTTGTTGCATTTGCAATGAGTTGCCGTTGCTGTTGTCGCTGTTGCTGTTGCTGGTTGCTGGCTGCTGGCTGCAATGGCAATCAGCAACATGGCCGCCTGGGCAGCCAAACGAAGCTGAACTGCCATCGTTGCTTTTATCGGCGTTTTAGCTCTTTTCCTATATGCATCAGTCCCGGCTGCTGTTGCTGTTGCTGCTGCTGCGCTTTTCGGTTAACATGTTGCCGCTGCACGAATTCTATGTTGCACTCGGAATTTGAAGTAAATAATTCTTTGCTGCTCGTTTTGCTTGCAACATTTTTGCAAGTGCTTCGTGCTCGTTAAGCATTTTGGTGTGCGATTTCTTTTCTTTTGTTGCTGCTGCTGCTGCTCGATGTTGCTGCTGTCACTGCTGTTGTTGCTCATAATGCGCCACCAAAAAAAACATACAAATATATATTTTTGTATATATAAAAAACTAAATAAAAAGGGCGCGCCAGCTGCGAAAAGTGGTTCCGTTTCGTTTATCTCATGTTTGGGTGCGTTCTGCAATATTCCCTTTATTCACCATAAAACGATGAGTAGAGTCGAGTTAAGTAAGACACTTTTGGCGGCATAATGACGTCAGTGGGGTAGAGATAGCTAATGAAGGATTAATGATATATGCATACTTTCAAGTGTGCTCTTACAAAATGTGAATGCAATGAGCTGTTAAAGCAATTTAAAATTCGTAATATCTTCAATATTCCAAAGAGAAGAGAGCTTAAATATTTAACATAATATGGGAAATTTTAAATTTGTGCGCCTAAAAGTTGTCTCCCAAGCAAACTAAAACTTGGGCTTGGCTTCCATCATGTTATTCCTCAATCTTCCATTTGAAATCGACTTGTCTGCATTTCTGCAGCTTGGCCAAAATATTCCACATAGCTGGCAATCAGACAAACCGCGCTGTAAGCCATTAAAACTCAACTGGTTCTGTATTTGTATTTTGTGTATTTATTTATTTTTTTTGCTCCTCTTTGCAGGGGTCCAGCTTATAGACATTGCTTGGCGACATTTGCGAGCAAATAAATTCAATTTGCTGCCAGTCGGCAAACCGCGACAGGTTTTTGCCGCATTTATCATCGCATCAACATCAGAGACGACAGAGACAACGATGACGACGGAGGACGACGGAGGACGACGGAGCAGAAAGAGGGGGATGGGAGGAGAGGCAAGAACAACACATGAGATGCCAGCTCCAAATGAAACGCCATTTACCAATTTATTTATTTATATAAGGCGAATATATTTTATAACCCGCAGCAAATGCAGCCGAGCGCAGCGCAAAAACTCAGCTAAAGAAAACGAAGGAAAGAAAAAAAATCTGGCTGGATGAAAAAAAAAAATGTTGTATGAAGTGACCAAACTAGTTCGTTAAAATAAATTCGAGAGCCACTAACAATGTTGCGCGGACAGACGGACAGACGGACGGAGGGACGGACGGATGGGCAACATGCAACGGCTGCCGCAGCCACAGAAAAGAGCCTTAGTCTCAGGTTCCAGTTTGGCTCCATGTCGATGTATGCGGCAGGGCGAAGATGTATTCCTTTTGGGATGTTTTTAATTTTTCTTTAAAGTCGTTAAGCGACGTCGTTTTTTTTTTGCGCCTGCCTCGGCCTTTTTGTGTGCCTCTGTTCGTTAGCTTCCAGCAATGGAGTCGCACTTGGAGTCGGAGCTGGAGTCGAAGTTGGGAGCTCGAAGCTCGAAGCTGGGAGCTGGCAGCTCGAAGGTGGAGCGCGCCATTGCCATTTGCTTGCTGCGTGCCGCCGCGTTGCCTTTCTAATGGAGTTTTGCAGATAACAGGCAACGACAACAACAGCAACAACAACAACAACAACAGCAACGACGTGGCAGCTTCTACTTACTACGTCCGTCCCCGTACTCCGCTCAGCAGCTGCTAAGCATAAACACACACTTACACGTACTTGGGGCAATGGAATGAAATGAAATTAAACCCTTTTCGGTGCGACTGCCGACTGAGGAGCAACGAAGCACGGCTACGGCGGAAGGTGGGAGGCGGGACGGAGGTTGGGGTATTGCAAATAGTTGCAAAAAATTAACATTATTGCAATTTCGCAGACGCGGAACGGGTCGGTACGCGACTGACTAACAAGCAATGCCCCAGGGACGCGACCTCCTTCTCCTTCTCCTTCTCCGCCTGCGCCTCCTGCCTTACCTGAATACCCAACTATAGACGCGTATAATTGAAGATCCTGACTGCGCTGACCATAAATTGAAAATCGTTTAGAAAATTAAAGAAATGAGTCTGGAGATGGAGCTGCAGTTGGAGTTATAGTTGTAGCTGAAGCTGGAGCTGGAGCAGGCGTTGCCTTTGCCTGGTTTGCTTCTGGCCATGGCTCAACACTCGGCTCGTATTTCTATTTACTTTTTAGTTGGCTAAAATGGCAATGCCGACAGTTGCAAGCCAAACAGCAAAACAACAATGCAACCAACTAGACAAGTGGAGCAAAACAAAGCAAAAAATTGCAAGAACTTTTTGATATTTCTCTACCATCTCCCCCTGTTCAACCCACTGCCAACCCCCCTGGTGCCGACGACAGGCAGCATATGCAAATTTCTGCGCGCAGCTAAAGTTATGCTAAAGTTAAAGAAAGGGATTGAGAGAAAAGTGTAAGAAACAGCGACAATTGTTGGGAACACTCCTTGAAGAAAATGCTGGAGTTGCCTTTCATTGTGGCCCGTGCAAATAATTTACAAGTCAAGGTAGAAAGAAGTTTCTTTATGCAATTTTTCGAAATGTCTGAAATCATTCGCTTAGTTCTTAGACGGCTGACAGCGTAGAAAGTCCTTTTATTATGCTATTTATTATTCGGGGAAAGTATAGGAAATGCTTAACATTATTTGAAATAATTAAAAAGATTTACAAGTTCACAAGTTTCCTAGACTAATAAGCTAAACTGAAATGAGCTTACAAAGCACATGAAAGCGTGAAGAACTTTATTATGTGAATATAATGAAGCTCTTTTTTTGGTTCGAAAGTTTCACAAACTGTTTAACAATACTTTATTTCATTCGGTTGGTTTTCAATCATATAAAAGTTCTTAGTTTAAATGCGCTTTCAAGATCTGCAAAGTAGTTTCCTATTACATTAATTGTATTGATTAGATACAAAAGTCTTCAAACTGAATTTTAACCGTATTTGCCTCTTGCTCTATCTTGTTATATTTTACATAAAGTCTAGATTGCTAACCCGTTCTGTTGGAATAATCGAATGTTGGCAATGGTTTTCATTGGAAACTAAACAGATCTGCAGCTGTGCTGGATTCTTTTCAGAGAGCAACAACAACAACAACAACAACTGCATCATCTACTATGTATTTCCACTACTATCGCCCCCAACATTCAATTGGAGTTTTGATTTCGAATCGGCTGCCTTTGCCACTCACACTATGTTTCCCGCTGCGTTTGCAATGATAACAGCCATTGGAGCAGTTGCAGCCAGTTGCCGCAGTTGGAGTCGCATTCGCTGTTGGCTGTCCTCGGTTCTAGAAATCGCTGTGGGCCTCCGGCTCGGAACCGCGCAACTGCTGCGGCGGATTTCTAATCTGTCTTCGCGTGCTGTTTGCTGTTGCATGCGAGAGAATTGCGAAAACACGAACAGCATGCAATGCAATGGCAGCTGCTTGTCCCTCTCTCTCTCCCTCTCCCCCACACTGTCCCTCTTCTGCACCCACTTAAACCCTACCATCAAACGGCAGCAACATCAACAACAAGGCTGCCACATGCTGCGCTGTTGTTTGTCTCTGTTGCACGCACGCAGCATGCTGTACTATTCACACACACACACATATACACATACACATTTATGCAAATGTCGGACGCACCATCATAAAATTGGATTTGGCAGCTGATTCGGCGGCTATTTTAAGCCGCATTTTTTGCGCTAACAAAAATTTTTGAATTAAAATTGCGACCCGCAATATAGAAATTAAAATTAATTTTAGCCACCGTTTCGACCATTGCGTCTATTTGTATTTAGTTTTATTTTTAGTTTTCTTGTTTTGCTTTTTCTGCGTCGCATTTTTCCTCACGGATTTTTGGCTTTATTTTTAGTCGCATTTTTGTCGCATTGCGAATCTCTGTTCAACTCTTTGCCGCTGCGTTTCGTTTGCTATCTCTGTCTGAGTCTCTCAGTCTCTCAGTCTCAGTCTCTGTCTCAGTCTCAGTCTCTGGGCCGACTAAATAAATTTCGTTTTAAGCGTTTTCGCCACACTCCATATACAAAAGGAGGTGCAGGAGCCGCAGGAACAGGCAGCGGCCAAATAGCCAGCGATAATAAAATAAACAAAAGGTTTGCCGCCAGCTTTGGCCAGCGTTAAACCTAAAGAAAACGCAACCGAGTAGCTAAGACGATCCCATTGCTAGGGGAGCAGGGAGCAACATGGGGCAGGGGGCAGGGGGCAGTGGCTGCAAAGGTGAGTCGCAGTTGCTGCAGGTTTGCCTGCTTTTATTTGTGTGTTTTATTGTGGGCATATCTCAAAAGCGAATCTTTCGCCAGAGTTCGAGTTGCGAGTCGAACTTCGACGCGAAACAGATAAAAGAGGGCAGTTGAAGAAGAAGACAAGCAGGGGCAGCAGCAAAGGGAGGCAACAGCAAGGAAGCGATTGAAGCAACATATGAACAAAACAAAACACAAACAAAAGCTATATAAAGGACAGGGAATAAACAGAAGAGTCTACAAAAAAATCAATAGAATTGCAAAATTAAGCTTAACTTTTAGATACCTAGTAATAAATTTGGAAAAGTCACAAAAGAGTAAACTAACTCACAATATTGTAAATATTTAAATAAAAATAAAAGAATTATTTCCTAAATATTGTATTTAATTTGTTTAATATCATAATTAAAGCAAATGCATTCAGAAGTTTCTTTTATTCACAGACACTGCAAAAGTCGCCAGCAAAACGCGCACAAAACGCTAGCGAAACGCGCCGAAATTGTTTTGACTTTTGCCACAAGATTTTTGGGGGCGCATTTCGCTGCATTCGCCTATCACCCATTGCCCAGCACCAGACTGCCTCTTCTTGTGGCTGTGGTCGAGTTCGGGTGGATTGCGTTTTATGCTGGCGGCAGTGAGGCGCTGTTCCTGCGCACCGCCCCCTGCGCCACCCGCGCACATATGCAAATAATGCAACATGCGGCGCAACATGCGACTTGAAGCTGCTGCAACGTTGCACGTTTCGTTTCGTTCGTTGTGGCAGCCAACCAACCAACGACTTGGCTCCCAGTGCAGACAGCCAGCCAGTCAGCCAGCCGGGCAGACAGCCGGACAGGAGGACAGCTGGCTGTGTGCCTTTGCAGGCAGTCGGGGTGCATCCGCATCCTCAGCTGCCTTCGTGTATCGAAGATGAATAAGGAGCTATTTTTACTTTTAAATCTTAAACAAGCATTTCTTCGCTCCCTCCGCTCCCAGTGGATTTTTGTCGTTTTCCTTGCGCTGCGGATGCGGGTCTTTTGTGGCACTTTAGCGCGGTGGCGGTGGCAAGTTTCTCAGGCCCCCAAACTGAAAGACGCAGACGCAGCTTGATGATGTTGTTCGTTGTTGGTGTTGTTGTCGTTAGTTGTTGCTGTACTTGTCTCATGTTGTTTTGTGGCAATGTCATCGAACTATTGCCAAGTTCTCTATTTGTGTCGCCGCCGCCGTTGCAAAGTAAACGTAACAATTTAGCCACGTAATCCATAATCCAAAACTACGGATAGGCTTTAGCTCACTTGAATCTTATGCTGTCCAGATGTTCAGGTGTTGCGGTTACTCGAACACAGCCCAAAAGATACTCGTGCATCCACAAGATACTTTAGTGGCACATGTCTGAGGCATCTGCTTTTTGTGTTGTGCGGCTAACTAGTGGGCTTAGTATCTTAGTTTCTTAGCCAGTCTGCATTTATTTAGACACTCACTAATCGCACACACAAAAACCCAAAATGCTTGCCAAACTCAAGCGAAAACTATGCGAACCACAAGTACAACTAGCAAACTGTACATATACAATTTTTGAGCATTGTTCAAAGGAGCGTAGAGAGTGGCGGGGTGGTGGGGTGGGGGTGCGAGGTGCAACCAGACGACTGAAATCCTCATGTGATTTATGCAATTAGCACTCGACTAAGTCTGCTTAATGAACGACATGCCGCTGGCAACGCTCTGGCAACGTATCCCAGGCGACGAACCGTGGCGCCAATGGACGCTCAGACACCTCCCTCAAAAATCAAATTATTGCTGTACAGATGTATCTACACAGAGACAGGGACGGAAAGAGAGAGAGAGAGGGAGGGAGAGATATAGTGGGACTCCAGTCGCCAGGTCCCAAGCATCATCGAATTTCCACGAAAAATCCACATAATGTTCTGGGTAATTCGACATGGCAGCATTTGCTCCGATCGGGTTCTACTTTATGGCCTGCCAATTGCTAGGCAATTTTAATGCATATTTCATTGTATAACAAACTTTGGCCCTGAATAACTCCCGATGTCCCATTGAATATGCTTGTTAAACTCTCTTTCTCCCTCTCTCTCTCAACCCCCCCTCCTCGCTTTCGCTACTGCTTTCGGATGGGAGTTGTACTCCATATTGAATTATGATTTATGATTGGAACATGTTGTAGCTGGCGCAAGGGTACTTAGAATATCTATGTGTGCGTGTATGCGCAACTGTGTGTGTGTGTGTGTGTATCTGTATCAGTAAAATTGTGCGCATATGCGCTAGTTAACGAAACATTTGCTGCAGTTCAGCGGAGTTTCAAGTTGAAGTGGTTGTCGACCAAAAATATCGACATTTGTGCGGCACTTGAGGAACCAAAATGGAAGACTGCGCCATGTTGGCGCGACAAGGTACAAAGATCTTTCCATTTCACCTTTAATTTTTTTTTTGTGGTATGGCATGTGTAACAAGTCAATGCTTGTAATTGGAGCAGCAATGGATGCAAAGAATGGCCCGACAATTATCCCATTATCCCATTCCGAGACATTAACAGGATGTGCACAATCTCTAGAGGTTAGCCGTAGATTTCAGTAATTTAAATGAAAATGCATTTCACAGAGGAGATCTTGAGATTTGAAATTATCTGTTTCTTGTATGCTATTTTTGTAAGTTGTTGCTCTATCTGCAGATCTGCAGAATTGTTGGTTATGGATTTAAGTGGCAACTACTTTGAATACCTATAAGGCAGATATATTTATGAATTGTAGTTATTACTGCAAACGACCTATTGTAGATCCTTGACTATGGTAACTCTTCCCGAATTATGTTAAAGGCAAAAGTATAGAAATACAAATACCAAGATCATCTTTTAGTTATGCGCTCATCAATACGAAAGGAGTTCTTTAAGCTTTTGCAGACATCAGGAACTCTACTCTATAAGCATGCAACCATTGCTTTCATTTGGTCCAATTCCCCCCGGCTGTTGTCTAATCACCACAACTGTCAGCTACACTCATCCGATGCGACAATGAGTAGCGAGTGAAGCCATTCAAGTGTCGTTGTATTTTAACACGTGAGTGACTTTTATACGTGGCCATTGTGTAGGGATGAGTCGTTTTAAAATGCCAGACCAGGCACAGGAAAATTCACACATAAGCGAACGGGGGGACAGGGAAGGGGTGTGGTGCGCTGTTCTGCGGTCTGATGTGGCTGGTGGGGAAGGGAGGCAGTCGTTCTCTTAGGACCGCATAAAAATGCCATATAAATGTGACACTTTAAATGCCAACGACCAAAATAGTTTTGAATGGCAGGCGAGAGACAACGGCAGAAGGGCGCCGAAGGGGTCGGGGCTACTTCACGTGACGAATTCGTAACGTGACAAACCGAGCCAAAAACGAAAAAAAAGCCAACCGCAAGGAAATAAAAATGAAAATGGCCAACTTACATTTATTTGCATTTTCAAGTTTCTGGACAGTGTGCGAAGTATGGGTTTTTTTTTTGTTGCCACAGACATTTGAATTTCGTTACGTTTTGCGCTTTTTTTTAGAGAGAGTTGCTGGGGAGTGACTTGCTGAGGACATTCCTCATTTCATTTTAGTTCGCGTCGTTTCGTTTTTGGTTTGGTTTGGTTTGGTCTCGTTTCGTTCGCCCATTTCCTTCCTTCCGTTCTGCGGGCTCTTCACACGACACATTTTCCACAAGAATGAGTCCAGTGAGTTGCCAACATTTGCATATGTGTGTGTGTGTGTGTGTGTGTGTGAACTGTCAACGCGCCATAGAACTGTCAACTTGATGGTAATTCTGAACAAAGCCATGAAAACTGCCAACAGGATGAGGCACTGCAGCTGAGAGAGGGTTGAGACTCTGCTTTCACTTGTCGCGTCGCTGTCTGGTTCTGGCTTCTTTTTTTAGATAGATTTTTTGTCGCTGGCCAAGACAAAGGCGCTGATGGATTCATACAAATTAAATGGTGTGCTTTGCCGTATTTTCGACACAGACAATTTCTTATTTAAAATGCATGCAAACATGGCGTATTTATGAGGCCGAGGCGACTCCACTCTATACACTCTCCCCATCCCTACCCCCATCCCCATCCCCATCCAATTTAGGGGTGACTGGCAATTAGTGCGCTGTCGGGGCGGCACTTCCGCTGCATCTTGAGTGCCACATCCGATAGAGATCGGCAACACAGATGACATGAAATACACACGGCACCGGCATAGACTCAGCTATAATTATAAATCAAATGCTGACAAATGGGGAACTGCAGATATATGGAACTTTGCTATTGCATTATGTTTACGTCATAATTCCCAAGAGTTTGATTTAATTTATTAGCTGAATTAACTGTATCTTCAAGTTCTTATCAGCTCCTTGTTTTCTCTTTGCTAATTTTCCACAACTGAACCTTGTCTATTGCTCAACATCAGCTCCTATCAGCGCTTAATTACAGCTATTACTTTCCCAGTTTTTTTCATATATATTTTTTTTATAAAAAGAAACTAATTTATTTTATATGCATGCGTGTCACAAATCTTGGCGATTTATGTTTATTGCCAATTTATTGGCAGCTGCACAACAACAACAAAAAACGAGAACAAATTTCAGACCAGTACCAACAAAGTTCAAACAATCAACGCCATTGTCCGGACTACGGGTTATGGGAAGCGGGGAAAATGTGGAAATGGGGATAACGGGTCAGTTTGCTGTACATTTTGTCTACATTTCACAGTTTTCATATATCGATATATTCGCAATTTACTATCAGCAACAGCCTGAAACAGCAATAACAACAACATCTGCACTTTTGCATTCTGCTACCAAATACAAAAAATATATATACTACAATATATATATTATGAAGTCCCAAAGCTGCACTTCAATTAAAATGCATTTTCGCAGTTTATGAGCTTAATCTCATAAACAATTTCAGCATTGTTGCCGATTCTTTTTGTTTGTCGCGAATTTTGACTGTCAGCAGACGGTTTAAATATTTGTTGTTAAATAAAGCGAAATATATTGAATACAGAGTGGAAAATTGCTAAAAACTGATCAGGTTAAGGTTAAATGTGGAAACTATTAAAATAAAGTTTTTTATAAATATTTATATATACTAAATTCAAGAACCTCTCAGCCAAAAACACAAAAAAAGGATCGAAACTTGAAATTAGCTTTAATTTAAATGGCAACCCATGCAAAAAATTGATCCAAGTTTTTTATACTTGTTGAGACACCCACAATTAATTAAACGTAAAATTTCAAGATTCTATATTTTGAAAAATCGAAATCGGTAAGGGTCCCCCCTTTTGCTTTTTTAGTCAAAAAAATGATAAATTTAGGTTTTTCTTAAATTCATAAACTTGAGATGTAGTATTAAACTAGATGCCAAAAATGTATCATAATGGCCTCGGGAATGACAATCGGATTAGATTTGACAAAGTTGTGGTAGTTTGAAGTCTGGGAAGGTCGTTTATAAGGAACTTTTCGTTGTTTGGGCACTTTACAAGCCATTTTTTTTGCCACTTTTGGCGTGATTTTTGACAAAAAAATGAACTACCAAAAAATCACTTTTCATATAGTTTTTTATACTAATTGAGACACCCACAATCAATTATACGTAAAATTTCAAGAATCTATATTTTGAAATATCGGAATTGGTAAGGGTCCCCCCTTATGCTTTTTTCGTCAAAAAAATGATAAATTTTATTTTTTCAAAAATTCATAAACTTGAGATGTAGTACTAAACTAGATGCCAAAAATGTATCATAATGGCCTCGGGATTGACAATCGGCTCAGATTTGACAAAGTTGTGTCAGTTTGAAGTCTTGGATAGGTCATTCATAAGGCATTTCACGGTGTTCGGACACTTTAGAGGCCAACAATTTTGTTGTCGATGGGAACCTGAATTAAAAGCTTCTAAATTTCAAAAATAAATTTTAAAAAATTAGTTTATCCTTTATGTAAAAGCTAACTTTTTTATTACTATCGGTTGAAATTACCAATCAATTTATGCTCCATTATTCTTCGTTCTTATTTGTAAGCAGACTTTCCTATTATTTTGATTAACTAAAGAGCTTCTTTAAGTGCATTTAAATCGCCTACAAAAAATTGTCTCATAACCAGTCTCACATCCTCAGGCAACAATTTCCCAACTCTGGATCTCTCTTACTCCCCCTCTCGCATGCTCTTCAACCTGTTCCGGCTTTACGCTGCTATCGCTTTATGTTGTTGTTGCTGTTGTTTTTTGTGTGTTGTCTTTTAATAACTTTATAATGGCGTGTTGTATCACGCGCTCAAACTTCGTGTGGGCACGCCCCCAAAAACCAAAAAAAAGCAGCGATCCCTGCTGCAACAAACCGCCCTCTTCCCTCACCCCTTGCTGCCTAACAAACCAAACAACAATTGCAAACTGCTGCGAGTTGTTGTTGTTCGCGTTGTTCTCGTTGTTGTATCTGTTTGTTGTTTTGTTTGTTGTTGCAGTTCGTGCGATTCTTTTTTCGGTTATCGACAATTTTCAATCTATGCGCATAACTCAAGTGTCGGCGCAGCAACAGCAACAACAGCAACAACAACAACAACTAAACCCGACACCCCAAAAGCCCGCATAACAGTCCGCGACCCCTGTCCGACCCCTGCGCCCCTGTCCGTGGCATATGTGCAACTTCCGTGCGCAGCTCTTAACTGATGCTGTGTTTGGCTGTGCCTCTGCCTCAGTTCTGGGCCTCGCTTCGTTCTGCGGGCCCAGTTTGCATCAAAGTTGGCAATAGGCAAACAGAAATGCAGAAAAAAAGGCAATAGAGCAGCGAAATAATATTGGCAACATTTTATTGCGATGTGACCTAGAGCATCTGTGGCAGCCACTACCGCTGCTGCTGTTGTTGTTGCTGTTGTTGCTCCTGAACCTGCTCAAATTTGACTACAACGTCTATAGGGACTATCGCGGCAGAGTCATCTCGCTCGGTCCAGTAGCGTCCAGTTCGGTTTCTGTCCAGCGGCCACCTCCTTATCGCCAACGTCAATAACAAGCCACCCGACGACATTCATTTCCCCCACCCCACCACCCCTCTCTCTGACGCCCTGCTCACATCCTTGTGCGTCTCGTTTTGCTGGCAAAATTTACATCCTGTTCGGCTGATGGTCGTTTTACTGTTTCCGTGCCGGACTCCGACCCGGACCCGTACCCGTACCCGGAGCTGTTGCTATTGCCGTTGCCGTTGCCGTTACCGGCTCTGCAACGCATATGAATATTTTGCAGCAGGCAACAATAAAATCCATGACATCATAAATATCGATGCGTTGCCATTTTCCAGAGCATTTTCGGTGCGGGCTTAGCGGGCACACAGAGCAGAGAATACAGAGGATATAGCACCAGGCCGAGACCCCGCCAGGGTCATACATTTTGATGGGGTGTCGAGCAGAGGGGGTTGGTGGGGGCGTGGCACACCCGCAGCAAGGCGCCGCGCGATAACTCGATAATTATGTCCGCTTTTGTTTATTTCGCACATCGATTACAATTGCGACTGTTGTGGGGGGCTCCATTCGTTTTGGGGCCATTTTGTTGGCCAATTGGGTCCAGGGGCCAGCCAGGGTCAGCCAGTGGCACGTCTCGTTAGATACGCTGAGCAAGGGTCGGGCAGGGGGTATACGTCATAGTCTCAACACTTGCGGAATTTACAAACTTAACCTGTCCAGAGAGGGGGGAGACACAGAAGTGCATCAGTTGCCCCCAAAAGGCAGACTGAACTGCCCCACAGGTAATACAGGCAGCCAGCGTGAAGAGGGGGGATGTATGTTTGTGTGTGTGTGTGTGTTTGTCTGGCGTCGCCTGCTGCTCATAAGTAAAACGTTGTGAGCAAAGTTTTATAAATTATCCTTGTGAGAATCCTTATTTATGGCGCGTGTGCAATTTTCATTTTATCGCAGTAAAAGCAAAGTTAAGTTAAGCTGCCCCCCATGCGCACCCTCAGCCCCCTCATCCGCTAACTGCAACTTTGGCAGCAAATGGAGGCGTTGCACCAGCAGCAACAATAACAACGACAACAACAGCAAAGCATCTCTCTTTCTCTATCTGGCGCTCATTTTTTATATTTGCCCCGGCGAACTTCAATTGTTCAGCAGCAAACACACACAAACTCAACTCAACACGACTCCAACTCCAACTCCAGCTCCAGCTCCAGCTCCGACTCGAAACCGAACCAACTCGTATATTGTACATATATATCTATCCAAGAAATGAGTGTTGCAAAACGCACAATGGCAAAGATCTGAGACTGATACGCTCTAAAAATGTTGAAAGGTTCAAAACTATGAAGATATTTTCAAATGCAATTATAAAATTATATAATTAAATATTAAATATATAATTATAATTATTATTGATAGTCTAAAGTGACAATATTATTTGGATTTTCTTTGAGTATTTTGAAGTCTCCGAATTTGACTAATATATTTTATAGTTTGAAACAGTTTGCATTTTACCTATATGCTCTTAAGTTATAAGATTTCGTTTTACCCATTGTACAAACGCTTGCCAGCAGCTTTGTGGCGCTTGGCGGATGGACTGGGGGTGGTACGTGTACCCAAGACAAGGAAGAAGAAGAAGAAGAAGATCTCTCGTTGAGCTGCCAAAGTTTTTTATGGCCTGCATATGAATATTATGCGCTCGAGTATAAAATGTTGTTGGCCACACTTCCTACGTTCCACTTCCTGCACTCGACTCTAGTCGACTCGACTCGAGAGCACATCTTAAGCACACATGCATATCTGATATGTACGACTATGAGTCTGAGTTGGAGTTGGAGTCTGAGTTGGAGTTGGAGTACGAGTATGTATACATCTATCTGTTTCTATAGCCACAACTAACAATGCACAATAGCAATAACAACAGGGCAGAGAAATCGCTTTAAGAGATGACTTTAACTTTAAGATTGCCGCCCAAGGTTCAGACTAGAAAACAAAAAATAAAATTTAACTTGTATACCCCAAAATCCCCTCACTTGTATTTGTCAGAAGTTTTCTTTGTTTGCCCTTGCCTCTCTTTTTCTCTCTCTCTTTGTATGTTTGTGTGCAAAAAATATTTAGCTAGCAAAGTTTTATTGGCAAAATCTGTTTATGGCTTTTGAATTTTAATTAGTTTACATTATGTCGAAATGTTGCTGCCACGCTGCGTGCCTTGCCCTCCCCACCCGACTCCTGCCTCAGCAATGAGACGACGACGACGACAACGACGACGTGGCAGCCACACAATGGAGCCAGAAGAACTAGTGTCCTGGCTGCTGGCGAGAAGAGTTTCATTACTATTTGTCTGCTGCCTTTCCGCACAGCAGCCGCAGCCGCATTTTATGCGCAGGATACAAATGTACATGAATAACTAAGCGGGGCTGAGAGTCGAGTTGGTTACGTATGCTGCAGCCTTGACAGGGATTTCGAATGGGGGATAGGATTCTGTTTGCCTGCGGCCTGTGCTTGCGGCAGGATCAGCGCCAAACTTTGGCGGCTAACTGCGAACGTGCCACGTTGCAAATTTTAATTCGACAAAAACATGCAACTGAAATTGTTATTGGTTATTTGGTAACTGCTGTTGCTGCCACTTGCAAGTTGGCCCAAATGTGAAGTTTTGCCTTGAGATTTGTTTGGCTTTATTTGTTTGTATTTTTTAAAACATATATCTTTAAATTTTAAGCTTTGGCTTCGATTGCGGCATTAAAGTGTTTTCTTCTTAATAAAAAAATCTATGTTAATAGTTTTACAGTTATATAGCTTTGGTTCAGAATTTATCAAAAAATAAAATTAATAAAATCAGTTAAGTGATATATTTTCATAAATAATGTAATTACTTTTATTTATGCAATATGTGCAAAAGAGTTTCTAATTTGGTCGTATTTCAAAGTCGAAAAGTCAGAAAAGTAACTACAGTGCATCAAATATGTTTATCCTCCTACAGTTTAAATCATATATATATAATTTTCCAATCTTATATTTGACGATAATTGAGTAACGTTTAGCTAATTGCTCGGTTTAAACAGCTTGAGCTCTCGGCGCCATAAATAGTCAAGGAAAACTTAGCAATTGAATTTAATGATTGACTGCAGTCGCTCATATATGGCAGCAACTAATTAACGATGCTGTGGCTGCAACCGAAACCCAAAATGGCGACAATTGAGAGACATGCTGCTGACGTATGTATGTATGTACATATGTGGCAAGCTGAAAGCGAGTCACAAAACAAAAATAAAATACAAATGGAAACCTTTCTGCAATGCAGCCGCCGCATGCTGCCAAATTTGATGCAGTGCAGCCAAGCGGCGACAACGGCGACAACAACAGCAGCAGGAACAACAACAACAACAACAACAGAAGCTGCTGCAGCAACGAGAGAATCGAGTCAACTTTTTGCGAGTGTTTTTGCTACTGTTTTCAGTTCATTTTCAAATCGTTTCGTTTGCTTTGTGTGCATTTTTATTTAATTCATTTTTCACGTTTTTGCTGCTGCTGCTGCTGTAGTTGTTGCTGTTGCTGTTACTGCTGCTGCTGCTGTTGTCGTTGTCGTTTGGGGCTGCAAATGTGCAATTAAAGAAACAGGTTACACGCCCATAAATCTTGAAATGCTGGCGACTTCGACGTTGTTGTCTCAGCGACTGCAGCAGAAACAGCAACAACGAAAAAGCAGCTACATCAGCAACTGTTGCTGCTGTGGCTGCGACTGCGACAGCAACTGCTGCTGTTGCTGTTGCAAATGTATTCGTATTCACATGTCTTAATGTTGACAGCATTTTTGTGATTGTCTGATTTATTGCCAGCCAATTGATGACAAATAAATTACGTGCATTTTTTTGTTGCTGTTGCTTGTTTGCTTTTCTTGCATTTTAGTTGCGGTTTTTCCTTTTAGCCGCTTTTGCCCGTTTTTGGTATCGCGTTTCGAGGCCGCTGGTTTTTTTTCGGTATTTTTTGTTGCTGCTGCTGCGTTAATGGCTGTGGTAATTACTTTTAATTGCCATTGTAAAGTTTTCGCATCGCACCAAAAATGGCAGCGCCTTCAGCGTCTTGGCCAACCCGATTGGCCCTGACCACTTCCCATGACTTGGCCCAAAAGTCCTCGCTGACTAAGTGGCGCCATCTGTATGCCCTTATTTACTATCGATAAATGGGAAAATAATATTGGCTACATTTCAGTACATTTTTCATTGGCATCAGTAAAGATCTGTTATCACTAATTATGGTGTTCAATATCAGGTATTATAATCAGATATCATAATTAAGAATTCTCTTGTTTTTAACTCTGAGTAATAGTTGGAAAGCAACGTTTTTAATTAATTAGATATTAAAAATAACAAAAACATGATTTATACTGAAAATCCAAGTCAATTAGCTAATTATTAAAATAACAAAAGGAATTATTCAAAATAAATATAATTCCATTTGATTTATTAGCGAATGTGAAAATGTGAACAGGTTCAATACAAATTATTTAATTGCATTGATACATTTAATCGTTGCATTAAGATTTGCGCATTGTAAATTATAATGAATTCGTCGACATTTATTATTTGAAGCGCAAGTACACGCATTAAATTGGATAATACAATTTGTTTATCACGACTGTTATTAACTTGTTATAAGCTTAATTTATAAATACCTAAAAGACAGATTTTTAATCGCACACCCCTTGAAAATATCTCGAATACAACTCAATTGCCGCTTGTTGTTTTTGAAGTTCCGCCCCTGGGCTCCTCGTTTGCCATGAATTAAACATATACATATAAATTTTAATTATGCGACTCACGATTTTGTACACAATTTGAATTGGGTTGACAGCGCGTCCCCAACAACAACAAAAAAACACCGAAATTTCTGTTGTTTTTTTTCGAATTGCTGGGCGCTCAGGTAAAACGTGAAACCCTCAAAATGTATACCTTAAATATATATATAAATAGTTGTATATATACCAAAGTGAACAAACTTGCAGTCGACATCTTTATAAATTGCGCCAAAAACAGCCGCTCAACATAAATCAAATGAGATTTGATTTGGCTTTTTGTGTGGAAATTCTGCGGGCATCCAGTGATCGAAATCGACTTGAAGCTGTGCAGCTTGGATCGGGTCATATTGGCCATATTGGCCATCTTGTGCTAGGTGTCCCGTTGAGTTTTTAGCCATTCGAATTTGAATTTGAATTCGAATTGAACATTGCGCAGTGCGCTCTCGTAGCTCTCGTAGCTCACGAAATGTTTTATATCTCGCGCATATTTAAACAAATTCGGCTCGTTAGTTAACAAACGAGTTAGGCAAAGACCTGGCCAAAAACATGGCCAGACAATCATAGCGAAAATCACGAAGTGTCCTTAGCCAAACAGAGCAGAGGGCAGCCAACTGCGGCAAAGGAAATGATTGCATTTTAAATTCAAACTCGACGAGAGTCGTCGGAAAAACAGCTGAAGTCGCCGCACAGCGACAACGTTCTCAGGCCAGGTCTTTGGTAAGAGGCTCTGAGCCGCGTCAGCCATTTAGGCCGCGCCAGCCAAACGAAAAACTTACAATACCAAAGGCAGCAGCAAAAAAAAAAAAAAAAAAAAAAAGAGAGAGAAACAAAAAAAAAACAGTCAACAACTGAATAAAAAACATTTTCGAATACAAATGTTGGCATTGCATAACAAACGTTTTCTAAATGAGGCTAACTAAGCAGGCAGCAGGCAGCGGGCATCGGGGCAGCGGGGTAGAGGGGGGAGTTGAGGTCTGCATATGTTTGAATTGCCGATGACGATGACTTTTTCTCCTTGTATGTAGTATGTGCACCCCAGCCCTGCCTCCGCGCACCCCTCTGCTTTTGGCCTGGCCTTTTTAACTGTTTCGTGTTTGGTTTTTGTGTCGTGGCTCTTTGCTTGGCGGCTTGGGCCTGCCTGGGCCTGCGCTTGGTGGTGGTCCGTCCGACTCTGACTGCGACTTTTTGCATAATAAGACCACAAAACTAACGGTTAAATGCTGGTCTGCTATGTGCCCCCATGCCCCTCCCGCTAGCATACAACACACAACTTTAGCCGTCCTGACCAGGCACTGGCAAATATTTGATTTGGTCTAAAGGTTTTTTTTCTCTCTCTCTCTGTCGTTTTTTCGCTTTTTGTGCTGGTGCTGCTCTGTCGACATTTCTATGACTGATTTAATCAGCAGACTTTGACAAGAGCCAGGAAGTCGCCCATCCACCACCTGCCTAACCCCATTTACCCCCCTGCCCAGCCCACCTCACACTCTCCGGCGTCCTGCTCACATTTCTGTCGAGTCAGCCCAGTTAGCGGGAAAGGCACACGGCGCAAAATTAAATTAATTAGAAATCTGATAGGCGCTTTTACTTGAATTGCGCCTCAGTTAATTTGCAAAAACTGTCAAGTTCTGTTTTGTTAGTTTCTCTGAGAGAGACAAAGAGAGTGAGTGACAGAGATAGAGAGCGAGAGTGACTGAAAATGTTAAAGGTTAGCATTAATGCAGATAGCAAACAGTAAACTGAATTATAATTGCTATTTGTTTAAAGGCTAATGTAATCATAATATTAGCTGTCTATAACTTTAGACACAACTATAATTCGAGTACATGTCGTTCTATATGAAATAATAATCGATTATAGTTTTGAGATTAAGTTTTTTATATATATAAAAAAGTATTTAAACGTTCAATGACATTTATTAATCATCTAGTCGATTTTGTTATTGAATTAGTTTTTTTCTTTAATTACAAAGTTTAGTCTCAAGCTTTCTTGGTTACGGTTTATTTATTTATGTAGAATAACATCTCAAATAATTATTGACAAATCATTTTGAACCATTTGCGCTGCCGTTAGTTAAACTATTTTTACAATTTCTAAGCCAGAATTAGATATCGTTATCCCTGATTTTCCAACAGCTTTCCATTTTTATCTGTCGCTATAAAAAGTATTAATATTATTTTTATAAATTATCTATGACAAATTCAATCAATTCATTTATCACTTAAAGAGAATTTTTAAATATCATTTTAATTATATATATATATTATATTAAATAATTTTCTGCTTTTGTAACTTACGAATTTACTTGAATCATTTTCCACTTCTTGTAAGTCTTATTTCATCTATTTAATTTTCACTTGCATTCTCTTTAATAGTCCTGCAATTTTGCGGCATTTACCTGCTATTTGCAGTTTGTCTGTTGTTGTTTTTTTTTCTGCTCCTGGCAGTTGGCAGAAGCTGGACACTTAATAAAAAACTGACAAATGCCGAGGACATTCGCGGCCTATCTACCTAAATGGCAATGCCAAAACACGACACTGTCTGTGCGCGTGTGTATATGTGTGTGTATGTGTGTGTGTGTGTGTGTGTGTCCTGTGTGCTGTCTGACAGCATCCTGCGAGCGAATTTTCAACGGAAGCGCAAATTAGCAGCGCTGCCTCCGTTACGAGGCGCGCGTTTTGTTTATGGCACTTGGAACTGCACTTTTTATGGCTTAGATCCTTAAAAAAAAAATAGAAGACACACACACACACACTGTTCAGCTCAAGGAGTGGCCTTCGAGGAGCGCAGGACCTTGACTATTTTGCCGTTAAAAAGTTAATTATCAATCATAAAAATGCTGTTGCTCATGTGTTTTTGCTTTGGACTTAAAAAATGTAGAGTGCATAAAAAACCAGGGAAAGGGACTCGCTCAAGGATAACTCTAGCATTATGCCTTGTCCGTTGTCTCTCCGCCTGCTTGCAGTTCGTGCCACATGCAATTTACGACAGTTTCCCGCCGAAATGCACAGAAATAACGCGGCATGAACAACATTTCTCATTCGCTTTGGCGTTTTCGGCACGAAATTCTTGTCATGATTCGATCGCCTCGAAGAGGACACAAACACGATGTGACCAACAACAACAACAACAGCAACAACAACAACAACAGCATCGAGAAGAAGAAGAACAAGCAACGTTCACATGTTGCACTTCGGGGGTCAGCAAAGTTCAGGTTGAGTTTCACAGACCCAGAGTCGTGGTTCAGATAAATACAAAAATAAATAAATAAACAGCGTTGAAAGAAACTTGAAATTAACGTCGAGAGTATTGTCAACTTGTACATTAAACTTAACTAACTGATCGAAGCAGCCAACCAATTAGATTCAAGCCGAAGAAACGACTGTGATAATTTATTATGCTTTCATATATTTAGAAATAATCAGTTTGAGCAGAAATGCAACTTAAAGATAATATCATTATTATATTATCAAATAAACCTAGATAACCAGCTTAATTTGCCATTAATAATATTAAATTAAAAAATATTCAAGAATATATATTTTAATTTTTCAAGTTTTTATTTCGTAGATATTTTTTCAATTTGTTTAATATTAAGTGAAACCATCCTTACCATTGAAAAATATTTAAGAATGAGAAACAATATTATAAATAATTCCAGTATGAAATATTTCGAAATTAATGGGATCTTCATAAATACGAAACGATCGCAACCGATTATCTAGTCTCACGAACACTTCTAATCTATAGCTTAAGTACTTATCAAGTAGCTTAGCTAAACTCTTTTTATATCACCCCATCATTCCACTATATACCAACACTATCTATACAGTTGCTGCTTTTGTGATTCACTTCATTGGAGCCTTACGAAAATGTACGCAATAAATCAGGAAAACTGACAGAAAATTTGATAAAAAACAAACGCATAGCTGATAAAATTAATAAAAAAAAGGCAGGCACAAAAAATGTGTATATAAGAGCTGGACAGCAGTGTTGAAGAGGGGGGTAGGCGGGGGGTAAACATACAACAAACTCGTATAACATTTTAATAAAGACTCGTAAATTTCCAACGAGACAACGACAAAAAAAGACGACACAAAAATGAAAGAGGAGAAGAAGAACGACAAAAGCGACTTGGAAGATGAGCGCTAAAAATAAATAAAACTATTAATCAGTGGAATGTTTGCAGGCGAAGACGGGGCAACAATTTTCCCTTTTGGTTGCTGGAAAATGAACAGCGCCAGCGTTTGTGGCCATAAACAATTTTTAAAACAACTCTTTTTGCCAAGTTTTGCGCTAAGATGAAGATGAACAGAAGAATAAGACAAAGAGGAAGAGGAAGATGAAGAAACAGCGACGACGCTTTGCCAATTGTGGCGCGGTTTTTCAACTGCTGCCAAGAAAAGCCAAGAGGAAAAGTGCAGCAGCAGCAACAACAGCAACAGCAAGAAGAGAAAAGTCAGCAGCAACAGGAAAACTGTGAAACAAAAACAAAGCTCATTGCCAGAGAGAGCATAAGAATGCGACACTGTTTGCATGTATGTGTGTGTGTGTGTGTGTTTGAGTGAAAAAGGGGGCGGGCTTGGTTGCCGACGGCACAAGAAATGCCACTTGCGAATATTGTGTGCCAACGATAAACACTTCACTTCGGCCATTAAAATCAGCCAGAGAGAGAGCGCGAGAGACACGCACACACACAGAGGTGTAGGGCCGCATTTGCAGAGAGAGAGTGAATGAACATGAGTGCGAGTGTGTGAGTGAAAGAGCGAGCGAGCGAGTGAGCGCAAGACAACAACAGGCCAAATGAATAATAGCGTTGCCGCAAGACAAATAACCCAGCCTTTTCTTCATATGCGCTCGCTCGCTCTCGCTCTCGCACACAGCCAGCGCATAGGCGACGAGCATGTGCGCGCGCCTGCTTTGACTTATGGCAAATAAATCAGGCAGACATTGCGAGTAAATGTGTTTGTGTGTGTGTGTGTGTGTGTATGTGGAGGGGAAATAAAATTCCAGCACTTGCTCACTGAGTGACTTCAAAGTTGAGCCCTCTTCACACGTACTTATTTGTTATACATGTATGTATGTTATTTGTTATTAGTTGTTTGCTTGTGTTTTTTTTTTTTATTTATTTGTTTAATAATTATTTGAAATTCATCACGATTACTTACAATATTTCTCACGGCGCGATTTACGAGCGGCAATCGCTCAATTTTTGTGCACATAAACAATTTGAGTTTGTTTTCGAAATGGCGATAAATTGAGCATAAAATAAAATTAAGCACGTCTTTTGCCTGGAAATTTATGTGCGAATGTTTCCAGCCAACGCCAACAACAACAACAATAACAATAACAACATAAAGCACTGTTGCTACTCGCATTTTAAATAAATACAGTTTTAAATATAATAAATAAATTTAATTTGCAACACACGCGACTTTGCTGCTGCCGCTGGTGCTTCTGCTTCCTCTTCTTCTTTATCTTCTTCGTTTTGCGCATGTTCCGTAAATAAAACACCAACGAAAATTACTCAACTGCAAGTCGCATGTTTTATGGCCGCAGGGCTGCAAAATTTATCGCACTTGCCGCGCTTTCTTATGCGCCGCCATAAATTCCGAGAGAGCGAGACGGAGAGAGAGAGAGAGAGAGAGACAGGGAGAGAGAACTTGAAGCGAGACTTGTTAATGTTTAAATGTTTGACACTCAATTGGGTTTATTTATAGATTTGCGCTGCTTGCAGCAATTACTTACTAAAACGTACTTCACTTTGACACTTAATGAGTGCAACAACAACAACAACAACAATAACAGCAATAACAACGCGCTCAAAATCAATAAAATATTGCAAGTCACGGGCGCGATGCGATGCGACACAGCTCGAGTGCTCATCGATTTATTTATGTGTGCGCGCCGAAAATTGAAAGAGCTCAGACTCTGCACTCTGACTCTGGCTGAACAGAT
Organism: Drosophila maculinotata; assembly: GCA_035045305.1. Lineage (NCBI taxonomy): Eukaryota > Metazoa > Arthropoda > Insecta > Diptera > Drosophilidae > Drosophila > Drosophila maculinotata. The sequence goes on along the minus strand of JAWNPD010000649.1, from coordinate 1,221,622 downwards.
AAAGAGAGAGAGAGAGAGCGAGAGCCCGCGAGCGCTTGCCTTGAGCTTGAGCGCTTTTCTTCTTTCTTTTATTTTTTGCATAAGCTGCCGCCGGTCAATAAAGCACTCATTTATTGCCTCGCTTCATCATCATCTGCAAACAGCAGCAGCAGCAGCAGCAGCAGCAGCAGCAGTCGTCGCTGGAAGGGCAGAGCGAGCATTCGATTGTTATATGGGTCAATTCCATTGGGAATTGTATGGTTGAATGTTTAGTTGCAGATGCCGTCGGTATTATATAATAACGACATTTAGATGCTTTCAAAATTTACATTTTACTTTTATATTATTTTGTACATTTTTGTTAACATTGTCATTTAAATTACAGTCAACACCTCATCAAAACGAATGTTTTTCCACCAGGCTTGAATGCATGCAATGCATTTTAATTAAACACACTCCGATTAATAATGTGTGTGCGTGTGTATGTGAGGATGTTGTGCCTATGTATAGGTGGGTACAAACAATTTATGTTCGATTCGATTTGATGTGAATCCCAAAGTTGATCGCTCAGCTCAGGCAGCAGCCGCAATGATCCCGCAAAGCTTGCGCTCATATTTAAAGCTTTGCTCGTTCTGTAAACCCTTCCCAGTTGCCGCTAATGCCCAACAGATGGCAGTGCGTGGCCGCTTGACTCATTCATTTATCGTTCTTCTCGGCGTCTAACTCTGCTCAATAACGGCTGTTGTTGTTGCTCGTGAATGAAGGACGGCCAAGCCTTTAAGTTATTTTTGGGCTGCACAACACGCACAAAGCGTCATCGTCTTAGTATGCGTGTGTGTGTGTGTGTGTGTTTGAAATTGATGCAAAATGGGTGAATCCAGGGGGGCGGCTGTGAAGTGGTGTGAGTGGAAATTCACGTGCGTGAAGCTAAAAAGCGAAAGAGGGTCGCAATTTCGAACACCGAACACACAACTTGCGCCGGCGCTGAGAAGTTTATGAGTTCGCCAAGGTGAAACAAACGAGTGCGAAACGTGAGGCATGAGTCAATGAGTCAAAATCAAAGGGAATTGACGATAAGTGTGTAGCGATCAGTTGTGGATCACTCACTCTATAATGTTTATCATTTATTTTTAGGTTATGTGCAAAATCACTTTTTTTGATGATATGTTAAAATGTGGCAAAATTGCTAGTATTTATTGTATTACATTTTTCATATCTCTATAAATATAGAGAATTTAAGTAGATGCATTAATTTAATAAGTTTTAGGCATTTTTAAACTTACTGACAATCGAATATTGTTATATTATTATATATTATATTTTGTTGCGTAATTAAAATAAAACTTATATGTATATATATTGTTTTTAGCTCAAAGACTTGACCTCCCCAATGTCAACGCCTGTCACATTTCAATTTCAGCCCTGATAAACGCTGCTGATTTATGCGAGAAACGTTTTTTCCCCAACAGCGATATGGGCCCGATGTCTGTAGGGAATTCAGTAGGCCGCAAAGCGGTTCCAATCTACACAAAAATAAGCCAGAAAAAAACTTCACACTCTACAGAAATATTTGACGCACCTATTTCGCGTAAATAAACATATATTTAATATGAACAATAAAAGCAGGAATAAAAAATTATAAAAATAGTCTTTGAAGAGGTCAGAGAAATGAATAAGTTGAAAATGAACATGAACCATTTTGTATAACAACATTTAACTGATTAATTTATGCGAGTGTACAACTTGGTGGGTGTAACTTTTGTCTGTTTAACTGTGAGTATCTAACTATGTGTGTGTGTGTCGTTTAGTGTGCGTATATCTGTGAGTGTGTTTGTGTGTGTGTGTGTGTGTGTGCAGCTGAAGGCACAATGATAAATGTGGTAAGCAAAAACGAACAGAAAAAAAAGAAATTGGGTGAATAAATAGCCCAGATTCCGTTGAGCAAGCAAAAAAAAAGGAAAATAAAAAAAAAACGATGAGAATGAGATTGAGGACGAGAGAGACAAAGGGAGACGGATAGAGAGAGAGAGAGAGAGAGAGAGAGAAAGAGATAGAAGATAGGAAGCAGCAACGCAAGTGGAAACAGAAACAGAAACAGAAACAAACAAATCTTTGCTTTTGCCGTTTGGCCGACTGCGAAAGGACAAACTGCTAAAACGCTGTGCGAAAAGCACAAAGCAAACAACAAGAAAGAAGAAGAAGAACTCGACGAAGTAGTAGTAGAATAAGGAACAACAACAAACAGTCCGTAAAATGCCATTTATCAATGGCAAAGGAATTCGAAATTCGGTGCGAAAAGCTACATAATGTAACCGATGAAGAAATCCTGAAAAAGCTAAGAAAGAGCGAGAGAAAGAGGGGAAGAAAGAGCGAAAGAGCAATTTGAAGAAACCATAGAAAAGTTGGTCTGTTTATTTCTAATGAAGCCTGGGAATCGTTTGATGTAATACTCCAAATCTTGACGTTTATTATCTCACTTTTAGAAAGAGATGCAACTATTCCGTTAGTTTTTTATGCGAATCATCCCTTATAGGACAACATTAAAAGGGTGCCATCGCTTTTATCTTTTACGTATGAAACTAATGTAAGATTGCGTCAAGTAATGCTTTCGATTATGTTTGATAAATATGTGCACTTATAATAATCTACAGATATACCATATCTGTGATAGTTAAAAGACATGTAATCTATATAAATCCTTTTATTATGATTACCAGAGTTAAACAGATGACTATAAATGTAGATAATTATATAAATATTCATGATGTAAATACTTATACATATATGTATATTTGAATTCGTTAAGCTTGTCCTTCATCCTATTTATTTATTATTCGATTATTTCATATATTACTACTTCTAAAGACCTATTACCCTAAAAGATATTCTCTCTATACAAATCATCTATACATTAAATGTTCCTATATGATATTATCATATTACTTATATTTATGTATATACCTCATAACTCACATTAGATTCCTTTGCATTCCCCAATATTAGCCTACAATTTGTTGACCGATTTTTAAGTCAAACACACACACTCACACACACATATATGTAAACACACCCGCACGCAATCAAAATATAAAAGAGAGATATCTGAGTAAAGCTAGCGACATAAATAAATAATTTGTATATGCCCGCTCTATGTGTATTATAAGTGTGTGTGTGTGTGTGTGTTGGAGGATATGCGAAACAAGGATAACATGACTGATTATGTAAGCAAATGCGGCGAGGCGAGGACTCGAACAAAGCACAGCACTTTTGCTATCCTGCCACCCGCCGCCCCGCAACGCCCCGCCCCTCGCCAGAGGCCTTGTTTTTCTGCTTGGCCTGCCCTTTTTTTTCGGCAGTTTGCCGCAGCAGGTTGATTTCCACGATGTCATGCGTGCACACACAGATACACTCACACACACACACACACACACACACACACACACAGATATACACTCGAATTGTTGTGCGTGTTTTTGAGAAAGTGGCACAATTTTTATTTTACGAACGCCTAATGTAATAAAGCCCGCCCTGAGAAATGCCAAAGGCTGGCTGAAAATGTATTGCCAGCGTTTAGCATTTCGGGCGATAAAAGGACGACCAGCAGCCAGCAGGACTCACTCACACACACAGACACACGCACAGGAGCGCCAGCAGCTCCCGTAACAAATCTGAGGTTGCCAACCTTGGCGCAATTTCCTTCAGTTGGGTGGTTGGGGGTTGGGGGTTGGTGGTGGTTTAGCCATGTGTGCTGCGGGCGAAGGGTGGGAGCGGGGGCGGGAGGGGGAGGGGGTGAATGAGAATGTGTTGCCGGGAGCGGGGTCAGCGGGCATAAATCAAACCGAAAATTACACGCATTCATCTGCTGAGCTGGCAAAAGAAAAATATCTGGGGGTGTGGCATCTGGGGCAGTTGCGGGGGCTGCTGAATTTGGGGGTTAGTACGCGCATCGGCAAATGGCGGAAAATATGGGTAACTGTGCGAAATTTAATGGCGTACAAAAATCAATAAAAGGACGCCGTTAACTGCCGCTTCTTCAAAAGCACCAAACGCATACAGGTAGACATTATACATTTAAAATATATATGTATATACATCATTTTGGTCATAGAACTTGAGTTTTTTATTGTTTTGCATAATTTTATTGCATATATTTTGTTAATGCTAAATGGTTGCATGATTATACGATTCATTCATTGAAATTCAGCGCCGTTTATCAAACTGCAAAAGTTCAATAACAAGTTGCAGATTTGAGAAATTCAAAATACATAAAAAACACACGAATATTAACATTTAATCAAGTCGAATATTGAATGTGCTATACATTTAATTCGCAAAGAGCTAAGATAATGTTCATAGTAAACTGAAATTATAATATTATCAAACTGATTACAGCTTAGAAGAACCATGAAAGTAATTTTACCACAATATATACAAAAGAGATTCCCAGAAAATATGATTAAACGAAGAACTTAAAACTCTCAGAACGAGAATCAAAAGAATATTTGCAGCTCATGAATGCATGTGCCTCAGTTTTGTGGGGCATTGAAACAAGAACTTGCAATATTATTAATATGAGATGTACGCCAAGCAAAGTATGAATTATGTGTTAAATGGGGATTAGTGTTGAAAAGTATTGAAAAATAATAATTATATATGCAAATTTTAGAGTGCACATACCCTTGGGATGCTGACTTTGTGGAGAAGCAATCTTCAACAACAAAATGAAACTTTAGAAATGTTTTAGATGAATTACAAGTGACGATCAGTTGCCCAACGACACAGATAATTCACATTTATATCTATGTTTGTATGTAGCTCGTTTAGATTGTCTTTAAGGGAAGTACTACTTGGCACTTAGAGCGTCCACAATAAACTGGCCGTCAATTAACTAATTTGCAAAGCTTCTCCGAGGGGCAATTAAATGGATACGGACTGTGGCGCCAGCGACATGTGTGTGAGATACAGATACAAGTGCACACACAGACACACACACACACACACACACACACACACACACACACACACACACACACACACACACACACACACACACACCCAAACACACACTTTGCACAATTGTAGATAATTTACTTCGACTTGCGGCCAGTTGCTATTTCACCTGCAAATGTCAAATGTCAAGCGAACTGATAATTTTGTAAATACTCAGCTGCAACAACAGGTAAAGCTGCACAAAATACCGGAAATTACTCTAGAACAATTCGATAAGTGTTTTTCCCCTAATGGAAATTCAGCTTCAGAGTCCAAACAAAACTTTCTAATGATAGTGGGCAGTATAAAAACTTATTATGCCACAAAAACTACAGAAAAAAATTGAGAAAAACAAAAAAAAAAACATTTAAAAATTTGCCACTTTTTCGTTTTATTTGCCACTTCAAAGCTGTGGACACATACATCTCAAGGGGGACTGGGGCTGGAACAGGGGGCAGCTGAGCGCCACAACAACTGCTTTGTTTCATGTTTTGACCGCAAAGTGGCGCCAAAGTTTATCAACAATTCAACAAATTTGGATAGTTTATTGCACATTATTATGCTCTTACTGTGAATTGCCACCGTCTCCTCATTGACCTCCCGACGGCCCCAAGAAACGAGCCGTTTGCTCCACGCAGTTCTTTCTTCTCTATCGATATAAATAGCCGCATTGTTATTTTTACGAATACAAGTTCCAATTCCCCAGTGTGTGCGAACATATGGCCACGAGACCACAAACTCGATCACGTGATAATATTCCAAATATCGGACAAGTCTGGCGCAGTTTCTAGGGCGTTATAAATAGCTGACTATATGATGATTATACTGCTTGCTTGATTATTAATTATGGAATCCATATACAAATATGTAAACAAGTTTAAAAGTTATTAAAAGTGTTATTAACTAGTATAATTGGTACATATATATTTAAATTGGTCTAGTGAGGTAAAATATATACGAGAGTTTTTTCAAATACTTCACTTCCTTGGTTTTTGAAAGCTACATTTATCTTGAGAATATAATATAACTCATTATGTACAACGATTATATAGTAATAATATATTATATCTAGTCTGAATATAAATTTAAGTATTATATATGATATTATTTTTTTTATTTACCTATTTATATAACGATTATATCTTTTTAATATAGATTATTATTGTATATATGGATAAAAACACTGTGTAATTATTGATGTACAAAGTTTTCATATCATAGTATCAGGAAGCATGCAAAAGAACATTATTAATATACAATTTCTTAAATTATATCAAAGCATTAACCTACAACCCAAGCAAATGTAAATCGAAACATTATCCAGACAGACAATCAGTTTAATCAATTTAATTTCATACCCCCTCCTCCATAGCACTATCTTCACTCTCAGCCAATCTTTCAGCTACTTTCTAGATGCCTTGTTGTTCTTTTTTTTATAGGGTGAGTAAAACCGCACTTATCTGCGCACATATACATATAAAGCAGTAAGTAAGTATATTTCTATGGGCTCTTTATTAATTTTCTAATGGATTTTACGTTTCTGCATTTGAAGATTTCAACAATTCAGATAAATATTTATGCCCGTCGTCTCGACTGCGGGGTGCAGATACAGAGCAAAAGATACGGATGCGAATACGGATGCTGACTTGAGTTGACTGCTTGTCTGTCGGCGACAGTCATGGAGTGTGTTTTGGGTCCCTTTTTTTATAGACACACACACACACACACACCACATGAGAATTGATTACGATTGGCAAGTGGCATTTAGTGAGCGAAGTTTGTTTATGGTTTTTCTTGCGAGTATCTATCTCAGTGTGTGTTAGTAATTTATGCGTTTGTATAAATTGCCAATAAACAAAATACATTTAGACAAGCGGAAAACTGCAAAGGTTGCATATTCAAGGGGGCGGCAGCCAATCCCTAAAAATAAAATACAACCGTCGGCCTGACACTGACATAAAGACACTTCAGGCCTGGTTAACATAACTAAATGCACAAATTAACAACAATTAACAATTTGAATTGTTTTGTGTGTTTTTAACTCGAGTGCTGCTATCTCAATTGCGTTTAATTGTACACTGCTGCCTACTACACATGTCTACATACATATGTATGTATACGAGTGCTATAAGTTACATACATGCGAGTGGTGATTGGGTGGTAAGGTGGTGCAACTGCAACTGCTGCTGCTGCTGCGTGCCTCAAAGCGTTTACTGTAATGTGCAGCATGCTGAAAAATTGCTAACAAAATGATACGCTTTGTAAATTGTGGCCAACCACAATGGGCTCTCTCCAATTTTCTCACTCGCTTTTCTTTGCGTGCCAAGTGATACTTTTCCAAGTGCCACGGCAAAAGCCAAAAAACAACACAAAAAAATCAACAAATCGAGAAAATTTTGCCCGCCTTGTGGGCGGCTTTAATTGTGCAGCAAAGAAAACCTTTTGAGCAATCGTCTGTGTGTGTGTGTGTGTGTGTGTGCATGTGTGTGTGTGCGCTGGTTGACAAACTGAATAATTGCCAATTATTTGGCAAGTTTTATGAGCTGATAATTTCACATATTATATTGTTGAATTCATATCGCACCATTGCCGTAAATTCATTCCCCCTTTCTCTCTCTCTCTCTCTCTCTCTCTCTTCTCTCGCTCGTCGTTCTCCCTTGGGGCATGCACATGCTAAACTTTATTTACAGTATATACATATATATGTATGCACATATTGAGATATACGTAAGTATTTGTGAAAATGGGCAAATGCACACAACATTTACAATTTATTGGTATTTGAGTATATTTTGGGTTTACCTCTTGGGGGACTGTGGGGCGCGCTCCTTTGACTGACACACTGGACACACCAAATGAAGAGGATGCAATATGCTCAACAACAACAACAGCAACAATAACAACAAAACACATAACAAATAATAAAAGTCTAAGAAGCATTTTTTTGATGGGTTCAACAATTATGGATCATATAGTATGTACGGATTGGACAAGGGTTAAAGATTTTCTTTTGTTTTTGGTGGGTAACTATCAAAAGTATCGTTTCGAATGGGATTTGGATGTTTGAGCACTCTAGAAAACAAAATTCAAATATTTCTGAGCGCCACAGTTTGGAGAGCAACTTATAAGAAATTTAAAAAACTGAAAAAAAATATATATTTTTCACAAAAATCAAAGGAAAATATATTTGTAAAGTATAAGCTTAACAAAATAATATTAAGAAAATTGCACTTACCTAGCCAGTCTGGTAGAAGTGATCCCGCAAGAGATTCTGAGTATCTCTTACCTGCAAAGCAACAGAGAGAACAATTTGTTTAGTTGGGAGTGTTTAAGGTATAAATATGCCTCAATGTTTGTGTGTATGTTAGTATTTAAATACATAAATAATAAATATTCAAATAATAATAAAAAAATTGTATTTTTATATAGTAAATTAAAAAAACAAATAACACATAAAGTTAGGTGAAAACGTTTTTAAAAGCTCATGCTTTATAAATGTATTTATGAAATTAAATGAGAAAAATTTAGAAACGCAACAGAAATTATAAAAACTATAAATTGATTCGTTAAATTATGTGTTTCATGGATTATATATGATTACAGTTTGAAAATTTCCACAAATGTTTTTGAAGAAATAAAAATGATGATAATTTAACCGTTTTCCCCCCAGCAACACTGTCAAAGCGAAACAATTTAAAATATGCGCCTGGTTAGCTATTAATTTGCGCACTTTTGTTGCTGCTGTCGCTTTTGTGGGTAGAGCAAGCACTATAAAAAGCACATGACTCTCAAAAGTGTGGCAACTTTTTCATAAATTTGGCCAAGTTGGCGGCATCGTCTATTTCCTCTATATGCATGTAAATAACACGGGTAAATCATAATTTTAAGCTTAGCGCCGCACACAGCATGGCAGAGGAGCTCGCTCTGGCTCGTCCCTAATGCTAATCTAATAACTTTAGCCGTCTACAATTTATTTGTCCTAACAGCAGCGCACAAAATTATGCACACGGCGTGTACAGTCTCCGCCGTAATCCGTAATACAGGTGCTAGTCACCGTTATGTGCCAAGGAGCTGGCAGTAAGACATTGAAGCGCGTCAGGTGCGCGCATTAAAAGGACTCTCTTCTCTCACCCCTCTTTCCTCTCCCTCCCACCCTCTGACACATTTCGCCCAAAGTTTTAAATAATCGAAAACGACTCGACGCACTTGGCGAAAAGTTGAAACATGCAAAATTTGCATAAATAACAACTAAATGCAACTTGACGCTACGCAAAATGGCGCCTCATTTGATGAATTGCCCAGGGGATGAGGGGCCTGAAGGATGGGCAGCGGCAACAGCAGCAGAAGACTGTATAAAGGTTTTAATTTAGGGTCTGGGTTAGCAGCTAAGCAGCATCTCCAAGAATAACTTATAGATACTTGTTTGGCATAACTTGTGAGCAGCTCTACGATTAGTTAAATGTCAATTAGGGTTTCAAACTTGTACAGAGGAGGATTGCAAAACAAAGTCTGTTTTAGTAAGTAAGGGATCTTCATATTAAATTAAATTTAGCTGTACTAAAAGTACAGTCTTTATAAAACTCGGCATTATTATGCAAGTTATTAATAAATAATTTTGCAATATTTATTATAAAAAAATCAGATTTAAATATTGCTACAATAATCCGAATAAATGTATAAATTGCTGCCACCCCCTCGCTTCCCTGCACTTTGATTTTTGCTACAAAATGTATTTTTTATTGACTCTCAACAGCCGCATCCTGCATGCCCCCAGCCCCCCCGTTATGTGCCCACCATCATTTGGCAACTGCAAGCAACCCAATCAAAGCTGGCGTCAAAAATGGGCGTAACGTATGCAGTTATTTGTGTTGTTCTTGTTGTTGTTGTTGTATTTTGCTATTTTTTATGCACGTCTGCGCTTTTGTATGCAAATAAATCAGCGGCGCCGCGTCACATGTCGCAATTTAGCGTTAGCTTGGCTAGTGTTGTTGGGGGGGGGGGGAGGTGGTGCGGAGGCTGTGCTGACTGCAGTGCGCAAAAACATATCTCACACTATTTGTCACACTAGATACTTTTATTTTAAAATAAATTGCAAACTCTTTTGCGAGTTTGTTTGTTTTAAACTGCATTTCCATACGCGGGGCCCGCGCATACCAGGCGATATTTTATAATGAAAATCCTCGCTTGACATACGAGCTGTGCCTGTGTATGTGTGTGTGTGTGTGTGTGTGTGTGTATAAACTGCATGCGCCAAAATGCACACACAATTTTCACATTTGACTAAATTTATCGCACAGCGTTCGGGATTTGCGCCAATGAAACAGCAGCCAATAAATAAATTAAATTAATGGCAGTGTGTGTTGTTGTTGTATTTTTTTCGGTACACCCTCCCTTTAGAGACAGCCCCCCTTCGCAGGCAGCCAAGGGTTAAATGCCGGAAGCTTTGACTGTTTATAAAATTAGCTAAATCTACGCAACTCTTGCCATTGGGCTATTAGCTAACAATAGTCATTCCCCCTGCCCTGCACCCTCACCATGTTCCCCTTGCCAACCATCGTTATGTGCTTCCAAGCGTGAGAGAGTAAAGTCCCTTTGCTGGATTTATTATTTTTACAAGATAAATGCAACATTTTACATTGGAATTTACGGGCGTGTGGCCAAAAAAAAACAACATTAACAACAACAGCAACAATGACAAAGTCAAATGTTGCCGCACAGTGGTTAAAGAGCTTGGAATAAATTATTAAAATTTGAATTAACTGAACAAAAAATATTGAAAAATGTTATCAGACATTTTAAACGTAGTAAAGAATAGTAAGATCTTAGAAAATTGCATTTAGTCAAATTTTCCATTGCAATAATTTTGTCAAAACTGAACCGATTTTTAGAATTTTTGTGAAAACAATAAGATTACATTATTTACAGATCTTCACATAAGACTGAGACTTACATAACATGAATACAATAAATAAGCTTTAATATAATGCATACCCAAAATAAATAATATTTGTACCACTGTGTGGCTAGAATACATTTCACGTAGCGACCATTTGGCCATTTTCGATAAAGCACATTTAAACAAATGAAAATCCTTTAAACAAGGATAACAGAGAGCGGCCAACCGGTGCGTCCAGCCAGGAGCAGGGTCATGCAGGTGGTTGGCGGGGCGGCTCACAGACCTGCCCATTTAACCCCACAAATTTCAACTCGTTGCGGCCCTCCCTGGAACTCACTTGAGTGTGTAATTGTGTATTTATTTGCGTTATTTGACAAAATATCAACAAGCACAATCAATCCTCAGCAGTTGCTGGAGTCGCCAGTCGCCTGTCGGGAGTCGGAAGTCATGAGTTCTACAGTCAACCCTCCCCCAACATACTCCTTGGCTGGGCACTCCAATGGAAATTGCCAATGCTGCCATATGTCTGCCATGGTAGCTGGCAGAGAAATCCATTTAAATTAAAGCTGAGCTGCATTCGAAAAGGCATAAATATCGAGTAGTGTGTGTGAGGGTTAAGAGGAGCTATTGTGACTGTGTGTGTGTGTGTTTGTTTGTGTGTGAGTGTGTTTGCTGGTTGCCTTTGCTAACTTTCAATTTGAGCTGAATTCAAATTTAGCCCCGGCAAACAGCCCAGGCCAAAAGCAATAAACTCTACGACTCTTATTTTTCCTATTTTTATATATATATATATATATATATATATATATATGTATATATTTATTTTCTTTTTTTATTTCGGTTGCTGCTGAACTTTGGCTCAATTCTCGCACAAATTTAGAGACTGCAGAGTGCAGAGTGCAGGCCCAGACTGGCAATTGTATCTTATGCAAATTTACGTAAATTAAACAAAATCTTTGGAAAACAGAAAAATAAGTTTTCGGTATTTATTGTATATGCGAAACTTGTGTATCGAACTTAAGTTATTAAGCGGCTGCTGCAGTCCTTTAGAGTCTCCACTAAGCTAGCTAATAGCCCAGCTGCAAATGTGAGCGTGAAAAGTGGTATGAAATTAACATGCTTGCCTCTTTGTTTGCTTATATAATATTTTTCTATCAGCATATGCTTTAAACTTTCAATATACTTAATTTACACTTTTATAAAAAAATATTCACTATATAAGTATTTATTTTAGGAATTTTTAGGCAGTTTTTCGATATTATTTATTTTGAGCTTATTCGGCTTGTAAGATTTTATATATATATATATATATAAGGGGTACATATTTGAATACTTCCATAAAATATCAAAATATAATGAAGGAACAAATTTGATTAGTTTTCTCACAAGTAACTGCTTTCAATCTAATTTGTCACATAGTTTCCAAAAATCATCTACAGTGCTTTCTCTGTCAAGTTCATGTGCGAATTTCCAACTGGGCTGTCATGTCAACACAAAGATAGAGTTTACATGCACATATGCATGTGTGCTCATGTATGTGTATGTGTGTGTGTGTGTGTGAGTGTGTACAATGCGGCAAAGACTTATGGTTTCAGTGCCGGAATTAGAAGCTTTCTGCCTGCATTTGCACTGAACTGCACTTGTTGTTGTTCTGTGTTGTTGTTGCTACTGCTGTTGTCGTTGGAACATTTGTCGTCCTTGTTGCTGCTGCTGCCCCCACACAGCTCCTGCCACCCACGTTCGCCAAATATATTGCAAATAATTCTCAATATATCGTAAAATGTCTGTTGCTAGTACAGTAAATATGCAAAGCTCGTTTAGCGGTGTAAATAAAGGGTTAGTTCGAGGAGGAGCAGGAGAGGAGAGGTTGCTTTTTAAGCAGGGGAAGGGGCAGGTGGTGGGGTGAGCATGTTATTTGTAACGACTCTTGGTCAATATGGCTGCGAGGACTCTTTTGGCGGCATAGAAGACCTGAATAATGTGAAATATTCGGTTGACCCAGACGTTCCACTGTAGCATATTGCTTAAAGACAATGCACAGCTCAGGTCAGCTAATTAAGAACACATGTGCTGCGACTAAAGCACATACATACATACATACATACATGTACATATGCATATAGATATGTGTAGAACATATGGCGCTGAACTAAATTGACGATGGGTCGCACACTTTGACAGTTAATTTTGCAATTGTATTTCAATAACAATAAATTTAGCACGTACGACATGAAATACGATGTTGTTGTGCGAGTGTGTGAGTGTGCGAGTGTGTGTGTGTGTGTAAATGATTCACACGCAATGCAGATAGACAGAGTGTGGCCACACCCTCAGAATGACCAAAACGCATTTGGCGCATACAAATACAAATAACGCATCTAATTAAATTTTAGCTGCAGTGCACACACATGCATCCATACAGTAGAGACCCCCTATAAGGGCAACAACAACAACAACTGCTGCACAACTGTGCACTCTCTGTGCATACACATTGATCAATTAACAGACAATATTTTCATTTGTCAATGGGTTAATTTATAAGCAAATCAATGGCGCTGCATTAAACCAACTCAACCCCCACTGCCCCTCTCGCGCAGTTGCGTGTCTAATAGTGGGTGGGGAGGGGGGGTTGCAATTGTACATGACATTTGTGCCTCATTTCCTCAATAAGGCGAGCGTGCCGCAGCGCAGCGCAGCGAGCCAAGCGAACCATATTGTTAATGGTGCAAAATCCGGAGGGCAAACACACATCACACACACACACACACACAGATACACATGACACACCACACACATTCACACACACACACACACACACATGTAAAACTCTGTCGCATGGCCGACAGGTGCTGCAATGGCCGTCTGTCTGCGCTCTGTGTGTTGGTGTATGTGTGTATTTGTGTGTGTGTGTGTGTGTGTGTGTTGCTGTGGGTCAACACTCACCCCCTGTGGCTGTTGTTGCAGAGGGTTGCAGACATATCTGCGCGCTCGCTCGCACTTGCAACACAACTCTTTGCAACTGTTTCATTCTAGCTGGAATCCCTTGCCCATGTGATAGTTGTTGTTGCTGCTGCTGTTTGGTGTGTCCTGGCATTCCATGGCAGACAGTCGAGGAATGCCAAAAGTGCATTGCAACTGTATGTGTGTGTGTGTGTGTGTGTAAGAGTATGTGTGGCCTGCAATTGTTTTCAAAGAAGTCCCCGAACCGTGTGCTAAATGTCAAGTTCAAATGCCAAAGTTCTTCAAATGAAATGATGCTTCTCCTCCCCAGGCTCCCCATCCTTGTTGTTGCCTTGTTGCAGCGGCAACTTTATGATCTGTGAATTTGTTGCCAATTTGCAGTTGTTGCCTTAACCGTTTAGTTAATTTGGCCAGCGAGCAAACGCGTAAAACTTTTACTTGCCCAACATTTTTGGTGGTTAGTTCAGCTTGAGGTAACTTTAAGGCTGGCTTCAGATTATTGGATTTTAGTTTGTAAATTAGCTGAATATTAATGCAATATTCTATTAAAATATTTAATCTTTCAATTTATATATATACCAATCATTTTATTTATATTTTTCTATTCTTCTATTCTTCTATTGCAAAAAGCTGACAGCTTAAGCAGTCGCAAAAAGAAATACCCAACTTCCCGTCTAGAACTGTTTTTTGAGCCCTACAGACTTGAAATGAATGTTTTCTATGCCAAGCTCACAAATACTACATATAGTATATTTATATGTGTGTGTGTGTGTGTATATGTGCATTTATAGTACGCTTGTATTTGTGTCTCTTCTAGTTGGGCGCGTGTGTTAAGCTTCACTTGAATGTGATTTATGTGATCCGTTTGAAATTTATTGCCACAAGTTTTGTTTGTACACACACACACACACACACACGCATACAAAGACACATTTAGCTTCATGTGTGTGTGTGTGTGTGTGTGAAACGCTTTCATTGTAGAATTACCGCGTGGTTCGCTGCGCTCCCCATGTTGCTACTAGTTGTTGTTTTTTTGTTGTTGCTGTCGTTGCAATTGTTGTCTATGTTGCTGTTGTTGTTGTTGTTGTTATTGTTGTCACTGCGCCCAGCAACTGCCAAGTGACACAAACAAACGAAAGTACAAAAACAACAACAAAAATATACAAACAAAAAACACAGTAAGAAAAGCCAAGGAATGGCACAAACCCCATGGCAACAATGAAGTATGAACTAGGGGAGTGCGGGGGAGGGGTATTGCTGACTACCCAAAGCACTTTGAATTGCAGTTGCAGTGTGCAATTTCCCGGACCTGAAGTTGATGGCCTTAAGTGGGCCATGGCATTAAATGATTGAATTGCCAACTCTATATCATTTTGGCCTACCTTCTGGCCACTAGCTGGCGCTCCACTAACGCCTATTTACTTACTACCTCTCTTCGGTTCTATGCCTCCACTGCTTCCCTCTTGCAGCTCCCACCAGTTGTGGAGCAGTTATAGTCGTTTGCCTGGCGTTTAGATAGCAGAACGTGACGAGCATTGCAAATTAGCCATTTGGGCCTTAAGTATTCTTTCTCACTGGCTCAGTTGTCAGGTGGAGCTCAGCGTCGCCTCCGCCTCCGCCCCCGCCACTGCCACCCAGCCACGCCTCGCACATGCTTAATAAAGTTATGAAATTGCAATGCGTGCTTCGAGTTTTGCAACTTTAAGTGACATTTCTGTGACAGACATGAGCGCGTGCATCCGTGAGTCCGTTTTCGTGTCACGCTCAACTGTCAGAAGTTGACGCACACTTGGTGGGAAGGGGGGTGTGGGCCAAGGGGCGACAGGGGTGGCCGCATAATGTGTACTATGGGTAGAAGATATCAATTGCATTATAAACTTAACTTTCAAATTTCTTAAAAGATAGCAAACAATTAAATTCCATTTAAATTATTGCATATTAGATTTTTTAATATTATTTGATTTATCATATTTGACACATATAAATCTAAACAACTGGAGCTTTTGCTATAATTCTTTAGAAATTACAATTCAAATATCATGTTATTTTAATAAATGTTTAATTGTTGTCCCATTTATTTTATTGCCTACACATAATTTATAATTTGTAGACTGCTCCCTAAACATGTTCAAAGGACCTATAATACATTGTTTTTTTCCTCGATATTCCACTGTCCTTTTTTGCTGGCCGACTTTTCTGAGCGCTTCACGCAAATGTTTTCAATGCGAAGGTCAAGTGATTTGTTTATGAGCCCGCGACGCACAACGGTTAGCAATTTGTTGTGACATGTGTAAGCGGCACGCCAGCAACAGAAACAGCAACAGCAATACTAACAACAGCAACAGCAACAACAGCGGCGACAACAACAACTCATTAACCCATGCTGAACTCTGAAGCTCGAGCCAAGCAACTAACCAACCGAGCAACCAAGTAAGCAACCTACCAAGCAGCCAACATCTGTAAGCGGGCGAGGGGAAGGCAGGAGCAGGGAACAGGAACCAACTGACAGCTACAAAATTGAGTTAGTTAACAGTTTTATACGCAGTCGCGCAGATTTTGCGTGTTGTGCGAGGAATGCAGCCAACAGAGAGATGACCAAACGAAACTGAAGACGGTCGACGGGACAGATAACACCCAAGTCTCCAAGTTCCCGAGTCGCCAAGTCCCCAAGTCCCCACATCCCGATCCCAACTACGAGTCAACAAAGCAGCCAAGTGACACTCACAAAATCTGACAGAGGCAGCAGCTTTAGTCGCTTCTTATTGTTGTTGCTGCTGTTGCTAGTGTTGCTGATGTTGCTGGTGTTGGTGTTGTTGTTGAGTGACTTCAGCGCATGCGCAGCCGTTTTGCTTTATTACAAGGAGACGGAGCCGGAAAAGGAGAGGGAGACGGAGACGAAGAAGGATCTGGGCACTGGGCAGGCATGCGCAGGCGCGCCAAGTGACACATGAAAACGAAATGAAAATGACAGCGGCAAGTGACAGCATCGCCATCAGAGGCAGACGTTGCCACAGACCCAATGACACTAGCTTAAATCGTTGCCAAAGTTTGCAACAATACAAGTTGTGTTGAGGTACATAATTGTTAGCCTAAATGAATTTTCAGCAGCTTAAAAGCTGTTTAATAGCTTTAATGAGCTTTAAAGCTGTTCTTGAGCATGCTCAGCTGGTGCAGCGGTAAAAAAAGAGATAAATAAGAATGCTGCGGTATATAAATAACAGTTAGCTGATGATAGCTGTGATAAAAGACAAGATCACATATTGTATGTTTGAACCTTATGTTTTGTGGTTTTTTAATAAATAAATAATCAACATTGAACTCTGCTTACTTGCGGACTTTATACATGCAAAATGTCAGAGCATTTTCAGCTTGTGTCATTGCGGCTTTAAGCTGACTGCAACTGCAACTGCAACTTGACCATTGTAATTTCATTTGTAATTAGCTGAATGCGGCATGAGTCGCTTCTCAAATGGCACAGTGGGCCGCAGTGGGCCAAAAAGTGTAGACCAGTGCCAAAAAAAATAAGAAGAAGAGAAATGTTGTAGCTGCTGCTGTTGCTGGCTTTTGTTGTTGCTGCTGCTGCCTGAGTTTTGGTGCGACATTTTGGTGCGCCGTATGCCATATTTTATTTCCATTGCCAAAAGTGTCATGTTACAGAGATTTATGTGCGCTGTCACCACGGACGACGATGCTGCTGCCTTTTGAGCCATGTTTGCTGTTGCTGTTGTTGCTGGGCAGCTAAGTGTATGTGTGTGTGCGTGTGTGTGTGTGTGTGTGTGTGTTCACGCCCAAAATGTTGTCATGTTTTGTGACGTAGAGAGAATTTTTATATAAATAAAAATGCGTTGTCTACCAATTCAAATGCACGATAAGCAGCGGCAGCAGCTCGACTCTCAGTTGGTTATTAGCACACAAATACACACACACAGATACGCACACTCACGCATTTAGTCAGGCATCCAATCAGTGATTTATGTCTGACCGATTTCAGTGGAAAGTGTTGCGGGAGGCATTCTAACCATTGGCTTCTAGCCGCATTCTATTTTACCTGTTTCCACTGATGATGCTCGCAGGCCCGGAGCCTCTATGAGCCTCTGTGCTGGCACTTTCTTTTTCTTTCACTTCATTTGCAACAACAACAACAACATCAACATCGACAAGAGCAGCAGAAATTGGCGCCAGAGGTTCGGTTCTGTTTGGGTTTGGTCTGGGCTCAGGTGTCAATACACTCGCATTTGGTAGCCGCAGAGGCGGCCATTGGACATGCCCCTACGTCCCGCGTTCCTTTTCCACTGCCTCTGGGCCGATCTAAATCCCAATGCCCAAGTCAGAGCCAAACACTACTGACAATGACATATTTGGCTGGCACTTTCATCGCACGTCCATGTTAATATGCTCAAGATTTATTGCCTCTCGCCTCTCTCGGTGACAAAGGAAATGGTATTGCATGTCAGCTGTTCTCATTGTTGTTGTTGTTGTTGTTGTAGTAGTTGTAGTTGTAGTTACAGTTGCCCATGTGGGCACCATTTTGTAGTCGACTGTGGAAAGTTGCATAATTTTTATGGTCGCTCGTTAATAGATCATCAATTGAGATTGGAAACCATTTCGATTAGTTCTGTGGTGGGTCGCATTCGAATTCGTTTGAACTCTTGAAAACGTTTTGGAATGTGGTTTCGACAGTGGTTGCTAACACAACATTTGTTGCCATGTGAGTGGATGTGACTAGAAGCTGGCGATGCTGCTCGAAAAAGTATTGGGCGCTGAATATCAAAAATGGTTGAATTCAGATTCTATTCAAAATTGTAATCAGCAGCTTACTTATCATCATAAAATATTTATATATATATTTGAAGCTTGAAATATAAGCTGAACTTCATATTATCATTTGTTTAATTATAAACTAATCAATCTTTTATAATTCAAAATATTATAGCAGAATATTTATTATTTTTTCTATTCATTGTATTTGTATATTTATTTGTTTTTTTCAGTAAGCCTTCAATAATATCCAAGCACGTCAATCTACCATTATTAATTTTAATAAACTATTGCATTTATTATAAAAAATCTACCAAGAAAAAGCTGCATGCCATAAAATCATCTTCATAATCAAACTAACCAATTAGACTAAGATTTCAAATTTGAAGATCCAGGTGCAAATCGCACTGTATAACACTTTTACCTGGCTGCCACTATTCAGTTCGAACTTCCTTCTAACATCAAACCCAACTCCAACTCACTGAATATCGTTTACGATCATCGAGAATCCAACGAGCCAACAAAATGTTCCAATTCGAATATAAAAAAAGGTGAGATTCATTCAGGCGCAACGCTGAGCGCACATAAATTAAAAGAAAACCGGCTGTGGCTGAGCAAAAAGATGATCAATCACCTCACACACAGCGAGAGAGAGAGAGAGAGAGAGAGAGGCAGCGAGAGAGAGTGCGGCCTACCTGCGCTCTGAGCAAGCAGCATTGTTGTTGCTGTTGCTGTTGCTCAGGTGACGTTTGTTTTGTATAGCTATCGTTCTATATTCCATTTCTCTTTCTGTATCTGTACCTGTAATTCAAAATGGGCTCACGCAGATACATTTACAGACACAGCTACAGTTGGACAGGTTACAGTCCCGATTTGACTGATGGCCTCTGCACTTGGCTAGCGGACATGGCGGTGACATGACGTGTGTGTGTTTTGGCTGCTCTCCGATCAACCATCCAGCGATCCAGCGATCAGCTGTTTGCCATGATGGCCGCGGCTCAAAGCAGGTTTCAGTACGCAGCGTTATTAATCATTAGCACGCACATGGAGCGTAACAGAAATGAAGAGAGTGAGAGACGGGGAGAGTTGAAAACATTTTGATTTTGAGCCGCAAATTTATGGGTTAAGCACAAGCCGACGGTTGCCACTGCGCGGCATGCACCAAAGTCATTTATTTATTTATTTATTTTTACTGACCTAGAAAATTTGGCCAGCAGTAGCTGCGATTCGTATCTGCAAGATACAGATACTCATAGTCCACCAACAAAATACAAGAAAATAGCAACAACAGCAACAACAACAACAAACAGAGTCGCACGCACTTCCGCTGCCAAGGGGCCGAACCCGCTGCCTGAACCCATAAATTATCTGCACCGCGGTTCTACTTCTACTCCTTTTCTGAGCTGAGCAAGTTTCCCTGCAAATCACAAGTAAATACATATGTGTGTTCAAAGCGAAATCCGTACTAACCGAAAGTTTACAATCCGCAACCTTTTGTAGAATTCCTTACTTCATTTGCCATCTGACCGCCGACCGAGAACGTGAACCGATCTGGCTACCAACAACCTCGCAGTCCGCAATCGCTATTTTTCTATAGGGCCTATCGCAATCGCTATCAGGCAGAGCCCTGTTTCAGATTCACATTCAGATTCAGTTTCGCTTTCGGTTTTGGCTTCGGTTTCTGTTTTGGTTTCTGTTTACCGCCGGCATTTCGCAAACTGCGCGCGCGTCTTTGTGTGTGCGTGTGTATGTGTGTGTGTGTGTAAATATTTTGATGTGGAGCAAATTGCTTTTTGGCGGTTCATAAATTTTCAAATTAATTGACTAATTGCATACCCACAGAGCGTCGCGACGAGCAGGGATCGAAACCAGAATGCAAAAGATACAAAACAAAATACACAAAACAAAAAAAAAAAACAAAAAGTATCTCAAAGCTGCGCAAGTGAATTTCAGCGCTGATTTCTTATCGACATGGGCAAATAATTGTCAGGGAGGCTCTCTATGGATTACCGTTGGTAATTGCGGCTCTAATGTCACAATTACCAGTTGCAGTGATATTAAAAAAAAACAAATGGCCGCGGGTTCCATTACAATTACAACGCTCGCCAACTGCGAATGTTGCAGGGGGTGTGTCGCCAACTAAAGATACTCGGATAATACGAGCACTACAAGTGCAACCATTCATTAGCAGCCGTAAACAAATGAAGCGAATGAATCGAATGAAGCAAAGTAAATAAACGTCACGTAGTCTGTGGTCTGTGTGGTCAAAAGGCAGCTCTGTGCCACTACAATTACGGAATTATCAATGATTTAAAGGTATTAATACTTTTAATGAATGCGATGAATTCCCTGAGTGTTTGGCAATGTTGACTGATAAAAGAGAATTCGATTTCGTGTAAGCCCTCAAGAGAATCACTCAAACAAATGTATAAAGTAATGAAATGGACTGTAGGTAAACCAATTTCACCTAAATTGTGCCAAATTCATCATAATAATATTAAACAATACATTTCTTTATACTTGAGGGAGTATTTTATAAAGTATATCGATTTATTTGTACTTTTAGTTTAGCAGAGTCTCTTCTACTTATTTTTGTCAATCTCTCTATTTAAAGTTTATATTATTTTGAATTTTTATAAATTAAAGTCTAACTCCTTACGCTTTATTCGATACGTTTATTTTAGGTACAGTGGAAAAAGATTTTAAATACTGACGCTCAACCGTATTATAATACTTTTAAAGGATCAACTTAGAGGTTCTTTTGAATCAACTTTGTTTTTTGGCAACCTTTTTTACCCCACCCCCATAACTGCCCTTTATGACCACCTGCAACATAACAGCATTAACACAAATTTACCACCCATCCACCCACTTCTGAGTTGGTCCAAGTGTTCATTACAGCAATGAAGCCGAAATTACTAATTCATTAATTGAAACCCGTTGGTCAGCTTCAGCTTGGCCACAGTTGCCACACATGTGGCATCCTTCCCCCCCTCTCTCTCTATCTCTTTCTGACTGTTGCTTTCTATGTTTCAGCCATGTCCATCCGTGTGCTGCAGATGACAGCAACGGTAAAAACGAAAGTGCCCTGTGCCATTTTATGAAGTGTTTGTGTTTCAGTTTGCCATTCGAGGTCCAGGACAACACTTACGATTGCCGAACTACAAAATGCTCCCCAGTTAACAATTTCGAAGTGTGTGTGTAAAATCAAATGTTGCACGCTAAGTGTGCGTGTATCTATGAGATACTTTAGTTGAGTTCTGATGATGATGATGATGATGCATGTTGATTTTACTCTGGGCATAAATTACTCATTACTTTACGCTCAATCAAATTAACTTTACTGAGGTCGTAACGCATAATTTATGTATAAACGTGCTCTCTCTCTTTCTCTCTCTCTCTGTCTCTCTCTCTACTGCTGCAAGGCTTTATGTAAGCTGCTCTCCTTTACAACCTTTTTTCTTTTCTCTCCCCTGTAAAAAAGCATATGTGAAATTTTTGCACTTTGGCCGCATTTACACTTTGCAGATTCTTTTTTATTCTCTTCTCTTTTTTGTCGGCGACCGTTAGGACGGACATTTATCCGTATTGCAGGTACAGGTAGCGTCGCGGCAGCTCCTCTGTTGTCTGTTGCTTGTTGTTTGTTTGTCTGGCCGCTTGTAATGTCTATGAATATGAATTATGGAAATTACACAACAACAGCATAGCATATGACAAGGACAACAGCCAACAGTCGCACAGGACACAGACACAGTTACAGTTACCGTTACATTCACAGACTACAGTTACGAGTATACTCGTTGTGCACTCGTTCTACACTCGCTGTTCATCGATGCAATTTTTTTCTGGTTGCCTCTTGGGTGCGATTTTTATGGAGGTCATTGGTACAGTGACCAAATTTTTGGGGGCCAGCAAAAATGACACAGAAATCTAAACGTGAAATGGTATTCAATCCTGTTACCGATTTTCCCATAGCCCACTCGTGAATGTGTTAAAATCGCATAAATTCAATTAAACCAAAAAAAGGTAAACAGCAAAATTGCGAAATTATGCGAGATACAATAAAAAAGGAAGGAATTTGCACGTCCAGCGGTCACGCCCCCGCCACATTTGCCCAGCCAGCCGACATTTACATTTAATGCTTGCAAATTTAACAAATAATATTCAATTAACAATTTGAATATGAATTTATTACAGGGGCCAGACTGAACGGAGGCCGGCCCGCTTTCAAAGTGGTAACAAGTTCGAGACATCGACATGTGTGTGTGTGTGTGTGTGTGTGTGTGTGTGTGTAAGTGTGTGCAACGCAGAGGGTTGCAGGAGGGAGGGAGCGACAGGGCAGTGGGAAGGGGTAAGGGGCAAGGGGTGGTAACGAGTTGCTGGCCAAGTGGCCGACTTGTTTACCCTGCCAGTGGCAACGGCAGCCGAAGACGAAGCTAAAGCAACAAAACGAAAGACGAAAACAAAAACAAAAAAACACGAAAAAAACAACAACTGAAAAGTTATGTGAAAAAGGTGGGAAAATTCAACATTGTTAGTCTTTTGCACAGCAGCAGCAGCAGCAACAGCAACAACTATAAGCAGCAGTAGAGCTTAAGGGTAACGATGCATGCAACATTGTCGACTGCTGGTGCTGCTGCTGCTGACGCTGACGTTGACGGAAGCCGCGCAGGAAGCACAAGGAGCACGAGCACAATTCCTGGCGGCCGCACATTTCAATAATTATTAACTGCAACATGCAACATGGAGCAGCAGCAGCAGCAGCAGTAACAACAATACACGCACACACCACACACCATACCACACCACACACACACACTATGCGCTACGTGCAACATGCAGCACAGTAGCTCTGCCTGCCACAATGCGAACGCGACTCTGCAGCTCGGACTCGCCTCGCCTGCAATTATCAAAACTTGTCCAAATTGACATTTTTTTGTATTTTTTCGTTGTTGTTGTTGGTTGCTTTTGACCAAACAGGCGAACCGCATCGGGACTCTGGCTGGAATAGGGAGTAGCTAGAGCGGTGGCTGGAGAGGGGGAGGTAGGTAAGGTTGGTACGGGAAGTACGGCCATTGGCATTTGCCACGTTTTGGATTTTGAAATGCAAACACGGCATTTAATTCTATTAAGCCCGCAATTTAATTATCTCTTTGGGGGAAAATGTCATGTTCAATGTCAGCAGCATTGCGAACCACGCCTACCAAATAAAAATTGCCCACACCCCCTTCCCTCCTTCACTGCCACCCGCTCCCTACAATTCAGCTGGTAGTGTTCAAGTTTTGGCGGCTGAAATGAGTGAGAAATGACAGCGAAATTATGAGATTTTACCTGTGTGGCACAAAACATCGAATGGTTATTATTATAGGATAGGTTGTATTTAGTGGGTAAAAGGTAGTCAATGCTGTCATGATTTAGTTAAAAGATTTCAAAACACAACTGCCATTTAATTCGTATGATCAAAAACAAGGGAAATTATGTTTCAAACTTTAGTTTGATTTAAGTATTTCCTAAACGGGATACAGCTACCGAATCTCGGAGAATATATAGGAGCACGTGGATTGCAGCTAACTGTCAGGGCGTAGTTCTTAATATTTTAAAAAAGATGATGTGTATCCATCCATAAAACGATATGCTACTTAACCAGCTGCCAATCAATAGATCGCTGCTCGTAATTCCCACTCAGTTCACTCAAAGTGGTAGCTCTCTGCGGTGGCATCCACTTGCCAGCTCCAATCTAAATCTCTCATCTTATCTACGGGCACTCAATTGCCAAGTGCCAAAGGAGCTGCCCACCGCATTTAGGATCTATTTCGTTTTCTTTTTTTTGCCAGGCTTTACCGAGGAGGATCCCTAGAAATACAAACGCTCACGCTGAGGCAGCGATGCTGAGAGCTGCCCACTTGTTGCGCCTGTGCCAATATTTAGCTACTGATTTGCACGAGATAATCAATTGAATATAGTAAATAATAAGCCAAGGCACCGACGAGGACAGCAGAGGGCAGCAGGGGCAGACGGGTGGGGTTGTCAGTCTGGGTGGCGCGTCTCGGTAATTCGGCGCCTCAATCCATGCCTTGTGCCGGCGATTCATGTAATTTGAGTGGAGTTGCAACAAGCGCTGATCAGTGCCGCAGTCGCTCACTCTGTCAGTTTGTCAGTCTGTCAGTCTGTCAGTTTGTCCGTCTGGCAATCTGTGCGTGTAATTGGATTTTAAGAAGTAGCTGCTCTGCGCTGATTGATAACCTTGCGAGAGCAACAGGCAATGAAAATGAAACGCCTCCAGTGACTTTGGGCCACAGAAGTTGCCGCTTGCAGATAGCAGCAGCAGTGGCAGCAGCAGCAAGTAAGCTTACTTGCAACATTGTAAGGTGCTGGGCTACTTGACTGACTCGGTTTGATGCCAACATTAAATGCGCTAACGTTGCGTGCGAGCCAAGCTGCAGTTGGCCTAATCAGCTGGCAGGCCGCATGGCGTTGGGTAATCAATCAGTTTCACACATGTTGTGGGGCTGGCGCATTTCAGTTAACATTTGACGTCCCACTAGTTGCAACATTAATGCACAACTAGTTCGCCCTGCCAGCGCCTAAATATATGCTAGAGAAAAGACACCAACACCATTGCTAATTTCTAACTAATTTATTATATTAGTAGGCAAAATTCTACAATAAACGATCCGTAAACAGTTTCGTTGCGCTAATGCAAAAAGTATAAATATAAGAAATTAAAAATGTGGAAATTTTCTTACCCATGTCTGTTGATATGCCGCCGTATTGTGTTAAATCAGATCTTATCTTACCTGAAAATGCAGAAGACCAGAGAAGAGAAACGTTTAAAAAATGCTAAAAAATTGTTAACTCTCCACAGGTCCACAGCTCCAAAGCACCACAGACGTGGCAAGAGCAGCTAGCTGGGGCTGCGGGGAGCAGGGCAGAGAGCATTGGGTGAGGTATTAACGCTTAAGCAGCCGCACGTGTGCTGGGGCCAACTTGAGTAAATTGAAACTAAGCTTTGTTGTTGTTGTTATTATTGCTCTTGTCGTAATGCAGCAAATTGCAAGAGAAGCAAAGATATAGAGACAGACAGACAGAGAGAGAGAGAGAGAGAGAGAGAGAGAGAGAAGTGTAAGTTAAGTACACTTTGAACAGTAGCCGATTAAAGACACGTTCTTTTGATCTTTAACCTATGCTACTGATCACATGATTATCAGACAACACTTTAAATTTAGCTTGTTGCGGCAACTCTGATTGCAATCTTAAATCTCGGCAGAAGGCCAAAAATAATTTAAAACCAGATAGTAAAACTGTCAATATTATTTATTTGTATTTATCGTACAACTTTGATGGAATATATTTAATTTTAAATATATAATTCCCAGTGATCATACAGTTTTATAATGGAATATTTGTAACTTTATAAAACTATGATTGGTCTTGAAAAATATTCAAAATATCTATGACTCTGACTGACTGCTAGGAAATAGTTACTTGTCATTATAAAACCCTTTAGTATAAAGTCTAGGAAGAAACTTAATTTACTTCGTCATTACTAGTCGAGTTTCTTTGAAACTATAACTGCATTTACCACTTGACATTTCGTCTGGCACAAGAAGAGTCTTTGGCTGCACCCTGACCAAACCCACTTGCAGGCTACACACTCCCCTCCCCCCCCCACTGCCTAGGTGCTCCAAATGGGACGTCTTCTCCGTCTCTATCTCTATTTCTGTCTCAGTCTCTTATTTCCATTTTATATTTATTTTTTCACAATATTTAGCGCCGTTTGTTTGTTTACGCCGTGAAAGTGCAAAATGTAAACAATCAAAATGCCAACGCGCCCAAAGAGAAGTAGGGGCTAGGGCTGCGGCTGGGGCTGGGGCTGGGAGTCATTGAAGGTGGCACAGCAAAAAGGTAAAGTATAAAAATATGATTTAATGGCAGCGATAAAACACGTGTGTATTTAAATATGCGCGCCTGGCGCCTGAGTAAACGTAATTTTCAGCTGAAGAGCACACATAGATAGAGCAAGAGAGGGCTATAGAGAGAGAGAGAGAGAGAGAGAGAAAGAGAGGGAGAGAAAGAGAGGAGCTTGCCCAGACGGACAGCCAGATGCACACAGCAGACACAGCGCCCAAAAAGAAAAACAACAAAGAAAAATATTAAATTAAAAAGAAAAGGAAACACAACTATGCAACGGGCGTTGGGGTATGGGGGGTTGGGGTCAGACTGGAGGCAGGGGCGCCAACTAAAAGTAAACGGAAAATTTGACAAACGCTACTTTTTTTGCAGCAGCAGCAATGAAAATTATGAAAATTGTACTAAAGAGAGACAAAGTGAGGGGTGGAGGGGGGAGGGGATAAAAAAGGGGCAGCCACTTTAGACAAATTCAAACAAATGGTTGGCGGCTCGCCGGAGCGTCGGCAGACAGTCAGCTGGCACCGGGAGTCTGGATACAAGGAGCGGGTAGGTGGGCGTTTGGTCATGGGAGGTGGGAGGTGGGAGGTGGGAGGCGGGAGGCGGGAGGTGGGAGTAACTGAAAGTGTTTACATGCAGCTACAAATTAAACATTTAGCTTGTGGCTTGAGCTGGCAACCAGTTCGTCAAGTGCAGCCTCAGCCCCCCTCCAGAAAAGTACCCCTTTCCTATATCTGCTGAATGTTTGTGTTTTCACACCTTTTTTTCAGTGCACATTTAGCTGATTTTTATGACTCTTTAAAGCGAGGCACGCTCTTGACAAATCCCCAGTCGCATAAATGAGCTAGTTGCACACAGAGAAAGAGACAGATAGATAGATAGAGATAAAGAGAGAGAGCGAGAGAGGGAGATAGAGCATTTGTTTGCAGTTTGTCTGCAGCGTCTTTTGCTTTTTTATTGCCCCATCAAAAGGCGCTGATATAAATCTTAATTGCCGACCCAAATAAATAGACGACGCGTCGAGCACATGTCAGCCAGAGCATAAAGTATATCATACCATACCATACCATACCATATATCATATCATATCATAGCAAAGCAGTAGCTCTCTAAATTTAAAGTCATAAAAACTATTTGCTAGACTTGAAGACTTTGGTTCTTCACTTTCGTGGGGAAAACTCGTTAGCTATTTAGCATAAACACTTTCCAGTCAAGCGACAAGTTTGACCAGCAACTGATAAGAACTACAACAACAACAAAACAACAACAACAACAAGAGGCAAACAAGTTGCAACGAAAGAAGTCATTAAGGAAACATTAAATTGACATTAATGTGGCAAGGCGAAGGCGGAGGCGGAGATGGAGACGGAGGCCCCACTGGTCAGACCCGGACTCTGGTTGAAGTTGGACTCTTGTTGGACTGCGAGGCGCCAGCGGTGGGTTCTTAAAGCCCAGCTCTCTGGAGTTCAATGTACGGCCGTAAATCAAAATAGTTAGTCTATAACTCACGGCAGCTTCGGTAGCTTCGCATATACCACATCGATTCGCTTTTACCAAATATTTAAACTGGTATAACAGTTACCCAGTTTTGCAGCGAGACCTCGTAAATCACAGATTGGGGGACTTGGCAACCATGGGTAGGCTACTGTTCAAGTTGGCCAAAGAAATAGGTCGATATTGAAATGCCCTATCCAAATTTGTAGCTATTACTATATATATATATATGATCTATATAACCTTTATATATAAGTAAATCTATCTAGCTGATCCATAACATCTAAGTTAGAACCTCTCCAGTTTTCTGACTTATTTATTATTTTATAACTCTAAAATTTCACCCTATTAAAATTAGCAGCTCAATAAGGCAATTTTTTATTAAATAATAAATATTTCGAATATATTAAAGATTTAACAAACATTTTTTTTTACCAAACGCAAACCGAAACTTATTTTCCATATTGTAACTGGTTTCTATGCCAAACAAAATGAAATAATTTATGCCATAGGTAAATATAGATGATTCACTTGGCTGGTTATTCGTAAAACATAATGAAATATGATCCGCAACCCTTTACACATATTCCTAGTATACACATACATTGTTGACATTATACAATGTGTGTGTGTGTAGGTGTACCACTAACTTTAGTTTTTAGTCTTTTGGTCTAGTGCCTCAAGGCAGTCACTGCATAATTGTGAACCTATAAATCTTTGTCTCTTTTGTTTTCGAGATTTCTATCTTAATTGAAGCTCATTATAATATGCGTTTCCTACGTTTCCAACATACAAACATTTAACGCAACTTGTGTTACCAAAGCAGCCAACAATCTAGCCCAGCTGGACACATCATTCTACTTATATACTTATATGCCCATTCATGGAGTCCAAGTCGAACTGTATTCAAATGGCAACCTGGCTGGAGATCGAGTTCAAGTTGAGGTGCGTAGCTTTTGCACTGGCGGGAAGCTGCTGCTGCTGCTGCTTCTGCTGCTGCTGCTGCTGCTGCTGCTTGGTGGCTGACTGAGATCAGATCGCAATCAGCGTCCAAGCGAAGCCAGCGCACAAATCCAATCCGATCTTGGCGAGGGCCCACCACCAATGAATTATTAATAATAAATAAATCATTATTAAAATCAAAATAATACGCAAATATGCATATTATACGACAGCACACAAACAAACATACATACATACAAGATACACAGGCACACAGATACTCAGATACAGCTCATATTCGGATACAGCACATAGATGGCCATATCCAAAACTTCATGGCGTTGGCAACTTGTGTTTCTTTTCATGTTTACGCCACTTTCTCATATGCACATACCTATACATACGCATATATGTATATGTGTGTATATATGTAGCTGTATCTGTACACAAGTGGTTATAATGAATGATTTGTTGTTTTATAATAAACACGACGAACGGCGTCGCAGTCGGCGTCGGCCACTATGACGTATGTTGGGGACCTGGGCCCCAAAAAGTATTTCTCGCGGCGCTCGCTGCCCTTATAGCCACGGCAACCCTCTCTCTTCCCTCTCTTCCCTCTCTTCCCTCCCTCATTCCCACAGCCCTCGCCGCTGCTTACTTCTCCCCATCTTCAGTTGACCCTTTGGCATGGCGCGTTTTCGTTGCATTTCTTCAGGTGTGTGCTGTGTGTGTGTGTGTGTGTGCATGAGTGTACAAGTGTGTGTGAGTGTTTCTTGCCGGGGCTGTGTTGTTGTTTTTATTAGGTATCAAAAACACCTTAAAACATGATTTTGCAACTGCCAAGAAACGGACAGCGAACAATGGCATAAAACTGAAGAGTCTGAAGACAATTTTAATTGAATATTTTGTGATTTTTCAATTATTTTAAATGAATTATCCAAATTTAATAGAAACTTCTCTATGAGTATTATATCTGATATAGTTTCCATATCAAGAAACTGTTTTTGTTCCAAAATAATCCACAGAAATCTTATTAAATTGCATATATTTTTCTTTATGTTTATATATTTGTATGAATAACTCAAAAATTACTTGGAAAACATATATGTGAGTATTTATGACTTCATAATTTTGTATATGACTTAAAAAAAATACCTGAACAAATATTTAAAAATTTCTATTATCTCGTATTCAGTTTCAAAGATATCTTGCCTAAAGAGATATTTTTATAATTTTACAATGCGGAAAAAAGATTTTTTTTATAAATGATTTTATCTACCTTTGTAATTTGAAAGTACAAGTTCTCAAGATTGAAATTATTGAATTAATGGAATTGAATGAAAACTTAAAAGTACAAGTTTATGAGAATATTTGTTATAAAACGCGGGCTTCATATTAAATAAAATATCCAAATTTATTTTATGTTGCTTTCTCTAATTGCTTGCATATTTTTACTTATATAGTATGAGATCATTGCCCCACTGTGTGTACTGGGCTTATAACCAAAAATTGTTTCCCGCCCTGCAGTCTTTTTGTCTTTTCTTTTTGTTTTTCATTTTTTGGGCCATGTGTCTGGGCCACTTTGCCTTGTCGTCGTCGTCGTTGTTGTTGTCGTTGTTGTCGTTGTCTGCGTTCGAGTCGTTGTCCGACGGCTGCCAAGGTGCTTATTAAATTCCTTATTTAAAAATACATTAAAAAATGCAAGAAGCTGCCCCAGAACACAAACCAATCCCCGAATGCGCAACACGTCCATTCCGAAGAGTCATCAGCTGCTCTGGTGCAACAGCAACATCCACAGCAGCCGCATCCGTTGCAAGTTGTTGGCCAATTTTTCAATTGATTTGATTTGCTTTTGATTTTGCATTTTGCAAATCTGATTGAAAGCGCGCGTTGAAAATGTTTTCCTGTTGTTGTTTTCGCCGCTTACATAATCATCAATACACATTCCGGGAGTGGGAGTGCATGCCACTTGTGGCCTATTAATTGCATGTTGCCGTTGCAGTTGCAGTTGCCGTTGCAGTTGCAATTGCATTTTGTGGCTGTTCCTGTTGCAGTACATTGGCATTTGAACTGCCAACTGAAAGTATGTGCGTTATGAGTTATGGTTATGCAATGCTTACCATAAATGCTGCCAAGAACATTAACCTTGACCAAATTGGAATCAGAACTCGACGTGCCTTTGGCCATTGTACGTGTGAACCACAATTGCTTTGAACTGCGACTAATTGACAGGCAGTTCTGAGATTGAGAAACAATCAAAATATAAAAGGTCGATAGGATCTCATCCATCGTCTCATCTTGTGTTTGAGCATCTACCTGAGCACACAGATACAATGGCCACTGATAATTGCGCCCATTTGCAGACGCAGCATGGAAGCTGGCTCAAAATATGAATTATGATTGCACAGGACGTGTCAATTGCAGAACCTGGCCGGCAGATTCTCAAGGTCATTTCGTGACAAAAAAAGAAACGAGCCACGAAACATTTGCGATGCGTCTTTTCGCTCTGATATCGATCTTGCCTTTATGGCGTGGGCGCTGATACAAGCAAACAAAAATTAGCCAAACAAATTTTTGCCCCAAAACGCAAGATGTCAGAAACACACACACACACACACCGTCTGTGCATGTGTGTGTGTGAGTTTGTGTGTGGGGCCCAGGCAAATAAAGCAAATTTACGAATTTACGAATTTATGTTGAAATTTATCGATAATGACTTAAAAGCCTTCAGGACAATAATTTAATGGCCCCGCGCTCAACGTGTTCACACATAACACAAACAACAAAAGCAACAGCAACTATACGAGTCGCCAACACAAACACCCAAGAGGCCAAACTGCCAACAAAACTGAAGTAGGTTCTCAAATCTTAAACCATGTTTAGATACGATAAAAACGGAATTTTTCATTATTTTCATGCATTTTTATTTTTATTTATTTTTTTTTTTGTTGCTTTTGGAGGCCGCTGGAAATGATCGATGATCGCTGGAAGTGTGCGCGGATTTATTTATGGCCTGATCTTGCTTTTCCGCTGTGCGAATATTTGTGCGATGGAATCAGTGGCTCACAGCCAAAAACGCTCCATTTTTAAATTATTGTTCGCATTACAAAATTGTTTCGAGTGCTAAATAAATCAAGAGTGCAAACAAATTTGTACCGATATTGATTTTAATAGAGATTTGTACGCTGATCTCGACAGCAAATCAGCATTTAAAGATTACGAATTATATATTTAAATCTGGTTGTAATAAATTGTAGCTGAGCTAATAAAAGGCTCAGGTTAACATACTTGGACAGCATATATATATTTTATTGAAAATATTCACCATGCTCAAACTAGCAAACAACTCAAATAACTCTAAGGTGTGGTGAGTATTCATATCGTATTCTTATTGGAAACACCTTTGTCATAATTACAGGAATTCTCTCTCAGGTAAAAAATTGCTTTATCAGAATTATTCGAGACTCATTTGAATTATGCTCTGCAGTTGGAGTTGCTTAGGGGTTGCATAACAGTCAGACTTTGAGTGTTTGCCCCGATGAGAGACTATGATTTGCGACACCCTGTATGAGATTTCAGCCAAAATACATCATCAGCAATTTACGTCTGCCTCTACCAATCTGTCTGGGCATACAGTTCATTACGATCATCTCAGCGTTATAACCGAATCGATTGATTGAGATTGCAGCGAACCAGTTCCGTTCAAAACCTGTCGCCGGAGCGAACCCTTCAGCTTCAGTATTTAGTTCAACTTTAATTGTTTTTTAACCAGCAGCTGCAGCTCCGGGCTGCTCTGGGTGCCAAGTTTGTAATTATCGATAGCCCAAGTGAAATTTGATTGATTTTTGCGTACTTCTGCCCTACCCCCGATGCCCAGATGGCTCATAAATGTTGCAAGGCTTAACACGTTCAACATGCGAGACACAATTTATGTTTGCCCGCTGACCACCTACATGAAGGCGGTCATAAATTTTCGCTGTGTCAGTTTTTTTGGGGGTCTCGAATTGAATTTTGCTCAATTGAAATTGACTTGGAAATGGAAATGGAATTTCGCATATTCAATGTTGAAGGTGTTATGAGTGAGCTTTGTTGCTTATCAACGCGACTCTTTGAACCTGAACCAGGAGACCCACTGCTGCTGATAAGGCAGATGCGGGGTAACCTGTGGACTTTGGCACGGCTGGTGGCCAGAGTGCTCGAAAGGGCTGTCGACTTCAGGACGTGCTACACATAATTACATAATGGCGTTGTTAACTGTAATAAGCGCGACTTGTGCTCAACCGCCCGACGCGCGCTCAGTGTGTGTCCTGGCAAAAGGATTCCTTCACGCTGCTGCTGCCGCTGCTGCCGCTGCTGCCGCTGCTTTTGCTATTTTCTGCAGCTCTTTTAGTCTGATGGCCATAATTTACTGCCAGTTGCCGGTTGCCAGTTGGTTGCCGCGGCGGCTGCTCTTGTTGCACAAATTGCAGCACACTTTTGTTGCCACTTTGCCGCCAACGTTGTCGTCGTTGCAACAATTACTGACAACGACAACGATGACGGCAATGGCAACGGCAACGGCGACGCCGCTGAGCATCATTAAAACCAAAGGTGACAAAAATTAGTAAACAAAGTGTTGAAAATTATGAGGCAGCAACAGCAGCAGAGTGCTGCAAGGCGTGTGGCATCAGCGAATAAATGAGAAAGAAGCAGCTACCAGGTGCTGCTACCCAGTGGTTGTAGCTACACTGGGTGGTTATGCCCAGTTCGAGTGGTTGAGTTTTGTTTATGAGTCTGCTGAGCTGACTTCAGGCGAAATTTGTGCGCTGCGTTTGCTTGAATTTAAATTGATTTACTGCTTTGAAAAATATATAAAACACTAAATGTCAGAATATTTTTAATACATTTTAATTGACTTCGTTGAAAGTATGAACTACTATTTTTCTAAGCAGAAAGATTTAACTTGCACTCCAAAAATAAGTTAATACACATTTTTAAATATGTACTTATTTTATTAAAGATTTGAGATTTTTTTAAATCTACGAAAATATACAAATTATTTTTATCTTTAGCATAGAAAGTTGAAAACTATTTTTTGTTGCACTTCAATTCATAATTATTTTATTACTTTTATGCAAACTATTAAAATTGGTAAATTTAATTTTTTTTAAAATACGTGTAGATAAAATATGAATTTTGCCAAGTATTTAAGTAGTAGAAATAAAATATTATGCTGTGATTTGAATATGAAGAAAACTATTATATACTTTGACGGAAATTATTTAAAAATCTTCAATGTGTATTTTGAAACAAAAAAAGTAAGTTAAGAAAATGGAAAATTATATTTTAAAATTTTTAACTAAATAATACATTTTGTAAATATTTTTTAGTAATAATAAATACATATGTAACTATTTTTCAGTTATTTTTTATGACTCATATAGGTAATTTGTTCATAATTAAAAATCAGTCGATAATTATTTTAGTGATTTACCATAATGACAAGACAGAATGATCATTTTATAAATATTAGTCACACATAATAGTTATTATTATTATTGAGTGTTATTCAGTTGGCAAGTGGATCTAATGGATCATCACTTGACCAGACAGAAACAACTATGAAAACACCAGACGAACAGACATCACGTAGCAGCAGCAGCAGCAACAACAACAACAACAGTAACAACAACAAAAGCAAATCACTTAACTTGGCTAATAAAAAAAATGAAAGAAAACCAAGCGAACCGAAACGGAATCGAATCGAACTGAACTGAACTGAAACTGGCCAGAACTGAACTGAAACTTAGGCTAGTGTTCGTGTCGAGAGTTTGGACTGAGAGTTGTGCTGGACACTCACTTTTGCTTGGATCTGCCGTGGACTCACCTGCGATTGCCATCCAGGGGTAGAAGGTATGATTGCTGGCCTGGTGTAAACTGCTGGCTGCCGCCGTTTGGGCCGCCGCAGCGCCCGAGATGGTGCAGTTGGCATTCCAGGCTGAGGCCGCGCCCACACCGCCGCCGCCCACGCCGCTGGCCGTATTCTGTGGTACACCGCCGGCGCTGCCGTTGCCGCCACCGGCGCTGCCGCCGCCGCGATGGCTGACCGGGCTGCCGCCCGATGTGTCCAAGTAGCCGCCGACGCGGGAGTCCGGCGTGCAGGCTGAGGGGCGAACGGGCATGCCACCGATGCCGCCACTGCCGCCGCCGGGATTGTTCTGTCCGTTGGCAGCGTTGGGCGCTTGAGAGCCGTTGGAGGTGTTGCCAGCGGTGGCACTGCCGCCACCGCCCCCGCCATTGGCGCCGCCCGTGTTCCAGATGTCCTTGTAGCCATTGACCGCGTCCGTTTTGATATTGAGGCAGTCCTGTTTGTAGGCGCTGCCCGCATCGCCGTAGATCTTGTTGCAGGCGGCCGTGATGCTCGCATCGTACGGCGAGTCCTGTGTGGTGCGCTGCAGATGGTGGTTCGCATACGGGGACATGCCCAGCGACAGGGGGAAGCCTCTGTAAGCGGCCGCCGCCGCGCTGGCCGTCGTCTGATCGTGATGACCGCCCGAGCCCATTGCCATGCCCGTCGCCTGGTGCGGATGGCCGTAGAAGCCGGAGGCTTGCTCGAAGTAGGAGTTCATGTTGTAGCTGTGGCTGTGGCTGTGACTGGGGCTGGGGCTGTAGCTGTGGTTGTTGCTGCTGGCGGTGAGAATTTTGGCGGCTAACTGGCAGCTACAGCAGCTACTAAAAGTAACTGCACGCGGCACTCAACACTCGTATACAAAATGAATTCTATTGCCTCAGCAATAATAGTTATTAAATTTACAAATATTTTAAATAATATTATTTTGGGAATTTTAATGTTTAACAATATTGGTTGAATTAATGTTTAAAATTGCTGTTTTTTGCTTTTAATGCATAGTAAATTTCACAATATTTATATTTATTTAATTATTATTGCACTTTTGCCGGCTCGCGTCAGTTGTAAAATTCTATAAAATATTTGTATTTTATTTAAATTAATTTTGTTGTTTCTTATTTATTTTTTGTAAGTTTCGTATACTTGATTTTGGTTTCGTTTTTCCAATTGCACTCGTATTTAATTCACTTGTCACTGCTGCCACTTCACAGATGTATATATTTCGAATTATTTGTGTGTTATTGAGTAAATATTGATTTGAAGTATTTAAAGTGGCGCCTATTGAATCATTTTGTATTCAATGTTGCTGTTTAACACTGATAGCGTTATCATTATTGTTATTACAAACTATTATTATTATTACAATTATTATTATGATGATTATTATTATTATTATTATTATTGCTGTTGTTATTGTTATTATAATTATTATTGTTATTAGCGGTGACCGAAACAACCGACGACGGCGACGAGCGCGCGCTTCACGTTCAACTGGCGCTTCAGCAACGATTCGAAGAAATTCAGATTGAAATTCAAATTGAAATTCAAATTCAGATTTAGATTCTAATTCAGATATTCACTAGCCGGCCACTGGACGAATGTGAATGTGAATGCGAGTTCAGAGCGCGAGGGCCATTCAACATTATTATTAAATTGAGCGTACAATGCCAATAACAATAATGCCGCTGATAATGTGGGATAATAAAACAAAGCGCGCGCCTGTTATCCAAACCGTTGCCATCGAACGAATGTGCCACCAAATCGCAGTTGGTTGTGTTTTGACTGAGACTCAACTAAACTCAACTGAATGGCAACGGGCCACAAGCAGCGAGCAACGACGACGGCAGCGTTTTGCCTGTAGAGCTCCCCCGATACGCAGGCAGCAGCAGTAGCAGCAGCAGCAGCGGCAGCGGCAGCGGCGGCGGCAGCGGCAGCAGCAGCAGCAGAAGAAGAAGCAGCCAAAACAGAGAGGCGAAACGCACCAAATGAATGAGCGAAACTGAAACAGAATGAGCCACACACGCTCTGTTGTCCGCTCAGCAAGTGATAAGGGCTACTCAAACTCAAACCAATCTCTCTCTCTCTCTCACCAGTGAATATGGCACTCTGTGCTTGCGTTCATTCGTGCTCGCGTTCGAGTGCATTCATTCGAACATGTTTGAGCGCTCGTTCGCTTCGAGTGGAGAATTCATCATTTGCGCTTGTGGAAATCTTAGCTGTGGCACTGCCCGTGGAAATTCATCATGGAGGAGGGCTGATTTTTCTTATAGGCCAGGCAGCGTTTGTTCGCTTTGCACTCAAACGATTTTCGCAACTTTGCACTCAACTCGAGAAGAGCTCGTCGCCAGTTGCCAGTCGACAGTTGCCAGTGGCCAGTTGCCAGTTGCATGCAACGCGCTGCAGAAACGAATTCACATTCAGATACAGATACATTGCAGTGCTGGCCATGTATTCATGATTTTGTCCGCTGCATTTTGTGCGACTTTTTCAAATGATTTTCATATATTTAAAATTCGCCTATTTTGTCGAGTTTTTACTATTATAAATATAAATAGTCTCAAAAATGTATTTACAGTTTATAAAAGTTGATATATGTTTTTTGTTAAATGTCACATACATTTTTATGAGAATCCACTACATTTATTATTGTTTGTATTTTACAAGCAAATATTTGTATAATATATGAATATGTCTTCAATAAAATTGCATAGTCATTTGAATTTTACAATGTTGCAAAGTAATAATTTAAAACTAACTAAGAGCTATAAATTAAATTAAGTCTACATGGTAAATATCGAAACTTGTATTTATATGGAAACTAATGTTCCTATCAATTGTTGACATATGTTAAATACATTATTATTATAAGGAGTAGTTGCAGTTTTCTTACGATTTATGTATAGACAGTTTTCAATTGGATTCTTTTATTTTCCAATGACTTAGACCATATAAATATATAATAATTTCTGAATAAATAAAAACTTACTCCTTATTTAGCTTTTTCCAGCACTCAAAAATGGGTTTTGTATTAGATGACATTTTTATAATATTTTCTATTTTATTCAGTTATTGATATCATTATGTACTTATTATTGATTTTTGCCTATCCAACAGCCACTCCCCATATTCAATTTCTATTCCAAATTATGTCCATGGGTCCTAAAATAAAAAGGCACATTTGCAATAGAGAATTTGTATTTAATGTTAATATTAAAGTTCCGACTAACACTTAAAATTGATTTATTAAACATTTAGCTATATGTTTTTTGAATATTAATTCCGAGTGCAGTTTTATGGCCGGTTGACAACATTTAACAGATGATTAAAATTCTTTATATAGTAGCTATCTCAAATTTTATAACGATGCATT
Source organism: Drosophila maculinotata (assembly GCA_035045305.1). Classification (NCBI taxonomy): domain Eukaryota; kingdom Metazoa; phylum Arthropoda; class Insecta; order Diptera; family Drosophilidae; genus Drosophila; species Drosophila maculinotata. The sequence continues at coordinate 1,183,438 of JAWNPD010000649.1, read as the reverse complement.
TTGATAAATGCCGCCTGACGTCAATGTAATGATGAACTTCAGTTCTTGGTAGTCCGCATTTAAATCATATATGTATGTATCCATATTATAAATGCGTTATTAATGCGTCTCCAAATTTATAGTAATAAATTCATATGCATAATGCAAAGAGATCGGGGCGCTCAGGTCTCAGTTCTCAGTTGCGAAACTTTAGCAAATATTTGTCAAAGTTTGCACATTCGCACAAACGGCTCGTAGATTAGAGGCGAAAACCGACGAGCGAACAAACAAAGTTGCTTGCCACAAGTGTTTGCAAAATAAACTTATTATAAGAAGAAATTTACTTTTGTACCCGCAACCGTCTCCGCCACCGCCACCGCCACCGCCACCGCCTCCGTCGACGCCCTCGCTACCTGCTCTCCTCTCATTCGTTGCCAAGTCTCTAAAATCAACAACATGCGAAAGATACAAAAACTTGCACACAGCGCACGGATATTCACACACACACACTTACACACATACTGTCGCAGACAGTCGGCGACATTTTCCCCAAATATGCGAGGACCAACAACAAACTGCCAAGTAACATGAGCGGAAAGCCAAGCAAAAAGTACAAAAAGCAAAAGCAAAGCAAACGAAACGAAACGTAAAGAACAGCAGCAGCAAAAGTAAAAATCGCAGTCGCAATTGCAAACTAAATATCGTGAGTCGTCCTGGCAGCAGCAGCAGCAGGACGAGTGCGAAACGCGGTCGAGCAGGACGCCTGAGTGAGACGAGGGACAGACAGAAAATAGCCTCATAACCATTTGAAGCCATTCGAAGGCGCATAAAAGGATCACAACAATCGCCGAAATGAGCCATAATGAGCTCGTAAAAATTTTGCTACCTAATATACTCAGGAATCTTACGAGTATATTCAAACTTGGTTCGTTATGTGGCTACGTAGTTGTTGTTGCCGTTGCCGTTGCTGTTGTCGGGATGCGGCTGCTGCTCCCAGTGCGAGCTCCCATTCAGTGGATGCTGCTCTAAATCGATGATTGTTGTGGTGGCTCCCTGCTCGGGCGCCAGTTGGTAGCACAATTGGCTGTGTGAGTATTATCGGGTCATGACTGTCTTATAAATTCATCAAAATAAATACTTTAACTGATGGGATCAAATGTTAGTATATAATTATTTTAATATACTTTTTCAATACGAAATTTAGTTTATTTTAATATCTATAAACAAAAATCTATACTTTATTTTGTGTTCGTATTGAGAAACATTGTTTAGTATTCTCATATTATTTAAAAGAAATTGCCGCAAAAAATGTATTACAATAAATTGATTGGATCACCAACAACTTGATCTATAAATAATTTAACTGTGAGTAAATTTAAATATCAGCTCATGAATATATTGAATATTATATTTCTTGTATTAATTGGTTAGTTTGTAATATGTTAAAAATATTATAAATTTCAAATGTTGTAAATCTAATAGATTCGGATGAGGCTACTGCTTTATAGCTTCTCATCTTATTGAAACTAAAGCTAATCAATATAAAGCCAGCAGGAGTCCACTTGAGGTGTGATTAGAGCCCCATTTCAATGGCAATGCATCAAATTCGCTCGATTGTCGGCCCATAAAAACATCGACGGGCGGCCGCTTCAAAGCCAATGGGAAACCGTTAAAAGTATTGACTTTGAAAAACTGAACGATTGCTGGAAATGGAATAAATCTGGATAGCAGCGATAACAGCGCCCTTCACAACATCCAACAGGTGCCGAGAGGCAACACTGAAGCGCCAGCGGACGAAATTCCAAATATCTTTATAGACAGAGGCACACACATAAACAAAGGCAAGCGATCCAGCGATCGAGTATTTTCTACTTGCAATGAGTTGCTTTTTGTTTTTCGGGTTTGTTGTAGTGTTTTTGTAAATAAACCTCCTCGCACACTTGGCGTTTGATCTCCGGCTCGGTGGCGCAGGATGGTGCAGGGTGGTGCAGAGTGGGGCTGGTTTGCCTTTTGATGTTTGTTTGCGTTGGCAGCGGCGTCAGCTGCCAAATTGCTGCTTTATTAGCTGCGTAAGTGGCAGGCACAGCATAGCATACGTAAAAGCCCCACCCAATCGACAGACACAGATGCAGATACATTTAGATACAGATACCGATACTTATGTCGAGACAAGTGCGTCTCTGGCTATGTTTACTATGAGCTGTACAAATGCCCGGCAATCAGCGCCGGCGCTCACTTTGAGCGATTATGGGCCAATTAAACCGTGGGTGGGAGTGGTAATTAAATTAGCTGTTTAATAGCCCCGCAAGCGGTCTAAGCAAAATGAGCGCCTGCACTAAAATGCCATCCATCATCAGGTGCAGCGCCGAGTTGCAATTCCACTTGTATCTATAGATGCACCTATAAAGGTGCCCAAAGCAATTCTCACATGGGACTGGGTCTATCTCCCCCTCGCTCTCTCTCTCATTCTCTCTTTCTCTCTCTCTCTCTCTTTCTCTCTTTCTATATATGGATATATCTCCCTTTGTATCAGAGCGGTAGCAGTCGTAAATTTCATACTCGGCTACCGTTGACAGTCGTGTAGCCGTTGAAATGGAAATAAGTTCGCTTTGTATGCAAATCCGTGGTGAAAATAATATCAGAAGAATCGCTAAAGTTTTTCCAGTTTTTTAAATTTTTATACACTTGAACGCATTGTAAATGGGTAAAAGGGTATCGTGAAGTTGTGCAACATTTATTTCCAAAATGGGTAAAGTAAACCCCAAAGAATGACCAAAATGGCCTCGGGAATGCTAATCGGATCAGTTTTGACAAAGTCATGGGAGTTTGAAGTCTAGGAACGGTCTTTTCCAGATAAGATACTTTATATTGTTTGAAGTCTAGGAAGGGTCTTTTCCAGATAAACACTTTATATTGTTTCAGCACATTGCAAGCCAATTTATTATAATTTTTGACATGATTTTTAACAGAAAAATTAACATCCTCAAAGTCATAGTTTTTTATATAAATTTTGCAATCGGTTATAAAAAGAATTTCTAGAATCTATTTTTTGAAAAATCAATTTTGGTAAGGGAAAAATATTTTTGGAAAAAATATTTGAAATAATTTAACTTTCAATAATTCAAAAACTTAAAATGTATAATTGAAATATAGGATAAACCATGAACAAAATGGCCTCAAGCTTGACAATCGGTTTAGTTTTGACCAAGTTATGAGAGTTTGAAATCTAGGAAGGGCATTTGTATGGATTTAAGGCGTTTACAAGCCAATTTTTTGTGTCATTTTGGCATGATTTTTGACAGAAAAATGAAACACCTCAGAATCATTTTTCAAATAGTTTTTTATACTAATTTTGACACCCACTATTGATTAAAAAAGAAATTTCAAGAATCTATTTTTTGAAAAATCAATTTTGGTAAGGGTCCCCCCTTATGCTTTTTTTGCAAAAATATTTGAAAAACTTTAACTTTCAATAATTCAAAAACTTAAAATGTAGAGTTGAAATATAGGATAAACCATGAACAAAATGGCCTCAAGCTTGACAATCGGTTTAGTTTTGACCAAGTTATGGGAGTTTGAAATCTAGGAAGGGCATTTGTATGGATTTAAGGCGTTTACAATCCAATTTTTTGTGTCATTTTGGCATGATTTTTGACAGAAAAATGAAACACCTCAAAATCATTTTTCAAATAGTTTTTTATACTAATTTTGACACCCACTATTGATTAAAACAGGAATTTCAAGAATCTATTTTTTGAAAAATCAATTTTGGTAAGGGTCCCCCCTTATGCTTTTTTTGCAAAAATATTTGAAAAACTTTAACTTTCAATAATTCAAAAACTTAAAATGTAGAGTTGAAATATAGGATATACCATGAACAAAATGGCCTCAAGCTTGACAATCGGTTTAGTTTTGACCAAGTTATGGGAGTTTGAAATCTACGAAGTGCATTTGTATGGATTTAAGGCGTTTACAATCCAATTTTTTGTGTCATTTTGGCATGATTTTTGACAGAAAAATGAAACACCTCAAAATCATTTTTCAAATAGTTTTTTATACTAATTTTGACACCCACTATTGATTAAAAAAGAAATTTCAAGAATCTATTTTTTGAAAAATCAATTTTGGTAAGGGTCCCCCCTTATGCTTTTTTTGCAAAAATATTTGAAAAACTTTAACTTTCAATAATTCAAAAACTTAAAATGTAGAGTTGAAATATAGGATAAACTATGAACAAAATGGCCTCAGGCTTGACAATCGGTTTAGTTTTGACCAAGTTATGGGAGTTTGAAATCTAGGAAGGGCATTTGTATGGATTTAAGGCGTTTACAAGCTAATTTTTTGTGTCATTTTGGCATGATTTTTCAAAGAAAAATGAAACACCTCAGAATCATTTTTCAAATATTTTTTTAATAATATTTGTGACACCCACATGTAATTAAATTTAAAATGTTATGCATTTTAATTTTGACAAAATAAAAATGTTCAAAACAGTAAAAAATAAAATTTACCCGAAATATAAACAAAAAAAAGGTTTTTCAAACTGTTTAAACTTTAAATGTGGGACTAAATAAACCAGAGGCCAAATAATGACCAAATGGTCTCGAAATTGAATATATGTTACATTTTGACAAAGTTATATAGGAGTTTAAAATTTAGAAGCCAAAATTGTTGTAATTTTGATAGATAAATGTCGATTTCCGGCCAGCGTGTTTTGGGCATAACTTGAATGTTACAAGAGGTAAAGGCAGCAACTTTGGTGTGTATATTCTCAAGTAAAAAAAGAGGAAAACAAGAAACTGAAATGAAATCAGTGGCAGTAAAACAATGCGAGTTGTGCGCACTTCCTTGCCGGTTTGGCATGGGTTGCGGAATCGGGAGCATAATGTACGCATGGATTAACCAATTAAATTGCAATTTTAATTTGCAGGCACGCAAAATTTTATTGCGAAATTGCTGGGCGCAAAAATGAAATCAGCGCTGCCGTTGTGAATATGGAATGCATTGATAAGGAAATCCTGGGCGAGCCCTCCCCAAACACCATTGCATTGAAATGGCAGCCGATACCGAGTGCGAAACAGAGCAAAACAGAGAGTGAAAAGCGGAATGAAAATGGAGAATACAAAATGCAAGCCAACGGATTTAAGTTCTTTATTAACACTCAATAAATCATAGAGCAGCGGACAGCGGACAGCGGACAGCGGGCAACGGACAGTCGGTTCCAAGCGGAGACGGAGGAGAAGTCGGATACGGTTAAGGGGACGGGGAAGGGGAAGGGGACCTCCTCCAGCTCGTCTCCGTCAGACTGCGATTGACGTGGTCGAAGGGAAGTGCTGGCCATAAAACTAGCGCCAATGCTGCAGGCAGTGCTGTAAATGTTTGTCCATTCATCCATTCATCCATTTGTCCAACTGTCCGGCTGTCCGGCGCTATCTGCCACATTGCGACAGTGTCAAGCATAAATCCTCATCATAATTCAAAGCATTGATCATCGCTGAAACTCCTCGCATTCCCCTCGCGACTGCCGCAAAAAAATGACAAATTGTTTGGCGCTCGATTGGCGCAGGAATTGGACGCCACATCCACGTCGCCGGATTGGAACTGCTGCAGTCGCATGTGGCGTCTGCATTTTGCACGTGCATTGCCTTCTGCTGCAACGTGCAACGTGCCGCAGTGTTGCCTTGTTGCTGGCAGCACAATAAAATACTCGTAAAATGCAGCGGCCCACAAAAGGTAGGCGCAAAATTTCCTCTTTCATTTTAAAATGAAAGTTTATTATTGTTATTGTTGCTGTTGGTGTTGCTGTTGTTGTTGTTATTGTTGTTTTTGTGTGACAAGATAAGGTAAAAGTCGTAAAATTTTATTATGTATTTATGCATTAAACATTCTACAATATGAATTTAATACGGAATTATAAATATTTACGGATTTAAACTTAACACCGATTTATGTGCGAATTTCCAATGATCCTCCCTCTGTCCCCTACCCATAAGCTACCCTCAAAAGGGTAGGTGTGTATAAAGTTGATTTCATATGAGGTAAGCCAAATATTTGTTGACTTTAAGTTCAATTCGAGTGTTTAGAGTATAAAATAAATACTACAGAATCAACTGTGAATCGAGTAAATTCTTAGTAATTTCGATAATTTGTTTAATTAATATTCGATTAATTCGAGTATTTTAAAATTATACTTTAATAATGCATAACTTGTTTTTTAACTATAAAATAATAACAATAATTTCTACAAAGATATACTAAATCTTTTAGCAAGTTGGAAGATCAATATTCACTTGTCCTCCTATTCGTCATTTATTATATCGTTTTCTTGGGTTATATTCTTATTACATTTCTTGATTATATTCGGTTCTTTTTGTAGTTTATTCGTCAGAAATTACAGATTCCTTTCAGTTGCTCTTATGATCGCTTTCTTACCTCGACTTAAATGTTACAAGAATTAAGCATTAAGTATTTAAGGGATTAAGAAAGAAACATTTGTTTTTATTCGTATTTTATTAATATTATAAGTCAAAATATCAAACTGCATTTAATGAATAAATAAATGATTCTTAACCTATTTAAATGTTATATACCTGGTTCTTTCTGTTCCAACAAGTTGTGGACAAAAGCTATAAAAATATATAAATAATATATGATCTGTGAATACTTTCTCAGGCTCAAGTTGCTGCCAACTGTTGCTTTTAATTTGCACAAAAACAAAATAGAAGACTATTCAGATATAAATTTAGCATTCTAAAGGTGCTGTTAGTTTAATGTGAGTTGCTCGCGAACGGGACAGTGGCATTTTTCTTCATTAAACTGTGGAAAATCAATAAACTGGGGGGCCAGCACGCACACCAGTGCCAAGGAGGAAGACTAAGGCGAAGACGAAGACGTAGAGCAGGACAGGGAGCAGAGGGCTGGAGACGGACAAGACATACAAATTTTCCAATTAAGCAAAACACGTTTTCTAACGATTATTTTATGCAATCGAAACGAAGAAACGAAGCCAATTAAGACTATCAACGATTCAACGTCGAATGCGACTCTGCATTGCAAATAAATCGTTGGTGTAATGCACCGAGAGGGGGTGTGCGTGGGGGGGGGGGGGGTGGGCACAGAAGGGGCACATTTTGATGAATTAATGAATAAGTTGACGTGCCACTGACTGCAAAAACGATCGACTGTCAATGGATGTGCAACAATTGGGCGTGCATTCGTTAGGAGTCGTCGGGAGCTAGCAGCTAGGTTGCCACCAACGTTGCAACGTTGGGCTACGTAATTGCCAAGTTGCATGAAACAGCGTGGGGGCGTGCGGCAAAACGGGGCGTGACCATGCAGGAGTAGTACAGTCCCCCAGAGCTGCCTTCGAGGCAACTGCCACGCGCTGCTTGCCCCCAAGTTGTTGTTGCCTGCTTGCCAGCCAGCCTGCCTGCCTGCCTCGCTGATTTCTTGACGAGCTGCATCGTTTAAAATATTTGCGAGATTGCATGCGAGTGATACCGTGGCTGACTCAACAATTGCTCAGCGCTATTTTCATTTTTATGCCCAGCATTTCCACAATTCAAATTTGCACACAAACTGGCAATTTGGCCCAAAAACCGTTGCGAGCGCCTTTTATGGCACGGCAACCGGAGCTGAATTTGCAGTTGCTGTTTTAGTCGCAGCATGTAGAAGGGGTGGGGGGAGGGGGTGTAGTGTGGGGGCTAGCTGCGCATAATTGAATTGAAGCGCTCTTTGCGTTTCTTCAAATGAACGTCAATTAAAAATGCATCATAAACGCCCCCAGCGCCATTTCATAAACGCTGCCTCAATTTATGCTCTCAACTGCAACAACACTGAGCTGAGGTGCGCAGCTCGCTCCATCATCGCCATTATGGCCATAAAGCAAACCAGAACCAGAACCAGAACCACAGCCGGTACCAGTCGCCAGTTGCCAGTTGCCAGTCGGCAGTCGGCAGTCGGCAATCCGAGCCAACTAATTGCAGCACGTTGCTCTTGTGGCAACCGCTGGCAGTGGAGCCACTTGCGGCTTTTTCAATTCAGTTGTTGCACTTACGTTATGATTGCCAGTTGGATTGATGGATGACTATCAGCGCCTAACTATATAGCAAATTAATTAAAATTGCATAAGCCAAACAAGAAGAAGACGCTTGGTAGCAGCTGTAAGAATAACCTTTTGATTACTGATGCAGTCAAATTCAAAATTAATCTAGGCACAAATCTGTACCAATTTTCGCTGTTTCAATTATTTTTTTATCTATAAAAAATTATTTTTTTCAAGTATTTTTCATAGTATAATCAACAATGCTTTTATGTTTCATTATTTCTTCACCTGGAACCAGGTTAAACTTATTGAATCAATAATTCGATGACATAAATTTGGACATGTACAGTTTTAAAATCTATGCTCTTCCCAGATTTCCTACCCATAAATCATACCGATATTGAAGTGGAATACTAATTTTGGAATGAAACTATTATTGTAAATTCCGAATTTTGAAATTTAATTTTAAATACGTGTTGGTCATTAAAAACACAATACTAGCTTGAAAGATATTCGAGATATGACTTCTCTGCTCTTTTAACTCAGTTTGAACCGACTGGAAAAATTCGAACTACATTTTATCGCCTCACCTTTGACGCAAACAATTTGTTTTGCCTGTGTTCAAAAAGCCGCCGAGATGATGACTTAATCCCGCAAAGCCATAAAGCGCAGGCGCAAACGGCTCATTACGAGGTCAAGAATCAATTGCAGTCTAGAGTCTAGACCAAGCACCAAGTCGAGAGGTGAAACCCAAGCCAACCGCCTCCTTATGCAAAACGGTAAGCGGGCAAACAAAAGAGCCGCCGCTGGCTGGCTAAGAATGGGAAGAGGGTGAGAAAGAGGATGTGAGCAAAGGGATAGGGAGAGAGAAAGGGAAAGGGAAAGGGAAAGGAAGAGCAACAACCGGACATGGCGGCAGCGGAATGAAGACATTCGTTTCACTTAGATTTACCTACATTAAGTAACCCAAGTAATCCTGTGCCTGCCAATGAACCCTTGACTTTGTGCGCTGCCCTCGTCCATCAAACAATTGGCAGCATTTGCATTTGCCTTCATTCGTTTGGTTGCCTGCTCATCAGATCCGGCCAAATGGCAGCGAGTCCTTTAGCCATCGTTGGCTAATTGAGCATTTTTCGTTGACTGCGATAGCTCACGGTTTTGCCTGCTTGTTAGCCAGCTGTGGTTAGCTGTGGTTAGCTATGCCCGCCCACCTGGTTACCTTACCTGGCGTGGCTATAGCCACTGTTTGCAAGTAGGCTCTGGACTGGGAAGTGGCACAAACTGAAATCCTTTTTCACTTTCCATGGCCGGCGCTTGCGAAAACGTGCAAAGTGGGTGTAAACGGATCGCGATGATGATTGTTTATTGTAATTTTTATGACTGCTTTGCACACAAACACGCCAAGGCGCCGATGATGATGATGATGATAATGATGATGATGACTGCAACCAGAAAGCCGCCCCTGGCGCAGAAGCATGGGGTGGCGCGTGGGCCCGCAAGGGTAAGAGTAATTCTGTGTCTCAGCATTTGCCTCGCACTTGAAAACTTTATAATTAAGACATTTCAATGAGCTGAGCTAAGACCATTTTTGTTTATCAATAGAGTATACTTTTTGCATTGTGATTTATTCATAAGCCATTCTTAAAGTAAAAAAGTTGTGCAGCTAAAAAATGTAATACAGACTGGTAGCTTATATAACTTATGTCATTAATCATATTATAAATGATTTATTTTGATAATTATAAATATTTTATAGTATTTTCGTCAAGTTTGTACATCCAAAATATAAAATGTTAATTTTATTTTACATCAAATAAACACCGATTTTATTAACTATAAAATACCTTTACCGAGTTTTTTGGCTCATTTAGAAATGCCGCGAAAATTTCAATGAATTATTGAATTGCTTATAGCACTAGATTAATTTTAATTCTCTGAAATGCTTTCGGGAAAATCTTCAACAGCAACCTGTTGCTGTGTCACCCGTTTGCTATGCGTTGTATTCGAAATGAAACCATTTAAATAGTCGTAAAAATGAATTTTATTGGGTTTGGCTACTTTGTGTGCTCGTAAAAAGAAAAACCGGCAGGCGACAATTAAATGCCAAGCAGAATAGAACAAGCCAAAATGGCATTTTAACAACTATATAAACAAATTGCGGTTAATACCAGGGCAGGCCTAAATTTTATGGCCTTTTTACGACTTGACGCCACTTGAGCAAACGACGCTCTCCCAAATCCGCTCGTTGCCAGTGCTAAACTCACTCAAAGCGTCAAACGATCCTTCAGCATCCTGTGCAAGGGTTTGAGTGTCCCGAGAGCGTGAGCCTGAATTTGATCCGAGCCTTTGAGTGCAGTCACTTGAGTGAGTGCTGTGAGTGTTTTGTGAGTGTTGAGGTGGCCCCTGTTACGGGTTTTACGACTTTTTTACGATCTGTTAGTGTGACATGATGACAATCAATATAAAAGACATAAAACCCAAGTTCCGTGACGTATGCCATAATTATTGTGATACCCCTCACTCTCGTCTCATCTCATCTCATCTCATCTCATCTCATTTCAGCGGAGGCTGTGATTGCGACTGTGACTGTGACTGCGACTGCTTGTATCCATCAGATACTTTTTACATAGACATCGTTACTTTTATGAGGTGGCTCGGATGTTGCTGCCGTTAGTTTGATGTTGATGATGTTTGAGGAAACGGTGGTAAAATTTTATTCCAATGCATTTTCTTCTCCCGCTACCCATTTGGGCTGCATATGGGCTTTTTATGGCATTTTAACGATTTGTTTTGACTGCGGATTTGGCCAGCATCTTGATGAGCTATGCGTGCAATGCCACAGCTCGTTGCCGCTCTGATTTACAGCCTGGGAACAGCTTCCTTTTTTTCTCTGCAATAAAAACGAACAAATTACGTTAATAATCTAGCCAAATGTCAGACTAAAATGCTCTAATTCCCTTCAATTAGTCAATAAATATTTAAAATAAATAGCTGTAAATACTTTCGATATATAGCTGTATAGTTTTGTATTTTCTACGAATTGGAACAAATTCAACGTTTGCTTTGCGCTTGTCAGGGTTCAGTTTTCAAGATGGCAGCTCTTTGAGCTCGAATGCATGAATTGAAACATATGTGGAACGCCTGCACTTGGGCCCCGTTCCGAGATCGAGTTCCAGTTAGAGTTCGGGTTTGGGTTTGGGTTTGGGTTTGGGTAAGAGGAGGCAGCGTCTTAAGTGCCTGCACAATATGCGGTCACATTAAATCATCTGCTCGTAGTATATCATGTCGGCTTCGAAATGGAGAAAGAGTAGGAGGCACAATCACAATCACAAGCACAAGTACAGGCCTGACAAATATACCATATAGTGCCAGTGGCATTCATGCATGCACATACAATACATATGTCATATGTACTTCCAAATGAAATGAAGTCATCGTCATCCAATGAGAGCAACAAATGCGCTGCGCATTTGACTCTGGCAAAACACAACAAAATATATTTGAATTTAGATGTGCAGCTTGAGAATTTCAATTAATGCTCACTGGTTAATTATTTGAGAATTATACAGGATTTATTGGCAATGTTAGAGAAATTAGTTGAATTATATTTAAGAACATATTTTGAGCCCGAAGAAATAACATATTTTAGAATATTATACAGGATTTATTGGCAATGTTAGAGAAATTGGTTGAATTATATTTGAGAACATGTTTTGAGGCCGAAGAAATAAAACATTTTAGAATATTTATTAAATATATTTATGTACAGGTATTTTACAAATATATATTTATTTTCATTTAATTGTCATTTAAAATAAAACAAAATATATTGGAACCAATTTGGGCACACTCTAAAATACTTTCTTTTCTTTTAAGTTTCGTATTTTGATATCATTAATTTCTATCAATTTCACAGCTTATTATTGATCACATATTTTAGTTTAAATAATTTCAATTATATCCGATTTTTTTCCACTATTAATTTGTTAAATAAACTCTCCTATCCTTTTATCAGCAGTTAACAGTTTTGCACTCTCAACAAAAGAATTCAGGCGCCTCTTGTCGACAGCCAAACAAATAAAAATACAAATGTTTTTTTGTTTTGGTTTGTGCTGTATTTTGGAAAATAAATCAAATTTGTTCATATTTGGCAATGCAAAAAGAACGTCAGAGAATGTGGATGGATAAGAAGAGAACGAAATGAGCATGAATGCGGTCCAAATCATACCGTGAGGCAAAAGAGAAAGTTGCTGGCCCTTTTGTTTGGCATTTGGCCAGTGGTTTTGTTATCGGATGCTCGAGGGCGCGATCACCACAGCAAGAGCAGCAGCAGCCCCGTGACAGACCCAAAACCCAATCCCGATGCCACAGTCACAATCACAATCACAGTTGCACAGAACACCACCGGCTACGGGGCTACGGAGCTACGGGGCTGGTGGGTAAAAGGCAATTCGGCAATTTTACAGGCATTTACAATTCCACCGTGTAACGAGCGAGGAGCAGACGATTGCCAGGCGATCGGCATGAAACCGTCGCATTTCGGGCAACTGAAACATATTTTTATGATTTATTACCACGCCGGCAATAATCGAACGGCCGCCGAGGACAATGGCTGTATGTGTGTGTGTGTCCTTTATGGCAGCACCAGAAATATGTCTGGGCCTAAGATACCAGATAACAAGCCTCTGCCGGCAGTCACAACAAATCTAAGGTCAGCTAAAAAGTCTTTCGTCTTGACGATTTTTTTATGCCCGTAATTTCGAGGACATGTTGAAAGGCAGCTTCATACTAGGATCTAGTGTTGTAGTTCGGCTTGTTTCCATTTTGTTTTTCTTTTTTATGACACATTTATATGATTTATGAATTGGTTTGGTTTCTAGTCGGCACATTTTAACGCCGATCGTTACGTTGTTTATTTTTTCCTTTTTTTGGGAACACGGCCTTCAGAGCTCTGGGAGGGCCTGGCTTTAAAAACGTTTAGCAGCCCAACTTGGCATTATGATCAGCCTTTGTTTATAATTTGGTTTCTGTATTCGTGAAATTGGGCGTTTGGATGTGACTTTTGAGAAAATTGTAATTAGGCTATTGTCGGGAAGTGCAAAAGGTAATAAGTCAAGGAGTCGTTCAAAACTGAAGTGTAAGCCAAAAATAGACGGTATAATTATGAAGTTATAATATGAAAATATTGAACACATTATTTTTTACGATATGTGTAAGTCAAAGTCAAGATATTGGTGTCCTTAAAGGGGTTTTCTGAACAGGCAGTCCTAACTTTTGGTATAATAAACTTTAAGAACTACTTAATTTTAAGCGTTGACTCAAAAGCGCATACTAAAAACTTCCGTACAATTATGAAGTAGACAAGTCGACATGTTCGCATCGACAATGGCGTCGCTATGTTGGAAATCTCTAGTGTTTACATTGCGAAAACAATTGAAATCATAACAATAAAATCAAATTCGAAATTTGTGAGTACGCGAACGGGCAACCGCAAACGGGGCAACTTGGTAACTGGCAACTGGCAATGGGCAATCGACAACCAGTTGCGTCACAGCAGCAGCAGCAGGAGAATGAACCGTGTGGCATCAGCTAAAACAGAGACAGAGAAAGAGAGAGCGAGAGCGAGAGAGAGAGAGAGAGAGAGAGATCGGCAATGTGAGAAAAGTGTCTTGCACAAGCCAAAACGTATAAAGGTAAATGGGTGAAATACTTAAGAAAATCAACTCGACGAGCAGCAGAACAACAGAACAACAATTCGAGTGCCGCAAGTGCTGCAAAGACAGTGCAAGCGAAATGGCCATAAACTTAAGCCAAACGGCTGCGGGGTGGCTGGCGGGAGGGAGGACTGACTGGCTGGCAGGAGGCAGACCCAACCAACCAGTTCGACAACGCGAACTCCGAACTTAATCGAAACATCAAAGGAGTCCACAGTGTAGAAGAAAGCAACAGCAACAGCAACAGTTCGGGCAAGCAGAAACAACAGCAGCAACCAGAAAACTTATTAAAAACAACAAGTGCAGCTCAGCTTGGGAGCAGTAAGCTTGTGGATGCCACCGGGTGCTGCTGGAGGTGAGCTGCTCAAGTGGGTGCAGTGGCAACGTACATAAGCTGTTTGTGCAGTGGCAGCACGTCCTATTCTCAGTCCCAGTCTCAGTCTCAGTTCCAGTCCCAGTCTCAGTCGGACAATCGCCAGTCGCTGCTGCTGCACTGAGCGAAACGAGAATATCAGTTAATGCCAGCTGAGAATCAGCAGCAGCACTCAAAATGGGCACTTTCGGTCGCAATAACCACGACATTTACGATTATTTTACGGCCACTAAAAATCAAAAGTGTAATTTACGGAACCAAAGCAAAACGAACTGAGACACAAAACTGGCACACAAACAGACGGAAAACACAATGCACGGCAGAGAGAGAGAGAGAGAGACAGGGAGAGAGGGAATGAGAGAGTAAAATTAACCCCTTGGAACGGTATCTGCAGCCATATCGATGCAGCTTTGATGGTTATGCTGATGGCCAGAGAAGCTGTCGGTGGGTGTTAGTTTTTGGGTGAAGCGAGCCAAAGTGAAGGAACTATTTGTAAGGCATCAGGTAAAGGGTTAACAATGGCAACAAACTGCTAATCAAATGCTCAGAAAAGGAGCCGCAAGTGCAGTGTAGGTTTTAAGCATATGTTTATTTTATAATATGCTGTACTTTTGCATATAGAAGGAGACATCTCCGTTTGCGCAAATCTGATGTCTAACAGTGAGTCGCTTAGGACCCTACTTTTGATCAATAAAGGAAATCTTGTGCTTTGAATATTCTAAAACTTTTCATTTAATTTAAGATATCCCTGTTTACTAAAAATACAGCTTTGCCTCTTTAAATTCGTTTTTAATATAAATTGATTAATAATGACTATTATATTAGTAAAGCAAATTATATAAGATCTGCAACCATCAAAATGAATACTATTACAGAACACAAAATAAATTGCAATCTCAAAAAATCTTGAAGAAAGAAACAAGTATTTTTTAGTATTTAAAACTACCAAAAATCATACATATAATTCAACTAAATATATGATAGTATTTTCAGCCATGGTGCCACTTGCAAAGATGGTAGGGCGAGAGAGCGGCACATTCATTGTCCAGAAAACCAGTTAAGTTGAAGTTGGCGTTGGTTTTTGGCCGTAGCGACTGCTCCGCCATGTCGTGCTCCTCGCGGACAGCGCCGGCAGCAAAATGAAAAGCTGCAATGCAAGTATATGCCACATGAAGCGCAAATGGTTGCACAGGTCTCAGTCTCAGTCTCCATCTCAGCCTCAGTCTCCATCTCAGTTTTAGTTAACGTATTCGGTTTGCCTTTTTTGCACTTGTTGTTTGGCTGATGCAACGGCACAGGCACAGCCACAGACACATGTGCATGCAGCATCCTATCTATATCCAGTATTGGGCACCCAGCACCCAGGCCCTCCATCGATTGCAAGCGCAACGCGTTGAAAGATGATTTTCATGTTTTTCCTCAGCAACTCCCTCGACCCGTGGGCCATTGCTTTACCGTTTGCCCCTCGTTTCGCCTCAATGGACTCTGGGGTCATAACGATGCCCCGACTGCAATCTTGTTGTCTTAACCGCGTTTACTGACTGACATCTTGATGCTTCGATTGCTTCGATTGCTTCGATTGCTCCGATTTTGAATGAAATGCTCCCGCTCTTCAGTTTAATGCGCTATTCCGATTATTGTGACAAGCGAGCGAAATTGAATTGAATTCCTTGATTGGCAATATGCTATACAGCTGTACAGTTGTCTACCTACTCCTTAACAAGTTGTGGGATTAACGGTACTTCGTTTTATATTATCGCTCATCGGCAATCACATCAATTTTAATTTAGCTACTCTTGTTTACTGCACTCTGGCTACCAGTAACTGTTTTCGAATGGGGAAAAGGGTTATCCAAATTGAAAATTAATGTTTGAATTTCTCATTCTTAAGCTACTGCATGATGAAGTTAAATAATATTGAAATATCATTTCTTGATATATATATGAAAAAGGTAATATTGAGTCCAGTTTTATCCACATTAGTTCGAAGAAGCAGGGAAAAAATGTGAATTAGATCAGGGAACCATATTTATACACTAGAGCAGCCTGCTAAAAAATAAGTTTTTTTAAGGAAAAAAAAAAAAATTCTTTTAAAATCCAAAATTTGAAAAAATATTCAAATTGCTCAAAACAAATTTTTTAAAAGATTTTAAATTCGTTTTTTAA
This sequence comes from Drosophila maculinotata, assembly GCA_035045305.1. NCBI lineage: Eukaryota > Metazoa > Arthropoda > Insecta > Diptera > Drosophilidae > Drosophila > Drosophila maculinotata. Next base: position 1,167,163 of record JAWNPD010000649.1, on the reverse strand, counting down.
GAATTTTTCCAAAATTAATTTAATTTGATTTTTATGGTTTGTGGAACCGATTTTCTGTTATCGGATTCTCGAACCGGAAATTAACCAATTCTCGAACCAGCAAAGTTTAACATATGTGCTGCTGTTATTTTACAGAGCAACTCCAAAGGCGCATGCAACATGCTGCTGCCATCTATTGCATAACAGCTGCAACTGCTGAAGGTTGCAAATATTGTAAGCGAAGCAGAAGAAGAAGAAGCATTTTCCAATTGTATTTTTTCATAAATTTTAGTCATTTATTTATTATTTATTATTATCGCATTATGTGTTTTATTGTTTAATTTATTTAATGCATTATTTTATTTTATGATTTTTTATTCTTCTTGTTTTCTTTTCGTCTCTGTTTCCGTGGAATAAAATTGTGTATCCTTCACGTTCCGATTTTTTTAATATTTATGGAATTTGTTTCTAAAATAGCTTTTTTTTATTATAATTTGTTATTGTTGTTTCATTATGGAATTTTAAAATTTGTTTCTATTATGTTGATTATATTTCTGTGCTTCCTCTTCCACCTCACTGTCCGTCAACCCGTACGTCCGTCCGTCCAACAACAATATGTCTGAAAGGTCTCCACCGCTGCCGAGTGATGTCGACGTCTGCGCCGCTGCGAGACTCAACTGTAAATGTTTGGTGGTTGAACAAGTCGGAAAAAATTCAACAACATATCATCAAAACTGGTTCGGGCAGGGGTGCACTGAGAGAAATAAGGATGGTCGTATTGTTCGCCGAGTATTCAACAACGATGCTCAGATTTATATAACATCAATTAAAGAATAAATAAATTAATAATTAAAAAACAAGCTTAAATTTATATACTCCTTAATAATGATTGTGCTACACTTAATTAAGTAATATTCTTTAACTCTTCTTAGTATTGATTTTTACTTAAATTGTTCTCAGTGTAGGGGCAGGGGTAAGGGCAGAGCCAGCGCCAGTCAAAATGGGCTTGGCCTGCGCATTCGAGTGAGAGGATTTCTGCTACTCATTTAGCTCCGTCTCAGTCTCCAGCACCATCTCCATCTCTGTCTCTATCTCTGTCGTTCACTTTGCGTGTGTTGTTTTTTCTTTTTCTTCTCTATATTTAGCAGTTGCGTCTTGTGGCACTCACTTAAATCGCATTTCTATGGCTTTTCGACGTTTGAATTAACTTAATTGATTTCTTACAGCCTCATGAATGCACCCGCTCGGATTTGTTTTGTGTTTCAATCTGGAACTTTATTTATAAACCAGAAAAATTATCGGGATTTACTGAGAAAACTACGGAAGTGAGCCATTTAATTATTATGAGGCAAGAGCTTAGTGTTAAAATGTTGACAGATTTTAATCTTGTTATTTCAGCTTAACAGAGAATTTTTAAAATCTTAGAAATATTTATAAGTTTTGACTGGATTTATTTAACAATATACGGTATTTTGTAATGAAACTTATTTTGTCATTTCACAAATTATTTCATTTGGGAATTAAAATCAAAATTATTAATTATTTTGTTGTCAAACTTGCTATTTGATTTTATTTCAATTTTACACAGTTTAACCATAATATTATCCCCTCCTTTCTTTTATTTATTTAATAAAAATTTTAATATTAGTTCTTGTTAAAGCTTTTTGTTATAACCTAAAATAGATTTTGTTATTCCTTCCACAAGAAATTGTAAAAAAAAAAGAAAATGCAGAGTGTCTGATTTTAGTTCAATGGCAGCTGAAGTTTTTTTGGTTTCACCAACCCGTCTACGGTCCTTACATACTGTACATATGAGTAGGTATGATATATGTATGTATGTACATACATATATGAATCATGTTCGCTTGTTATTGTATTCCGTGTTGCAGTGGCACTTTTGGGTTTGTCGCACAACTTAATTAAATTCATAGAGCAGCTCGCATTTTGCTGAAAATTTAATGCATGTGGCGTGGACACGCCCCGGGGGACGCCAGAGAAGGGGGGGTCGGGGGATATGGAGTAAAGGATGTGTGAGTGCTATTATCATGTTAGCTTCAAATTCAAGTTGAGTGGAGTAAAACGTTTTATTTGAATATAATTCCGACTGTTTCTAATTTCTAGATGAATTATGAATTCCCGCAAATACCTTTTGGGGGGTAGCCAGAGACGAGTTCTCGAAAATGAAGTCGTCAGCAATGGTCCATGGATTAATTGAATTTCACGCTGCATGAAATGAAGTGCTCACTTTTGGACCGACAGGATGAACCCGACCTTGCCACCAGGGCCGCGCTCACAATGGAGCAAGAGACCGAGACGAAAACCCAGTTATATTCCAAAGAATTTTCGCCGTTGGATAAATGAAGTTTCTGTACAAATTTTTTATTTATTTCTATATCATGTATGTACCACAAAACGGCGCAAGACAATGGACAACTGCTTCGAGATAGCAAATGGAAGAAAAGTAATGGGAACGGGATTGGGAACGGGAATGAATGAGTACAAAGCGCACCCCAGGAGCGTCTTCATCTGCCCCTGCGTCGTGGTGATTATAGCCCGGGGTAAAAAAAGGGCAGATAAGTTATTGTAGCGAGCGAGCAACCCCTGCAAAGGGCCTAGGCCTGTAAAAATAGGACAAGTTCACGCACACACACACATTTATAGTGTGGAGGGTGCGCCGTTAAAATGAGTTACGAGTTCTGCCATTTTAAATTAAAATAGCAGGCAGCATCCATTGCGGCAAGCAAGATGGAAATAGCAAAAAAAATAAAAACAAACAAAAAAAAAGGTCAAAGGCCATTTCCACCCCGAGTTTGTCTACAAAATGGTCATGTTGACAGAAGTAAATCTTTTGAATTATCGCATTAGATTGCCGCATTCTCATGGATAAATTTCCTGCCCGCTGCCCAATGAAGCCATGCCATAAATAATGGCACTGTCACTTGGGTATTATAAAGGATTTTCGGTCTGCCATCTATCGGATTCGTATTGTTGATTTAAGCATTCATGCTGCCCCAAGTTTAATCGTATCTCAGCCGAACTGAACAAATAATAAACCGCAAAAAATAGCCGAAAACAGGAAAATACTCTATACATTCTTTGATTTTTATTCTTTATTTTTATTTTTATTTACTCGACGCCTACAAACACATATTCCCCCAAACTGAAGAGCACGCAACAACAACAAATCAACACAAATTTCTTACTGCAGCACAGTTATGGTAAATAGATCTTCTGGAGCAACAAGATACTCAAATTTGCGTGTCTGCACGCGGAGATAGCACAGCTTATTGGTCGGATCTAGATCCCGGACGGCGCTCTGTACGATTCCCACCAGGATGCCATTCATGTGCTTCACTATGCCCTGGGCACTGGTATTGTCGAAAGATGTGGCAGCCACGTTGCCAGTGGTGTTATCGGACACCACATAGCCCAGTGTATTCTCAGCCGTAATACGCTCCGTGTTGGCGGCATGTCTGTGGATCACAACCTCCAGCGCGCGATTCATTGTGATTTGGATATATTATATAAATCAATGAAAAAATCTTTTGAATATTTCGAAATTTTGTTTTGTAGTATTTACAATGTGTGATCTGTAGCTAGACTAAAGTTGATGAAAAAAGTTGAAGTAACATAGGAATGGATTTGAAAAGGTAACTGCTTTTTGATATTATTATATTAATTTATGTTTTATATAACTCAATTCTTATCAACATTTCTGATCCTTTTCTAATGCTAATAGAGTTCCCACATATGATGAGTTTTCTATTTAATATGATAATATTAAATGGAATGAGATTTAATATTTATAATTTGAGAATTCGAGTGAAAAAAGTCATAAAATTGCTGTTTCTATTCTTTCAAAACACATATTTTGTATAAAAGAAACATTCTCATATCCATCCACAATGCATATGGAATCTCTTCTTATCTCATAAGTATTTTAAAAATTCCATTTATCTATCTTCAATTGTATTGTGCATAAATGCCATTGAACTTGTCTGGGCTGCTCTGAGGTCAGTTCAAATTACTCCACAGCGGCTCAAGTGGTCGCGTGTCTTCCACTTTCCACTGTTTATCGGACCGCGCCCCCCAATCTCCTGTGTGGCCCACAGTGCCTCTCATCAAGCGGTTCTCATTTCATTTTCATGCGCATTTAATGGCGTCTGTTATTGACTTTTAACGAGATTTCCTCTTCAGCCCGCCCGTCGACTCCATTGCGCTTTTCAATGTACGTTTATTTTTAGACGACACCACGGTCAGAGTGCTGAGCCCTCCGCGTCCCCTCCGCTGTCCCCACCGTCCGGCTCCTGTTGCCGCTCATCAGTAGCTAATTGAGTTTTTGACTTTGAACCGCATTTTTCTCGGTGCGCTGATGATTGGCCCAGGTCATTGACATGGCTCGAAGCGGCTTTAATTGCGATTAGCTTAAAGTATTCTTCAAGCAGGCACAATAAATCAAATGCCTGTAAGTCGCAAATAGCCATATTTATATTTAGTTAGTTCTCGCTTGAAGCCGGGCCAGCGCTCATCTGTATTCAGGGCTCTACACATTTTGCTGTCCAAGTGCTTGTCGGACAAGACCGGCGAGTGCATATGCAGATCCCGCCCATCCCCCTCCGCGGCGGCCCTGACAGACCAACCCAAAATGGCCACTTGAGCACCCACAACGACCATAAAACACTTTTGGACATGTTGTTGGGCCAACAGCAACAACAGCAACAACAACTCAACTGTGTTTTTCTCAGTGTTGGTCAATAAAAAGTGCATAAAACTGAAACCAGAACCGAGCCGGGATTTTGGCCTCAACGTTGGGTTCTGTAAAGCCACTCATTTAACGACTGGCAGCCAGGACGAAACCCACTCCTGGTTTTTCAAAATAATACCATGGAGAAAATCGAATATAAAATATATAATATTAATGAAATACGAAATAATAACCAAATTATTTAAATCGATCGCATTGCTTTCTACTACTGAATTTATTACAAAAACTCGCTTTTGGGTTGCTTAAATTAAATTAAATTGAGCCAATTAAGATTATAAACAGAATAGTTTTTATCATGCTGAATACATAAATTTCCTATTCTTCTTTAAATGTTTTAGACTATGGATATTTTAAGATTTTAATATGTATAATATCAAAGCACCGACTTCTTTGATATAACAATTTTTAAGTTTCTTCTGCAGTTTCGGTTTCAAAGCAGATTCTTAAAGAAAAAATGAATTTTTATTTTAGGCTATGACGTAATATTGTCCTTAAACATTTTCCAAGCACAGCTGGATTATTCAATCCCATTGTAGCGTGGGCCTGACTCTTTGCGTATATTGGGGGCCACTGTTGACCCGCTGGGGAATGATATATGGCCGCCAAATGCAAAACGGTAGATTTGTATGCCGTTGTGCGACGCTTTGGATTTGGTTAGTTGAGCCGGGCAAAATGAATTGTGTTTGGGTTTGAATTTGTGTTGAAGCACGAGTATAACAGCCATTTGAAACTATGCAAAATGCGAGCTCATAAATTGTTAGAACTGCAGCAACTGCATATCTCTTTCTCTCTCTCTCTATCTCTATCTCTGTCTCTCTCTGTCTCTCTTGCCGCTAGTGCCACAGGGAAAATGCTTATCTGTGTGGTTCTGTTTGTGCCTGGGGGGGATTAGGCGGCATCACTGCTAGCTTATTCTAGGCCCAAATAGCTCAACAACATTATGCAGAGCTCATAAATCATTTAATTAGATCGCTATCCAGGCGAGTGCATAACTCATACGCCAGCGCAACCACTCGGATAGCGATAGGTCAAAAGGTTTCGTAATGGCGGCCGTAAATACATAAATAACAAATGTAAACGCGCCGCACGAAATTCTTTTGTTAATTACAAAAAACCAACACACGACACGACACGACACGACACGACGACAGCCTCAAAAATTGAATTAAAATGATGTCGCTTTTCCAGTGGGTCGCAGCACTTTCCCTGTTACAGTTACCGTTTGCAGAATATGCAAATGAGTCTTTGAGTATTTTAGGCCGCCCGCTTTGGCTTTGGGATTCGTTCAACGGTCAACGCCCAGCGGTCAGCGAGAGTCCACACTTCACCTACATTTGTATTTGTATCTGTATCTCGTTTTGCTCTTTTCTTGTTCTTGTTTTTGGCCTTTCATTTCGGGCCGAGCGAAAGGGCAACGTGCCACACACATGGCGGCATATTGGACGGGCGGCACGTCCGTTCTACCCGCTCTTTCGGGGTGAATGTCCCAAATATCCTTCGTGACAGTTACCCCACAGGCACACTGACATATATCCAAGCTGTGCCAGTTATGGACCGGACCTTAACTCCACATATCATCAACGCACTCCAGTTTCATTAAAAAACACACACACCCATTCACACAGCATTACACATATGTGTATATATGTGTACAGGGCAGGACTCGTAAATAAGGAGTTACATTCACATTTATTCATATGTGGACAGGCACTCACCTAAACGCATTTGGCATTTGTAATGCTCATATGTTGTACATTTTTCTGACTGCTCCCAATGTCCAGAGTATAAATCCAACTGCATCTGTTCGTTAGTTACGTACATACATATGTGGAAATGTGCTCTGTAATTGAAAAACGGAAGAGAAAACTGTTAAATTATCACACAGTTGAAGGCTTAATATTTATTTTTAAATCCCAACCAACTGGTCATATAGAAAGAGTTAAGCCAGCTTTGAATATTAAATATATATATATGAAAATGTTTTATAATTGTTAATATGCAAATGTGTACATATGGAAACTTAATTTACTTATAATGGTAGTAAAACATAAAAATTATATTTGGCATAATAAAAGTCACAAGCCAATTCTAAAGTTTCCTAAATTAAATTAGGGAATTGTATTAGGGAATACCCCTATCTATAGTTTGTGAATTCCAAGTACCCTTATATGAACCGTACAATTATGATAAAATATTAAATTGTAGCTTTCATCTCCAATCACCCATAATAAAGAACTTCCAATTTGATAGGCTAACAAATTGGAATATAAATCATCTTCAGAAGATCTAACAAAGTTTCTATATAAATATTTATCGAAACTACTATAAACATATTTGGATTGAATTTGATTTTGGACTTTTGTAAGCTTCAAGTTCGTATGCTGCTGCTTTATCTTCTCACGCATTATTTCACACAATAAAAACAAATTATATATTCAGTTGGTGACTGGCCAATTAAAAATCATTCGTATGTGCACAATATTCAATCTTGAGAAATAGAGTTCGATTCATTGACTTGATCGTCTGTTAAATGCGTGTTTCCAAATTGTTATGGGCACCTGGGCAGTATTTGTGGGTATTTGCCATTAGCACATAATTTGATCATTTTATCGACACATTTGCATGAATCGCAAATAAAATCAATTGAGAGCAATAAAAACTGTGAAAATATTGCAGCTCCTTACCAAAAATCCCATTGACAAATGGCATTATTTGCACCACGGATTTATTTTATTGTCTTCTAAATATCAACTAATTTAAGGCAATTATCTTGAAGACCCGCAATTTCGTATGCAAATATCTGTGGTCCCTGAGTTATATAGCTCCACGCCCCCTCTGGCTTAGAGTCTCCCATAAATTGTGACTGGGAGACATTCGCTTGGAAGGTGCAAAACAGCGCTTTTGAATAAATCTTTGAAATTAAATTAAGCAACTCGCTGCGACTCGTTTCGCGCATGCCAAATGGCTGCAAAATAAACACGGAATAAATTAAAATTTATTTAGGTAAGAATTTCTGATAAAATCTTAGAAATCGTATTTATTTTTTTGTTTAAAACATGAGATGAAAAAGTATATACTATAATCAAACGTATTTACATTTTATTTGCCAGAAGGTGAGATATTTTTTGTTGTATTTTTTTCATTTTTTGTTCCTTTTTTTGTTCGTACTGTGTGTAAACACAAAGACGACTTACAAAACAAAGGCGGGCACAAAGGGAACACGAAATGGAAAAAGACGCATTCAAAAGATAAATTTCTTAATTTAAATTCAGACCCCAACGCTGAGTTGGCAACGAGTCGAGTTTTTGGGGCTTTGCCGACGCAGTCCCTCCTCAAAACCAACAACAATATAGAGAGAATTGGTAAAGGGGAAGGGAAGAGAGTGGAAAAAAAAATGGTTTTCATTTCCGTTACAAATGTTTTCAATTTAGTTGAATTTGGAGATGAACACACGAAAAAAAAGAAAGAGAAACAACCAAAGGAAAAGAAACCAAAACCAACCAAAGAAAAAAAAAGAAATTCAATTTTCAAACGTTTTATTTCGACAACATTTTGATTTAGTCGAACAATTTTTGTGTGCGTCTCGTTTTGAATATTTTACGCATTTGGCTTTCGATTTTCTCGCTTTGCGTTTCCCGCTCTCCGCGGTTGTAACTATGAAATATTTATTATTTAAATTTGACTCTGGCATGGCACCTAAATCATGCGACAGGCTCATTCATGCGACACACTCGCTCACAGCACTCCTACAAGATACAGATACAAATACAGCTATAGCTACACCCGTACAGATACAGATACAAAAACAGATACAGATACTCGCGTTAGTTGTTCTCCCATCTTCTCCTTTATGTTTTCGTCGCATGATTTAGATGCAGTCATAAATTTAATTTTAAGCTTTTTGGTATTTCATTTCATTCCATTTAAGTTGTAGCTTGGAACCGGCAGCGACTCTGGGCCCCGGGTCCAGTTCGGGCCAAGATAAACACTTGACAACGTGCTAAGGCCAACAACTGGCAACGCGATAAGCCCATAAATAAAGTCCCGGTTATAAATTCAGCGTCACTTCTGACAGTGCAGTCGCCATTGCATCTGTGGCCCCAGGGTGGCTCCACAACTGACACTTGGCACTGGACGGTGGCCACTCGACCAATCCAACTAACTGTACGAGATGTCAACTTGATCAGCGGCCAAGAGCCATAAATGCATAAGAGCCATAAATGACAGTACTTGATTTTTAAAAACTAATATTTCATTTTTAACAGCTTAAATTTGAGTGGAATCTGCTGTTTTCAAGTTGATAGGAAAATAAATGATGAGAGGATGAAATATTAGAGTTAACATCAATGAACTATACTCCTTAATATAGAGTCTGTGTTGTACTTATAAATAAAGCTTAAAGAATATATTATGATCTTCCCTTAACTTATCAAAGGACTGCAAATCTTAAAAAATGCATTTAAATTTAAGTTTCAGCCAATTACAATCAAAGAAAATCCAAAGACTTCTGCTTCACATAAAGCCTGCCAAAAATTATAAAAAATGTAATCAAATACATTTTGTAAACTATTTCTAATCAATTAAGTACGATATTTTATCAACTTATATAACAGAAATTTAGAATCCCTTAAAATTTCCCTATTTTAGACATTTTGAAATTTTCCATTTTATGTGCAGTTAATGACCGCAAAGAATCTGTCAGCTGGTCAACTGGTGAACTAGTCAGCTGCTGTCCAACTGCTCCTTGCTCTCACAATGTCCCGTAATTGCCTGGCCGGACACTCCGGGAAAAATTATGACGTGCCTGTGACGAGGGCAACAAAAGACGAGGAGAGCAGAGAGCTGAGTGGCAAAAATGGAAAGAATAAAAACGGTCAGAAAAGGATGAAAATCATGCGGCAGCAATTCACGGCAATCAAACGGCGCGGAACACGAGTGCAATGTAAAAGGTTTGTGAAAGGATGCGACTCGCTGTGTGAGTGTGTAAAGTCCATTAAAAGGACATTCCACGTAACCGATCCGTGCGGCACTTGGTGTGGCAAATGGACTCTCGCTGCAGGCGGCCAGCACCATAACAACAGCAACAACAACAACATCAAGGATGCGGACGTGTACCGGCTGCTCTGTTTGTTTTTCTGTTTTTCTCGTTTTTTCTTTTTTGTATTTCATTTTCACTGCTGTTTTCATAATTTTTAAAAATTGAAACTCGTGTGACCCGTTCAGGACGACGACTCCTTGCTGGCTGCGAATGCAACTGCGACGGCAACGGCGACGGCATTGCGTGCAATTACATGAGCCTGTGCCACTCATAAATTGCATCCTTTGCCGCCTTTCACGCGCGGCATGCCAAAGGAGTTACCCGGAGGGGGTCCTAGTCCAGTCCAGTCCAGTCCAGTCCAGTCCAGTCCAGTCCAGGCATGTGGTATGTGGCATGTTGCATGTTGCAGTTGATGTTGTGCTGCACACGCAAATTCCTGTTGCAGCCCCGTGTAAGTGTAGCTGGCAATGGCAACATTTCATGTCGTGTTTACACTCACTTCCCGTCCGACCCACCGTCTCACCGTCCACTGCCCAGAAAACAGGGCAAGCATATTAAAAACTTCAATTAATGTGAAACGTCCGGGGCTGGCAATTATGTATGTTGAGTACCCTGCCCGGCCAGCTTCTCGTTGCGACAAGTGGCAGTTGCTGATTATTTATATTATTAAGTTTCTTCTTTCATTTTGTATAAATAATTTATTTTTTATAATTTATCAATTTATCTTTTCCTGTAGGTAAGTACAGCCAATTATTAAAATAAGTTACGTCACTTGAATTCGATCTTTCAACTAAAGTAGCACTATTTTCAGCAGCAGAGTTAAGATATGGTAAATAATCTTAATAAGACAAAACAAAATCTTTTTTTAACATTTTCTAATTTTATCTAGCATTTTATAGCTAAACTCTATATTGGATAATTCTTGAATATATATTTCTTTAAATTATTTAAAATGTATATATATTTATTTCTAAGCTTTAATGTTAACCCAGAAACTTTTAGTCACCGGGGACTATTAATCACATTACCTTAATGGGTCATCCCCATCTTTTATTAGTTTTTTCTTCTCAGTTCCCTTATCTGACTAAAGCACAAATCTTTGCCAGAATTGCCTCAAGATGCGCCGTTTTTTTTTCAGTTCTTTGACCCAATTAAAATGCATATGGGATTTTGTGGTGGATTCCAATTTTGAATTTGCCAATTAAATGTTTATCTGGCTAATTACCGTTGCGGGCGTCGACGCCAACGCCCCAGACAACAAACAGCAAACAACAAGCAACACCAACATCAACAACAACAACAATAACAAACCGAAAAGCCGACGCCGGCGGCCGCTTGGGCATTATTCAATTAAAAGTTGTTGTTGTTGTTGTTTTTTTTTTTCGTTTTTGGCACGCACTAAACCCCATAAAAGTCATAAAGGCCCGCATAAAAACCATAAAATGAAAATGAAAAGAATCTTAAAAAGCAACACGAAATACAGAGTAACGAGAATTAATGAATAGTAATAGAATGGCAGAGGGAGCGGGCGGGAAAAACACTAGCGTAGAGTTGATAAAGAAACTTCTTTAGGCGGGAAATAAAAACAAGTTTAAGGTGTTATTTAGGTGACGCGGCTTCATTTGTGGGCCTATAGAGGCATTGATTGATCTCGAGCGAGAAAAATATATAGAGAGAGTGAGAGAGAGAGAGGGAGAATGGGAGAGAGAGAAAGATAGAGGGGGGAGAACAGCACTCGCAACATGTTGGCCCCAGAAAAGAAATGAACTCAACTCATTGCGCGGCACAATTCCACTCAAAGAAAAGCCGAGTGAAACCGCACGAAATGAACGCTGGTTGGGGCGGAAAAGCTCGTGCAATTTTCGTGGGCACCCGCGCTGCTGCTGCTGTTGCTGCTTATTTCAATCAGTGCACAACAACAATGATTTTTATTTTTATGCGCCAACGTAACGATCTCGTTTCCACTTACTTAAATCTACATTTTAACTGCCTGGCACATTTTATGTCCCATTCTGGCAGCCGTGCAAACTCGGCAGATGCGCGCGCGAGAGCTTTTTTGCCGTTGTTCTCTATGTTGTTGTTGTTAGAGCAGCCGCAAAAAGCGCCCTCGAAAAAAAAGCGCCAAAGAGAGCGAGAGACACACGCAACTGCGAATGCGAGAGTGAGTGAGAGGGTGGCTGGAGTAAAGTGCAAGTTTTGGTCAGTGCTGAAACAACAAACAGTAATTAAATCAATACTAATTAATGTGAGCAAACATCATTAGGCAGCCGTTGGCAAACAAACATGCAAATGCCCAGGGGAGAGCAGCGAGCAAAGAGCGCCGTCGGTAACGGCAAACAATTGAGCGAACATTCAGCAAACGATTATGAGGCCATCTCAGTCGCACTTAAAACGGCCATAAACGACGACAGTTATGGCTGCAACAACAGCCACTTCGCCGGCGACGTCGGCGCGCTGCCGAAGTCGAAGAGCGTGAGAAAAGCAATTCTCACGAATGAAATCAGAACGAGCTGCGTATCGATTATGCTCAACTGGCGATTTACTTGTTTTAATGCGAGAGACACGTGGCTCCGGCACAGGTTCGTTATTCTCAGGGAGAGAGAGCAACAGCCGCAGCAGCAGAGGCACCGGCAGAGGTAGAGGCAGCGACAGCGACAGTGGCAATGGCAGCAAACCAGTCAGCGCTTAATGCGCAGCCATTAGGGTGCGCAGTTTCGCTCTCTTCGCAGCGCAGCGCACACGCTCACGCTCTCTCTCTCTCCTGCTCTCGGTGGCTAGCTATCTGTCCCTTTTGCTCCCGCCATTTGCTTTGAGTTATCGTTATGGCCGTTATGGCTTCCGTATGCGCGTCGTTGTCGTTGTCGGCAGCGCTGTCGCAGCGGAGGCGTGGCCTAGCGTAGCAGTAGCGCTTCGCACTGGGGTTTTATGTCCGTTTTATGGCTCATTTTCGTCGTCCGTCGGAGCAACAGCAGCAGCAGCAACAGTAACTGTAACTGGGCTCTGAGCGATTCCATTGCTGTTGCCGTCGCTTTGGCGTCGGTGAAATTGTTTGTTTGGATAATTATTTGGATTGTTATTAGATTGTTGCAACAACTATAAAAATGCTATAAAAAATATTTTTATTCCTCTTTAAATGATTTTTAGTGGCCATTTGCCTGCCGTCGCTCGTTGTGTGGTGACAAATTGCCCTTGAGATGATGCGTCTAATCACCGACTTGGCCCATCAAGGAGCAAAGTGGCCTTTTTTCTCCGTTTTTGTGTGATGTGTTTGGCCTCATTGAATCAAATGACAATTTGTCCAAGTCTTTTGATGACTTGTCAGTCGCTTTGTTGATGAATCGTTAAAATATTGCTTTGTTTTTGGGGAGGAAATGGTGGTTAACATGTGTGTGTGCTGGGAGTTTGACATAGAAGACAATTCTAATGGATAATTGCTATAAAATTACAATATTATATTTGAAATCTTATTGTTGAATTAAATAATCGTAGTTTTGAGAGTGTAAACATTTTAGTTTGCTGTCCTTCGAGAATACATGGCATGTTTATAATTCTCAACATTATTGTATTTAAGTTTTTCTAAGATTTATTTTATATTGATTATTTTTATATATTATATTGTTTGTGGTAAATCTATTATGCAATTTTATGTGATATTGCATATTTCCAGTAAATACAAAAATAAAGTCAACAGCTAACTATTAGAATAAGGTGAATTATTTTCACTCACTACTAATCTTTCGAAAATCGAATGTTAAGTGGTGTCTTAAATATTTACAAGTGGACCATGGACAAGATTCAAGTAGTGCACTTATCTTAAGTATTTTTTATACAAAAAAATTAATTATTATATATGTACATACTGCCCTTATTTGAAGAAGTTATATTTAATATATCTTCTGCAATTTAATAAAAAATTGGAAGCTGCATATTTTTATCAGATTTTGTATCAATTCCAATTTCAATTTTATTTTTGCTGTTTTCAGTTAGCCCATACACATATACTTTTATTTATTTGTTTTTCATACACCAAACATAATTCTTCAGCTCAAACGAAAAAATAAAATGATATGAGAAGAGAAGAGAAGAAAATTAAACAAAAAGCATTTTAACGAAACTGTCACGACTGCGAACGTGAATTCCGTGATTGGATTGCCCAATAAATGTTTATCGAACGGGCCACAAATGCGCATCTATCTATGAATGTTTGGCATGTCTGCCGCGCTCAATTGGGAGTTTTTATAAAGAAAACATTCCGCTACCAGGTCCCCAGTTGTTAGCTCCCTCCGCCCTAGCCAGCCCCCGTACCCCACACCTACCAATGGCTGCTTTCAGCCCGGTTCGGGGCGCAGCTGTGCGAGAAACAAAAGACACGTTTTCTACAAGGGACATTAACGAAGAAAAACAAGAAACAAAAAAAAATCGACAAAAATGGCTACAGAGTTATTTTTATGAAATTAATATTGACTGGCCAAAGTGCCAGCTGAGTTTGTCAGTCCGACCGGAATTGGTAATTAAAATAATAAAAGCATTTTTTTGTTGACTGTCGCCTCTGGAATTTTAATGAAAAAGTCGCATTTTCGGTCTGTCTTATAAATTCTGCAGCGCGACAATTTCAATGGACACTGGGAATGTTTTTTGTAAACAATTATCCAAAATATGTCGTATTAAATGCGTTTTTAAGCTTTCGCCTCATTCTGGCCTGCGCTCTTTACCCGATCAATTCCTTTTTAATTGACTTCTCTGCGAGCTGCCATTGACTAATTTGGGAACACATTGGCATCGTTGCCGCCCAGATCCAGAATATACATACTACTTATGTAGGTATGTCCATCAGCAAGAAGACCTCTTCCATGCCCGCTGGCAGCTGTTCGACGGCTTCCCTTCTCCACTCATCCAAAATTGTCTACGTCTGTTTGGTGCTGTCTCCCAGAATTTATGTTCATTTTCCAATGTTTTCTTGTTTTTCTTTTTCATTTTATTTTTGGTAATTTCTTTTGAAAATGTGCGACTTGTCATTCAACAAATTCCCATTCACCCACCCTCAACTTGCATCCCGTTGTCGTTTCATGTCATTCCACTCACCGGTCACCATTTGGCACTTTTCCTCTTCTACTTTCCTTAATTATCCGCTTGCTCAATGCCATTTTTTATGTTGTACCTTTTGATTTGTGTCACCTTGTCACGACGATATATTCTTCTTCTTCTTTTTATGGTTTTGTATCTCTTATTTGGTATTTGTTTTAATGGTACATCTTATACCTGTTTTTTGATGTTTTTGGTCTTTCCTTTTTTTTTGGTGTAGCCTCATTTACGTTCAACAGTTGCGAGTTTTCAAGGTTATTCTCGCCGTGCTGATTACTTGCCTAGCTGGCGCTGGGTATTTTAGATGACAGATATAGTAGCTGTGAGTCTGATTGATAATCCAGATGATATACGTTGTAATTTAGTTTAAGGCTTGAAGCTTCTTTCAAGATCTCTGTACCTATCAAAATCCTATGGATCTAAATTTCCCTCATGCCGAATACCATTTTATTCATGTCTTTTCACTCATTTTACATTTAATATTAGAAACATCATTTCAAATTTTATCGAAACATACCGAATTAAAATTAGAAATGGGTTCAAATACCAAATACCTCAATCAGATACAGTTTTTTCAACTTTTTTCGGTATTTATTCGATTTTAATGGTGATCAAATAATTAACCTATCGTATTTATGTTCAAATTTGAATTTTAAATTACATTTACTTAAAGTGTGTTGCAGTTTGACTCAATAGGTCGCTGTAGGCTCTGATTTTGTAATGAGTAGCATGTATTTATGTTTTTTATTATACATTTCATTAATTGGAATATTTATTCTGGAATCAAGATCATGTCTCCGTACATCTTGGCCAATCAAGTGCATTTTAAACGAAACGCAAGAGCAACAAATTACAGGTATTTCTCTTCGTCCAAAAGGGAGATGGACTGCATTTTGCCGACCACGGCGGTAACTTTCGTCAATTAAGTTTAAGCGTCAGCGGAGGCACCACCATTGGGTGGAGGGGGGATGAGTCAGCTGCCCTGTGGCGAAATTATCCGTACGCCATTAAAGTCATTAAAGCCATTATTCGAGGAATATAACGTTTAAGAGAAAATGCATCTTCTCGACGGATTGGCCGCTCCAGTACCCAGCGACAAACCCCCAATGGGGGGGGGGGGGGGGGTTGGGGAATGGAGTACGGGTATTCTTCTTGGCATGTACTGTTCTTCGTTCCTTGCGTGTGTTATTACGCACATTTCTGCAAAAAGAGTTGCAATCGAGTTGATTTTGAGGAAACTTTTACATTTTTTAATTTATATGTGGCCAGGCAACAACAACTTGCAACAGGCACAGCGGTAGGAGAGGGCAAGTAGGGTAGCCCATACACATGCTATAATTTGGACAATTCTGCTGCTCAACGCGAACATTTGCTTAAATGGCATTATCGTTCAATAACCCATTGTTGCTGTTGCTGCTGTTGTGGCATGCACCATCGATAATGGTCGACCACGTACACGAGACCTCCCCTCCCCACACTTACACTAACACACACACACACACACACACACACACACACACACACACACACACACACACTCTACGTACACGTAATATAATCCATTTGACTAAAGAGAGATACTAGCATCAAGCCGGAGCCTGCAGGAAGTCGGGAAGCAGACTCGAAAGTTAGCGTCAGGTGTTCGTGTTAAAATGCCAACTAATTTCAGTGTTTTGGCCAAAAGCTGATGGCCAATGGCCTGGTCATTTAATCAATGGCCATTAAACTGTTTAGCAGGCTGCGTCCATGCATTTTTGGGGGCACATAATGAAAACAAAACCATTAAATACTTAATACGAGTTTTTAGTACAAAAACTTGTCGCCGGAAGTCAATGACTGTACAGTTGACGGGTAGGGTATGGTAGGGAGGGGCGGTAGTGCCGGAGGGCGTTGCCAGACATTTTGTCCATCATCAGAGCGAGCATATGCATCTAAGCATGGGCAAGATTGCACACAGATCCAAGACCCTGCGCTCCTCTCTCCTCACTCTGCGCTCCCCTTTTGCGCTTAGTCAGCGCAACGAATGTCAACGAATTTTATTCATTGCAGTTGTCATTGTTGTTGATGTTGTTGTTGTTGATGTTGTTGTTAGCGTGACAACAACACAGCGAGTGTGGGTGGAAAGGTAACGATCTGTATGTCCAACTGTCAGTTTGTCTGTCTGTCTGCTTGTATGCGATTCGCTTAAATTATGATACTCGACCATGATAAAGTGGCAACAAACGTCACCAGACCAACTCACAATTGCTGTTGTCGATGTTGTTGTTGTTGTTGATGATGTTGTTGTTGTTGACGTACTCTGAACGCCTCCGCGGGCAACGTCTTGCTCGGACCCATCTAAAGCATTCACCATTGCCCGGATAGCCCGAATAGCACTGAACAATGACATCGCAAACATGAGTCATTTTGACGTCGATGTACATATAACTAACATATATGATATATATTTAATTGTTGCTCGATCTAATCGGTCTAAGAGTTCAAGTAATCTTCGACGCTTTCTTTCTTCTCTTCAAATGCATATAAAAGAAGATATAACGAGAATATTAAGAATTAACTGCGCAACAACAACAATTTGACAACTATAATGATAGATTATATACAAATTAATTACAAACTATTTGCAAGAAAATCAGATTTTTATTGTAAAGCTTTTACATGCATATGTACTGCAGACATATTTGCAGTATGGAGCATGCTTTAGTTTTTATTCTGTTGTTACGATTTTTACACATTCTGTGGTGATGCCCTCGATGGCGGGGAGTTTGCCTTTGATGATAGTATTACGGTGTGTGCCGCAATTTTTGATAACTATGTTCCTCTTGGGGCGCGCTGTCAGTCGTTTTACAGTACTTTTTTCGCCAAGCAGCCTATTGGCATTGAGCTTAGCCACAGCGTCGTCCTTAAACTTGTTGAGTATCTCCAGCTTGCTGGTGCGCTGTAACATCTTCAGCACGGCGGATGGATTGCTATTTCTGATGTGGTACACCAAATCCTTCAGACATGGCCGTACGTACATCTCAAAGTGCGGCTGCATTTCACCGCGCAGCTGCTTCAGCTGCAACATCCGATTGACGACCGAATGATTAAAGATGATCGATTGATTGGGACGCCTTTGTACATACGACCCTGCGACCTTGCAGTGGGTGGTCAGCACGTCCTGATAGACACTGGCGAACTGTAGTGCCTGTCCCATGGGCAGCTGATGTTTCTTAACATACGGCTTTATCACCTCCAGCTCAGCGACCTGTTCCTTGCAATCACAGTCGTGCCACATCAGATTAGGGGCCATATAGTCTATGCCCTCCATTTTCTCAAATACTTGATTTGCTTTGCAATTAACTGCAGCACTTGCTATAGGAATGTGCGTATGAAGTAAAATTCACAGTCGCACTGACACAATCTATCGAAATATCGAGCTATGTATGTATATATGTACATACATAATTCCAATAATTGACTCGTTTCATTTAGTTATTAATGCTAAAATTAATTATTATCCAATACAAGAATTTACCATATACAAATCACTGTAAAATTAGTAATTGATAGTCACACAGATTTTATTCATCAAGTTTTAGCTAACTGTTTTAGCAGCTGCTAACTTTATAGCAATATGGTTTATATGTTTGGTATGTTACATACAAGTTTGATGCATTTTTTACTTGTGTATTAACTTCAAGTGGCTACCAAATTAATTTGCAGCAATAGCATCTATAAGTATGTAAAATGTTAGCATTAAATGTGAACAGCAATAAACATACATATATATATATATATATATATATAAATTAAAGAGGATATACGATATCGAGTTTTTATTGACAGATTTGCTTTACGGACTTAGCGACAGTTTTTGTATTTTTTGGTTTTGTATTTAAGACATTTGACGGTGATGACGACAGTATTGGGGTATTTGACGTAATGCTTCATCTTTTTGGGCTTGCTATTGGACTGTACTTTGTTGACAGTACCATCAAGCTTATTGACACCGTCAACCTGAAACTTGTTGAGTAGGTCCAGCTTGCTTTTGAGCTGAAGCATCTTCAGCACGGCGGATGTATTGCCATTTCTGATGTGGTGCAACAGATCCTTCAGATACGTACATACGTACATCTGATAGAGCGGCTCCATTTCACCGCGCAACTGCAATAACGTCAGTTCAACGATCGGTTGATTCTCGAGGAGTCCGTCCCTAATCAAAGTCTTCAAACGGGACACTGATTCGTAGTACGTGACCAGCACATTGTGATAGACACGGGTGAACTGTAAGGCCGGACCCATGGGCAGCTGATTTTCCTTAACATAGGCCACCACGGGAAAGAAGAGTAGCTGCACGGAATACAACTGATACGCAATATATTCTGACTGCCACAGATAATTGGTCATGTTGTCTTCCATTTCGTCTATTAATTTATTTTTTGCAAACTAAAATGCAGTACGCACGTTGTCAGCAATATTCAGTCACTGACCCAAACTATCGATATTTGGAAATAACATAAGCTCGTGCCGCTCGATTGGAACAGCTGTTTTAGCAGCTGTTAACTTTGCAGATTATTTAATTTTATCGATATGTCGTCCCGTTTAATAGTTATCGATCAATTTCGATTCCAGACAAGCCTTTTTAAACATAACTTGAAAGTTATATGAGCTCGTATAGCAAACATAAGTAACGAATATTTGACTTTTTGTATAACTCCCCCGGGATCCCACAAAAATCGAAAAACCCTTTTTTTTGGGGGGTATGATCTTCCGATTTAGCGATTCTAGGAAAGGGCATTTGTATGGATTTAAGGCGTTTACAAGCCAATGTTTTGTGTCATTTTGGGATGATTTTTGACAGAAAAATGAAACACCTCAGAATCAATTTTCCTAAAGTTTTTATACCCTGATCCCATTAAAAATGGGAAAAAGGGGTATTATGGTTTTGTGCAAAAGTATGTAACAGGCATAAGGAAACATCTCCGACCCCATAAAGTATATATATTCTTGATCACTATCAATAGCCGAGTCGATTTAGCCCTGTCCGTCTGTCCGTCCGTCTGTCCGTCTGTCCGTCTGTCCGTCTGTATGAACGCACGTTTCTCAGAGACTACAAAAGCTAGAGACTTCATATTTGAAATATAAGTTCTCGTGGTGCCGGGACAAGACCAGTTTATCATTTTTTTTCGATATCTCATCCCGTTCAAAAGTTATCGATAAATATCGATTTCAGACAAGTGTTTTTCGGGCATAACTTGAAAGTTATAAGTGCTAGAAACTTTATATTCAGGTTTAAGTTACTGTACTGCCGGCTCTAAACAAACTTATCATTTTTTTTTCAATATCTCAATCCTTTCAAAAGTTATCGATAAATTAAGTTTCCAAAACAGTGTTTTTAAGGTATAGCTTAAAAGTTATAAGACGTAGAGTCACCAAATTTGGTACATATACTCTCTAATAGCACACAGAGGTTAAATGCATTTCACTTTTTGGATACCCCTCCCCGATCTCCAAGAAATCGAAAAATACGTATTTTAAGAGGTATGACCTTCGGATTTTACATAGTCTCACATTTATGAGCCATCTTTGTGTCCTACAAATTTCATTACGATCGGACAATAAACTCAGAAGTTATTAACGATTCAATGTAACATAGTTTGGTGCCAAAGGAAGAAGAAGCAAAGCAATTGTATGACACGCGTAGCAAGCAGCTTGTGTTTGTATATGTGTGTGTGTGTTTCTATGTATGAATGCAGATAAATAACTTGAATGAACGTCAGAACTTGGATCAGGGTATATCCTAGTCGGGCACTCTCGACTAGAGCACTCTTACTTGTTTATACTTATTTAGACACCCCCAGTCGATTGAAAAAAGAATTTCAAGAATCTATTTTTTGAAAAATCAATTTTTGTAAGGGTCCCCCCTTATGCTTTTTTCCCAAAAATATTTGAAAAACTTTAATTTTCAATAATGCATAAACTTGAAATGTAGAATCTATATTTAGGACGATCCACGTACAAAATGGCCTCAAGCTTGACAATCGGTTCAGTTTTGACCAAGTTGTGGGAGTTTGAAGTCCAGGAAAGGGCATTTGTATGGATTTAAGGCGTTTACAAGCCAATGTTTTGTGTCATTTTGGGATGATTTTTGACAGAAAAATGAAACACCTCAGAATCAATTTTCCTAAAGTTTTTTATACTTATTTTGACACCCACAATTGATTGAAAAAAGAATTTCAAGGATCTATTTTTTGAAAAATCAATTTTTGTAAGGGTCCCTTCTTATGCTTTTTTCCCAAAAATATTTGAAAAACTTTAATTTTCAATAATGCATAAACTTGAAATGTAGAATATATATTTAGGACGATCCACGAACAAAATGGCCTCAAGCTTGACAATCGGTTCAGTTTTGACCAAGTTGTGGGAGTTTGAAGTCTAGGAAAGGGCATTTGTATGGATTTAAGGCGTTTACATGACAATTTTTTGTGTCATTTTGGGATGATTTTTGACAGAAAAATTAAACACCTCAGAATCAATTTTTCTAAAGTTTTTTATGCTTATTTTGACACCCACAATTGATTAAAAAAGAATTTCAAGAATCTATTTTTTGAAAAATCAATTTTGGTAAGGGTCCCCCCTTATGCTTTTTTCCCAAAAATATTTGAAAAACTTTAACTTTCAATAATGCAAAAACTTGAAATGTAGACCTGATATAAAGGACTATGCATGAACAAAATGGCCTCAAGCTTGACAATCGGTTCAGTTTTGACCCAGTTGTGGGAGTTTGAAGTCTAGGAAAGGGCTTTTGTATGGATTTAAGGCGTTTACAAGCCATTTTTTTTTGTCATTTTGGCATGATTTTTGACAGAAAAATGAAACACCTCAGAATCAATTTTCTTAAAGTTTTTTATACTTATTTTGACATCTATAATTGATTGAAAAAAGAATTTCAAGAATCTATTTTTTGAAAACTCAATTTTTGTAAGGGTCCCCCCTTATGCTTTTTTCCCAAAAATATTTGAAAAACTTTTTCTTTCAATAATGCATAAACTTGAAATGTAGAATTGAAATATAGGACGATCCACGAACAAAATGGCCTCAAGATTGACAATCGGTTCAGTTTTGATCAAGTTGTGGGAGTTTGAAGTCTAGGAAAGGGCTTTTGTATGGATTTAAGGCGTTTACAAGCCATTTTTTTTTGTCATTTTGGCATGATTTTTGACAGAAAAATGAAACACCTCAGAATCAATTTTCCTAAAGTTTTTTATACTTATTTTGACATCTATAATTGATTGAAAAAAGAATTTCAAGAATCTATTTTTTGAAAACTCAATTTTTGTAAGGGTCCCCCCTTATGCTTTTTTCCCAAAAATATTTGAAAAACTTTATCTTTCAATAATGCATAAACTTGAAATGTAGAATTGATATATAGGACGATCCATGAACAAAATGGCCTCAAGATTGACAATCGGTTCAGTTTTGACCAAGTTGTGGGAGTTTGAAGTCTAGGAAGGGCGTTTACAAGCCAATTTTTTTTTGTCATATTGGCATCCACCTCAGTATGATTTTTCCTATAGTTTTTTATAATAATTTTGACACGCATATTCACTGAAAAATACATTTTCAAGATTAAAGGATTTAAAAAAGTATGGGGACAATAGAAGAAGAAGAAGAAACATAGCATTTATTGCATCAAGCGCGCAGTGAGTGTTTTTTTGTATGTGTGTGTTTTTTTCTATGAATGATGATAAATAATTATGAATGAACGTAAGGTCTGGGTTCAGGGTATCTCCAAGTCGGGCACTCTCCACTGGAGCACTCCTACTTGTTGATTTTTAAATTTCGTACTCCACGTACAATTTTATTTTTGTATTTTGTATTTTTTTTCTTACTCAACTAGCCCATATGATATATATACATATGTACATATATTACAAATTATCAAAATCAAATTCAAAACTGCTTGGTACGCGGCCTACAAATATCACATGGCTGTATGTTGTTGTTCCCTTAAGTCAACTCCAGCCACCCACGAAGTGCCACAAAATTTTATAGCACGAATAGAAATTTATGAAGTATTGCGTATACGCCCACGATAACGATGGCAATAAATAATATAACAAAACTTCACAAAGACTTAAAATTTGTTTGCTTTTATCTGCCACGGAAAAAAACTTACAAAAAGCTCATAATGTTTTGTTTGGGGCGCCGTAAAAAAACAAACAAAATGCTGCTCAATAAAATATTACCAAAGTAGTTGAAACAATCGAATCCTAAGCATGAGTCCAGACCAACTCGTGCCTATCTAATAAATAATATGACAGTAAATCAATGCGCAGCTAAAAAAAAAAAAGTATTTATAGTAAGCAGAAAAGTTCACAGGCCGCGTCTTATCTTTTGGAATTGCGGCGCATTATTTAAAATCGCATAAATAAACAATAATAAAATTGAGTAAGTCTACAGCGGCAAAAACAATAAAAACAACAACAACAACAACGACAATGGGCATTAATAAAAGCCAAATAAAAGGCAACATTAACGACCAATTGGATGGCCCCATTAAGGAGCTCCCTCTGCGTCGCCGTCTGGCCGGGATCGGAGCTGGAAACGGCTCCGGGAATTGTCTCGAGCATTAGGGCGTTCGCAATGAGGTGCGATCGCCGCCAGAACGATCCAGCGCAACCGAAAAGCAGACAGAGAAACCGAAACCGAAACAGTTACAGATACAGATACAAAAATTGAATTCGCTGCTGAGGCTTCATTTTCATGCGCTTTGCATATCATTTGGACGCAGTGAGTTGACCGAATATTTATAATTTCATTGAGTGGTCGGGGACCAGGCGCTGAGGCGGTCCGTTTCATTATTGGAATTAAGCAATTTGGCGTAATTTAACAACACTTTCGGTGCATAAGTCTCGACCGCCGCCGTGTTGCCATTCCGCACCAAATGATAACAATGAGCCAGCAGACGGTGCAACTTGGGCTGTCTGTTGAATGACCGAGCGAATGAACAACAGACCGATGCCGACTGTCCATAGTCACGTCATTAGTTCAATTGTTCTCCATGTCTGTCTGTCTCTCTGTCTCTCTGTCTGTTTGCCTGCCCGCGTCTGCTATGTGGGCTTGTGTTGGGTCTGGCTATGGCTCTGGGCTGGGGTCTGCGATTGTGATTGGGACTGCGACTGGCTTTACTTATCAACACGTCTTCAGCTGGCTTAATAATGGAGCTCATACACGATATAGACACGTTTACGGATATAGATATAGATATGGATAATGGGTAAAAGGGTATAATGGTTTGGTGCAAAAGTATGCATCAAGCGCGCAGCGTGTGTTTGTATGTGTATGTGTGTGTGTTTCTATGTATGAATGCTGATAAATAATTATGAATGAACGCATGGGCTGGGTATCAGGGTATCTCCTAGTCGGGCACTCTTACTTGTTGCTCTTGACTTTGACCGTAATTAGTCGCAAATGCACTTGAGTTTTTTCTGCCCATGCTTGGAAAGTTCTTTCAATATTTTAATTAAGAAATTTTGTTATTTAATTATAGCTATAAGATAAGTGATCAATGTAATTATTCCACTTGAAATATATTTCTTGCCTTTTACATTTATAAACATTTCTTTAATCCAAAACACAAAAAAACACATTTAATTCCTCCCAATAATATAATATATCTCTAAAATAATTTATTAATTAAAAATAAATATTTATTAGCATTGCATCCTTAATAGTCTCTAAGTTTATAGCTGACCGAATCTTCCATGAATAATTTGACAAGCATGATAAATTTAATCTTTCAGTCAATCACCTCTTTAAATATCGTAAATCTTAACTGAATTGCATGACTCAATTTGGCAGACACCTTCTAGCCATATGCTCGGAGATTTAGTACAACTGCTTTTATGACAAGACACATGATTATCCGTATTAAATCAAATTGTTTACAAACACAAGCACAACACACAAATATATTCCTTAATGGCGTCTGTCTCGCTCGCCTCTTTGGGCAAACAACACTTTTGTTTATAGCCGTTTTACGGCTCTTTCTGGCATTAGCCGGAGTTTTACGATGGCGCTTGCACTTGAGCCCAATCAGCAGCGCAGCTCTTCAAAGGGACACCGAAGTGGACTCCGATTCCAGCTGTGGATGATGACAAGTGCCGTGGCAGTCCTGGCAATCATCCTGGCCCTGTTTGCCATTCAACACATCATAAAATCAACGGCCTTGTTGTTGTTAGTGCTGCTGCTTTTACGATCTATAAAACGCACATAAATTGCTGTGGTGCGACGAGGGGAGTGGACCGGGTAGAGTTGCCAGCTGCACTTGGCGTTTAATTGCCGGTGGCCCAAGAGCAATGCATTGCCCAGGAGCCGAACGGGAGAAAGTAGCGGGCGGCAGGGTGAAGGTGGCTCATAAAGCCCGGCGGAGAAGGAGACGGAGACAGAGACGCCGACTTGTGGCATCAAGCAAATCGACGGCGGCATTTTGTTTACGACTTGTTCGGGCTGTAAAAATGTCGTAAACGAAATTGTTATGAATTGCGGTAAATTAAATAAACATCAAATGCCAAATGCTTTTGTGTCACTCAGCGTCACAGCTCGTGTCAGTGTGTGTGCGTGTATGTATGTGTATGTGTTTATTGTTGTTCATTGAAATTGAAAAGAACACAAGTGTTTAAAATGTCGTTAAACAGTTGCCTGCTAGAAGAGCTGGCAATTATGATCTGGCTTTAACGGGTTGGCTAGTTTAATGGCCTGCCACTTCGTGGCCATAACTCAAGTGCGTGCGTGCCGCTTATCAGCCATTGCGCTGAAGACGCTGCCACACGATATATCCGCCAAGGGGGGGAAACCCCATTTCTTGTAGCTTTTACCTGACCCCAAAATGAACAAATAACAAAAAGAAGGAAAGCGACGACGCCAAGAAAAATCTGGCTGCAATCACAGATAGAGATAAAAGGTACGAAAAGAAGCCATAAAGGAGACAAACAACAAGCCAGCAAGGCAACGGCCAAGTTGCTCAGGCCCAGAACAAGGCCCAGAACCCAGGAGAATACAATGTTGGAGCTGGCAACGGGTGCGGAGTGCGGGTAGGTGCTGCATTATTTCTACCTAAGCGACATGGGCCATGGCTCTGGGTTCGGGTTTGGGTCTGGGTCTCGGTTAAAGGCCTGGGCATGGCCAGGCCAAGCCTTTAAACTGGCCTGGCTCGAAATCGTTGTTGTTGCTGTTGTTGTTGTTGCTGTTGCATTCCAGCATAGCAATGACCGCAGCAGACATTGGGTTTTGTTGGTATTGTGTTTGTGTTGGTCGCTCAACACAACAGAAAGGCTCTAAAGAAATGTCCAACACAACACAACACAACAAAAACAACAACAACAACATCAACGTTCCATAATGGCTGCGACATTCATTCGCATTCGTATCTGTATCTGCTGCGGTGCCCTGCAAGTTGCAAGATTTAAGATTGTCAACCATGTTGTTTATTGCTCTCTTAAGACTTTTCTTTAGTTTCTGTTCCTTTTTTTTTGTTGCCTCAGATTTCTTTAGCTGCCTGTAAGAAGTATTCATGGCTGCCTTGCTGTGTATTCCGCGGAATTACTCAAAACGCCTCTGAAAAAAGGCATGAGAATAAGAAGCGATGCGAGATGAATCTGCTACCTCTGTGATTTATTTCTGGACTTCACATGTTTACCCACTCTTTGAGTTCTGCTTTATTTGCGCTGAAACTTTTTAGCTTTAATAATTTTTTTAAGATTTGCTGGACAGTTTCTGTGCCGTGTAAGGCATTTTACATCGATTTTAGCTAGATTGTATATGAATATATTTTTAAATATTTAAAATCCATGAAGCAAGATATTTATCTACTGTAACAGACTATTTATTTGTCAGCAATTAATAGAGCAGTATAAATACTTTCATAAATCAAAAACTGATAGACTCATACGCACACGAAGTTTACTTTATATATTAAACTTGCTGTATTGATGTTATTACTATGTACATAAAATAAGCTTAAAACTTACTCAAAGAAGTATGCTTCTGCGAAATTATTGCTGTAAATATAATATTCACACTGTTGTGATTTATTGATTATATAATTTATTAAATCATTTTAATCACTCCTCATCTGTATGTTTTACAAATTCACAGTTAGAGACTATATATTTTTCAGCATTGATAACACATCATTCACATATGCACATCAGACACACTAACCAATACTTTTCTTATGGGCTTTCACCATATGTTTTTTAATATTTTTCATATTTTCTGCACAACCGAACGTTTTTTTTAACTCATTTTGACTGTGAGCATTGCCGTCGCGTGTTTTTTAGTTAATCCGCCACGTCCAAACGGCCGGGTACTGGGACTCATACTGAGTGTTTACAAAACAGCAGTCGCCGATCCCTAAACTGATCCTGTGCCTGATGCTGATCTCTGCCTGTTGGCTAAAGGGTCACGGATATCATCATAAATCATAAATTTCCAGAGGTTTGCAGCTAAAAAACCAAATCCAAAACGGTTTGCTACGCGTTGTGAAGCGCGGCGGGAATTTTCTGTATGCTCTTTTTATAATATTTTTTGCCAAACGCCATAAAAAGATCGTAAAAAAAAACGTCTGCACGAAATTTCCGCTTAAAATTCGCACCAAGGTCAACTCATCAGCAGCGGCGGCCATTAAAAAAAAGGTGCAAGGCTCACCTTTGCCAGAGTGAGATAGAGATATATTCGCCGAGATGTTGCTCTCTCTCTCTCTCTCTCAGACTGCACTTGTGCGTTTTTAATGAGCTGCAAATGCATTTGAGAACCTGCCCTAAACTCTATGGTTAACCTTGACTTGGTTTTTTGTTCACCCAGGGTCATAATTATGATTTATTTTTTTTCACTCATATTTTTAGGTGTGCAAAATTATGCAACCTGCTTTTTAAGCATTCGAGAAATGTGAAAGCCGACTTGCTGCATAACGGTTATTGCCAAGGTTCCAGCTGCATTAGATTGACCTCCAGCGGGATTGGACTATACACACAGTTGTATGCTGCTCGTTGAATTTATGAAGTGCATATTCGATTCTTGTTTGAACTGAACTTCCAAAAGGCCTCCACTGCCATCAGCTGTGGCAATTGAATCTCTGCTGCAACAGCTTGACCTGTGCATTTTATAGTAATGCCCAGACTGTGTCTGCCAGCCTCTGCTGCTCTGCCACCGATCCAATATCCAGTGTTGGGTTCCATGTACAATGAAAATAAACGAGTGCTGGCGTTACATGAACATGAATACATTTACGTAATTAAACGAATATCGTTATGAGGTGAGTGGGGGGGGGGCGAGTTACAGCTTTATGGCGACACAAATCATGCGGAAATGCGGTTGCTCCGAGTTGCGCGAAATTATATAATAGTATATTTGAATATGTATAACATTTTTAGATAATATAATATTTATATTCATTTTTTTAAACAGTTTCAATGCTGTTCATTTCATTCAGCAATATTATAAAATAACGATATCAAAAATAAAACAATTTAAATTAAATAAATATAGCTGTTAACTATTTACTTAAATTTATAAGCTTAAATACTAAAATGGTGTTGTGAACCTTAACTCTTTTAACTTTCACCATTTTGTATGCCCTGAAATGAACATAATTTGCCCATATGTATTTAGCCAGATTATGCGAGCAAATGTTGTAGTGCATTAAAGTCGCAGGGATTATTAAATTCAGATCACGCACACATCGGACTCTATTTGGATGTGTGGTTAATTTCTATAATGCGAGATCCACCAATCAGCGCGCATTTAAAGCGGCACATAATTTAAAATGTGGTTGTTTTTTGCACTTTGCAGCGCGTTATTAGCCTATCCATAACATAATTAATCCTAAACACGCAATTTGTGCCAAAATAATTACATTTAATATGGCCAGCACGGCCCATGGAACTAAAGCTGGACCCGCAATCGAGCAGCAGGCGCTCCCCCTCCCTCGACCCAACCACCCCTGCAATACACGGGGCAATTTGCATTGAAATGTTTTAAGTGAAATATATGACGGTTAATTAAAATGCATTTTACATTTACGAGTTGCCGCTGTGTGGCCATAATGGCGAGTGCATTAACAATTAGCCGACCGCATTCATTATGCTCTCGTTTGGGGCCCTTGCAACAGCAGCAGCAACAGCAACAGCAACAGCAACATGCAACATTCGAGTGCAAATGAATGGCAGGGCATTGTTGTTGTTTGCTTTGACTTCTTATAGATGCCACATCCTAGAGCAGCCTCATGCTATATTTCACAAGGCACAAGCTGCGTCCGCCCACCACTCCTTCTGGGCACGGGCCGCTGTGTCCCAATTTATGTGGCCCGACCAGCTCGAATGCTAAATCTTTGCCTCTGTCTCTGTCGCTGGCTCTGCCTCTGCCTGGCAGCGGCGCAATAAACACGCGTACGCCCCAAGTCACCACACCCACCAAACAGCCAAACGCCTTCCCCTGCGCCTTCATCTTTGCCCTCGTCTCGCTGGCACCACTCTTGAAGCTTGACCAGATTTCAGATTTGACTCCAAAAACTTTGCCTTAGACGACAGCGCGGCGACTTGCGTCGAAACCAACACCAGCACATAAATACATATATATATATATATATAGTTGTTGTTGCTGTTGCTGTAACAAGATTTAATTTCGTAAAAAAGTTGCTCTTGCGAAATTTACGAGGAGTACATGGCGAGTGGTGGCGTGTTGTTTGTGTATTCGCATAAAGTGTTGCCGACCAGATTTATGCGTCATGAATAAACCCGAAGGGGGCTACAGGGACCGTAACAGGACAGCAACAACAACCAACGACAACCATTGCCACCATGAGCAACAGCAACAACAACAACAGCAAACAGAAACTGTGGCCCAAAGTTTTACTCGGAAGTGAGACCACCAAATGGCTAATACATATACTATATACGAGTCTGAGTACATTTTTCTCATTACAAAGATGCCAATATATGCATTTCGTTTACATAAGGCATTATTTGTTTTTCTGCGAATAGAAGAAGCAGAGAAAACCTTCTCGCATTTAGATAATTTATTTTGGGGCGTGTTCTACATCGAGTTTCTAAATGATTTGTTACTCAAATCGCTCTGTTGATGAATATTTAAGCTTAGTAAATTTAGATTTGAAGAGTTTTAGTAACTACTTAGATATAGTGTAAAACCATAGCTAGATATTCAATTATTTGTAGCTTGGACCTAAAAATTCGAATATATTTAATATAATAGTTTGTATGATTTGAATAGTTTATTTACCGAGTTTCTAGTTGTGCACGTTGTCGTAGATTTCAAATATTCGCCGTGGATAATTTAAACGGTCGAGCAACTTGCGTATTTAATTGAAACTCAATGCGAGAGGCGCAGAAAAGGGGAAAACAATTGCACGTGGGACACAAATTTATCGAATTGATTAAATCAAAAGGGATTGCTGTCAGGACAGGACAGGCCAGGCCAGGCACGGCCTGAAACTGAGGCTGAGACTGAGGCTGAGGCTGGGCTAGCTGGCCATAATCCAGTAGAACGCCATAAAAGCTGTTTATGGTTTCGCGCTCCTTGTGCGCCATAAATCGAGCAGGAAGCAGAGGCCTGAACCGTAGATGGAGTCTGAGACTGAGACTGGGAAAGAGTCAGAGTGAAACTCGTGGGTTGCAAGACGGGCGTATATAATTTAGTTATAAAAATAACTGCAACATGCAACGCTGTAAGATGAGATCGCTGGCAATGGGCGGGCGAGAGACTCTTAGCAATAGCAGCACTAAAGCTAGAGCCCGAGGCTACCCTAGACGTGAAACATGACTGGGGCTGGTCAGGGAGCTGGCGGCAGCGGCGGCGGCGGCGTCATTATAAATTATAATTAAATGAAGTGCGTGATTTTGTTTTGTATTTTTGCAGCGCTCTTAGCTTTGCTGTGTAATCGAAAAAGTTTCGATTAAATTATTTATCAGGCATTTTGCATCGGCCAGTGGAAAATATATATATATGTATATATGTGCAAGGATTTATGCGCGGTGGCAAAAATGCGATTCGATTTTTCCATAAAAGGCGGCGGCAAAAAAGAAATATATATGTAAAAAGCCAATTAAATATTTTTATCAGTAGATTGCAACGCGGATGAGTAATTGCATTATTTACGACGCTGCTGGGCAAAATAAAAAGCACGCTGGAATTAAAATCGAGTTGAGTTTCAATTGGCCATGCCAACATGGCCGCATCAACATGGCTCAAATGTCCCTCCTGCAACTCCGCACAACTCATAAATACGTCCGGAAGCCGCTGACACAATTGCACATGAGAAGAGGGTGGCCGGCAGGGAAGGGGGGGGGGGGGGGTGTAATCGTGCATGCAACGAGTGTGAAATAAATTTTGCCAGATTAAAAATTAAAAACGCAACCAAATGCAGGCCCCGCCCCTATCACACTTGCCCCCTTCCCGGCCGATGCAGCTGATGGCGGCCATGCAAATGGAAAATTGCAAGCGGAATGGTTCCTCAATTGCCGACGCTTCATTAGAGTCCCAACTGGCGGTCCTTGGCTGGGCTATTATTAGAAGCATTCGCGGATATTTATGGGACACGTGACGCGTTTTATTCTATGCGTTTGCCCCCGCAATCCCCTCGACGTCCTACCACCCGCCTGACTGCCTCTTTGGCCATTTGCATAATCGCTTTCGATTCCTCGCACGGCGTTCGCCTTAAATGAGTTATTAGTGAGTGTCGCCGAGTCGATTCCAACTCGAATTATAAATCAATAAGGATATGCCCCGCATTTTAATGCGATTTATGGTTGGCCGAAAACCCCGCGCATGTGCCCCGGGTTCAAGTAACGCTCGCTGGACGGGTTGAACGCATAATTTTATGCACACTTTTATTTCAATGGAATACGCAATTTTTGTTAAATCTATGGGCCAGATACATTTCTATTAAAATGTGAATATTGGTTTTCAATAGATTACGATATATTTTAAATTAGTTTTTATAATATTATTTTACAGTTTATTGTATAATATTGCATATTAATGTGGTATATATTTATAGAAAAATTTAAATACAATTATTTATGGTTGTATTGTCTTTTATTAATAAAAATAATCTGTCTGAAGGGGACTTCCCATCTCAACCAAATTTCGTCTTATTTATTACCAGCAACCAGTAGTAAATTTGCGTTTGAATTAAAGTAATATTAAATTAACTTGTTATTAATAACTAATAAAAGTTGTATTTATTAAAGTGGTCATATAAAGGCTAATCCCAACGCATTCTTTATTTTTAAATTTAATTAAAACATTTTCGAACTTCGAGGCGAGTGCTGCTGAAATTTACGACTCTGATGCGTCAGAGCTGTTGTGGATCAGCTCGGATCGTTTTGTGCTGGATGGAGTCTGGATATTTGGATGCGGCGACATTGGAGCTGGTAAAAAACGAGCTGCGTTACAATTTCGCTGATTGCGCACAATTGTACAGATACAGATACAATTTACATGCACGATGCGGCCAACAACAACAGCAACGACAATAACAACAATGGTAATGGCAATCAGGCAAGCGGTCCGCAAATTTATAGTACACTCGCAGCGGCAAAGCCAAAGTTCATAAAGTTTCATCAAGCAGGCAGAACGAAGGGTTCGTTCGGGTGAGAGATTGGGTTGCTGGATTGGATGGGATTGGGTGCCTACAAAGGAGCCTGGTCGCATGAGACCCATGAATATTGGCCAAGCGGTGCGGCTAAAGATGCCGCAAATATATATCGTATCGAGCTCCTTAAAATATGCAAATGAAGAAATAAATTTGCATCCCTTTTTGTGATGCACAAACCAAACACACAAACACACAAACGCAGAAACACAGATCAGAAAAGTGCAGCCAGTCACGACAGTCTCTGGCATCGATTCTCTGTTCTCTCGATCTCTCGACTCTCGTTTCTCGATTCTCGGTTCTTGGCTCACGTCTGGGGCATAAATAGCACTAGCATATTCAAAGCATCAGAGGCGTACGCTCCGAACCGGAGCTCGCCGCAAAGTCAAAAGATTAAGACACAAAATTCTTTATATGCTAAAACGCAAATAACATTAAATTAAGCAACTTTTTGTGCCGGCGTCTTCGACAGCGTCTCCATCTGTTGTCTGCGCACCGGAGGAGCCATCGCCATTGCCATCGCCTCCGCTCCGCTTGCGGCTACCACGCTGGCAGCCAGCCCAGTCAGGGCTGTAGTCGAGGCACGGCCAAAGTTTCTTGCGGTTTACGGCAATTTATGCATTTGGGGCTTTAATTCTAAAATTGTGAGTCACAACAGGCGCACTCATGCCAGCAGATACGGATACAGATACCAGTCGTACACCTAATGGACCTAACGGGCATACATACTACATATTACATACTACACACTTTGAACGTGTTGCAATTACGACATTTCTATCTAAAACTTTTACTTTGCCTCCTGGCACGTGGAACATGGCCCTTCCAATGGGCAATTAAGTGCACAAAACTTGTCTCTTACTCCACGTACAGTTTTTGGAGCAAGACTCTTTGCTCAAGCAAATGGCAAAGTGCAGGCAATTGCTGAGGCTTAAGCTAAACCTGCTAGATTAAAGTTTCAGTTTTAGAAAACGGAGTCCCTTAACGATTGCAGATTTAAATATAATACAACCAAATATCTTTGGCCTTCATATTAATTCTACATTTAAAATTTGACTTTTTGGTCAAAATTCATGTTAGAATTCTAATCTACATAAATCTGAAAGTATGTCAAGTTATACAAACACGTTAATAAATATGTATCAAAAAAAAAAAAAAAAAAAAAACATAAATCCAAATTATATATTTATTATCAAAAAATTATCTTATTTTAATATGTGTAAAAATCTCTACAAATAAGAAATAAATTTCAACAACATAACTATTTTTTCAATGAAATAAAAATAACGAACATAAATATGGATTTACAACCGAGATATGGATTTTTCTACAATAAAAAGAAGTTAGCGATCTGTGAATAGAATATTATTTTCTACAAAGTGAAAAAATATTTGCGTAACCAAAAACAATTTTTACTTAATATGTTTAGTTTTTTATACAATCAGAATACAACACAATTTGTATTTTTTATAGTTCTAAATACGTATGTTAGAAAAAATGTATATGTTCTATAAAAAAGTTTACTATGTAGTAGTGTAGTATTATATACCCAATTACTTGCTTAGCACAGAGTACAAATGAAGAATATTTCGAAGATCATGGGGTAATTTTCAGTTTCAGGCAATAGCTTATTAAATTAGCTTATCCCCACTATGGCTAAAAACAATGAACCTTTAATGCGCATGAGATATTTCCAGCCACGAACAATCGAAGAGGAGGCAACTGTGCCCTGGCAGAGGAACGCAACTCATTGCTATAAACGGCAGTTAAGTAGCCGTCGGGGCAGAGTTATGTGCCGCTGAAACTGATTCCAATTTGCCACCAAGGATGTGACCATTAATGGAAATTTGCGCAATGCTTCAGCTGAGACAGCTTCGCTGCCCCGCCTACCCCGCCGCACCTGTGCCAAATTGCAACTTCGGGTTCAGGTTCTGGTTCCCAAATGGCGTGTTGATGCGCTGCCAAATTGGCTGGCCCGGCCAACAGCAACAGCAACAACGATGGCGACTGGCGACTGGCGAATGCGTGCAAGCGTCCAAATTACATTAAATCATGCATTAACCATGAGCAGTGCCTCTTACTCCGCCTGGCCAAGAGCAATTTGGCAGCAATCCTTTGTTCCAAGTGCCGAGTCATGCTCGGTCCCAAGCAGGCCAATGTTTTATACATACGAGCTGAGATATTTGCGCACTCGGCGCATGAATTTTTATTTGCCAGCCACAATGCCTTCCACGGACACAGAGCAGAGATGTGAGTGCAGTCAGAGTTCAAGGCATTCACGGATTGTTCTGCACACAATCCACCCGACTACCGTTATAGAAGTAATATCTGGTCGTACGATAATAACTTAATATGCGTTTTTAATCCGAGTGGGTGTCGTCGGGTGTCACTGGCGAAAATCCACTTTGATGATTAAAAATGATAAAATTGTTTAGTGCCGGCGGCAATGAGTCTCCGGGGTGCACTAAGCTGCTATATACACATTATAAAATGGTCGCCAGGATCAACGAAAAGGCACAGGACGTGTGCCTGATTACGGTCCACGGTCTACGGTCCGACCGCTCATATCAGCATGTGTGTGTGTGTGTGTGTGTGTTTCTGCGACCCAAAACAAACAACTGAATGTCAAAATTAAAGCTCACCAAAGGACTCCTGGTCCATGAATGCTTAATTGTGTCGCATGTCGTTGAGTTGCCTTCCTTTTGCCCACTGCCCGTGTGGGTGGGCATCTCAGCATCACACCGGCCCAAGGGTTGCCCTGCAAAGCGTAATTAAGGCAAGCTTATAGCGGCCATTTACGTATGTGTGTGTGTGTGTGTGTGTCTGTATCTGTGTTCGTTTTTCAACTCGAAAGGGTTGCGTGCCTTCAGCGCTGTTTATCGATGTGATTTGTGAGATTGGATTTTAGGCCGGGCACTCGCCATCATTTTCCAGGGCTCATGTGGGTTTATTGCGGTCTTAGCGGTAGTACAGCTATGCACACACTCACACACACGCACATTCCCTTTTCCATACCCATATATCAGCAAAAGTTGAACAAATTAATTCGTACAAAGTTAGCAACTTTGCACAATTTGGCGACGACCCAAGTGACAGAAAGAAGTGTAACTCGTCCTGTCGGTGACAGCACAATTCAGCACTTTGCCAAAAAATCTTTTCTTAGCCAAGTTCTTGGCATAAATTCAACTAGTCCCGTTTTACTTTGGATTCATGTAAATGACTGCGAATAATGTGAAAATGCACAAGCCAACTATTTTGATAAAACGATTTTCTAGAGGTTATTTTTAGTGACCCATTCATTTTCTTTCTACTGTAATATCACTCGACATTTTGATTTCAGATACTTAACAATTTTTGATTCATTCATTAATATTATTTTAGCTTAAGTTTGGGATTATAAACTCTTGGCTTATTTTTGTTTGTATACTAACTACATAAAAGCTAAAATGTATAATAAGATTCAGCAACATTTAAATCCAAGAATACCAGTTATCAAAATCACAATTGTATAAATTGTTCTATATTTATCCATACCAGTTCGGTCATAAACTCATGACCTATAAGCATACATCTGTAACTTTACTTTACCAGGCTCGGTGCTCATTAGGCACCTTCTGAAAACCCTATCCTTTATTATCGATCTTGAATGTTTTTATAGCCGTTGCCTTTGTCATTTATATTTCACATATATCAAATCCTTCCTTATGACTAACCGAATCGGTCACAAAAAGTGCCGAAAACGAGAAAATTTCGTGTCCTTCTGGCGTTAATCAACCGACGACTGGCAAACTGGCAACTGGGAAACGGGAAAAGGTGAAAACAAGAGAAACGGGACAAAAGGCAAAACAAAGACGAGGAAGAAACATAAGCAGCAGGCAAATGGCAAACCAAACGCGACAGTTGACATCATGGAGTTATGTGAATGTGTTGTTGGTTTTGGTTTGTTGTCCTCGTCGTTGTTGTTGTTGTTCTTGTTGTCGTTGTTGTCATGCCGCAAAGTTTATTTTCAACTTTTCCCATGCAACAACGACAGCGGCATGCGAGAAATGCGAACAAATTTTGTTGCTGTCTAATGGCCGTGCTCCAGAACTTCGCCTGAGTCCGGGACCGGGCCCTGGC
The DNA here is from genome assembly GCA_035045305.1 of Drosophila maculinotata. Lineage (NCBI taxonomy): Eukaryota > Metazoa > Arthropoda > Insecta > Diptera > Drosophilidae > Drosophila > Drosophila maculinotata. Next base: position 1,130,524 of record JAWNPD010000649.1, on the reverse strand, counting down.
CCAGGACACCGTCCGTAAGGACAAACGTGTTTTTAATTACTCGTACGGCCATTTCCAACGGGGCGGGCGCTCCTTTCGTTATTTGTGACATTTAGCCAGAGTGCTGTACTATACATTTCTGTACAGTTTTGTTGACTTCACGATGCCAGACAAACTTTTCGCCAAGTCGTGTATATGGGGCAGAGTTGGTGCCTCGATTGGGGCCGTTGCTGCATTTGCCAATGCCAATGTACAAAATCGCAGCCATTTCGAAGCGTTCAATGGCGCATTAAAATCCGATTGCCCGGCGGCTCGGCGGCGCGGCTCAGCGAGGCGCATAAATTCAATTTCCGCGCCATGAATTCCAATTCCATTAATTCCACTAAATTGACCCGCGCGCCATCTAGCGGCATGTGAGTGCACCATGCGGCGGTCATGGAGCAACGGCTCCCCTTCAATCTGCCCCTGCCCCTGCCCTAACTTTAAAACGTGTGGATGCGAATGTGCTTGTGGATGTTGATGGAATGCCTGTGGAACCCAAGTGGAGCTAGGGAGACCACAAACAAAACTTTACCTGCCTTCTCCTGGGCTGCCCCCCTTGTGTGCATAGAGACTTCAAACTGGTTTTTTTAGCGCTGGAAACGGGAGCGAACTTAATAATTTTGCGGTTATTGGGCCCCAAAAAGCATCGGAACAAGGAAAATGTTGTTAATATAAAAAATAAAAATCAAATACATATTAATAATGAATAGCACGTTTTTATGAAAATGTACTCATAAAATGGTTTAAATATCAAGATTCGCAAATTTGTTTACTGTAAATTATTAAAAAAAATCATATATATTAAATAATATAGTCAATTTTTGTATAGTAATACAGTCTTCCTTTAGATCTGACAAGTTGCTGCCTAATATATTCATACAATACTCTGTGCGAGTTTGTGTTGTTATTATTTGGACTCGAATCCAATAACACAACACATTTGCCATAACAATTACGGCCATAACATAAATTGCCGCAACACCCAAACGCAATTAAAATAACTGTCATTGTATTGACATTAAATGGCAATTTAAACGAGTGCGTATCATTCACGGCCTGTCTGTGTCTCTGTTCACTTCCCCATTCCCCCGTTGGAGGATGTAATCACTGTAGTCACCGTTGCCTGCTCATCATCATCATCATCATCTTCATCATCGCCTTGGGTCTTGAGCCAAACTTCCGCTTCACTCCGCACCGGCAGCTGAGCCAGTGCACTGAATAAATATTTTCACAGTGACGGAAACTCCAGCATGGCCACACATTCAATAGATTTTCATCACTTGTGCCGAACAAAAAATTAAACAAACAACCCCAGATCCACTCTCGACCACCGCACCAAGTTCCAATCCCAGCCTGCTGCGGCCATATTGCTGTGAGTATCGATTTTCCATGTGGCCAGCCCGTATTGAGAGTCAGTTTTGTATAGCCGAGTACAGGCTGTGTGGAGCCAGGAGTCTTCCATGGCAAACAGGATTTCCTCTGTTGCGCGTGCAGATAGCAAAAAATTGAAATAAAACCTTCGCCCCCATCATGTCTGCCGCCCGAGCTTCATAGTCGATCAGAGAGAGCTTCTATGGCAGCACAGAGCTGTTCAGTAAATTATGTCCATGTCTACATACGAGTAAAAAGTCGTGGTTTCTGTATGATATTTGTATGGATATACATATGTACATATATATATATCCTAAATGCATACATGTACATAAGTAAACTGAAATCCACATCGAGGCTTCATGTCAAATTTTACATTTTTGTAATAATTTAATATCTATATTTATATAAATTAATAGCTATATTTCCATAGATTCATTTAAAATATGAAAGCAAGTGATGCTATAATGATATCCCCCACTGTACAGTATTCAACTACTGTGGAACGGTGGCCAAAACATCCATTCAAATTCACGGCTGAGCTTCACAATGGCAGCAGCAGCGCTTCCTGCGTCATGCACCCTGTGTGGGTGGTGGTCCAACCCCAGAAGGGGCGGCGGAAATAGCAACTGGAACGAGCGGCAACAAAGGAGCAACAAAGTCCACAATACCGGATCATGAATCAAGCGGCTGGCCATAATTCTGTCGGCAGATAAAGCTATTACCGCCAAGTCGGATAAGTGCGCAGTCGGAGCAAGGAGCAAGGAGCAAGGAGCGAGTAGTGAGTAGCGATGCGTTGCATCGCGCTGTTGTCTGCGCTGTTGTGCCCGTTAGATTAGAATTTAAATCCGGTGGCAGACACCGCACCACCGAACCACCCGAACCACCCGAACCATCCGAGCAATCCAGGAGTCACCCCGCCCGCAGTTGGTGGCGCGTGTGAGCAAACACAATGCGGGGCGCTTGACGCAGTCGTCGCTGGTTCGACGACCATTATGGATATCACCCCAAATGGCTCGGAATTGCGCTTTATGCTGCCACAGAGTCCTGATGGCCGACGGGCTGTGTCTGATTCGGGGGTGGGTTTAGGTCCTTGTTGTCGTTGTTGTTGTCCTTGGGTTGCTCTTTGATGGCGCTGGTGGCTCGCGTGGACAGCGGCTTAATACAAACATTGCATAAATCTCATTGTGGCGTTTATTTTAATTTCAACGTAAACATAAACTACGAGCGCCAAGGGATGACCCAGCGTGTTGCTACTGGCTGTTTCTAATTTTCTACTTTCAACTAGGAATTAGTAAGAAACGAAGAGTTAAGAGCTGAAGCCCACATAAGTTGAATAAGTGTCTGCTAACTTATAGCACTATAAACGTGTACAATATTCTTATCAAAGTAATCGTTTTGGCCAACCTAGTTTAGAAGAATCATTCAGGTAAAAAAAAATCATTTCAGTAATTTTTACTTAGTTGAGTGCTATATAGTGTAATATATTCCATTCATTTTAGAGCACAATAAATACAAATTTGAAATATTCGAATGAGTATCGTTAAATAATAAAAATAGAATAAAATAAAATAATAATAAATATTAAGTCTGATTTATTTGATTTAAATCCATCTTAGCATAATTCTTCATTATTAATAAACTAAATCTTCCATTCGATTACATCGCTAGCTGCATAAAATGGTAATTACAAAAAAAATTTGTAATGTCATGCAGGCGCCCGCAATCAGAGGATATCAGCAGCATCATCCCGGCATTGAGCCACTTGCGCTGATTGTCCCTGGCAAGGAATCTTTTCACATGCATAGCACAAGACAAGTGCCACCCTAATGAACTGCTGCCACTTGAGGGTCTCCAGTTGCGAGGCAGACCCAGGCTCGAGGCACAGAAAAGGAAGAAGAAAAAAAATCAGCAATTTAATGTTGCATTTTATCGCTCAGCGAAGACGCTACCTTATCGCAGGCAGTCGAGCTCAGGGCAGAGGTGAAGTTGATGAGGTGGCTGCTGCCATTGCCTGTTGTATCTATTTGGTTAGGGGGGATGGGATGCCTTATTTGGTGGTGGCATGTTGTAGGTTGTCTCGGTTCGTGTTCGGGTAATTTGGCAGCAGCTTTGTATAAATTTTTTATAGGTAATACACTCAAGGAAACGACACTTAGAGTCATCATTACAAGCGTTCTGGCTGCAATAACAGCCCATCTTGCACATAGTTTTCGCAATTTACTTGATCCCTGGCGGACGCCTGGCCGAGAGTTCCAAGGAGTCGCAGGGAGTCCCAGGAGTGCCGGCTGCCACCAAGTGCCCAAAACAGTCGATTAGACATATTTAAGCCAGCTTCGAATGGCATCTTCATCATTTCCTATGGACCATTAATGCCACCGGCTGCCACCTTGCCACTGTAAGTGGAAATTATGAAAAACCAAAGCCTAGCATCTTCAGAACTCAATCCTAATTGCAGCAGACAATGCAAAATATACAGCCCCAATGTCTAGACTCCAGACAATCCGCACGGCATTCGATTGAGTTACTCGACTCGATTTGTACGCCCCTGTGATTTCGTATAGCTTCTAATAATGCAATTGCTTTTTGATTTGCACTTTTTCGCTTCCATTTTGATATTGCCGACGGGCCGCGAGGGTCGCGAGGGCAACGTGCGCATTTCATAAATCCTTGCTTCATTTTCGCTACATTAAACGTCAAAATATGAACCCATTTGGGCAACATTTTGCACAGCGCTGCCAACGCCCGGAATTGCTCCTGCCCCTAGCCCATTATAACTACAACTACAACAACAACAACAGCAGCAGGGGCAGCAGCAGCAGCAACATCAACAAAAGGAGCAACGCTGAGGTCCGCGCACGGCCAAGCAATATTATGGCAATAACGAACGGACGGAAAGAAAACTCGCACACACAAAGAGAGCAAGAGAGCGTGAAGAAGGATAAAAACGGAAATGGTCGAACCCCAGATGCACTGCTATCCTTTAACGTTTACAAAGTCCAAAAAATATCTATATAGTGTCTCCTTTTTAAGTAGTTTTAAGAAGGTTAATTAAATAAAAAATACCAAAATAAAATACTTGTAATTACTATTAGAACTGAACTTCCCGGATTGTAAGGAACAAGTAAAGAAATGAGATTGTGTGAGGCGCACGCGTTGCGCCAACTTGGTTTCTTTTTTGGCAAATTACAGCAATGGTGCTTATATTTTAGAAAAAAGCCATTAAATGAGCAATAATAATAATTTCTCTACTCTTTCTTACATATACATATACAATGTCCGAGAATTTGCTATCGTTTCGTTTGCTTTTCGGCTTTAAGCGAGTGCTGAAATTCCAAAAGAACAAATACTTAAAGTTTTTCTGAATGGTTCGCGGTGTTGGCCAATGATATGCATAGAAAGAATCTTTGGCAGGCAGCTCGCGAAGCAATTTCATCTTTACATGCATGAATTTTCACAGAAACGATTCCGCCGAGTATCGTTCTTGTTGTCCATTGTCGATGCCACTGCGCACGTTCCACAACAGCAGCAACAACAATAACAACTCATATGGGGCATGAACCATGGGAGTTTCGAGTGGCATGGCTCCCGTTGCAATTACGAGTATTTTTTAACTGCTTATTGCGTTTTGGTCGTCGTCGAACACGAACACATATAGTTCCCTTAGCAACCCTCTCACCGTCCCTGGAGACCATATCAGCAACAGCAACAGCAACAGCAACAAGCAACACAACGAACTGAATTTCATTCGATTTCAATGCAAGGAGGATCTCAAAAGCTGTCCAATAAAAATTAACGATATACGCACACAAAGTGCGCGAAATATTGGTCCGAGTGCGGGTTGGTCCTGCAGGACCGTTCGGCATTCGGATTTCAAATTGAAATTTTAATTTTGTTGAAAAAGCAATTGTATTGTAAATATGTAATGCCTTAACTTAATTGAACCCGGCTTAAAGTTGAAAGTATCTCATCTGCATTTATTTACATAAAAGAATATAATTTTTATATAGGTTTTAAATTAAAAATATACATTATTCTCATAACCAAAAAGTTTTTGTTTTCGTAAATTGTAAGTACACTTATTATAATTGAAGCATTTAATGTTAAATAAGTATATAATTTTGATACACGAAAATATGAATTATTCCTTATCCTCTGTACTTTGAACAAGTATTATGTTTGATGCAAATTAAATATATATTTATATCTACATAGTACCCTCACTTAAAAACCTCTGCTCTGCATTTTTGAATAACTGCTTTATCAGCAATATTATATAATAGTTCCTCTGCTTTTAGCAGGATAACAAAAAAATGGGTTCGTCGCATGGAAAATATAATCATTGACAATCTTGTTTGCAAACACAACATCATTAAAAATCGCTGCTTCACTTTTCTCAATTAAGTGAACGAATATCGTAATTTTGCGACTAAAATCAAATTTATTTCGATGGGCGGAATCTGCCGAAGCTGCAGTAAACTTACCCGGTTGGGCGGAAATGGGTGCTGGGTGTTGGGAGAGCAACAGAAGCAGCAGCAGAAGAGGTCGTAACAATATTTTCACGTTTTGCCTAAGTCCGGAATGAGTTTGTGCAATTTATATGGCCGACAGCCCCAACCGCCATATCTGTTCCTGTAACAAGTTCCCTTTTTCTGCTCCGGCTACAGCTCCTGCATCTGCTCCAATGTCGACCCATCCAATCCGAAACGCGGCCGAGCTGAGAGGACGACCAACAGGCAGCAGGCAGCGGAGCTGCAGCCATTATTTTGATACTCAAGGCTATTAACGTTAATTTTCGTTAGTTACGTAATACGTATTCGAAAGCACCTTACACACACACACACACATAAACACACGCATCCCCCCCTTCCACATATATATCCAGTTTCATTACGCAGGCAACCCAGCCCAATATGCCGGAGCTCTTCTTTTGCCCGGGGGTAAACAAGCATATACCATGTGATTGCGTGTGGGCGGGTCGTAGTCGGACCCGGGACCTGGTACCTGGGATCGGGCTCTCACACTTCCACACAGCCCCCTCACCAGCATCCCCTTTGGTATCTCAGCTCTGGCCGGAGGCCGTTGGCATTAAAGAGATTTACGAGTACATGATTTTGCATGTTCGGTGCCCCTGATGCCATTTAGATTCGCTTAGGTACATTTTCATCCTTGCCACCCACACAAGCTCGCTTAGGCACACACTCATACACACACACACACACACACACACATGCAGTACGTGTGTGTATTTGCGTACGCATTTAATGGCCCATTAGTGCTATCAAATACGCATAAATATTTGCACTTGCCAGAAGTTCACAGCAGACAGAGGACAGATACAGCTACAGCTACACATACATACAGATGCACTCACAGATACAGATACATGTGGTCCTGAATGTTATCCGAGGGACTTTGGGCGCAAATATAAATTGTTCATATAAAGTGGATATTTTCAAACCCTTTATCATTTACATTTAAATATGTATGCATAAAATGTAAGAAAATGGGGTTACATAAAGAGATGCATTCCAAGTCTGGTCTCTATATCAATCTGTATCTCACTTTCTGTGATTTATGAGAAATCAACACGATATCATTATATCATCATTATAAATATCATATATCGCATCGATATAACATAATGATTTGGTAAAATAAATGTGTATCTCAAGCTAGCTGATTCTTTCATACATCAAATAAATAAATAATAAACAGAATATACTACAATTTCAATAAACTATTCTATACTGGTTTCATCGTGACATTTATCATAATGATTCATCACTGGAATACGCCTCATCGAATGCACGACGCCTTAACAGGTCCTGAATCTCTTTCGATGTCAAGCCCTTGGTCTCCGGCATGAAGATGACGACGAACAGAAGCCCCACCATGCAGACAATGAGCATGAAGTAGAAGATGGTGTGATGAGAGAGGACGTAGCAGTACTGAATGGTGAGCAGGAAGGCCATCACCCAACTGATTGTGGCAGCGACGCCGCATCCGTAGGCACGTATCGGCTCGATGATGAGCTCTACGGTGAGGATCCAGGCGACGGGGCCAAAGCCCATTGAGAAGGCGGCCACGAATAGGAAAAGAGAGATCGTTGGTGGCCAGTGCCATGAGGCTACCTGCATCCACTTGAACCAAATGCACAAATGCAGCGAGCAGAAGAACATGATGACCGAGGAGGAGAGCAGCAGAGGACGCCTGCCATAGCGATCGACCAGCATGAAGCAGATCAGATGGCCGACGCACATGGAAAAGTAGAGTCCCAGCACGTATAGGTTGAGCTCCGATTCGGAAATATTGCCAAGGATATCACGGATGTTTCCACTGATAATAATGCCACCGCATGTCTGATAAAGCAGCAGGAGCACACTCGCTCGTGGCACACTGCGAAGCGTCCTTTTGTGCTGCATGGACTCAATCCAGTTCTCGCGCAGGTTCATCTCGCTCGGTGTCGCCGACTCCAATAGCAATCTGAGCTCCTTGGTTCCATCGTACTGATCGCCGCGCAGCCAGCGCAGGGAGGCCTCGGCCTGCTTGACTTTGCCATGGAAGATGTAGAAGGTGGGCGAGTAGGGGATTAGCTTGAGTGTCGCACAGAACACCGCCAGCACCAGGCAGACAACGTTAGTGACTCGCAAGCCCGCGTATTCGCTCATCACGTTGTTGAAGATGATGCCGTAGATGAGGGCGCCATAGAAGAGGCTGATCATTGCTCCACGATTCGGCAGCAGGCAGATTTCCGCATTGTAAACAGGCACCGCCACGAAGACGGCCGCTCCACAGATGCCCAGCATGGAGCGGCCCACAAAGAGCATGTAAACGCTATTCGCATAGATCAGCATGGTCCAGCCTAGGACGTAGGGCAGCAGCTGGAACAGCATAACTGCCTTGCTGCCATGGTTCTTCATCAGAGCACCCATCGGCAGGCTCATACATCCCGCAAACAGTGGCAGCAGAGCACACGTCCAGGCCCACTGGGCTTTCGTGGGCGTAAAGCTGTAGGCGCCCTTTAAGATCACCTGCTCCCCAGCGTTCGTCCAGCCAACAGCGGTGCCAAAGCAAAATACGCAATAATTGCTTATTAATGCAGCCAGATACTGCTTTGCGGGCTTTGGAGGCGGAGATGTCGAGCGCTTGGAGAAAGTATATCTCCGTCTATTATCCGGCTTGACTGGCATAATCAAGGTAATCTACAACTGGTTGATTGTCTTCTTGTTGCTCTTGATATAAAAATAAATGTATTTACACTGAAAGCTTCCAGCTTGCTTAGCATAAATATTGTAGTGCCTTTGTATACCCTGTACAGAAAAAGTGTATTTATTATTAAATTTGTATGTGACCAGGTGCACTGAGGTCTACAAGAGTATCTGATCTTCGGTGCGCTCTTTCTTGTATTCCTATGAAGGAAAATCTATTGAGAGCTCTAATATACATCTACATTACAAAAATAAATTAAACAGGATATGCTTGGATATCGGATTTTTATTGTGAAGCATTTGCATGGATTACATGTACATATGTATGTATGTTGACAGATTTGCAATTCGGACTTGGGTTTTATTTGTTTAGTTTTTTAGTTTGGAATTTAATACTTTTGATGGAGGTGATGAAGGTATTGCGGTATTTGATGCGATACTTGACGCGCAGCATCTTCTTGGAATGCAGTGTCAGTCTGTTGATCTTGGACTGTATTATTTCGTAAACACTTTGTATGTTCGTAAGCTTAAACAAACTGAACCTTATCACTCTGAGCTTAGCCGTTGTCGAATCCCTAAGCTGCTTAAGTATCAGCAGCTTGCTGGTGCGCTGTAACATCTTCAGCACGACGAATGAATTGTCATTTTTGATGGGCTCCAGCAGTTCCCTCATCCACGGTCGTACGTACATCTCAAAAAGCGGCTGCAGTACACTCCGCAGCTCCTTCAGCTGCTCCAGCCGTTTGACGAGCGGACGAAAGTTGAATATATGACGGCGAAGCAAATGAGGCCCTGCATTGCAAAGGGTGACCAGCACTTTTTGATAGATCCGGGCAAACTGTATAGCCGGACCCACGCGCATCTCATGCTCCTTAACATAGCTCAGCACGGCATTCGCCAGCAGCTCCACGTCAGCTAGCTGCCATGTAAGCAGTTCAAACTGCAACTGTAAAATGGTGTCCTCCATTTCGTCGAAAATTTTAGCTTTAACAAATTGCTAAATTGCAGTATGTGCGTTAGTAATTAGCGATGTCATTAGTATTCACAGTCGCACTCTCACAAAGTATCGATATTTCGAGATCCATCGAAATTCTCGTGACAAGTCATTGTCTGGGCGGATACAATAGCGAACAATGAAACAAAATATATATTTATGTGTTTATGAATATTTGTTTATTACGGCAATTAATTTTTTTCAAAAACAACAATTTACCCAATGCAATTCACAGTTTAATTAGTAATTCTTAGTTTTTGTGACCTGGCAACACTTTTTGCGGAGTGTGCTGTAACACTTTTTTGTATTAATTTAAAAATAAAATTTAAAACATTTGAACATTTTAAAAAGTGCACATTGAAATATAATTGATAACTTTACAAAATAAATATCGTCAGATGGTTTAGCATAATCTAACATTTAAAAGCTCATCTTAAATATAACTTTCTGCTACAAATTTATAATTTTATTTAATTTGAAATATATAGAAATTTAGCATATTTTAGCTTCTTAAGAATAATTTATTGTTTTCGCATTTTATTTCACATTCAAATTGTCACCTAAATGTCTTTACAATGTTTTTATAATTAAACTGATTTTAACAGATATTTGTATATATATATATTGTATAACCTAACAAGGTATTCTTAATTATAATTTAAGACTCTTAAAAACACAAGCCAATTTCAAACGCATTAACTTTAATTGTAATTGAAGGATAAATATTATATCTTCATGCATTAAATTATCTCAGTTTTAATTACATTTTATTATTACCGCCAATTGACATTTGGATTGAGTTCTTAATTGCATTTCAATTAGCGAATACTTCGAATTACAAATTAATTTCATGAATGTTTAGTCATTTATTTGTGCCACCGTATGCTCATATAGACGTCATTTATTTTCCATTTCAGCCTGTAAAATTATACTTTTAAATACAGTTTCTCTTATCATTTGCATCGTGAGCGCAGCAGCGATCGGGCCGCATTCGTAATTAACGATCAAGGAACTCGACCCGAACATTTTAATCAGACCCCAGACCCCAGACCTGGGGCAGCGCACATGACGATGTCGTCCATTAATTTATGATCACTGGCAACATGGCGATGCAGCTCGAATCATTCGAGGGAAACCAGCGGGCAGGTTAACAAAATGAGAAATTTATCAAATTTATTGCCGGGCATGAATTGAGATATAATTCAAAGAAGTTACAAAGACAGCGCAGTCAAAAAGATACAAAAAATGGTGGCTTAAAAAATCAATAAATAACCAACCCGACAGACTGAAACAAAAGCGGCAGCAGCGGCTCTCCTGGCCAACTGCTCGCAGGCTCTACGTTAATTCCCGATGCCTTCTACCATTGGTTGATATCCGCTGCTCGATGTTCGATGTTTCGATGTTCCATGGAACTCATGGCTGCTGCTGCTGCTGCTCAGAAGCAATCGCGACGACGACGACTCACTTGGTGGCCTCATGCTGAGCCCGTAATTAAAAGTCATAAACTATTTTTATGGTTACTCGTATATTTGTCGCTCAGCTGCGGCCACAAACTGTCAACCGTTTGGCCCTGGTCCGATTTGCATGCCTCAGCCGCTCGTGGGAAGCTGCGACTCCGACTGCGAGTCTGAGTCGGAGTCGGAGACTATGGCAGGTACTCGCTCTGGGAATCAAGTTATAACATCGCCTAGCGATGTCGTCAGCGACAGGTGAGCACACGCATGCTTTTAATTAATATTTAAATGCTTTTTCAATTCTACACTATTTAAAGTCCACACAATTGGGGTGTAAGCTCTACACCAGCCTTTTCTCTTCGTTTATCTCAAGAGAGAGAGAGATAGAGAAAGAGAGAGAGAGAGAAGTCTTCATTAATTGGACTTAATGTGCATCTAAATCATTTGACAAACTGCAAATTAATATTTATGCGACTGTGCAATTGTCGTTGCTCGTTACTCGTTGCTCGTTGCTCGTTTCACTGGACATTCAGTTAATGTTGTTGTTGCTTGCAGACCTGCACTCGAGGCATATAAATTCATAAATACGCCCCATTACCAATGAATTTCGAGTGTGAAACATAATTTTTAATTACGCGCTATAAGTGCATGTAATCAAGCGGCAGAAATTCCTCGCATACAGCAAGCCTGTCATATTTATTATTTAACTAGTTTCAAGCGAAGCTAGCAAAGAAAAGAACAAATAATATATGAAAAAAATATACTAATGTAATAATAGATTTAAAAGAAAAATGTCTTCAACTTGTAGTAAATAATATAAATTCTAAAATATGCATATTTATTATTAAAAACCTACAAATGAGTATGGCAAAGGCCCATTGTAATCGGATGTATGCAAATAATTGCGACTTGACTCTTCAATGGAATTGCAATGCCATCAGAAAGATTCGTTGAAGTGTGTTTATTCATTGCTGATAAACCCCAAATAGACTCAATTTCCATGAGTCAACTTCATTTTGCATTAAGTTGCGCTTCCCTCTCAATGGCCAAGCTCAATGCGAAAACCCGCAAAAAGAAACCAGCTCAAGGAAAACGCTGACTTTGCCGGCAAAAGACTCAAATGAAGCGCATGTGCATAAACGCCCATCGTTGCCTTGGCTTGGCTTGGCAGCTCCTCTGGCGAAAGGGATGGCAACAAGGAGAGATGGCCAGCGAAGGTGAAACTGAAAGCCAGTCACTTTGGCTGTGGCTGTGGCTGTGGCTATGGCAAGCAAGGACCTCGTCCTCGCTCTCGTCCTCGTCGGCTATTGTCGTCGCAGTCGTCGTATTGATTTTAGTGGGGCATTTACGCGCGATTATCGTTTAGTCGACGATGCCCGAAGTATTACGAGAATGGTTATGGCCACCGAAATAGCGCCAACGACACGATACCACGAAGCTGCCAGCAATTGCTGCCATTGTCCTCCCCATCTTCTGCTCTCCAGACAGCAGCTGCCTGAAACTTCTTCGAACTGCATTTCAAGTGGTTGCTTACGAAACTTGGCATCAATGCGCCGTCGGTGTTTATCGGATAATATCGTTTTAGCTACTTATCAAAATATTATTGCCATAGCAGCTAATCAATCTTTGAAGATATTTATATTAAATGAACATAAATGATTAGACATTGCTTAAATATTGCCACCAGTTACTTTTTTATACTTATCTTAAACAACTATTGCAAATTTATTGCTGGTCATATTGTTGTTCGAACATTCGATGTTCAGCTGATTCGATATTATCGAATGCTTGATATTAATATATATCCTTAGCCCATTATGAATGAGCTATAATAGTTTTATGCAAAAGACAAATCGCCCAGAAATCAAAAAATAACTATTTTTGCTGGTATGACCTTCGGATTTGACATACTCACACATTTTATATGCCATCTTTATGTCCACTATTTCTTGATTATTGCTTTTTTCAAAAAAAATATTTGAAAAAATTTACTTTCAATAATGCATAAACTTGAAATGTAGAATTCATATATAGAACAAAACGGCCTCAAGCTTGACAATCGGTTCAGTTTTGACTAAGTTATGGGAGTTTGAAGTCTAGGAAGAGAATTTGTATGGACTTTAAAAACCAATATGGGCATTTACAAGCCAATGTTTTTTGTCATTTTGGCATCCACCTCAGTATTATTTTTCCTATAGTTTTTTATACCAATTTTAGCACCCACATTCAATGAATAATACAATTTCAAGATTAAGGATTTTTAAAAAAAGTATGGTGCCAATGGAAGAAGAAGAAGCACAGCAATTGCATCAAGCGCGCAGTGTGTGTGTTTGTATGTGTGTGTTTCTATCTATAAATGATGATAAATAATTTTGAATAAACGTAAGGGCTGGGTTCAGAGTATCTCTTAGTCGGGCACTCTCGAAAGAAGCACTCTTACTTGTTTACTATTTCCTAGCGTAAGGAATTTTTGAAAAGGAAGAAATAGTAGTATTTGACAAAATCGTTGTCATGGAAATACTTATACATATACATTCATCAAAACATATATACTTGTGTAAAAATATATATAAATATCAATCAAATAAATACAAAATTAGTTATGCATATCGCTGCATTCACTTTGTTCTGCATTGGTTGGTGAAAATTTTAATTATTCTATTGATTTCTCTTAAACCATGAGTTTTAACTTTTGCATTCTGTCCGCTTACGTAATGCTATTTACCAATTCCAAGCAGCCGGAACAGGGAACCGCATAAAGATAAGCGAGCCAAGGGACGAGCTGACAAAAAAAAACAACAACTTGCAAGTGGAAAGGATGCAGGAAAATTGCTTTCATATTTCAGGTGATAATGGTTTCCTTATGTGAATTTACAAAACATTAAAGCTTCTGTGTGCGGGGTACACATAATTTCCCCAAAAAGCAATTCACGTTAATGGCGCAAAAATCCCAAAGGGATAAGGCAGCGAGTAAAGAGCCAAAAACAGCAAAAAAAAATAAAATAAAAAAAAAACTCTTGACTTTTTCTCCACCAATGATGGCAAAAGGACATCCGAAGATTCGAGCGCGATACGCGATGGAGCCGCCGCCTCGTTGTTTATTGTAATGGCCTCTGTACCGGCGCCGCCGCAGGACCCTCCCTCCTTTCATGATATACGAGATTAAGAACGTGGCTGAGACTGCGCAAAAACCGAAACGATATGCGCAGGCCAAGCAAATGGAACCGGGCCAAGTAGTAGTGGGTAAATTGCTGGAGCCGTGACTTGGATTCGATTTTCTCGTATTGCTCTTGAGGGAAATTTCATGTATTTTCCTTTTTTTACGTCTTGCAAATGGAATATATGTATTCTGGATTTCCCACTGTGGGTTGTGAGTAGAAGGTCACTGCTATTCATCTTTTACCTGTTTGGTTTTTTCTTGCATTTACAATTCGTTGTGCAAAGTACGCAGCTGAAGCTAATAGCCGTGAATTATGAAATGCTCCTAGCTGCTTTGTGTTTTTTATTTTTATTTTTATTTTTAATGTGCTTGGCAATTAACCTTGGTCGCATTTTTACTGGTCGCGTTTCGTTTAATAACTTCTGAAAATCACCTGAACAAAAATAACAAAAGATCGTCCTCGAACCCGGTCATTTTTTAGTGTATCTGTAGTGCAATTTTATCTTTAAATTATTATGATGTCCTTGGACAAGGACATTATTACTAGATAGAGGGCTAACGGTGTCTCTCTTAGTTCAAAAGCAGCTATAATATATCGAAATACTACTATATAATAATATATTCAAATACATAAATAGCATTAGATATCAGATGAATACCAAAGATTACATTTTTCTTTGAATATCTCTAAAACGTTCTCATTTATTATTTATCTTGAATCTTATGGCGAATTCTCAAATGTGGTCATCTTAAAATCTTTTTAAAAATTGTAAATATAATTCTTTTGTATAAAATCTTTATATAAATTCAATTAATATATTCTGTACACATAACAAAAACAAATGATTTCTTCTATGAATTATGAATACGAATTGTTATAAATAAATTTATTTGTACTATTTTGAGATTAGATTTGAAGTACTCAAGCACAAATACGACTAACATCGTCCTGAAACGAATTCAAGTATTTCGAACACGGCAAAGAAAACGCCACCTAGCGGCGGCATCCTGTTGCATACCAAGTGTTTTCGGTGTGCTTAATCCGACCATTGAAATGTTTATCTTTCGATGTGAGGCGTCATTAAACTTAAGCGAAACGTTTTCAGAATTTTTAACGACTTAAAGGCGGCGAAATTAGGCAAAAGCAGCCGGCAGAAAGTAACAGCTGCAAAAAATTAAATGCAAATTAGAAAAACTCTCAAAAAATACAATCGCATTAGTCTCAGATGTGAGAAATGTGATATAGCAATACGAGTATACTCTTGTGTCTACCCACACAGATACAATCTTTGTTTGTGTGTGTTTGCTTTGGTGTGAGCGACGTCATTTTTCTTGAGCCCAAGCCCCACACCACCTCCCCCAACTCTGCCCCAGAGCATACGAAAGCAATTTAGTAAGCTGTAGCTTGCCAAGTCTGAGGCCAAGTGGCGGCACGGGAAATGGAAAAGCAAACCCAATTTCCTTCCTTGGGACGCGCAGCCCGACCAAATGGAATCTGCTGCGGCATGCTACTTGCTACTTGCTACGTGCGCTCCCCCAACACCAGCACCAACACTAACACCAATACCAACACCAAGACCAAGACCAAGATGAAGACCAAGAAACGCGCGCGTCTTCGCAATAAATCTTCTTTACGAGCGCACACTCTGGCAACAATGGCCGTGCTCACCCTCATCCTCATCCTCATTCTCATTTCCAGCCCCAACCCCAACCCCAGTTTCAGTCTTAGCCTCTGCTTTGGCCAAGGTCTTGCTCTATCTATCTCTCTTTCTCACTCTCACTCTCTCTCTCTGTGACTGGTGTGGGGTAAAATGAACCTAAGCAAACTATTCGAATGGCATTTCGGTCCAGAGGAAGACCCTAAGACGCGATTGCTGCTACGGATGCTTCTGCTGCTGCTGCTGCTGATGAAGAAGAAGAAACAGTTGGAGGCAACCCAAGAAATGCGGCAAAGCAAACAAATGCCACCGGGTGCCGCAGAAGTTACTTTTAAAGGGGTGGGTCATGCGGCAGGCAGGCAGCCATGTTTCTCTCTCGCCATCGTTGTGGCTCTCGCTCTTGGCTGTTATTCCACTCAGGAATTCCGCACATCCACCCCCGGAGCAACAGCCGGAGCAGCAGCAGCAGCAGCGGCAGCTTCCGCCAACGGCAACGGCAGCGGCAGCTGTCAGAATGCGGACGCATGAAATGGAAAAAAATGGCATTTAAGAAAAGCGAAACGAGAAAAATAAGGAGCTAAACGACTTTGGAAATTCCATTTGAGCAAACAACAGGCAGCACCTACACACAACCACCCAACCACCCACCCAGGCCAAGCCCAGCCCAGTTTGAGTTTGTATTTCAGCTGTAGCCGGGGCCAGTTGTGCTCCACACGAATCTTCGGAGCTGGCCATGTTCCCAACATCTGGTATACTACTATGAGACGGCATTCGTTGCGCTTTCAGTTGTCATATTCTGTACTGGTAAGTTCAGTGGGAGACCCTTGCACAAGTTGTCACTTAGTCGACACCCACAGATCCTACATGCCACAACCCACAACCCACTTGCCACTTGCCACTTACCGATTGCCGCTTGCCGCTTGCCACATCCCACATCCCACATGTGCATGTCTACTTATGTATGTATTTCAGTGGCGGGCAACGTCGGGGCACATAATGCAAATGGCATAAGAGACGAGCCAACAGCATCCGATCCAATATTTGCGCCAATAAATAAATTTAATGTACAAACTCCGGGCATGCAAGAGAATATTAAAAACGAAAATTATATTCTACCCAGAAGCTGCCAGGCACACACACACACACTCACACACATACAAATAAATATTTATGTATATATATATATATATATGTATATATATACATATTCATGGCAACTCAACTTAACTTTGTGCCCCCGGGTTAACATGTGTGTGCACATTTGCGCATTTGCATAAATATAATTATGAAACGGAAAATTTAAAATTGCATTCGTTTGAATGACAAAAAAAAAATAACAGACATATTCATGCGGAAGCTGAAATTATTATTCAGAGTACCGTTACAGTGCACAAAAAATAAATGTGATGAAGAAAATGTTCGCATTGATATTTATGAAAATAAAAATATATCCACGGCTTTTTGTATTCGATGAAAAACTATAATAATTTAATTCTGCGTGCTCCATATATTAATGGCTCTTCTTCTGATTTAATTTTTTTTATAAATTAAATGAAGGCTTGCAGACTTTGGATATATCATAGTGATATAAGCTCGATTAATGACATAGGAAATACACACATTTTTATGTGTATATACACACATATATACACACACACGCATATTAGACAGCATACACATATGCTGAGATACAACCCCATATCTTCGAAAAGATAATGCACGATAAATGCTTGTCGCATGTGCGTAAATGGTCGTGTATAACGCACTTTGCAATCGGAACACGTATCGTTCATGTTTGGTGATTATAAAGTTTTAATGAATACGCAACACATCGACGCCTCCCTCAACCCTCAACCCTCAAACTCGGCCCCATCCCTTAGCTTCGATAGCAATTTGGAGCTGGATGCACGTTGCTGCTGTTGGTTGTTTCGATTCCTGTTCCTGTTCTCGGATACAGCAACTGCAGTGGCATTTTATTTTTACAACGACATCGCAGAAAGCTCTGTGCCTGGCAGGATATTAACACGTACACGTGTATACCAGCGCAGGATGTGCGAACATCCAACGTCCTTACAATGCATAAATATGAACGACTCCGCAGAAGAGATGGCAAACGAACACCCCTTTTCACCCCTGTATATTCCGCCATTCAATTGGCTTGCGTGTCGTGTTCTCCACGTTCGACCTTTACGGCCGTATTCATATCCGGCGTTCCAGCAGTCGAAATGTGCTCGGGATTGCCATTTAGGATCGTTAGAGCGCACGCATTGTTCTTGCGATTGTCATTTGCGTATTTAATATTCGCAAAACATGCAAAATATTTAAAGACTCCACATTGTGTTAAGGACTACTATAATGATCTAATTTGATACCATAAATATAGCATACCAAGATATTGATGATATTTATGTACTTCTATCAAGACATCTATCGATTCATAGATACCCACACAACACACATATGAATACAAAATTGAACTCACGTGTGGTCCGTCCCTCAATTAAGATAGAAGCCAAAAACAACACAACCGCAAATTAAACTAACACAGCAAAAGCAAAGCAAAAATAAGAGACAAAGAAATAAAAATGGATTCATGGAGAAAGACGCCATTAAAAGGGACGTTGATTGGATTTATGAACACAAAGACTTGACTTGAGTGCGGTGGGGAGACGACCATAAGACAAAGAAACTCGTTTTGGGCCACTCCTCCGACTTTTGATGTCGCTTGTCGGTTCAGCTTGTGCTCGGCATCGTCATGGACCAATACCAGTGTAGAATTCGGCCATAACTTTCATTTGTCGTCGGCACACTCAGAGGCACAGAAAAAAGGTCATAATTAACTGGTAACATGCCAGCCAATCCGCAGCGTAATTAATTTTCAGCATTTGCAACTTGTCAGCATTGCTGTTGTTGTTGCTGGTGTTGTTGTTGCATGTGCTCATTAGTGCACAGTGAACAGGTAACACAGGCAACACAGGTAACACAGGTAACACAGGCTGCTGCTTGTTGCTGCGATGACTATGGTTATGAAGTTGACATTGCAATTTATTATCAAGAGAGCAGAGAAAACTACCAACCAGGGGGAAGGCACTTTTATTCTGAATTCTATATCTTAATTATGATTAATATTTATTAACAAGTACTTTGAAAGTGACGAGATAACAAATTAGATACATCATGTAAAACTGTTTGAAAATAGTATATTTATAATAGTCTACGTATGACTCTGATGTATTTCGGAATAACAGGCTATTTTCAATCTTCAAATAATTACAGTATGAACAATATATGTAACAGGCAGTTTGAAGTCTTGAGTAGGTAATTTCTAGGTACATTTTTCCATAGTTTTTTATACTAATTTTGAGAAACGAAAATGATTTAAAGCTGCATAGACCACAAATGTGTAATCAAACCAGTGGCCAAATAATGACCAACATGACTTTGGAATCGAATATAGTATACAGATAACTTTAAAATCTTGGCAATACGAGCATTTCGCTGTCGACTCTTGAAGGCATTAATTCGTTTCTGAATTGCACATTTGGCAGGACATTAAAAAGCCACCAAAAAAGAATCAACACCACATTTGCGCCATTCCGAAAGGGGTAGCTCGGGGGGTGGTGGTTGGGTGGTGCGAGGTTCTGCTCTTCGTTAGCGAGTGTCCTCGAGCGTCCAAGCAGCTGGATCTTGATTAGAATTCTTAAATATTTATAAAAGCAACAACGACATGGCCCATTGGGCACACCAAAAGCAAACAGGTAGATTCGCCTACTCCTAGCCGCCAAGCAACGCCACCCCTTGCTTCATGGGGCAGGCGGCAGGACGCAGGTGCCACGCCCAAATGTGGGCACATGCAATTTGCATAGAACGCAAATAAATGAAACAACAGTTAGCCGCTCACGAATCCGGTTATGAAATGAACATTTGGAGCCCGGTTCACATTGAGCTAAAGTCACGGCTACGGCTACAGTTGAGGCCTGGTCCCAACTCGCTGAGCCAGCATTTGCAACTTGGCCGCAACTAACTAAAAATGCGAAAAGTCGACAAAAAGTCTAAAAACTTTTCGGTCTACCCATTCCGAGCTGCCGTGCGGTGCTCTTGCGAAACGAAATGAAATTTTCAGTTGACTTGCCAGCTCCCATCTGGATGCTGCCTGGGGATGGGATATTTTGCTGAGTGCAGCGGAGCTGGCATCCAAACAGAAACTGGGACGTTGGCAGCAGCAGGAGCAGAAGGAGCAGCAGCAGCGAGAACACAGTCGACACATTTAACGATTATTGCCGGCCATTAAAAATAACAAGCAAAAGTTTTGCGCATAAAGCCGCTTCGGGGATTCATTCAGCGAATCCAAAGGCGAGCAAAACTCTTTTGCCGAATCCTTTCTCAATTGCAATTGTTGATCCTTTCGCAACTGTGAGCTCGTCGGTCTGTATCGTTGTCACAGCTCTTTGCAATCAAATCGCTAAAGTTTAAATTCAATTCAAGCCAACTGAGCATTTCTTCGATTTGCATTAAACAAAATGGTTTTTGTCTCTAGATATGTTAAAGTTTTCTGTAAGGCTACTGTGCAAGCACATATTATATCTTAAAAGTTCTTACTTTTTAAATTATCTATGTGGTTCAGAAAATTGTATGATTTTATATTGCTTTTTAGTCATAGTTATTTGAATAGTAAGTTATTTGGATATATTTAATATTGTATTTACTGTATTAAGTTTTTAAACTATGACAAAATTTATAAATGTATGGCAAGTATTCTCCTAAGGATTATTTTGCTCACAGTATTAATTCTGCAACATATAAGACGTCTATTACGTTGCTTTTAAATTTGAAAAGTACGTTACCTTTTTGCTGCCTATAAGAAGTTGGCTGTTATGAGTATGTCGTAGCATTGAGCTTTATGTTAGAATTAACGCTTACACTTGAATGGCATTTGTACATAACAGTTTTGAATAACAGAGCAACTCCACCAGTTAACAGAGCACTCCTCCGAGTAACATGCAATAATATAATCAACAAAATCATTTTAAATGACTTTAAAATTCGACTCCTCTACTCCACACAGCAGGCAACTACTCCACCGGACAGAAAACTGAAACTTAACAGCTGTTGCATTTTCTTGTTTGCCGCATGCGGTCACACTGCGCACACATTCAAAGCATGCCAAATTAGTAAACTTAAGTAATTGGCAACAAATAGCAACAATGGACAATGTAAGAGAGCTAATACAATTCATGCAGCCGAACCAGCGTCTGGACCTCAAAGCAGTGGCGCTGACACATGTGCTAAGTAAGTGAATCAAAAAGAAACGAAAGTGGATGTAAACAAAAAACACGTGCTCCAGATCCAGATCTTTAAATATAAATATATAATTATTACTTAAATGTAAATAGGTCTGACTGGCAGCTCAGAAGGCAAGGAGGCACTACTATCGCTAGATGAGATGCTGATGGCCATCTTTGGACTGACCTTCGATGAAAATGCAACAATTTCCAAGGATTCAGTCCTTTCTCTAATTAATCTGACAGCCGAAGAATCAGGCGCCATCAAAGTCTACGAGCTGGCGAAACAACTGCAGCCCGTAAGCTGCAGTAGACTACAAAAGTCCAACACTTACTAATATTATAAATTTACAGAACTTTGGTATTGTGGATGTGGCTGCCAATGAGATCTGTGAGGAGCAGGCGGTGCTGGCGGATGCCTGGAGCATGGTGCTGAGCAATTTGACGCGTGTCGAGAGTCTTGTACACTCTATACTTGATGCATTGGAGCCAAAGCTGCCCCAGCTGGCCAAAGCCTTTGCCAAATTAGACTACAATAAGAAAAAATGCAAGCTGCACTATTTGGCGCCAATCTTCTGCAACCTAACTCAAGTGCCGCGTGGACGGGAACTATGCTGCCATGCTAAATATCAGCTACTGGAGAAGCTGCTGCCCTTTGCCTCGTTCGAGGGAAGCGTGGTGCGCCGTGGTGGAACCATTGGCATCCTGAAGAACATATGCTTTGATGCAGTGTATCATGATGTGATATTAAACGAACAGGATGACATATTGGTTGCCATATTGCAGCCACTGTGCGGACCTGAAGAGTTCAGCGACGAGGACAACGAGATGCTGCCCATTGAGCTGCAGGTGAGCAACTGGAAAACGTAGCTAATATGCACCACTTAACATGTTTCTACCGATATTATCAGTACCTGCCTGAAGGCAAGACTCGCGAAACGGATCCGGATCTGCGCAAGATGCTGCTGGAGTGCCTGCTGCAACTGTGCGCCACACGCCGCTGTCGCGAGGTGCTGCGCGCCAAAGGCGTCTATGAAATACTGCGCGAGTACCACAAATGGGAGGCCAAGGTGGGTCGCGACAGCGAGTGCCTGCTGGCCTGTGAGAACGTTGTGGATATTCTGATCAAGTGAGTTCCTTCATACATCATCTAATATTGTATATTTAAATACTACTTACTCACAGAAAGGAGGATGAAATTGGCCTGGACAACTACAAGAGTGTGGAAGTGCCGGAAGAGCAGGCTGAAAAGTTTTTTCAGGAGGATGCTGCCTATGTTAAGAGTATTTTAGATTAGCGTAACTCTCTCACTCTCACAGACTGTAAATATGTATAGCAATATTAAAACTTGTAAGGCTTCTTGATTTTTCAATATATGTATGCAGTTTTTATTCAGAAATGTTTAGAGTTCTCGTGTGTTTGTGTTTTATCTATCTTAACTCGCGCTAGAAAAAGTTGTACGCACGCATTTAAATGCAAAAGAAACAATTTTAATTCAATTCGATTAGTTTTAGTAGCATCATTATCTAGCTTTTCCGCTTGCGGTTAAATGTATATATAAACTTCTTAGGTGCTAAATACATTTGCATTCAAAAATGTTTAGCAATTGTTTTGCCATGAAACTTTCAATTTATTTATTTAATACATTTTGTTTGGTCGTTCATTATATGTACTTGGATTTGGATTTGTATTTGTATTTGTATATGTGAATTGTGTTGAAGAATGCTTTTATTATTTGGGTTGCTAGCCAATCAGTTGCTCAGGTTGTTAAAACTTTTGCTTTTGATTAAATACTTTTGTTGCATTGCAAGCAAGCGA
The DNA here is from genome assembly GCA_035045305.1 of Drosophila maculinotata. NCBI lineage: Eukaryota > Metazoa > Arthropoda > Insecta > Diptera > Drosophilidae > Drosophila > Drosophila maculinotata. Next base: position 1,107,555 of record JAWNPD010000649.1, on the reverse strand, counting down.
TTTCAGCAAAATTTTGTTATCATATCAAAATGGTGTCAAACTATTTATTTTTTACTAACATTTATTTTTATCAAAAAGTTTAATTTCTTTTGAATGCGGAAACCATTACAAGCTCGCTTTGTGTAGAATTTAGAAATTAATAATATAATCGTGAACATAAAACAGTTAATAATTGTTATTATACTCGTATATTTATTGTTAACAATTCTCATTTATAAAATGCTATTGTTGATCTCTTAAGCTTTGCACATAGATTTAGCTTGGTCCTATTGGTTTTTCATTTTCATTTGAGTACGTAAAATTTAGTTAGACTTTTTAATTAAACGTTTAGGCTTAATGTTATTTTGAAAGTTGAAAACTTAATTCTTTAATAGCTATTCCTTTTAATTGTATCTCATTAATTATTTGTTAACTTAGAACTGCTTTTTCTTATTAAATTCCTTCATAAAGGGCCAGGGCTGAGTTAACTAAGCATAAAAAATAACTGCGAAACAGAGGAAGCCGATCATAAAGATTAAAGAAAGCGACGAGTGGCGGCATATTGAAATTAGCTATAAATATATTAAACAGTAGGTATGTTCGACGGGCCAGTGAAACTAAAGATAAGGCGGCATAAAAGATTATATAAAAGATAAGGTTTATTGTACAAAATCTACCTATGTGTGAACATGTTTTAACAAAAGCTTAACGCAGCAGGCGCGACAGAACCTCGTACTCAAAGATCTTAACCTCCTCGGAGTCGTAGGGTATGTAGAGGCAACCGTTGGAGGGATGCACTTTGCCCACGGTCAGACTGCCGGCATGGTAGCCGCGTCCGGCATACAGATCCTCGCCATCCACATTGCGACCCACTGAAACGGCGCCGGCTGGCACTTCGCCATTTGCACCGGGCAACCACACGTAGTTGTGACCACTGAGAACTTCGTAGTTCTCCAGCTCGATCTCCTGGCCCGCATAGGCAACGTAAGCCTTGCCCTTGTTGGGAATGACCTTCGCTGGCAGCATGTCGTTGTTGTAGAAAGCACGGCCTACAAATATGGTATCTCCATCGCAATCATGACCAGCAGGGACGGCATCTTGTGGCAAAGAGCCGTTGCTATAGTGCAGCCAACTGTGTACTGCAAAGGATCAGTCGGATGGGTTAGTTAGGCTCCAGATATCGAATCTTTCACCGCTGCTTACCAGACATTGTGTTCGGAATTCAAATAGGTACTGTGAGCTTGGCAATCAGCCAATATTGCTTATGGAAGTTTTCAGTATTGGTAACACTATTGATAAACTCTCTTATCTGCCCGCGATAGCCGGCCAACAATCAGCTGGTGAGTCAATCTCTCTGGGTTAGGCACTTATCACAATCGTAAAACAACCACAGACGTAGTTTACGTTAACAACATTATTTATGGATCGCTTGGCTACTAAGGGAAGTATGCATTTAAATTTTAAATTAATCATGCTCGAATTAGCGTTAAAAATGATTTGCGATTAGATACTAAACATACTTTTGTGGGAGCGTCTAATCATACAATAATATTCCCATTGCATTAAAGTCCATTAATTAACAGTGAATAAAATATTAATACTTAAAATGTTTCGCAGTTTTCTACATTTGTTAGCTAACTCTATCTATGTGGCCGCTAATTTAAAATATTTATTGTTAATTAATTTTTGCCTAAAATTCAGCATTTTCTAACAAATAAATAAACCTATTTACAATAGTCGAACAATACACAAGTGAGTTGTAAGTAAAAATGTAAATACCTATTTGCTAAAAATAATTGCAGTTGAATTTTAATTCTCATTTTGTCTAGTTTTGATTTTGGTTTTGATATTTGCCTAGCAGCGCTTTGCGTTCTTTTTTTTTTAAATTTGTTTGTTTTTATTGGTAAATAGTTTTAATTTAGTTGTTTAATTTTTTTGTTTTTTTGTTCATCAATTATTGTTAAATAGTTGTTAAGTATTCATTTATAAATCACATAATTGCTTGATGAATTCCATATAAATATGTTACGCTCTGTTTATGCCGTTTTATCCTGTGTTATCCTTATGTGCAATTACTGTTAGGTGCAATTGTAGACACTGAGAGAGTGGGGGAGAGAGATAGCGAGACACACAATAGCTGGTGAGAGAGAGATAGATATAGCAGCATTTGAGTTGTGTAAAAATATTTCGCGCAGCTGAATTATATTAAATGCTTTTTCACGTTCACTTTAGCTAATCCCTTCATCTTCCATGGGATGTTAGCTACATCTGTTGTTGTTGTGGTTGTTGTTTCTGTTGTTCTGGTTTGTGTTTGTTTTTCTTATGGCTGTAGTTGTTGTTGTCACTGCTACCTTGCAGACGCCAAGAGCAGCAGCGCTATGCTAAGCAGCAAGGACTCCACGTCCCTTGGGTGGCTGCCGTTGCAGGCATCCGCATCACTGCAGCTCTGAAGGCAGCCGTGTACGTATCTGAAAGAAGGAGCAGTGGGCCAGAGATAATGTTAAGTTATGTCTGCGACAATGGGAATATATTAATGTCAGCCTGTTCAGTGCAAAGGTAACCTTTGCATTTTCTTAGCGCTCAACTGCACGCGATTTAATATACGTCAGGGGAAAACAAAGCACATCGGAATGATGGGTAAAACATACGATTTGTCAGGATGAAACATAAAACAAATGACGTGCTCAAGTTAGCATTTGAATATTACGTTGCACAGCTGGACAGAAATCATACGCAAATGATTACGTTTGTATCGTATGTTGAGAAGCTGTAAGCAAATAGCTAACATAAGAGTGTGATGAGTGTGTGAGCTGCGAATAAATGACTTGACATCAAAACATCGTATTATTTGGTGACATGTGGGCAACTGAACAAGGAGGATCCGAGTGCGAATCCCAGCCATATACTATGCTGTTGTCAGAGCCGATGCTCTTAGTAGTCAGTGCCTTTTCCAAGTAAGCTTGATAGTTTATATAATAATAATAAAAATATAAACCTCTTTTTCTATGTTCCTGTTAAATTTAACTATCATTCAAACATGTTGTAAAACGTGAATTCGTTTGAATTTATTTTTTGTTAGTCTATTATAGTTTTCATTTTTGCGGAAGGAAAATTTCTTTATTTCTGTCCCGCATTACTAACATTTGACTCAATTGTTGCACATGATAACATTTTGTTGACGGATAAGAAACCGAAAGGAATTTATTAAAATTATCAAAAAACTGGTAAGGGTAATTTAGATTACCATAGTAGCTGCTTTGTTACATAAACATTAACAGCAATACTTTAACACAATCTCAGAATATCCATTTGATGTGCTGCACTGCCGCGTAATATATATTAATGAAATCCAGGACGAATTACCTTAATGCCCATCACGTAATTCGATCAGAGCATCACATTTTATTACAAACTCAAATGTGCACAGTTTATTGCCTTATTAGGGGACTTGATCAAATCAGGTAATAAAATTTGTCGCATGTGAATGTAAAATGTGAGATATTTGTGTTGGGGGTCAGTCACGAACCTGTTATCATAGTAGAATTTACCACAATGCGACATTCTTATGATCTCTGTGTCGGTTGTAAGTGTGCCACTGTCCAGGGCGCAGCCCCGCACTGTTATCGTCTCTCCGGTGTCATCTGTGGCAAATGCAGATGCAATTGAATCATGTTATAATTGAACTTAACTGTTTAGCTCATCACTTACCATAATAGCCGGCGATTTTGATGCACGCCGTTGCGGGGAAGAGACCATCGCGACCTTTGCGACCGCCCATACAGGGTGACTCGAGTATGGCGGTGGAGTAATTGTTGTGAAATGGGTCATCGCACGCCCTATTGGCGCCGTTATACGAAACGCATTTGAAACAGTCTATGCAGTAGCCTGTCAAAGGGAATCAAACACAAATCGTTAGCGCTCTGAATAAGGACATCAGTGACGCAGTCGTCGGCTTACCGCTGCGGATGAACAGGCCGAGCAGCAACGCCAGGCAGCTGACGATTTCCATTGACGTGGGCGCCGCCATTCTTGGAACAGTCAAATCACGGACTGACGGACTCAAAGGATGCTGAATGAGGGCAACGTTATGTGGCCCACTGCCAATTCGGGCGTTGCAGCATTGCTGGCCTGTAAGCAGAGCAAAAATTAAAAAAAAAAAATTAAAGAGCTGAAATATGCACATTATAGCTGATTGATTATGTGGCTTCTGTTGATGGCCAGTAAATTGAAAATGTCAAAATCAAGTCCTTGGCATATGCGAGTGTTGAGTTTTTCCCATTTTCATAATTGGCTTTTGTGCAAATATCCCTGGCCTATTCATGAGTAAAGCCAATTCAGATTTGGATTTGTCGACACAACGCTTGAAAGCGTTATGCTCGTAAAAACCAATGCTTCTCCTATCCCCACAACCCCTCTTCCAGGCACGGAGGCCATAAAAGTTTGGACGGCGCACCCGAAATGCAATTCCAGCGGAGAAGACGCACTCTGGCCAAAAAGAAAAGGTAATAAATTTCACAGCGCCAATATTTGACACAATTTTTGTTCAGCTTTTCTTTTTTTCACGTAAACTCCAGCGGGCGCAGCGTGTGGCATATTTTTTTATTGCAGGAGTGTAAATAATTGCTTTTCAGTCGATTTTCGTGTTGAATGTGCGCCATATTTTCTTTTTCCCTTTTATAGTTGTTGTTCTTGTTAATGGCTGTTGTTGTTGTCGCTGGCAGTTTAATGGCCTAAGGCGATTGCCTTCGCCATTTTTCTCTTCCTTCAACATGGCAAATAATGACAAATGATTTTGACTTACAAGCAGCAAACCTGACAGCAGCTGTAGTCAAGCCTTACAAGCATATACTTTATGCGACCTGGGAGTGAGAGGATTGAAAATGATTCAACATCTTAAACAGCTGCTTTGCTGTGGAAACGTATTAAATACTTTTCATTTCTATGCTGGCAATAAATAATTTCATTCCATTCATCGTTCGGCAGACAATTATATTGAATTGCTCTCAGTGATAAATGACAAGCAAACACGATGTATATTCGCGTGAATTATGGGAGGGGCAAACATACTTCGGTCATGCTGTGTGTGTGGGGGGACTATGCAAGCAGCAAGAAGAAAATCAAATATGTATAAAGTAAACACGCTGCAGGCTCATCGATATAGTGCGTCAATCCACCCCCCCACGCGGATGAGTCCAATGCTCACTCACTCAATTCAATTCCAAAGAAATGCTTTCATTTTGATTGGCAGCGATTGCCATAACTTTAATACTTCAACAGATTGCAATTTTACGGCTTTGTAAAGCTCTATCCGCAACTCTGGCAATCTACACTCATATTCATGTTTATATCTATCATTCATTGCAAATTGGAAACATGGCAGATTGAGCATTGGAAAACATGAGAATCAGTACAGCCTACGTGTCGTATGCTTGATAATTCAACCGAAACTGCCTTCATTAATTATACCCCTGTGTAGGCATCTGGGATGAGGTAAACTAGTTGCAGTCAAAACATAATATTTAAATACACTGAAACCAATATGTAATTAATGATTTTAATTAATGAGTTAACACTCCTATCATGCAAATGGATAACGAATGTTTCATTAGTGGCATTAACTATTCTCATTATGAAGTGGGAATGTGCTCTAAATATCATCACCTTCAGTTAACAATTAAGAAGCTGCAATTAAATAGCAAAAGCTGCTCGCCTCCTTTTGCTCCTCTCTGCGTCCGCTCCAATAATGATTCGATTCTATTTGCATGTTAGCCACTAAGCAGACTAACGGGCTGTCCGACTGTCGTCTTGGCTGACTGGCACCACTGACTCACAGGAAACGGCATTCAGCGTCAGTGTGGACGGAAGCGGAAGTCAGCCACGCCCCACACAACAGTGCCGCCTTCCTTTTGATTGTGTTCTATTCTTTGTTGCTATTATCCTCCTTGTGGTTGTAGTCCTTTGTAGTGTCCTTTCCTCATAAATATATAAAACGTGGCAACTGTCTCTCGCATCCTGGCAACTGCCAGCTCGCTAGTTGTCCTTGTTGTCATTGTCCTCTTTTAACGACAGTCAATGTGCTTGTTAGTTGCAGCCTCAGAGTATTTCTGTGTGTGTGTGTGTGTATGTGGCAGGACTTATTTAATTTCGTGGCTACCTTTATGGCCAGGCAACGACAGAGCTGCCGTGTCAACATTTATGACAAAGCACAATGTTTGCCAATGTGTTTGCCTCATTTCCAGGCGAATCTCAGAGCCACGTTGACAAAGGCAACTCACTTAGATGCCTTCTTCATAGATTATGTTCTGATTCTATTCAACATTTGAGATCTTGAATGCTTTCTTGACAATAATAATAAGATTGCGACTTTTTTGGTTGCAAAGTAAGCTAATCTGGTTTATATAGGAGGCAACTTGAACTAACCCGTGGAGCACATTAAAAATGAAAAATGACAAAGCGCTCGCAAAAACCACAAGTCAGGCAGACAAGCCCCCGCAACCCCCATAATGGGGCCATTATTTCTTAATCTGCTTGTAGGCGTAGAGATAGGCGATTTTGGATTTTAACGCTGGCAACGGGCGTATTTATTACACTCAGACTTTAATTGAGGTTGCTCATTAGTTGCAGGCTCAGGATTAGCTAAGCACCACCTGCAGGCGATATATAATGTGGTTTATGTGGGTGTGCAAATCTTTATACAAAAAGTCTTACGTGCAAGCTCATTACATTCTCTTGAAAGACAATGAATTTACTTTGTTTGCAGCTGCTGAAACCGAATGATTTATTATGATTTTAGCTTTGACAATGATAATCTGCGCATAAAAAGGCTTCTGTTTGAATTCGTCGCGGCTAGCCTGTAGTCGAAGTCCCCGTGATTAAGTACAAGGCAAACTTGATATTATCGGCATACTCATCACTACCCTTGCCTCCACTCAGCCCCTCGCCGAACAGCTGACAAGGGTTCACAGTGTCAGAGGCGACAAAAAAGTCAATCCAAGGGCGAACAAGCAAATTCGGGCCCAAAGTTTAGACAAAGGTCTCCCCACCTCCACCTCTTCAACCTCCTGTCCCTTAAATCTCCGCGTGTGTCATTGTGCCTTAATGGCCTGGAAGTAAATGCCACAGACCGTCCATTTTACTGTTCAGTTTCAAATTTCAATCAAAGTTGCAAAGTTTTTTGCCTGCCTTTTTTAAATAGTCCGCTTTATTTTGGTACATTTTGCTGCCTGAATTTCAATTTCTGTCAAATTAACTTTAAATAAATTCAAGTTAAACAAGCAAAGCAGCTTACACAACCAAAGTGAAAACTTTGTGTGGAAATGGCCAATTATTAAATTTGCATTGACAAAAACTTTTAGCCGAACACACCGATAAACTTTTGCAAATTGTTGGTCGCTTAAATATGCCAGATACGTTCTATTGGCTAAAATTGATAACTGACTTTGGTAATTTAATTTCCATTAAATATATTTGAAAATATTCGTAACAGCTTTTGGGAGTCCACAAAGCACTTTTCGCGCACCTTAATTTGCTCTGCAGGTCACGCGTTGTCATCAAGGGAAAATTAATTTCACGTATCCTCACACACATACACACATAAACACATACACATGCGTTGGAAAGGTATTTGCATGAGTGCAACTTTAAATGAAAATGTGTTTGTTGCTGTAAAATGGGGGAAAACTGCGAATTGCATCTGCAATTTACAGCTGCAATTTGCAGTTAGCTGCCAGTGAGTGTCAAAGTGTGTGTGTGTGTAATTATTGTGATCCCCTCACGTACTGTTGAGAATGCAAATAAAGCAACAGTCAGCTAGTCGGTTAAACTCTTCTACAATTTAATTAAAATACATCAAATGTTTATTTAATTGCTTTTTATTTTATTATAGTCTATGGCAAAGTAAACAAAAATACTGCTAAAATGCAAATATAAATAATTTGCTGAGTAAATATTTTCATTTTATGTGAAAATTGTGAATTAAATGATTATAAATCACTTAACTGCCATTTATGGAAAGATAAAGGAAACTTACACAGTAGACAACAGTTTAAAATTAAATTTAGATTCTGAAATATAGTTGAATAAATGAGCAGTTGGATTAAACATAACTCAATAAATGATCCTTTCTTTCTATTAAAGGTTCCCCTTTCAAAACTTCTCTTGCAAACCAATTAACTATGTCCTGTTAACTACTTATCTATCCCTATCTCTAATTTCCGATTCCTATCACTATTTATGGGCCATGCTCTGTGGGCTTTTAACGGAAAACGTTTAATGGACGCACACTCCAAAAATGTTGGGACCTCACGCAAGCGACTCCTTCCTGAGGGGAGCCACCACCCAAACTGGCAGGAGATTTATATCAGGGTCATATCATGGCGACTTAACTCAGTTTATGTGCGTGTGTGTGTTTGGGAGAATGTTTGTGGATCGGCTTATTGCCCTGCTTACCATTAGTTAAGCACTTAAGCCAATTTGATCAATCATTGAATTGGGTCTCTCAAAATACCAGATGCCAATTTGAATATGCCCCGTGCAATTCGTGGCCATTAAGTCAGCATAATCCTTAGTTTCCCAGTTCGCTGAAGAGCGTAAAATATTTGTGCGGGTGTTAAAAATGAATGCAACCAGCAGGTAACCACCATAGACAACCGCCAGATAGGCTGCATTTGTGGCACCCCCTTCCCCCCTGTCCCACGTACTCAACTCTCTGTCGACCTGTCTGTCTCTCTGTCTATCTCTCTGTCTGTCTGTCTGCTATGGTCGTAAATCAACAATGCGACATGTGGGCAGTTGGCAATTCCGCGATGATGAAAGCATTCCAATTACGAAATGGCCACTGCGATAATCAAATTTTGCAGCATGATGCACTAATTGCTGTGGAAAATGTTGCCAGGCAAATGATGAGGGCTTTTTCTTGCTAACTGATTGTAGAGCAGAGATTAAAGGCAATTTGAGGGTGAATGTGCATTCTTCATGGTTAGAAATTGGTTCAATGTTGGGCAATACAAATTCACTAAATTTCTATTGCACCAACTGCGACACTTTGCATTTGCATTCTCATTTGAAAAGGAACTAGATTGCATGGAACCTTGGCCATTTTAAGGCTTAAGCTGGATATTGCCCATTTGCACTTAAGAGGCGCTTAAGACTCTCCCGCTCATCCTGGTATAGTGGCACTCAAATGGAAGGAGACAAGATAAGAAAGGCTAAGATGGCACTCAATAGTTGAGGAAGGACGATGAGGGAGGGGCAAGTGATAAGCAGCTTAAGAAATTTGCCTGCCGCTTGAACTGCATGCAAACCAGCTCAGCCCTTCACTTCCCCTCTTTCCTACCAATCTTCCATTCTGCTTTCCTTCTTGAATGTGCAGCTGCTGCCTGAGCTAATTACGAAATTAATGATGTTGCAAACCGGCTGCAAGGGCTGCAAGGGCTGCATGGGGCACCGATGGGACAGCTAATCTTTCGCCATTGACACCAATAGCTTTGTGTGTATGTGTCTGTTGTCAGTTGTGCTATGTTCGATGACACTCGACCGCAATTCTCTAACCGACGACAGCTGCAAAAGCGACCCTTCTGAGTTCTGAGCGCTGAATGTGTTTGCCACTCAATGAGACACTGCGACTGCCACCTCCTGAATCTGCCACCTCTCCCCTCACCAGTCCTGTGTAGCTGCCATTTCTGCTGCTTTTGGCTCTGATGTTCACACGGTTCAGTGGCCAAACCAGGTTGCTCACTTTTTGTTGGATGAACTACAAAGAGGTTTCGTAGGAAAATTCATCCTCATGACGTAAGTTCATGGATTCAGACAGCACAGACAGACAAACAGGACAACATGACAACAGGACAACAGGAAAACAAAGGTAACACAGTCTTTGGGTGTCTCCTGCTGCCTGGTCAGCTCACAATTTATCTAATTGTGTGGTTATCCTATTGCTCCAGTTCGTTGCCCAACTAAATTAATGAATTGGCTTCACTTTACAGTTTTATCGCGCTGTTAGTAACCAAAGTGGGTGGACAAATGAGAAATTAGGGGGAGGGAATGAGAGAGGGTCACCCTAAGCGACGTGCCTAGCACGCAAAGATATTTGAAATGAATTGCACGACTCCAGGTTCCATTTATGTGCTCCCAGCTGCGGTTTTCAACTAATTGACAAAATACACAATATAAAGGAAAATAGCAATGAGAGAGTATTGAGGTTGGGGCTTTCTTCTAATTAATTAAATTATGCTTGCAAATACTACGGATACTTTAATTTTTACGTGGAATTCTAAGAGGGTTTTTTCATTAACTTTAAGTAAGTGTGCGCCACAGGAGAAAGGACACAATGTCCTTGTATGTAGATCTAGACTAAGCGAATTGATTTTAAATGAAAAGTCAAAGATATAGAAAGTATAAAGCAATAAGGATAAATGATCTCTTTAAAAAAGGAGTGTTTGTTTGTGGCTCGAAGAATACTATGAAATAAAAAAAAAAGTTATATTAATTTATTCTGCGATTAATGCCTATCGAAAGAATGAAAATATTGATCTCCATCCCTAATTTAATTTGTTTGGCAGAGTGTGTTGAACTTAACTTGAAGTAACAACAAGAAAGGCAAAAACAATTTCTTAGTTTTTCGTAGCAATCTAAATTTTTGAATATTTCCATGAATAACAAAGCAGAAGCAAAATTGTCTATTAAAGTCTTGTGTTAATTCTCTCTGTATGAAAAGTACCCCTAATAAACCTAATTTTAAGTTAAAATCTTGAGGCTGCGGCCACATGACCGAACGACAGATTGAAGAGCTGGGGCAGACCCTGCAATTCAAGTTGAGTGTGTGTGAGTGTGTGAGGTCACAAGGGTCACACAAAGTTGAAAAACCAGAGGAGTATTCCAGTGTACAGGTGTCGCCTTACATTTCTTATAGACAATTCGAATGCAAAGCAGATAAAGTGAATACAAGACAGGATACAATATCTACACATACAGACACATATATACCGAGAAGGAGACTATCCAAAAAGGCAATTTATTTGATGCATTTACCTCATCAGAGACCACACGAGGACTCACTGGGAATTCAAAATGGAGTCCTGAAAACTTAAGCTAATTAAAGAGCTTATCAAAAATGCTTCTGTGTGTATATGTATGTGTGTGTCCATAGGAAAATTAAAATTTCACACACAAATTTAGTAAATTATGTTGAAGCACTTAAGTGCGTGTTAAAGGCTCAACCAAAAGGTCCTGTGGCTTGATGAGAATGCGAATGCGGTGTTTTCTTGCGTGTCTTTGTTTGTGTTTGTTTTTATCGTTGTGTCACATATCACTTGATGCTACCTGCTGGGATTCGTCTCCTTTCACCATATTATATATATATTTACACATTATGAGAATCTTTCCCCCTTCTTTCCCCTTGTATCCGTCTGCTTGTCTGTCAACTTGTGACGGAGCTTTGTCTTTGGCGTGTCGAGTGTTGGATTTGCACATCTAATTATGTTAATCGCCTCACGTGTGCTTCACAGCATAAATGTTGTACTTTAAAATTAATGCAAGGCATTTGAAGGTAAAGTGTGATAATACACACTTGATGCCGAAAAGTGAAGAGAGGAATGTCAAAGGTTGATCAATGGCTTATAATTTAGTTAAATAAAACTGAGCTGCTTAAAGTCAGAAGCAATGTGGATTCGCCAGCTGAATATATCCTTTCGATGTGAAACATGTGAATTGAAGCAACTGCATATATTTAAATAGATGAACAGAATTTGGCATCGTTTCGCCTGGACATTTGGTAGCTGCTCCACATTCTACTCGAGTGCCTGGTGTATCTGTAACCTGCCATAAGTCAGGCAGATGGGAAAATGTTTCCAATTTATGCTTTGGCTATAAATTTAGCACTATTTTATTACATGCTGCAGCCACAATGTTGCACAAAGGCGATGAAGTATAAAGAAGCTGCTCAGACCCAGATTTTGTAGCTCACGCAAAAGAATTTGATGTTGCTCTTTGGCAATAAATAAGGTAGAAACATCTGAGCTGTCTCCTCTGGAAAGTCGTCTGCATCCTAAAATTTAAATAGTCTGATAAATATTTATCGTAAAGTCACCATTTATTTTCCAGTTTTAATTTCATTTGGAGTCATTGCATACGTTGCGTATACGTAATGTGATCTGTTCGCAACAATGACCAAACGAGGACTTTTTTTCAGGCTTACGACGACTGCGTCACTCGTTCGTCTCAATGCGCAGTGCGCCAATAATTTCTCATTATTTTTTCAGGAAGCTGATTTACAGCATTCGCAAAAGCAGAGCAGAAGGAAAGGAAAGCTGGCAGTTGGAGTTATCCTTGGCTCTGCTGTGGTCCCCTTTAAAGTTCATTTATCTTTATATCAGCTCAGAAAACCCTTATTGGCATATTCTCTAGCTCTGACTGAGGTTGCTGCAGTTGCTCATCAAATAAAGTGCATTTTGTCGTTGTGCACGAGACAAGCAGAGAACAACAACAACAACAATGCATGGGTAAAATACCGCATTCATTTTTCTTGCCCTCCTGCGCTTTTTTCTATTTTCTCAGTGCATATTTCTTTTAATTTCAACCAGCGAAACGGCACACAACAATTTCTACTCATTTCATTTTTTCAAATACTTTTTACTTATTTACAAAGTGCGCAAAACGCCGCAAAGTATGCAACTGAAGAAGCAACTGTTAAGAGTTGTAAACCCAGCGCGGAACTTTAAATGCTCCATGGAGTAAGTGAGGAGGGAGAGGGGCAGAGCTCAATAATGCTCGAAGAAACTTGTTCCTTTCCTTTAGTTTTAGTTTTACTTTTCTATTTGCCGCACACAAACTTCGTGTACTTGGCCAACTAGAGAGAAATGGAACATGAAATAGCGCGATGAGTAAGGAGAAACTTTTTGTGCCTTTGTGCAAATATTTTGCACGGAAATTGCATTTGCGGTACCGTTTGCAACAATTTTAGCTGCTGCAACAATTACAACAACAACAAAAACAATGATGAGGATGATGGGGATGATGACGATGGCGTGATAATTAAAATTGCGAGAAACTTTTGTAATAGAGTCCCGAATGCAATGCGGCTTGGTTAATGTGGCAAGCACAACGGGGAACTGTGCCAAATTGCAATGAATGAATAATGGATGAAAACGAGTCAAAGAATGAATGAATAAAAGGAACAAACATGGGGTGAGACTTGTGTGAAATCTGATGGCTTAATTAATGATGGAATTTACAGAAAGTGCGAAAAAACATCAATTGATTTAATCAGCTCTCTGCTAAGATTCCTTTCTCTTCAGTAATTAAAAGATTTCTTAAGCAGTGAAAATAAATTCATTTCGAGTTGAGTCTATGCCACTATCCTGACTGTGCACTTCAATATCCTGTCGCTTGCTAAACAATGAGAAAACCAATTCCCAGCAGTTAATCTTCCAGTTAACGCATTCAAAGCAAAAGCAAGAACAACAAAAACTCAATTCAATTTGTCTTAGTGCCAAATGCAAGAATAATTAAGGTGCACTTGGTACAAATAATGAACTCTATAAAGTTTTACCAGCAAAATAAAATATGGCAAGAAATGGCAGCCAGGCAATGCCATGAAATTATAAAATGTTTGCAAAACAACGAAAGTTTTTGCCATCGTTGGCACTTAACTGAACTGAAAGTTTTCTTAAAGAAGACGAAGCGATCCACGCAACGACTTGCCAAAGTTTTTCAATAAGCGGCAATGCCAAAAACAAGGCTCAACATGTGTTCCCTGCTCCTGGCCAAAACAGAATCCAGTCGAGGGTAAGAAAGAACTACACAACTGTGAAAATGCGATGAGGCAAGTGAAAGTGACGTAGCAGTAGCAGGAGCAGGAGCAGGAAAAATATGGAAGCCAAGGCCAGGGGGCATTATAATTTATGATAAGCCAATAAAAATAATTGAAATACATTAAAGGCAGCCAGGATTCAACTGAGAGTGCCAGGCACACATCAGTACTACTGAGTGTGTGTACGCATGTGAGGGTACATTGAACTCATCACCCCTGTTTCTTCATCGATTGTTGTGAGGAGAATCGAACTGGAGCCACGAGAATATTAAAGTAATGGCCTGCAATAAAAGGCGAGGCATAAAAAACGATACGGGAATGTCAAAGTTGAGACGTAGGCCTCAAGGCATTCTGATTGCGGCTGCTGCCCTGTGAAAAGTATGAAAAATTATACAAAATATACTAAAATATAAAAAAAACATTGCGCAAAGTAATGCGAACAGTCGAACAATTGAAGTCGGAGCTCGGAACTCGCAGGGTTAACTCCAGGACAAGATATGACTAAGTGATTGCTGTTTGATGATTGTTGTTGATGGAAGATAAGATGACAAAGGACTTTGATTTGCGTGCTTTGAAACGGCGATGAAAAGAGATTTCCCATATGGTTAACCTTTCAGTGGTTTATGCTGCGTATGCGTAATATCAGCGGAAGCAGCGATAAAGTGACAAATTGTACACGTTTTTCACATAATTTTGAGCTGTTTGTGACATGTCTGAATTATGCAAATAATGTACGGCTTTAACGTGTTGTTATTTCTTTGATATACTTTCAAGGAAATAATTCCAGTATTTGTAATATTTTGTATTTATCAGTTAATTCCCGTTTAATCAACTAATAACGCTCAACTATGTCCTGTAAGTTTGTTGGCTGAGAAACGGAAACTTAGCTTCACTCAACTTCTCTCAGCATCTTTATAAACTTGTTTTCATCCACTTACCGGATATTTATCTTCTTGTGGAAATAAGCAGCATCCCAACCACTTAAGCCACATTTTTCTCGCCACAAAAAGTTTTATGCGTTAAAGCTCAGAGCTTAAAGTTCCTTCGTTGATGTTTTCCGCTTGACAAAACAGATTTACTGAATTTCACGCGCATAGCTGCACGTAATTATATTTTAAAATATTTAGTTTCAAAATTATACGGCATTTTTAATTCAGCATTTGTTTTCTTATTTTTATTGAGTACAATTTACATATTGAATATATTTCAATATGGACAAAGGCCACATAATATGCAAATTCAACCGCTATGCAAAATATGCGAAAAATATTTTTGCCGCATCATCAAAAATGCAGCAAATTAATAAATTTCATTAAATATCAATTTGGTGCTCTTTTGTGGCTTTCAACAAAAACAACCTGACAAAAGAAACATTAATTATGTGCCGGCTTTACATAACAGCATTAAAAATGAGAAAATAAGAAGAAGAATAACAACAACAAGACAAAATTTTCATTTCATTTTCTGTAGCAGGAAGAGAAAAATGTGTTGTGCGGACTATGTGAAGAGGTGGCTTCCACTACCCGGAAAATGGGACAACAATAAAAATAATCACAAAAACATCAACAATGTCGCATGCCGTCGTTAGCAGCCATGTGGGCTGGAACCATTGGGCGTATGATTGACATTTGTACATGCTGATGGTCTGCCCCTGTGCCGCTCCCTCTGCTGTTCACCACTGAGCGGGGTATGCACTTAAATTGTCCGTATGCATATGTGACAACAACCACAATTTTTGATAGTCCGCCCAATCTGCGAGGTCAGCGATGCAGGTCAAGCAACTGACGCCTGTCAGAAAGCTTCAACTCCCCTTCCCCGACAGTCCACAGCCCACCTGGGCGGGTAGTGCAAGGAGAGTCTGACATTTTAAGCTGACTCTGCGTTTTGGAGCGTGTCTCCTGGGCAGACCACCATAAGAACAACAACAATAACATCAATGACAACAGCATGCGGTTTTATTTCCCATCCAAACATCAGCTCCAAATTGTACAGGGAAAAGAGACAGTGCGAAAGGGCAACAAGGGAAGAGCAAGATGAGTAGCAAATCGGAGGTGTGTGCCATGTTGCAAAAAGTTTAGAGCCACAAGCCGAACAAAGTGCGGTGCTTGGAGCCAGAAGGAGTTTCATTAAAAGGCTACTGCAACAGACTGTCTCCAGTTGACTTGCTGCTGAGCTGAGCTGAAATCGGAAATTGAATGAAAGCTAGAAGGATTGACGTATCTGAAGTAGGAGTAAATGGAACTAGAAACAATTTGCATATTGAAAGCAGCTGCTGCGCTGAGCCCAACAGACAGGGCTACGCATCTGAAGTGGTAAAGTATTATCATTTATATAATTTTGGTTACAGTTTTAGAATTTTTAATCCATAAAAAAGCCAACAAATTACGGTTTCTCAACCAGAAAAAATTAATTGGCTCTTTTGTAAGTGGAACTACATAAAATTATTATCGGAAGAACCAGAACTAAAGTGGTAAATAAGTAATTTAGTATATCGAAACGGATGCTTTTCCGATTATACAAGCCTTACCCATTAATAATCAATTCGATACTCTTAGCCAGATATAAATGGAAATCAAACACGAATTTGCTCATCATAATCAAAATGAGTTTAAAACTAGCAATACTTCTTGTTGTTTTTGCTGCTCTGCCTGGTGGAAGACTTTTTGTTGCCCCAGCTGATATTAAGGATTAAAACGATGAATAAATAAAGCAAAATAAAAGTTTAATTTAGTTGAGGCTGCGGACAGACTAGATTGACTAAGATTCTGCTTGTACAACTTCATTTGTTGTCTTTTACACAAAGTACTTTCTGCATAACATAGCTACGACTAACTATTTATCTTAATCCTTTTCCCTCCACTTGTTCTGAGGGGCTGTTTTGTTTCCTTTATGTTTAACTTGTACAATGTGAAAGAATGTCAATTTATACGAAACACGTTAATAAATATTATGTATCAAAAAAGAAAATATAAATATAAACAAAAATATATTTGTAATATAAGTTAAGTAAAGAATAATAAAATTTAGAATTTACTAGCATAAGTTAGTTTTGTATATCATCTGATAAACATATATGACAAATGCTTAAAAAAAGCTTTTTATTTATTTATGCACTCTCATCAGTTGTAATAAGTCTTTTATGTTTTACTTGTTTTGTTGTTTACTGTTCACTTATGGCAACTTATTGGAAAACAACGAAATTGCAATTTACAATATAACGTATACGCACCGCATGCTGATGGCGGCGTGTGATGCGGCAAATAAATCTGCGTTCATAAATTTTATTATCCTCCCATATTTATTGTCAAAAAGGAGCAAAGAACTCTGGGGGGCTGATGAATAAATCCCTAGACAGTATTCTGATAGAGGGATGAGAAGAGAACAATCGCATACATAAAATGCTTTTACAGTATTTTATATTACTCTGCTAAATATTGTGGCTGCGTGTCCTGTGAGTCGGCCAGCAGGATTTTTAAATATTAATGTGTGCGAGGATGATAAATGCGGGAAATAAGTGCCGATTTTAGTAAAAATACACAAACATAAAACGAATTATTTTTAATGGGGATTTGCAGGTCCCAAAATACATTAAACTGAGCAAATTCTCTCACCCAGCCAATTAGCAGCAACTCCAGCCAAGTGACCAATTCAATAAATTGATAGCCCCGAGCAGAGCTGAGCTGCATTAAACATGCATTCGAAAGGACGACCCCTGCGGATATGCAACACTTTTCAAGAGACGGCAGAGAGGAGGAGAATTGCGGCTGTTGGTGCTTGTTGCGGGTTGTTGGTTGTCGGCTCCCCTGTTGCCTGTCGCCCGTTGACAGCTCTCTGCTCTCTGCTGGTGTAAATTTAATGCAATTTAAATGGAAATTTCCGGCTTTAATTTATTGAATACGCATTGCAGCACACGCTGAAGAAAGGGCAAAGTCAGGCTGCAGCTGGACAATTTCATATTTGTCACATAATTGGGACAAGGACTTTCTCCGACTGCAAACTCAAACTGAACAATGTCAAGCTCCGGGCATATAGTTTATGTGGACACTCTCAAAGTGACCCCAAGTTATGCATGGCTCCTGTTGCTGACAGACTGTAATATGTAGTGGAAACAGACATACCTTCCTGTCATCTGCTTTACTTGACTTGACGACGCGTCGTACAGATGACCTCCCCAACAAACACACACACTCTCAAACACATTTACCCAAACGCATAAGCAAATAACATTATCTGTAATTCACTCGCTTTGCTCTGTTTGCTGTGTAATGTTTTCCCCAACCAGATAAACACTCCCCTAATTTCTTGACTCCCATTATAATTGCCAAGTTATATTTACCAAGTCGTTCGTCTTGCTCGTCTAATGCATTATCCCAGTACCCCAGGCTGCAAAGAGAAAGTAAAATACAATTTAATACGATATGGAGACATGGAGTAGGCTGAAACCTCCTCCCAGGCATAAACTCTAAAAATATTTAAATGGAAAATCTGATTGTCGTGTGGTTTCTTATTTGTATAATAAAAACGTTTTATGGTAGGACCATAAAAGTCATTCTGACTGGATCGTTGGGATGACGGGCAAGAAGAAAGTTGGATGTTTTAGTTTGTTAGTTGGCAATTCTAAAGTTTTGCCATTTTGTTAGACCTTTTGAGAAATTTGGAACAGGAGCTTGTCCTTAACATGTTTTAGGTGTTTTCGCTTATTCTCGTTTCATCTCTACTGAAATTAAATTCTCTTTTCAGATAATGCAGGGTCGGTAGCTGCTTATTTTGTGGCTAAATAAATATTTACCTTGCGAATTTTTAATTTAGGACTTTTCTGTGTGGTTGTATGAGTGCGCGGGAATCACATCACACGCACAGGCGCAGGACTACGCCCACAGAAGTAACTAAATAAAAACGAGGCCAAGCTCAGAGTACAAAAAATGCTGAACAGATTTGGTGCTTGGTTCCGTGTTTACTTTTTGCTTTTTATTAATTTTCACAGAAGATTGTGACCCCACTGAATCCTTTCATCGGCAGGGAAGGCCTGTTGACATTTCTGGATGGAGCAGAACCCAGCTTATCCTCCTTCCTTCCATGGAAATAAATCCAATTGAAAAGTGTCCCACAGTATGAATAGGTTTTTATCCTGTTTCACTTGTTTGCCTGCACTTCAGTCTTGGAATCGGATTAAGTGTTTACGGTTATGTTGATGCAGTGCCTCAATTTGCATTCAAATATTCACATCCCCTTCCAGGAGAGCAAGGGTGGGAGAAGTTCGTCAAGGTGAATTCATTGCCAAGCAAATAAAGCGAAAATAAATTTCAATGCCGCGGAAATTTGATTTCCTTTGCCTGAGGCACTCAACTGAACAAAAGTCGGGCATCTTCCATTACATTCCGTTCACCTCATCCCTCAGTTAGTTGGCGTAAACAATCCGAAATAGCAACAATTTAATTGAGAATTAATGAAAATTGTTTGCCATCTGCTTTTCGTATTAACTGAATAAATTTGCGGCCTCTGATAAATTAGGTAAATAGTTAGTTGGGTATTTAATCTGTGAGAGCAGCTGCGTTACTTATGGTGCTTTGTCGACAAGACCCAAATATCTTAATAATTTTTGAAAATGTTTAAAATATGTTCTGAGGAAAATAATTTCTTTTAATATACCTAAACTTAAGTTCAGTTCGTATTCACATGTGTGTAGATATATGGTAATTGACTTTTAAATTCATTCCATGTTTGTTTACAATATACGCCCCCCACTTTCTATTTATTTGAATTCTCAACAAATTTAACTGTAAACAAAAATAAAATTTGCTGCGCACAGGCGTCAAATGGGAAAAAATCAACACGAAACAGAGCTGCCAAATATAACAAAGAAAGGAAAACAAATGTAAACAAAAGCAGGCCAACACGAAGCGCACAAATTTAAATAATTATTCAAGCCAATATTCATTACTATTCTTTCGAATGCTGCGCTTAATGTCTAAATGGGCCATAGCCGTTTGTTTGAGTTAGATGGGAACAACAGAGGTGTTTTCATTTCTGGGATCTGTGGAACAAAGTAAATGCTTCCATGAGTCAGATATATAGGTCTTGACATGTTTTTGAAACTGCATAGAATGACAAGATAAATGTGGACAGCTCTCGCTTGTCTTTCTATCTGTATCCGTCTTGTCTTGGCATATCTTAAGATTCAGCACAATCCCTTAACGTTGTAGAAATATTCAAAATAACAACGGAAGCAATTCACACAATGCAAATTTCTGAGTCAAGCTGAGCACTTCCTGCTCTTGTTATCCCTTCCCTTCCCTTAACAACTTCCTTTCATTTACGGATAAAATATGAGAAGGCACTTAGTCATTTCTCACCAGCCCTTTACTCGCTTTGCATATACGCTAAGTCTATTAAATATGATTTATACGAAACATATTTCTATCTTTGCTGTTGTTGGAAAAACTTTTCCCCCGGCACCAAATAAATTTTAAGAAACAGAACACAAATTACAGCAAACTTTACCAACAATTCCATTAATCCACATCTCGTTGGCATTTCCATGTTAAATGTTTTTCTTTTCAAAACTTTGCAATGCGCTTAGCCTGGCTTACATATTGTTTCTTTTTTGAATGGTGTTCCCCTCTCTTTGAGGTCTCCATGTGTCCAGCTAATTTTTTATTTTTAATGAGCTCGTTTCGAGCTCCCTCTTTACATTGTCTCCTCTGCTCACCTGACTTTATAATAGGCTGTAAATCGATTAGCCTCCTCTCTCTGCGCTTCTCAGGAGCTTGTAGAAAATGAAGAACAGTTTATCAAAATGCCACTCGGCTTTAAACTTGGCAAATTTGTTAGTCGCCTTATTAATGACAGCAATTTAAGTGCTCATTATTCTGTGTCCTTTGCCAAGCACTTCACACTGCAACGCCTCCGCTGCCACGCCCTCAGGAAATGATGTTGTCACCAAGTAAAATCGCTTTATATCCGCTTGGGGGGAAATGACTTGAACTCGGACTCAGTTCAGTGTCACCTGCTGTGGTTTTGTTTTGTTTTATTCCCTTTCAGCATTTCTTTCATTCTCAACTTAATACTGTGATGCTCTTGGCAAGTTTCAATTATAAACACTCTGAAATTGGCTTAGTGCGCTGCGCTTTATGACCAGGACGTGCGTGGGATTGGCATCAAGCGAAGTGAAGAATATTACCACAATAGACTATTGAGCTTACTCAAGTTGAAGTGTGCAGCAATCAAATTTGGACTGCCGATTAAGTTTAGGATGTAAGTGAGCACGAGAACGGAGTCTTGGAAAATTGGAGCATATAATATTTTCATTGAAACTCGGAGCGATTAAGTTTTTAAGATATACATTATATATTTTTAAAGTACAGGGTAAATGAGTCTTCAAAAAGTTTGAACAATACACATACATCCCTAGTTGACCGTAAAAAGTTTTAGTGCGCTGAAGTGGCAGCTAAAAAATAAGAAACAAAACATCAACAACAATAAAAATAAAAAAAAAAACATAGCATGAGGCATAAACAAACAATGCAAAAACTGAAACACAACAAATTGTAAACAAGCTGCAAAAGTTTTGTAATTGGGCAATGCGAGAAAACTGGCAACAGGAACAGGATGTATATGTAGGGATTAAAAGGAGGGAGGATGGTCGAAGGAAAAGTCAAAATGAAAAATGTTTGAGTTTGCTTGTATTGGCTTTGGAACTGCACATGCAACACGAGAAGCAAACTAGTTGAACTATCAGATGCCAGAAGGGACAACAATTATATACATACAAACAAAAGGCAGCAAGTACAAAGTCCTTTCGAAAAAGTCTTTAAGTACTCTCTACAATGAGTAGTTTGAAATGTATATGTTTGGCTCCAGCACATACGAATTTAATGCTTTGTTTTAATGACCTTCTCTTCTCATCCCTATCGCCTGACCACTTCAACCATATTTCTGGTTGAGCAAAATTAATGAGCTCGACTAAGGCTGGAACAGAGACTGAGGCAAAGACAGAATTTGAAGCAAAGGCAGCTGCTTCTGTGGTTTGTTTGAAGTGGTCTGGCAAAATGAACTTGTTAGGGATTGTCCGGTTAGTTGACTGTGCAAACTCAAAGTGGGACAAATGGACCACACTAAAATGATAAATGCCTCTGGACTTAGAATAATTTGTGTGGAATTGTGGAAGATAATAATGTTATGGATATACATATGGTAAGAGGTCTTTGCATAAAGAACGCACAAATTGCAGCTAAACTGAACAGAAGAAAAAAAGAAGAAGCAGACATCATTACAGAAAATAGCAAGCTGTCGATAGCAGGCAAACAAATATGGTGAAAATTACATTTGAGTTTCTTTATTCCCCTTCGCTCGTGGATGGGAGAAAAAACAACACGGAAACGAGCAAAAGGCTCAAATGTTTTCAATCGGGCTGCACTTGTTCTCAATGATTGTGAGAAAATCGATAAATTGCAATAAACTTAGGTCACAAAGCAAAAAAAACTCAACTTGAACTCGTTTTATGACTGGAGACAATAATATAGAGTTTTTATATTATTGCAATTCTATTTTTAGTTTAATTCAAATTTTTCCCTTAAATTCGCAGATTTAACCATTCTCTGTGACTAATCTTCGTATCAAAACTCAATCAGAAATGGTTTGAACAGTCTCTTAAATCCAACACGATTCACATTCCGATTGCCAGCGACAGAAAACTGAAAACGTTTGCCAATTTGTATGCAATTTCCATGAAAAGGCGTAGATACAAAAACTCGAATCGCCGACAACAGTGTGCAGTGCACGTGGTTCAAGTGTCAAAGGGTTGTGGGGAGTGTGGGGAGTGTGCAGAGAGTAGGTTGTGATTGCCATTCACTAAGCTAGTCGGTGGGCCTTTTTTGTAGCTAGCACGCACAATTAAGCGACTGAAAACACATCAAACAAAGCGATGAGCGACGGAAAATGTGAGGAAATTGCAATAGAAGAGTTCAGACAGGAAGCATCACGAATCACGGCTGCGTATACGTAATTTCCGGCGCTCTTTTTTCAACTGGTCTGCGATGGTCTCTGATGCCGGTAGGTGAGCAGCAAATGGGGATGAAGTCTATAAGCTGGCTTGGAAAGTATTCAATGGCGTGTGCTAAGCATTAAAGCAACCTAAAGACAATGGGTAGGAGGAGGGAAGACAAATAACCCACAATGAATACAGGCAGCAGCTGCATCATGCATCACGTATCCTGCAACAGCCACAAAAACCAACAACACAAAAAAAAGCCGCAGTGAAAAATTGAATTTTGTATTCACTTGCGTGTGGGATCCTAACACAATTGATGAAGTGCATCACACGCGAAACCTCATCCAGACAGGCAGTGCATGAGTATTATACACTCATCCAAGAGTCGCTCCCCCACAGTGGAGCACCCCAAAGATTCACTTGCAACAACGAAACACGCTATTTTGCACGGCATCTATTTTTTATGTTTGTGTAGGTCGTGGAGGAGAGAACTGGGGGAAAGCGAATGGAGAGGGGACTGAGTCGAGTGTTCACCTAATGCGCGAGCAGCAGCTGCTTATCGGAACACATCATGTACACGTTATTTGCTTCCCTTTCGTCCTTTAGATCCTTCCTCTCCCTCTAGCATAGCCTACCATTTGTTTGGCCCGCTTTTCGTCCTCTGTTTGTTCTACAGCTTTGCTTGTTGATATTACTGCAGATACAACACCGAAACAGAAGCTGAGAAACATACCCTGACCCTATGTTGCTTTTGTTTATTTGTTTGTTTTTTCTAGTGAAAAGCTAACATTTCTTGTTGGCGAAAATTGCAACATCTTTGACACCATTGTAATTTAGAAGAAAAATATGTGAAAATGTATATCTGAATGGCTTACATTTGTTGCAGTTGCTCTCAACTCGTCGACTTTCCACTTTTCGTTTGCTCAATAAATTCAGCATCTGCCCTGTATGGAATTTCCAATTTCTCAATTCTCTGATGTATTTTTTGTCTCGTGATTCTCTCCATCCTTCATTTTCTGACAACGTAACAAACAAGCAAACGCAAGTTCTCATTGTGTCAGTGGATTCTGCCTCTCGCCTGTTGCATGAACACGCAGAAAGGTCAAATGTCATCATGTTAACTACGAAAGACAATTTACGCTCAAAGTGAA
This sequence comes from Drosophila maculinotata, assembly GCA_035045305.1. Classification (NCBI taxonomy): domain Eukaryota; kingdom Metazoa; phylum Arthropoda; class Insecta; order Diptera; family Drosophilidae; genus Drosophila; species Drosophila maculinotata. The sequence goes on along the minus strand of JAWNPD010000649.1, from coordinate 1,083,629 downwards.
TGTTCGAATAGGATTAAAGTTGAGAAACAATATTAATTGTATTAGGCCATAAATCACAAATTGTTCTAAATGACCGTTCTCTTGCAATCATCACATACTTATTCAGGTTTCTGTTGTGCCACCATATAACATGATTTAATTTAATTTGCGATCTCTTGAGTGGGTTTATTAGGTAAATTTACACATATAAGCAAACATATTAACTAGAGATATATGCAAGAATGACCCAAGAAAATATTGGAAGAAACTTTGTGGGTCAAGCAAAGAAAAACAGTGACAACGAGAAAGAAAAAGAGAAAAACGAAGACGATGTCGATTTCGATTAGCCTCAGCAACACGTACTAAATTTTTATTGAATTGGACGCGGGGCAACAAAGATGAAAGGAAGAGAGAACAAAAGCCAAAGCAACAACGTAGCTAAAAACTATTAACAAAGCAAACAAAACAAACAAAGTCAAACAAAAGCTACACACAAACTGTAGCCTGCCACACACGCATACAGGGAGACACTTGACTGTGTGCAAAGACAATGAGTAAAGACAAAGGAAACGCAAACAGAAGAAGTGAAATACAACAAAAAAATGTAATCATCTTGCTATTGAGAATATACGACTAGGTGACACTCTATAAATTGTAGCTTTAAGCCAAAACGGAAAATTTCTTCTGAAAATAGTCATGAGATAAATTTAAATCATATTAACTCACTCCTTAAAATTCGAATAGAGTGCAACAGCAGCAAACTTAAATACGCCCACGTAGGCAGGACTGCAAATCTGAAACAATTTGTTGAAACATTTCATGTTGTTGAACTGCTGCCCATTCCGTTCCATTCCATCTGTGGCATTCTCAATGTTATGCCATATTTCTTGTGCTACCTCCCACTCCGCATGGAGCATGTCAATTGCATCATTAATAATGGAATTTGCTGGTCTACTCCATACACGGTCCAGTTGCCTGGCCATACATTAGGATACGTGCCGAAGTCTGCCTCCCGATTGTTGAGTAATGGCTCGCACATACGCCAAGAGTCTTGAAGACAATGAACTCCAAGTGAGCACACTGGAGAAGGAGCTTAATCGACAGAGCTGCCCGAGTGGAGAAACTTTGGTTGTGCCTGCCCTCATCCTATAAGTACTCAAGAACGTGAGAAAGTGAGAACGTGATCTGCATTCCAACAGCTCACCTTTCTGTTGACCCTTTTACCACATTGCGTATACGCAATTTTTCAATTTGCTGCAATATAATTGATTTTTATATATTTGATTTGCTTATACTCGTAAACACTTACACTGCTCAATTTAACAAATTGTCAGCTCTTCAGCGACTGCAAAAATGATTCCCCCTCGAAAAAGTCTGCTGACGACGCGCTACAATTTACAGGTAACCACAGCAATGCAAAAAAAAATAACAAAATTTATGCGTCGCTTCTCAAGCGTACTATATTTTCTCGTTAATAACAGAAAATTTACGCTTTATGGTGCCAGACACACATGTACCCCTTCCCACCACTCTCCACCATTCCTACACTCCCTTTTCTACTGACTGGGCCAGTTTGGAGCATGCAAAGGCCATAAATATGTTGATGTTTGTTACGGTTAAGAACCTGCAATGTCTGGTAGTGTGTGTGTGGTGTGTGAGCTACACATCCTAATTACATTTTAATGCCCAGACATTTTGTACTTTTTATGCTAGACCTTTAAGGGGATATCCTTCCCATTTCTCATCTGACGACTTATTTTCACAGCTGCCCTTAAATGGGTCGCTTAACCGACTTCAACAGGATACTAACTAATTTAGATAGCATTATTAGTGTTATAAATAAATCTCGAATAAAAACTGATTGAGTTAATATTAAGGGCATATGAATGAAAATTAGTATATTTAACTAAAACAAACTCAGCATTCCCACGTTATTATCTTGATTTCTTGACAGTTACGAATAAGTTCTCAATATTTGAAATTTGAGCTTATCCGATTTGGATAGGAAGACACAATCAACAGCTGCGGGATGTGCTCGTACTTAGTAAGGAGTATCCTATTTAAGAATGGATTTAAATCAGTTGAGTGCACGAGCTGCTCTCAATTTTCCGTTTCAATGCCGGAGGCAACAGCAACAGCAACAACAATGATCAAACAAACAGCAGGCTGTAAAATTGGAAAACTTTGCTCTGGAATACAAATGAAGCGTCTTAGTTGTGGCTACCCCACCCTGTCCTCTTTAGCCACACCCCTAGCGGTTCCGCTACGACCAGTCAACAATTGTCCTCTTAGCAGCCAATAAGCCGCACCCAAAATCATTGTGAGAAAGTGTGCACTGAGGAACTAATGGGATGACAGTCTGGCATAGACTTTTATTGGGGCCCGAGATTGCCGCAACAGCCGGTGAGGAGCAGACTTTGGGGACGTAATTGTAATTGTGAGGGAAATAGTTGTTATTGTAATTGTACTTGTAGTTGGAATGGGATCAAGAAATGCGATGGCAGTTGGCGCTTTTCCAAATAGGCCCCTCAACTGGCGTATTGCGCCTGTTGGTAATAGTTGCAAACTTTTCAGCTCCAGTCTGAATTTCCATTAAAGTCGAACCATTTTAATATTTAAAATATCATTCGCAAAGCGAAAATAGTGCAGTCCACAATTTTACGACCAGGATGAATAATTCAGCAGGCGACAATAATAATAGTTAGGATATGCCTTGCCAGCTCCCGTCTATCAGCTCACCGAACCCAGTATCCTGTACCCAGGCGATAGGCGGTAGGTGGTAGGCAGCCCAACGAGGCTTAAGTGCTTTCCATGTGAAAATCCACTGAAAACACACACGCTAACTCAAGCGGAGTCAGTAGTTGGTGTTGAGAAGAAGTCATTGACGACACTTTCATGGACTTGGACTGAACATTGGCATTGGCTGGATTTGAATGAGGTGGCAGCGAAAAGTCTAGTGGGGTTGAGGGGATCGCTGCAAGGCGGCATTAAATATGCAAATTAAAGTGCAGCCAGGTGAGCAGTTGGGACCCGACTCAGATCCAGACCTAGGCTCAGGTGAGATTCTCACGAATGTTAATTCTCTGGCTCAAGTTGAAGGCGCCCTGAGGAAGTATGCAAACGTTTATATCAAGCCGAAACTTTAATTCGCACAAGCGTCATTCGCATTTTACGAATGTTGCGCATACGCCACGTGTGCTCAAGGACAAAATAAGCCAAATATGTGTGTGCTTGAGTATGTGTGTGTGTGTGTGTATGTGTGTGTGTGCGGTAGAAGCCATAAATTGTGCTGGCTGAGGCACGTCGAAATTCAAATTTACTTCGTTGGCGTACAAATTTTTCGTATGACTTTCGCCAGCTGGCTAAAGGCAAAGGATAAATTCGCAGAGGAGACCACAAATATTCCCCATCCGGCTGTTGCCTGTTGTATTTGTTTTCATGAAATGCAAATTTATAAGCAGAAAACTTGAATTGAGTTATAGGGAAAACAGAGTAAACGAAAACATCATAATAAATATGACAAAGCAGGCGGGCAAAAGAACAAATGATATGCATGAGTTTTGCGAGTGATAGCCAAGTCTGAAAAAGAAGAGTTTGGACCTAGACTGTAGAGCGATAAAAATTGGAGACCAAAAGTCCTTGTAGAATGCTGAATACAAAACATTTAAGCTGAAATTCTATAGTTAGTACAATGAAACGTAAAAAAATATTATAACCTTAAGTTCTAGAACTTCTTAGTTACTCATTAACTAGTAAAATATTAATTAATTTTACTTAACAGATTTATATTTTACGCCTCTGCCCAGCCTTTAATATTCCTACAATGTTGAACTTCTTAAAAATTCCATACAATATCGTAATTTTGTGAGTCAAGGGCCAGACAAAGAAGGGTCTCTGACCTCGAGGAGCAAGGAATGAGCCTGTTAGCGTAGCTGCTTTTAATATCCCAAGAGTGTAAAAATTATGACAATGAGTCTCGTCTGCGGTATTATCAAACCTAACTCCCCCTCCCATTTTTCTTTTGGTGTCCTGATTCTCATTTTTGGACAGCCAAAAATGTCGTTGCCATCAGTTCCAGCTTAGGGGATGTCTCGCATTATGTCTGTGAGAGGGGCACGGTGATGATTTTTTCTTGGCGAACTCAAATTTACAATTTAACATGAATCAGAATTAAGCCTATTAATTATACATACATAATCACCATGCTTTTTATCTGTGGCAAGAGTCCCTGCTGAATAGCTAAATAGAACTGAAAGTCACCTGGCCAACCTGTTGGCTCATTCTATCTTTTATCTGATTATCCTCCGGCAAATCCGTTTATTGTATGCCCCTCTGAGTCCAATTGAAATCAGAAAGCCTCCTGTCACTTCCCAAAGCCATTCACAATTCACGTTTCACAACAGAAAAGAGGCAACAGAATGGAAGACTTTCGCACATTGGGCATAAATGCAATACAATCTTTTATGTGAATGTGAAAAGATTAAGTGAAAGGTTTTCATATTCAACCTGACACTGAAAAATGATTTCAATTTCTCACCTCACCCCTCGCAGGACTCTCTTCGCTCAACATGAAAATCCAATTGATGTTGAGATGTTTTCTGGGAAAAACTCACACCGTTCTCACACCTGATTTTGACTTGAGTTGAAAATCCTGTTCACAGCTGTTCCACCTAATTCTGACTCTCTCTTTCTCTCTCTCTCTCTCTCTCTCTCGTTCTCTCTCTCTCTCTTTGAGGAAGTCTGTCAGTTGCGATTGCCTTACGAGTGGCGAAGTTTCTCTGATTCTCATCCCTTTTATTTTCAAGCTTTCAGCTTTTTCATCAGCTACTGGGAATGAATTGTATTTTTCGTTTCAAATTCGCATCAATTTCCAAATCTGGTTTTTCGTTTCCTACCTGTTTGGGTGTTGTGGTGGTTTCGAGTATGGACTGTTCGGTGGGGCAATGGAAATAGCATGTTTGTGAACTGTTTTTCATGAGCGAAGAAAGGGAAAGGGGTGTTCAAATTGTTTTGCAGTTTAAATCGCCTGCTATCAATCCTCAAATTGCAGGCTGTTAAAATGATAAACGCTCCGTTGGCTTCATAGACTTCTATTCAGTTTAAACCACCTGACTGTGGGTGGGTAAGAGAAAGGTTGATGGTCTCTCAATCATTGTGGTCGATGAAGCACTGAGACAACTGAAAGGTTTCAAATTAGTAAGCTTTTATCTCATATCTTTGAACAGTAAAGTTCATAGTTAGAAATAATTTGATAAATCAATTTCATGTACTTTAAAATCAAAAACTGTTACGGGAAGTTCAGAGGTCAGACAAAATTCTATTTTATTTGATACAGCTATTTCTGGGATATCTGGCCAATTCAAAACACCTGAATGTACGTCAAGTGAAAACAACAAGAAATGTTTACACAAATTGGAATTGTTTACATCAGCGTACGTAAAAATAAGAAATAATGTTATTTCTGGAATGCAATCAAGTACACACAAGATTCATATGTATGAGGATTATTTGCTTGATTTACTCAACTACCATCCACTCAATTAATATTTCCACTTTGTATCTGTATCTGCAAATTGATTATACGCCCTGCTGGACCTTTTCATTTTTCTCCAGTGTTTTCTCTTCTCATTTTAATTCTGTTTGTTTTCCAATTTGCGTTGTCAGCAGCAACAAAGCGAGTGTCGAAATGTCAGTCGTGCAAATGTTTATCATCAACTGCTGCGGGCTGTGTATTCTAATGTTTGCTTGTTTGTTGAGCTCCTATTTGAATGTGGCCAACAGCAGCAAAAACTGCAGCAACTGACTAATTGGCTAATAGACGTGAGTTTATTCAAATTGGTAATAAGGGTCAAAGATAAACATTTTAAATTTCATCCTTAAGTCACACAATACAAAAGAAGATATGAGGCAGAGTCAAGATTGCAAAGCGTGTCCCACATAGAATGCCACTGACTGACAGAATGACAGAATGACAAACTGACACTCTGACATTCACACAAGTCCTTCTGCAGCTCCATCCCGAGGCTGACACTGAGCAATGTGCGCAAGTGTCGGGCCAACATGTCCTTTAGAGTATGCAAGGCGAATGTGCCCTCTATGCTGCCCACTCCCTGCTGTTTCCTTGAGCAACAACACAGCGACAACATCATCATTACGCAGCAGCCTCAGACACTTGGCATGCAGCTGCGCTTGAGACGCCCCCATTTGTTTCTTTTTCATCTGGCGGAAGCGATTGAACCACAAAATGGCGGAGCATTTTCCGCAATGACGGGCAAATACTGATAGTCAAATCAGACTCGTTGCACGTCACGCGATTTGCCTGGCTTGTTGTTAATGATGATGACAGCACAGCAAAAGGTGTTTGCCTCTTTGCGTTGTTTGTATTGTTTGTGTTGTTTGTGTTGTTTGTGTTGTTGTTGTTGTCGACAACAACTACTTGGCCAAGATGACATTTTCAGCGCTCGTCTGTGGCCATATCAACGCGTCGACATATGTCACCCAGGGAGACTCTTCTCTTCTCTATCTTCACATGCGACTCACTGCGAAGTTTGTGCCACATGTGGCATGTGGAACCGCAGGAGGCGACACGTGTTTGTCAGCGTGTCAAGCGGTCGAGTGCACAGCAGGAGTGCAAAATATACATAGATATAATACCTACTATATGACGTGGATTGCGGAATGTGAAAGCCCCTGAAATTTTTTGAAATATGTTAACAAATTGTCACAGATACTCCGTGTTCGTGCTTTACTGCTTTGATATGGGTTCGTCTGTGTGATAGGCATGACAGATGGTAGATAAAGCAAAAGGGCTTTATTACTTCAGGTGATTATTTTGAGTAAGCTGTAAGGACATTTTTGTTAGTCTAAGTATATTTTAATAAGTGAGCAAATCTGTGACATTTGGTCTGTTCACAAATTAAGTTGATGAAATGATAAATTTGCATTTAAATTTTATACAAATACAACATTTATAATTTTTCATATTTATTACATATGTTGCTACAAAATAAATTCAACAGAATACATATGGAATAACAATACAAGCAAACACAATTAAAAGAGCTGACATGAAATAATTTCATATCCTGCAGCGAATCTCGAAATGTTGAGCTGTCATTTTTGGGGCTTTTAATGCTACGCTCGTATAATATAATGTACATTTGAGCAAATGTATTCTTTATTATGTCCAAATGTGTGTGTAATTATCCTGAACATAGACACGTAACGAGCAGGCGGCAGCTCTCTCCCTTTACACAGGACAATAACATGCACAGTGACCGCAAATGGACAACGCGCGATTTAAGTGCCACAGAATTGCCCCAACAATTATTATGATGGTGGATAAACGTCACACACACACATCAGGTCACGCACAGACACACTCTTACAAAGAAAGGCAGAAAACGTGCCGTTGCCTTATATTCGTCTGTGTGTGTGCACACATTGCGTATACGTAATGTGCATGTACGGCTTAGTTTTAATGTAATGTGACTTGGCTTAAACGAAACTCAGCATTTGCTGCTAAGCCATATCCAGCTCTTTGTGGGCATGGTTCCAGTGTGTAGGCGTGTAATGTACCTGGTTTTCATACCCATATGGTAATATTCCTGCAGCCTTTTTAAACTGGCTTTTGCTGTTTCTGTGTTGCATTGTTTATTACGATTTTATTATTATTTTTTCAGTCCTATTTCATTGTTTCGACGTAGTCAAGACAAACAATACACATATGAACTCATCTCCTTAAACGTACTGATGAATTGACAGATAATTAAATATGCCAAAATGCCAACTGATGGCTGACGGCTGAGCGCAACGCAACATTCTGCATGTGGGTGAACGGTTTTAAGGTTGAATGACAGTTGGACACATTGGCAGCATGACAGCCCAACTGGCACAGCAAAAGACAGAAACAGAGAGCGAGAGGGAGAGGGAGAGGGAGAGGAAGAGCCATAGCAAAAGAGGAAAGAGGAAGGGAGACCGGATAGCTAGGGATTTGTGTACACAACGAGATTTGCATATTGATTCATATGGCAATTGCTTGCAAATGAATTGCTTTCAATACAAATTTGCGACAGCTGCGAATGCTGATTGATTTCCAGGATTTCCAGCGATTAATACTGTGAGCTGTTTAGCCGTAATCACTGCTATATAGTTAGTGTCCTTTCATTGAAATTTGTACCTATTTTAAGCTGTATGTTATGTGCTAACAACATAAGCTTAAATTAAATCTAAAATCTAGAATACGCTAATTGTTTTTGAGGTAAGCTGTTAGGAATAATTATAATTATGTAGGGTATAGCAATCGCTTAATACGAAAACTAAAATACTCACTTGTCAGTCGTTTATGTAGATTTAATCATATAATTGCTGTTTGTATTTTTTAACTGTAGCCAGTTGGATTATTAATGTTTTTCTTATTTGTGTTTTTTTTCTTGATTATTGTTTAAAATGTTGCTGCTCTGCTTATGTGCTATAACTTAGCATTAACTTTAACTGGTACACAGTCTGCTTTGAAGAATCAACATGATATTAAAGCAACTATAGATTAAAATATTAGTGCACATATAGCCATTTAATTATGAGCCCGAGAAGCGGCTCTGAGAGTTGCAGCCTTTGCCGGTCGAATAATTTTAGCATTTAATTAAAAATTGCTCATACGCCATGTGGCGCCCTTACAAACAGAGCCGTTAAGTAGGTTAAATTCATATGCGCATAATTGTGAGTTAAAATCCTTTTCATGTGCTACCGGCGCGACCGTTTCGACCGCTGGACTCCACTTACAGGATGTCAAATGCGAGGGAGCCAAGCGAAAAAAAAGGCACAACACGAACAACAAAGCACGCAATTGTATTATTTGTGTTTGGGTAAAAGGAGTAAATGCAAATTGTTAATTTCACTAAAAAAAAAACAACAGCAAGCACAAAATAGCTACTATAAAATGCCTTTCACTTTTGTCACCATATAACGAACTGAGCTGCAATCCTCATAACATTTGTATACCCTTGCGAAGGGTAATATCCATACGCCACGATATTGACACATTGCGAAGAGCAAAAACGAGCTAATAAATTTGGAACAACAAAAACGTTTTTTTGTGTATTGTATATAACTGAGTTCTACATTTTTTTGTCAGTAGAATCCAATCAATGTACTATGAAACTGGCAAACATAAATATAATATTAAAACAATTGAGGATTTTATTTAATGACAAGGGTATTTAATCTTCGGAGTATAACCAAATATGTTGTTTTTTGTATTACTCCACATGGCCCAAACAACAAGTCATTGCTTTTATTGTTATTGCATGTAGTATACGCCAAACGCATGTACATCACAGCACAAACACTAACACAACACCCACGCACATCTAGTCACACACACACACACACACGCACACCCACAGTTCGATGCCTTCTTATTTATTGGCTCACTTCGATTTTTGCTATTTTTACGCGCCTTTGACACAGGCCAAACAAACATTCATTAGAATGCCGGATGGTTGTTATTTGTTTTTGTTGCTTTTGCTATTGTTGTTGTTATTGTTCTTATTGTTGCTGTGGCTCTTGCTATGCTTACGTTAAACGCGTCTCACGTTACGTTTGTCCGTTCGACAGCGTTTCGTTGCGTTGTGCACAAAAGCCGGAAAATAACTGAAAGCTCTCATGCAGTGGCTAACGGGAAAATGCTCGGGACGACATAAGCAGAGACCGAGGCAGAGGCAGAGGCAGAAGCAGCGGCAGCGGCAGCGACTAAAGCAGCGCTGCTTTCGATTGATGTTTGACGTTTGCGGAGTGTGCGCAGTTCAATCAAAACAAATTTAACACTCATGTCGTGCTTTGGGCTCTAAATTGGACGTCACTGCAATTAGAAAAAAATTTATCATAATATAAATAGATGTTGATAAAATGGGAAAAGATACGTGAATAGTTAAATTGTATATTTGTTTGATTATAATAAGATCTTATAATATAAAACTTATGGATTTTATAATTTTTGTAGTATTCTAATAATTTATAAAAATAATTAGACAAGCAATTTACTTAAGTGAATATTAAGCTACTAGTTGTTATATATGTTCTTATATCCACGAAAAACCGACCAGGATATAAGTTTTTCAATTGATATCCGTAAAACTCATTTTGTATTCGGAGATCAAAGATAAAAATGTAAACAAAATCCTTGTACTATGCACAATCCAACCCAAACTGAATTATAGTAAATAAAATTTTAAAAACATATTTTTTTTATTTATAACATTTTCAGTTTGCATTCCATTTTTGCATTCGATTGAAAAATTTATATATGCTTTTCAGCTTGGCTTGGTTTATATATGCATTTCATTCGATTTGCATTCGGCTAGCCAGCTGTCGTTTTCGTTTTCGAAAGGAACTATTCCATGAATGTTTTGCAAAACATATGCATAGACTATTATTAGTTCAATTTTGCCAAAGACAAGCGAATTTTTTCTGTTATTTTGGAGTGATTTTTTACTGAAAACGAACCATTTCAGTATGACTTTATCAATAGTTTTTCATACTAATTTTGACACCCACATTCAATAAAAAAAAACAATTTCAAGATTCTAAGACAGATTCTAAGATTGTAACAGAGAGCGAACACGAACTATCTGTGACAATTTGTTAACATATTTCATTCCACATAATATAGTAGGTATTACATATATGTATATCTTGCACTCCTGTTCTGCACTCGACCGCTTGACACGCTGACAAACACGTGTCGCCTCCTGCGGTTCCACATGCCACATGTGGCACAAACTTCGCAGTGAGTCGCATGTGAAGATAGAGAAGAGAAGAGTCTCCCTGGGTGACATATGTCGACGCGTTGATATGGCCACAGACGAGCGCTGAAAATGTCATCTTGGCCAAGTAGTTGTTGTCGACAACAACAACAACAACACAAACAACACAAACAATACAAACAACGCAAAGAGGCAAACACCTTTTGCTGTGCTGTCATCATCATTAACAACAAGCCAGGCAAATCGCGTGACGTGCAACGAGTCTGATTTGACTATCAGTATTTGCCCGTCATTGCGGAAAATGCTCCGCCATTTTGTGGTTCAATCGCTTCCGCCAGATGAAAAAGAAACAAATGGGGGCGTCTCAAGCGCAGCTGCATGCCAAGTGTCTGAGGCTGCTGCGTAATGATGATGTTGTCGCTGTGTTGTTGCTCAAGGAAACAGCAGGGAGTGGGCAGCATAGAGGGCACATTCGCCTTGCATACTCCAAAGGACATGTTGGCCCGACACTTGCGCACATTGCTCAGTGTCAGCCTAGGGATGGAGCTGCAGAAGGACTTGTGTGAATGTCAGAGTGTCAGTTTGTCATTCTGTCATTCTGTCAGTCAGTGGCATTCTATGTGGGACACGCTTTGCAATCTTGACTCTGCCTCATATCTTCTTTTGTATTGTGTGACTTAAGGATGAAATTTAAAATGTTTATCTTTGACCCTTATTACCAATTTGAATAAACTCACGTCTATTAGCCAATTAGTCAGTTGCTGCAGTTTTTGCTGCTGTTGGCCACATTCAAATAGGAGCTCAACAAACAAGCAAACATTAGAATACACAGCCCGCAGCAGTTGATGATAAACATTTGCACGACTGACATTTCGACACTCGCATTGTTGCTACTGACAACGCAAATTGGAAAACAAACAGAATTAAAATGAGAAGAGAAAACACTAGAGAAAAATGAAAAGGTCCAGCAGGGCGTATAATCAATTTGCAGATACAGATACAAAGTGGAAATATTAATTGAGTGGATGGTAGTTGAGTAAATCAAGCAAATAATCCTCATACATATGAATCTTGTGTGTACTTGATTGCATTCCAGAAATAACATTATTTCTTATTTTTACGTACGCTGATGTAAACAATTCCAATTTGTGTAAACATTTCTTGTTGTTTTCACTTGACGTACATTCAGGTGTTTTGAATTGGCCAGATATCCCAGAAATAGCTGTATCAAATAAAATAGAATTTTGTCTGACCTCTGAACTTCCCGTAACAGTTTTGATTTTAAAGTACATGAAATTGATTTATCAAATTATTTCTAACTATGAACTTTACTGTTTAAAGGTATGAGATAAAAGCTTACTAATTTGAAACCTTTCAGTTGTCTCAGTGCTTCATCGAGACCAATGATTGAGAGACCATCAACCTTTCTCTTACCCACCCACAGTCAGGTGGTTTAAACTGAATAGAAGTCTATGAACCCAACGGAGCGTTTATCATTTTAACAGCCTGCAATTTGAGGATTGATAGCAGGCGATTTAAACTGCAAAACAATTTGAACACCCCTTTCCCTTTCTTCGCTCATGAAAAACAGTTCACAAACATGCTATTTCCATTGCCCCACCGAACAGTCCATACTCGAAACCACCACAACACCCAAACAGGTAGGAAACGAAAAACCAGATTTGGAAATTGATGCGAATTTGAAACGAAAAATACAATTCATTCCCAGTAGCTGATGAAAAAGCTGAAAGCTTGAAAATAAAAGGGATGAGAATCAGAGAAACTTCGCCACTCGTAAGGCAATCGCAACTGACAGACTTCCTCAAAGAGAGAGAGAGAGAACGAGAGAGAGAGAGAGAGAGAGAGAAAGAGAGAGTCAGAATTAGGTGGAACAGCTGTGAACAGGATTTTCAACTCAAGTCAAAATCAGGTGTGAGAACGGTGTGAGTTTTTCCCAGAAAACATCTCAACATCAATTGGATTTTCATGTTGAGCGAAGAGAGTCCTGCGAGGGGTGAGGTGAGAAATTGAAATCATTTTTCAGTGTCAGGTTGAATATGAAAACCTTTCACTTAATCTTTTCACATTCACATAAAAGATTGTATTGCATTTATGCCCAATGTGCGAAAGTCTTCCATTCTGTTGCCTCTTTTCTGTTGTGAAACGTGAATTGTGAATGGCTTTGGGAAGTGACAGGATTTCAATTGGACTCAGAGGGGCATACAATAAACGGATTTGCCGGAGGATAATCAGATAAAAGATAGAATGAGCCAACAGGTTGGCCAGGTGACTTTCAGTTCTATTTAGCTATTCAGCAGGGACTCTTGCCACAGATAAAAAACATGGTGATTATGTATGTATAATTAATAGGCTTAATTCTGATTCATGTTAAATTGTAAATTTGAGTTCGCCAAGAAAAAATCATCACCGTGCCCCTCTCACAGACATAATGCGAGACATCCCCTAAGCTGGAACTGATGGCAACGACATTTTTGGCTGTCCAAAAATGAGAATCAGGACACCAAAAGAAAAATGGGAGGGGGAGTTAGGTTTGATAATACCGCAGACGAGACTCATTGTCATCACTTTTACACTCTTGGGATATTAAAAGCAGCTACACTAACAGGCTCATTCCTTGCTCCTCGAGGTCAGAGACCCTTCTTTGTCTGGCCCTTGACTCACAAAATTACGATATTGTATGGAATTTTTAAGAAGTTCAACATTGTAGGAATATTAAAGGCTGGGCAGAGGCGTAAAATATAAATCTGTTAAGTAAAATTAATTAATATTTTACTAATTAAGTAACTAAGAAGTTCTAGAACTTAAGGTTATAATATTTTTTTACGTTTCATTGTACTAACTATAGAATTTCAGCTTAAATGTTTTGTATTCAGCATTCTACAAGGACTTTTGGTCTCCAATTTTTATCGCTCTACAGTCTAGGTCCAAACTCTTCTTTTTCAGACTTGGCTATCACTCGCAAAACTCATGCATATCATTTGTTCTTTTGCCCGCCTGCTTTGTCATATTTATTATGATGTTTTCGTTTACTCTGTTTTCCCTATAACTCAATTCAAGTTTTCTGCTTATAAATTTGCATTTCATGAAAACAAATACAACAGGCAACAGCCGGATGGGGAATATTTGTGGTCTCCTCTGCGAATTTATCCTTTGCCTTTAGCCAGCTGGCGAAAGTCATACGAAAAATTTGTACGCCAACGAAGTAAATTTGAATTTCGACGTGCCTCAGCCAGCACAATTTATGGCTTCTACCGCACACACACACATACACACACACACACACATACTCAAGCACACACATATTTGGCTTATTTTGTCCTTGAGCACACGTGGCGTATGCGCAACATTCGCAAAATGCGAATGACGCTTGTGCGAATTAAAGTTTCGGCTTGATATAAACGTTTGCATACTTCCTCAGGGCGCCTTCAACTTGAGCCAGAGAATTAACATTCGTGAGAATCTCACCTGAGCCTAGGTCTGGATCTGAGTCGGGTCCCAACTGCTCACCTGGCTGCACTTTAATTTGCATATTTAATGCCTCCTTGCAGCGATCCCCTCAACCCCACTAGACTTTTCGCTGCCACCTCATTCAAATCCAGCCAATGCCAATGCTCAGTCCAAGTCCATGAAAGTGTCGTCAATGACTTCTTCCCAACACCAACTACTGACTCCGCTTGAGTTAGCGTGTGTGTTTTCAGTGGATTTTCACATGGAAAGCACTTAAGCCTCGTTGGGCTGCCTACCACCTACCGCCTATCGCCTGGGTACAGGATACTGGGTTCGGTGAGCTGATAGACGGGAGCTGGCAAGGCATATCCTAACTATTATTATTGTCGCCTGCTGAATTATTCATCCTGGTCGTAAAATTGTGGACTGCACTATTTTCGCTTTGCGAATGATATTTTAAATATTAAAATGGTTCGACTTTAATGGAAATTCAGACTGGAGCTGAAAAGTTTGCAACTATTACCAACAGGCGCAATACGCCAGTTGAGGGGCCTATTTGGAAAAGCGCCAACTGCCATCGCATTTCTTGATCCCATTCCAACTACAAGTACAACTACAATAACAACTATTTCCCTCACAATTACAATTACGTCCCCAAAGTCTGCTCCTCACCGGCTGTTGCGGCAATCTCGGGCCCCAATAAAAGTCTATGCCAGACTGTCATCCCATTAGTTCCTCAGTGCACACTTTCTCACAATGATTTTGGGTGCGGCTTATTGGCTGCTAAGAGGACAATTGTTGACTGGTCGTAGCGGAACCGGGAGGGGTGTGGCTAAAGAGGGCAGGGTGGGGTAGCCACAATTTAGACGCTTCATTTGTATTCCAGAGCAAAGTTTTCCAATTTTACAGCCTGCTGTTTGTTTGATCATTGTTGTTGCTGTTGCTGTTGCCTCCGGCATTGAAACGGAAAATTAGGAGCAGCTCGTGCACTCAACTGATTTAAATCCATTCTTAAAAAGGATACTCCTTACTAAGTACGAGCACATCCCGCAGTTGTTGATTGTGGCTTCCTATCCAAATCGGATAAGGTCAAATTTCAAATATTGAGAACTTATTCGTAACTGTCAAGAAATCAAGATAATAACGAGGGAATGCTGAGTTTGTTATACTTAAATATACTAATTTTCATTCATATACCTTAATATCCACTCAATCAGTTTTTATTCGAGATGTATTTATAACACTAATAATGCTATCTAAATTAGTTAGTATCCTGTTGAAGTCGGTTAAGCGACCCATTTAAGGGCAGCTGTGAAAATAAGTCGTCAGATGAGAAATGGGAAGGATATCCCCTTAAAGGTCTAGCATAAAAAGTACAAAATGTCTGGGCATTAGAATGTAATTAGGATGTGTAGCTCACACACCACACACACACACTACCAGACATTGCAGGTTCTTAACCGTAACAAACATCAACATATTTATGGCCTTTGCATGCTCCAAACTGGCCCAGTCAGTAGAAAAGGGAGTGTAGGAATGGTGGAGAGTGGTGGGAAGGGGTACATGTGTGTCTGGCACCATAAAGCGTAAATTTTCTGTTATTAACGAGAAAATATAGTACGCTTGAGAAGCGACGCATAAATTTTGTTATTTTTTTTTGCATTGCTGTGGTTACCTGTAAATTGTAGCGCGTCGTCAGCAGACTTTTTTGAGGGGGAATCATTTTTGCAGTCGCTGAAGAGCTGATAATTTGTTAAATTGAGCAGTGTAAGTGTTTAGCATAAGCAGTGTTTATGTCGCGACAGGGCGCCTGAAAATCAATTATATTTCAGCAAATTGAAAAATTGCGTATACGCAATGTGGTAAAAGGGTCAACAGAAAGGTGAGCTGTTGGAATGCAGATCACGTTCTCACGTTCTTGAGTACTTATAGGATGAGGGCAGGCACAACCAAAGTTTCTCCACTCGGGCAGCTCTGTCGATTAAGCTCCTTCTCCAGTGTGCTCACTTGGAGTTCATTGTCTTCAAGACTCTTGGCGTATGTGCGAGCCATTACTCAACAATCGGGAGGCAGACTTCGGCACGTATCCTAATGTATGGCCAGGCAACTGGACCGTGTCTGGAGTAGACCAGCAAATTCCATTATGAATGATGCAATTGACATGCTCCATGCGGAGTGGGGGTCGAAGTCGGAGGCAGCACAAGAAATATGGCATAACATTGAGAATGCCACAGATGGAATGGAACGGAATGGGCAGCAGTTCAACAACATGAAATGTTTCAACAAATTGTTTCAGATTTGCAGTCCTGCCTACGTGGGCGTATTTAAGTTTGCTGCTGTTGCACTATATTCGAATTTTAAGGAGTGAGTTAATATGATTTAAATTTATCTCATGACTATTTTCAGAAGAAATTTTCCGTTTTGGCTTAAAGCTACAATTTATAGAGTGTCACCTAGTCGTATATTCTCAATAGCAAGATGATTACATTTTTTTGTTGTATTTCACTTCTTCTGTTTGCGTTTCCTTTGTCTTTACTCATTGTCTTTGCACACAGTCAAGTGTCTCCCTGTATGCGTGTGTGGCAGGCTACAGTTTGTGTGTAGCTTTTGTTTGACTTTGTTTGTTTTGTTTGCTTTGTTAATAGTTTTTAGCTACGTTGTTGCTTTGGCTTTTGTTCTCTCTTCCTTTCATCTTTGTTGCCCCGCGTCCAATTCAATAAAAATTTAGTACGTGTTGCTGAGGCTAATCGAAATCGACATCGTCTTCGTTTTTCTCTTTTTCTTTCTCGTTGTCACTGTTTTTCTTTGCTTGACCCACAAAGTTTCTTCCAATATTTTCTTGGGTCATTCTTGCATATATCTCTAGTTAATATGTTTGCTTATATGTGTAAATTTACCTAATAAACCCACTCAAGAGATCGCAAATTAAATTAAATCATGTTATATGGTGGCACAACAGAAACCTGAATAAGTATGTGATGATTGCAAGAGAACGGTCATTTAGAACAATTTGTGATTTATGGCCTAATACAATTAATATTGTTTCTCAACTTTAATCCTATTCGAACATTCACTTTGAGCGTAAATTGTCTTTCGTAGTTAACATGATGACATTTGACCTTTCTGCGTGTTCATGCAACAGGCGAGAGGCAGAATCCACTGACACAATGAGAACTTGTGTTTGCTTGTTTGTTACGTTGTCAGAAAATGAAGGATGGAGAGAATCACGAGACAAAAAATACATCAGAGAATTGAGAAATTGGAAATTCCATACAGGGCAGATGCTGAATTTATTGAGCAAACGAAAAGTGGAAAGTCGACGAGTTGAGAGCAACTGCAACAAATGTAAGCCATTCAGATATAAATTTTCACATATTTTTCTTCTAAATTACAATGGTGTCAAAGATGTTGCAATTTTCGCCAACAAGAAATGTTAGCTTTTCACTAGAAAAAACAAACAAATAAACAAAAGCAACATAGGGTCAGGGTATGTTTCTCAGCTTCTGTTTCGGTGTTGTATCTGCAGTAATATCAACAAGCAAAGCTGTAGAACAAACAGAGGACGAAAAGCGGGCCAAACAAATGGTAGGCTATGCTAGAGGGAGAGGAAGGATCTAAAGGAAGAAAGGAAGAAAGGGAAGCAAATAACGTGTACATGATGTGTTCCGATAAGCAGCTGCTGCTCGCGCATTAGGTGAACACTCGACTCAGTCCCCTCTCCATCCGCTTCCCCCCAGTTCTCTCCTCCACAACCTACACAAACATAAAAAATAGATGGCGTGCAAAATAGCGTGTTTCGTTGTTGCAAGTGAATCTTTGGGGTGCTCCACTGTGGGGGAGCGACTCTTGGATGAGTGTATAATACTCATGCACTGCCTGTCTGGATGAGGTTTCGCGTGTGATGCACTTCATCAATTGTGTTAGGATCCCACACGCGATTGAATACAAAATTCAATTTTTCACTGCGGCTTTTTTTTGTGTTGTTGGTTTTTTTGGCTGTTGCAGGATACGTGATGCATGATGCAGCTGCTGCCTGTATTCATTGTGGGTTATTTGTCTTCCCTCCTCCTACCCATTGTCTTTAGGTTGCTTTAATGCTTAGCACACGCCATTGAATACTTTCCAAGCCAGCTTATAGACTTCATCCCCATTTGCTGCTCACCTACCGGCATCAGAGACCATCGCAGACCAGTTGAAAAAAGAGCGCCGGAAATTACGTATACGCAGCCGTGATTCGTGATGCTTCCTGTCTGAACTCTTCTATTGCAATTTCCTCACATTTTCCGTCGCTCATCGCTTTGTTTGATGTGTTTTCAGTCGCTTAATTGTGCGTGCTAGCTACAAAAAAGGCCCACCGACTAGCTTAGTGAATGGCAATCACAACCTACTCTCTGCACACTCCCCACACTCCCTATGAGAACCCACAACCCATCCCTTTGACACTTTAACCACGTGCACTGCACTCTGTTGTCGGCGATTCGAGTTTTTGTATCTACGCCTTTTCATGGAAATTGCATACAAATTGGCAAACGTTTTAAGTTTTCTGTCGCTGGCAATCGGAATGTGAATCGTGTTGGATTTAAGAGACTGTTCAAACCGTTTCTGATTGAGTTTTGATATGAAGATTAGTCACAGAGAATGCTTAGATCTGGGAATTTAAGGGACAAATTTGAGTTAAACTAAAAATAGAATTGCAAATATATAAAAACTCTATATTATTCTCTCTAGTCATAGAACGAGTTCAAGTTGAGTTTTTTTGCTCAGTGACCTAATTTTATTGCCGTTTATCGATTTTCTCACAAACATTGGGAACTTGTGCGATCCGATTGAGAACATTTCAACCTTTTTCTCAGAATTTGTTCTATGTTTTCTTAGCTGCCATAGATAACTTGTAATATTCTTCAATTATGTACTCTTCTTTTACCGTCCCCTCCTGTATATTGTGCATACTTTATGTAAGTACAATTCTCGTACCAAATGCATACCATATTTATAGCATTATTATCTTTTAGAGTTCCACACATATTATTCTAAATCCAGAAGCACTTAGCATTTATAGTGTGGTCCATTTGTCCCACTTTGAGTTTGCACAGTCAACTAACCGGACAATCCCCAACAAGTTCATTTTGCCAGACCACTTCAAACAAACCACAGAAGCAGCTGCCTTTGCTTCAACTTCTGCCTGTGCCTCAGTCTCTGTCCCAGCCTTAGTCGAGCTCATTAATGTTGCTCAACCAGAAATGAATAATGATATGGTCGTAGTGGTCTGGCGAGAGGAGAAATGCATTTAAGTAAAGTACACTATTCGTATGTGATGAAGCCAAAAATCTACATTTAAAATTACCCATTGTAGTGAGTACTTAAGGACTTTTTCGGAAGGACCTTTTACTTGCTGCTTTTGTGTGTCTGTGGTTTATTGTTGTCCCTTCTAGATGCTGAAAGTTTAGCTATTTTCGTTCTCGTGTTGCATTTGCAGTTACAAGGCCAAGAGCATATATACAAGCAAACTGCAACAGTTTTTCATTTTAACTTATCCTTTACCCATCACATCCTTCTTCTCGACCCGTATCGCATGCATGGACATCCTGTTCCTGTTGCCAGTTTTCCCTCATTGCCCAATTACAAATCTTTTGCAGCTTTTTTACAGTTTGTTGTGTTTTAGTTTTTGCCTTGTTTGTTTATACACTTGCTGAACTTTTTACATGTCTTGTTGTTGCAGTGTTGTTTCTGTTTTTCCGCTGCCACTTCAGCGTATTTGAAATTTTACGGTCGACTAGGGATGTGAATGTGTTTTCCCGGTGGTTTGAAGGCTTCCTTGGACTTTCTTTTTGACATTATTTTATATTTTTTTTTTTTTGTCGTTTTGTTTTTCCATTGCCGCTTGACTTGCCTTTGGTTTGGTTTTCTAGAACGGATTCGTCCCAACTACTTTTTATGGGCCCATAAAGGTTTTTTTCAATATACTTTTATGCCTTGGGTTAGTTTTTCTGGTATGTTAGGCAGTCCTACTTAAATAGCCATTAAGAGTATATTTTAATTATGTGGTTGATTCTTTTTATGTCAAGATAGCAAGTTAGAAGCGAACAGTTCAATGTGAAAATTTCCTGATAAAGTAACAATAGTTCAATGTAACGAATCGACTTGGATATCTTTAGCATTCAATCTTAACTAGATTCGATATTGGTTCTTGCTTGTAATCAACTTACTGCTCGCTCATGCCTTTCACAAGGAATCCAACTTGATTGCATCGCATTTCAACTTCAACAAACTCAACAGCCAATTGAGGCCACCTTCTTCTGCGGTTCACACTCTGAACATTCCACAACTGATTGCTGCAAACTTCCGCTTGTTGCCAATCCCACTCACGTCCTAGCCATAAAGTGCAGCGCACTAAGCCAATTTCAGAGTGTTTATAATTGAAACTTGCCAAGAGCATCACAGTATTAAGTTGAGAATGAAACAAATGCTGAAAGGGAATAAAACAAAACAAAGCTTCAGCAGGTGAAACTGAACTGAGTCCGAGTCCAAGTCATTTCCCCCGAAGCGGATATAAAGCGATTTGACTTGGTGACAACATCATTTCCTGAGGGCGTGACAGCGGAGGCGTTGCAGTGTGAAGTGCTTGGCAAAGGACACAGAATAATGAGCACTTAAATTGCTGTCATTAATAAGGCGACTAACAAAGTTGCCAAGTTTAAAGCCGAGTGGCATTTTGATAAACTGTTCTACAATGACTATGGGCTCCTGAGACGCACAGAGAGAGGCGGCTAATCGACTTACAGTCACATCATAGAGTCAGGTGAGCAAAATAGATGATATGAAGAGGAAGCTCGAAATGAGGTCATTAAAAATAAAAAATTAGCTGAAGTGTCCGAAATGTCCGATCCCTGTAAGGAATTACGAAATAATAATATGTAAAACAGGCTAAGAACACTACAAAGTTTTCTGAAGCAAAACATTAATCATGAAAATGCCAACGAGATGTGGATTAATGGAATTGTTGGTAAAGTTTTCTGTGATTTGTTTTCTGTGTCTTAAAATTTATTTGGTGCCGGGGGAAAAGTTTTTCCAACAACAGCAAAGATAGAAATATGTTTCGTATAAATCATATTTAATAGACTTAGCGTATATGCAAAGCGAGTAAAGGGCTGGTGAGAAATGACTTAACGCCTTCTCATATTTTATCCGTAAATGAAAGGAAGTTGTAAAGGGAAGGGAAGGGATAACAAGAGCAGGAAGTGCTCAGCTTGACTCAGAAATTTGCATTGTGTAAATTGCTTCCGTTGTTATTTTGAATATTTCCAGCCCCGTTAGAGGGCTGTGCTGAATCTTAAGATATGCCAAGACAAGACGGATACAGATAGAAAGACAAGCACAGGCAGAAATTCCAATGCGAGAGCTGTCCACATTTATCTTGTCATTCTATGCAGTTTCAAAAACAAGTCGAGACCTAATGAATTTTGGCTTGAATAACTATTTAAATTTGTGCGCTTTTTATTTGCCAGCTTTTGTTGAAATTTGTTTTCTTTTCTTTGTTTTATTTGGCAGCTCTGTTTTGTGTTGATTTTTCCCCATTTGACGTCTGTGCGCAGCAAATTTCATTTTTGTTTACAGTTAAATTTGTTGCGTATTGAAATAAATAGGAAGTAAGTGGGCGTATTTTGTAAACAAACATGGAATGAATTTAAAAGTCAATTACCATATATCTACATACATGTGAATACGAACTGAACTTAAGTTTAGGTATATTAAAAGAAATTATTTTCCTCAGAACATATTTTAAACATTTTCAAAAATTATTAAGATATTTCGGTCTTGTCGACAAAGCACCATAAGTAACGCAGCTGCTCTCACAGTTTAAATACCCAACTAACTATTTACCTAATTTATCAGAGGCCGCAAATTTATTCAGTTAATAGGAAAAGCAGATGGCAAACAATTTTCATTAATTCTCAATTAAATTGTTGCTATTTCGGATTGTTTACGCCAACTAAGTGAGGGTGCCTCAGGCAAAGGAAATCAAAAATCCGCGGCATTGAAATTTCTTTTCGCTTTATATACAATGAATGGCAATGAATGCACCTAGACGAACCTCTCCCACCCTTTCCCTCCTGGAAGGGGATGTGAATATTTGAATGCAAATCGAGGCACTGCAGCAACATAAACGTAAACACTTAATCCGATTCCAAGACTGAAGTGCAGGCAAACAAGTGAAACAGGATAAAAACCTATTCAAACCTGTGGAACACTTTTCAATTGGATTTAATTCCATGGAAGGTAAGCAGATGTACAGGCTGTACTGGAGGATAAGCTGGGTTCTGCTCCACACAGAAATGTCAACAGGCCTTCCCTGCCGATGAAAGGATTCAGTGGGGTCACAATCTTCTGTGAAAATTAATAAAAAGCAAAAAGTAAACACTGAACCATGCATCAAATCTGTTCAGTATTTTTTGTACTCTTCGTTTATATACACGCCTGTGCGTGTGATGTGATCCCTGCGCACTCATACAACCACACAGAAAAGTCCTTAATTAAAAATTTGGCAGGTAAATATTTATTTAGCCACAAAATAAGCAGCTACCGACCCTGCATTATCTGAAAAGAGAATTTAATTTCAGTAGAGATGAAACGAGAATAAGCGAAAACACCTAAAACATGTTAAGGACAAGCTCCTGTTTCAAATTTTTCATGAGGTTCACAGCACTGACGTATAGCTCTAAAAATGCCAGCTTATATGATAACTTCCTTAGAGGTCTAACAAAATGGCAAAACTTTAGAATTGCCAACTAACAAACTAAAACATCCAACTTTCTTCTTGCCCGTTATCCCAACGATCCAGTCAGAATGACTTTTATGGTCCTACCATAAAACGTTTTTATTATACAAATAAGAAACCACACGACAATCGGATTTTCCATTTAAATATTTTTAGAGTTTATGCCTGGGAGGAGGTTTCAGCCTACTCCATGTCTCCATATCGTATTAAATTTTATTTTACTTTCTCTTTGCAGCCCACGCTAGGATACTGGGGTACTGGGATAATGCATTAGACGAGCAAGACGAACGACTTGGTAAATATAACTTGGCAATTATAATGGGAGTCAAGAAATTCGGGGAGTGATTATCTGGTTGGGGAAAACATTACACAGCAAACAGAGCAAAGCGAGTGAATTACAGATAATGTTAATTGCTTATGCGTTTGGGTAAATGTGTTTGAGAGTGTGTGTGTTTGTTGGGGAGGTCATCTGAACGACGCGTCGTCAAGTCAAGTAAAGCAGATGACAGGAAGGTATGTCTGTTTCCACTACATATTACAGTCTGTCAGCAACAGGAGCCATGCATAACTTGGGGTCACTTTGAGAGTGTCCACATAAACTATATGCCCGGAGCTTGACATTGTTCAGTTTGAGTTTGCAGTCGGAGAAAGTCCTTGTCCCAATTATGTGACAAATATGAAATTGTCCAGCTGCAGCCTGACTTTGCCCTTTCTTCAGCGTGTGCTGCAATGCGTATTCAATAAATTAAAGCCGGAAATTTCCATTTAAATTGCATTAAATTTACACCAGCAGAGAGCAGAGAGCTGCCAACGGGCGACAGGCGACAGGCAACAGGGGAGCCGACAACCAACAACCCACAACAAGCACCAACAGCCTCAATTCTCCTCCTCTCTGCCGTCTCTTGAAAAGTGTTGCATATCCGCAGGGGTCGTCCTGGCGAATGCATGTTTGATGCAGCTCAGCTCAGCTCAGCTCAGCTCGGGGCAACATGCCATCAGGCTATCAATTTATTGAATTGGTCACTTGGCTGCAGTTGGTGCTAATTGGCTGGGTGAGAGAATTCGCTCAGATTAATGTATTTTGGGACCGGCAAATCCCCAACTAAAATAATTCTTATTATGTTTGTGTATTTTCACCTAATTCGGAATTTATATCGCGCATTAATCATCCCCACGCAGATAAATAATTCAAAATACTTCTGACAGACTCGCAGGATTTAATAAAATGCGCGGTTAAATATGAGGATAGGGTCTGGGAATTTACTCAACAGCTCTACAGAGCTCGTTGCTCTCACTCCCCCTCGTCCCCTCTGACTATTAAAAAGGGAGGCTGATAACATTTATGAGTTTTGATTTATGTGCCAGCCACAGAGGCCGCTATCAGCTTGCTGCGGGTAAACGTGATATGTTTAAAGCTAATTTTGTGTTTTTGCCAACAAATCGCATAAAGGGAACAGCATACATAAAAAGTGTGATATACAAAAAACTTATCTTGCATTCAATTTATGAGAGCGCATTAAAAATATTTAAATTTTTTGATGCTTTTATCATATTTGCTTACCCTCAATTGTCAAGGATATTTTCTACGCAGCTCTCACAAAATTAGAATCAAAGATAACACTTATGTTTATCTGCGGGTTTCTAATTTGTTGGGGATTAAAAAGCTTAAAAAATTTATATAAAATTTAAATTTATCCTTTGCTGCTTATTCAACATTTTGTTGACAAAATAGTTTAAATATCTTTTGAAAACATTGGCTTTTAAAATGTTACAAAAGGAACAAAGAATTATACCCAGTTTGCAATTCATTTTAACTACGACGAAGCCAGTGATTGATTTCATTATTTAATTAATCTGCCTCGATTAGCTATAGGTAAGGTTTGTAGAATCGCAAAGCCATCCGAACCGATGTTTTTAGTTTATTACATAAAAACTAAACTTGAATTTTAAACAAACCCTGGGCTTGGGAAAAATCTCATCAAGAAAGTTATGTTCATATTGAATGAATGATAATCAAGTCGAGCACTCTAAATTTATAACCCACTTATAAGTTAATCAGCAAATTGCTTCCTGCTTTTGCGTCTGTTCGTTGGTGGTGTATTAAAATTAATATATATGGTATAATGACTTTGTACACATGAAGTTGTACAGGCAGAATCTTAGTCAATCTGGTCTGTCTATTCCGCAGCCTCAACTAAATTTAAAATTTGTCTTTAATTTTGCTTTATTTATTCATCGTTTTAATCTTTTATATAAGCTGGGGCAACAAAAAGTCTTCCACCAGGCAGAGCAGCAAAAACAACAAGAAGTATTGCTAGTTTTAAACTCATTTTGATTATGATGAGAAAATTCGTATTTGATTTGCATTTATATCTTGCTAAGAGTATCGAATTGATTATTAATGGGTAAGGCTTGTATAATCGGAATAGCATCCGTTTCGATATACTAAATTACTTATTTACCACTTTAGTTCTGGTTTTTCTGATAATAATTTCATGTAGTTCCACTTACAAAAGAGCTAATTAATTTTGTATGGTTGAGAAACTTTGCATCACGTCAGTAATTTGTAGACTTTATTAAAGAATAACAAATTCTAAAAGTGTAATCAAAAATATATAAATGATAATACTTAGCCACTCCAGATGCGAAGCCCTGTCTTGTGCTAGTCTGTTGGGCTCAGCGCAGCAGGTGCTTTCAATATGCAAATTGTTTCTAGTTCCATTTACTCCTACTTCAGATACGTCAATCCTTCTAGCTTTCATTCAATTTCCGATTTCAGCTCAGCTCAGCAGCAAGTCAAGTCTCCAGTGTGTTGCGGTAGCCTTTTAATGAAACTCCTTCTGGCTCCAAGCACCGCACTTTGTTCGGCTTGTGGCTCTTAACTTTTTGCAACATGGCACACACCTGCGATTTGCTACTCATCTTGCTCTTCCCTTGTTGCCCTTTCGCACTGTCTCTTTTCCCTGTACAATTTGGAGCTGATGTTTGGATGGGAAATAAAACCGCATTCTGTTGTCATTGATGTTATTGTTGTTGTTCTTATGGTGGTCTGCCCAGGAGACACGCTCCAAAACGCAGAGTCAGCTTAAAATGTCAGACTCTCCTTGCACTACCCGCCCAGGTGGGCTGTGGACTGTCGGGGAAGGGGAGTTGAAGCTTTCTGACAGGCGTCAGTTGCTTGACCTGCATCGCTGACCTCGCAGATTGGGCGGACCATCAAAAATTGTGGTTTTTTGTCGCATATGCATACGGACAGAGGGAGGGACCATCAGCATGTACAAGTGTCAATCATACGCCCAGTGGTTCCAGCCCACATGGCTGCTAACGACGGCATGCGACATTGTTGTTGTTTTTGTGATTATCTTTATTATTGTCCCATTTCCCCGGTAGTGGAAGCCACCTCTCCCCCTTTTTCACAACACATTTTTATCTTGCTGCTGCAGATAATAAAATGAAAATATTGTCTTGTTGTTGGTTTTTTTTGTTGGGTTTTTACTGCTGTTATGTAAGGCAGACACATTATGTATGTAACTTTTGTCAGGTTGTAGCTGAAACCACAAAAGAGCAGCAAATTGATATTTAATGAAATTTATTAATTTGCTGCATTTTTGATTATGCGGCAAACATATTTTGTTGTCAGCCTCAAATTGATCGCATAGCGGTTGAATTAGCATATTATGTGGCCTTTGTCCATATTGAAATATATTCAATATGTAAATTGTACTCAATATAAATAAAAAACAAATGCTGAATTAAAAATGCCGTATGGTTTTAAAACTAAATATTTTAAAATATAATTATGTTCAGCTATGGGCGTGAAATTCAGTAAATCTGTTTTGTCAAGCGGGAAACATCAACGAAGGAACTTTAAGCTGTGAACTTTAACGCATAAAACTTTTTGTGGCGAGAAAAATGTGGCTTAAGTGGTTGGGATGCTGCTTATTTCCACAAGAAAATAAATATCCGGTAAGTGGATGAAAACAAGTTTATAAAGATGCTGAGAGAAGTTGAGTGAAGCTAAGTTTCCGTTTCTCAGCCAACAAACTTACAGGACATAGTTGAGCGTTATTAGTTGATTAAACGCGAATTAACTGATAAATACAAAATATTACAAATACTGAAATTATTCCCTTGAAAGTATATCAAAGAAATAACAACACGTTAAAGTCGTACATTATTTGCAAAATTCAGACATGTCACAAACAGCTCAAAATTATGTGAAAAACGTGTACAATTTGTCACTTTATCGCTGCTTCCGCTGATATTACGCATACGCAGCATAAACCACTGAAAGGTTAACCATATGGGAAATCTCTTTTCATCGCCGTCTCAAAGCACGCAAATCAAAGTCCTGTGTCATCTTATCTTCCATCAACAACAATCATCAAACAGCAATCACTTAGTCATATCTTGTCCTGGAGTTAACCCTGCGAGTTCCGAGCTCCGACTTCAACTGTTCGACTGTTCGCATTACTTTGCGCAATGTTTTATTTATATTTTAGTATATTTTGTATATTTTTTCATACTTTTCACAGGGCAGCAGCCGCAATCAGAATGCCTTGAGGCCTACGTCTCAACTTTGACATTCCCGTATCGTTTTTTATGCCTCGCCTTTTATTGCAGGCCATTACTTTAATATTCTCGTGGCTCCAGTTCGATTCTCCTCACAACAATCGATGAAGAAACAGGGGTGATGAGTTCAATGTACCCTCACATGCGTACACACACTCAGTAGTACTGATGTGTGCCTGGCACTCTCAGTTGAATCCTGGCTGCCTTTAATGTATTTCAATTATTTTTATTGGCTTATCATAAATTATAATGCCCCCTGGCCTTGGCTTCCATATTTTTCCTGCTCCTGCTCCTGCTACTGCTACGTCACTTTCACTTGCCTCATCGCATTTTCACAGTTGTGTAGTTCTTTCTTACCCTCGACTGGATTCTGTTTTGGCCAGGAGCAGGGAACACATGTTGAGCCTTGTTTTTGGCATTGCCGCTTATTGAAAAACTTTGGCAAGTCGTTGCGTGGATCGCTTCGTCTTCTTTAAGAAAACTTTCAGTTCAGTTAAGTGCCAACGATGGCAAAAACTTTCGTTGTTTTGCAAACATTTTATAATTTCATGGCATTGCCTGGCTGCCATTTCTTGCCATATTTTATTTTGCTGGTAAAACTTTATAGAGTTCATTATTTGTACCAAGTGCACCTTAATTATTCTTGCATTTGGCACTAAGACAAATTGAATTGAGTTTTTGTTGTTCTTGCTTTTGCTTTAAATGCGTTAACTGGAAGATTAACTGCTGGGAATTGGTTTTCTCATTGTTTAGCAAGCGACAGGATATTCAACTTCTTCAGAAGTGCACAGTCAGGATAGTGGCATAGACTCAACTCGAAATGAATTTATTTTCACTGCTTAAGAAATCTTTTAATTACTGAAGAGAAAGGAATCTTTGCAGAGAGCTGATTAAATCAATTGATGTTTTTTCGCATTGTCTGTAAATTCCATCATTAATTAAGCCATCAGATTTCACACAAGTCTCACCCCATGTTTGTTCCTTTTATTCATTCATTCTTTGACTCGTTTTCATCCATTATTCATTCATTGCAATTTGGCACAGTTCCCCGTTGTGCTTGCCACATTAACCACGCCGCATTGCATTCGGGACTCTATTACAAAAGTTTCTCGCAATTTTAATTATCACGCCATCGTCATCATCCCCATCATCCTCATCATTGTTTTTGTTGTTGTTGTAATTGTTGCAGCAGCTAAAATTGTTGCAAACGGTACCGCAAATGCAATTTCCGTGCAAAATATTTGCACAAAGGCACAAAAAGTTTCTCCTTACTCATCGCGCTATTTCATGTTCCATTTCTCTCTAGTTGGCCAAGTACACGAAGTTTGTGTGCGGCAAATAGAAAAGTAAAACTAAAACTAAAGGAAAGGAACAAGTTTCTTCGAGCATTATTGAGCTCTGCCCCTCTCCCTCCTCACTTACTCCATGGAGCATTTAAAGTTCCGCGCTGGGTTTACAACTCTTAACAGTTGCTTCTTCAGTTGCATACTTTGCGGCGTTTTGCGCACTTTGTAAATAAGTAAAAAGTATTTGAAAAAATGAAATGAGTAGAAATTGTTGTGTGCCGTTTCGCTGGTTGAAATTAAAAGAAATATGCACTGAGAAAATAGAAAAAAGCGCAGGAGGGCAAGAAAAATGAATGCGGCATTTTACCCATGCATTGTTGTTGTTGTTGTTCTCTGCTTGTCTCGTGCACAACGACAAAATGCACTTTGTTTGATGAGCAACTGCAGCAACCTCAGTCAGAGCTAGAGCATATGCCAATAAGGGTTTTCTGAGCTGATATAAAGAGCCACAGACACGGAATGAACTTTAAAGGGGACTACAGCAGAGCCAAGGATAACTCCAACTGCCAGCTTTCCTTTCCTTCTGCTCTGTTTTTGCGAATGCTGTAAATCAGCTTCCTGAAAAAATAATGAGAAATTATTGGCGCACTGCGCCTCGAGACGAACGAGTGACGCGGTCGTCGTAAGCCTGAAAAAAAGTCCTCGTTTGGTCATTGTTGCGAACAGATCACATTACGTATACGCAACGTATGCAATGACTCCAAATGAAATTAAAACTGGAAAATAAATGGTGACTTTACGATAAATATTTATCAGACTATTTAAATTTTAAGATGCAAACGACTTTCCAGAGGAGACAGCTAAGATGTTTCTACCTGATTTATTGCCAAAGAGCAACATCAAATTCTTTTGCCTGAGCTACAAAATCTGGATCTGAGCAGCTTTCTTATACTTCATCGGCTTTGTGCAACATTGTGGCTGCAGCATGTAATAAAATAGTGCTAAATTTATAGCCAAAGCATAAATTGGAAACATTTTCCCATCTGCCTGACTTATGGCAGGTTACAGATACACCAGGCACTCGAGTAGAATGTGGAGCAGCTACCAAATATGCAGGCGAAACGATGCCAAATTCTGTTCATCTATTTAAATATATGCAGTTGCTTCAATTCATATGTTTCACATCGAAAGGATATATTCAGCTGGCGAATCCACATTGCTTCTGACTTTAAGCAGATCAGTTTTATTTAACTAAATTATAAGCCATTGAACAACCTTTGACATTCCTCTCCCCATTTTTCGGCATCAAGTGTGTATTATCACACTTTACCTTCAAATGCCTCGCTTTAATTTTAAAGTACAACATTTATGCTGTGAAGCACACGTGAGGCGATTAACATAATTATATGTGCAAATCCAGCACTCGACACGCCAAAGACAAAGCTCCGTCACAACTTGACAGACAAGCATTCGGATACAAGGGGAAAGAAGGGGGAAAGATTCTCATAATGTGTAAATATATATATAATATGGTGAAAGGAGACGAATTCCAGCAGGTAGCATCAAGTGATATGTGACACGACGATAAAAACAAACACACACAAAGACACGCAAGAAAACACCGCCTCCGCATTCTCATCCAGCCACAGGATCTTTCGGTTGAGCCTTTAACACGCACTTAAGTGCTTTAGCAAATTTCTTCAAATTTTGTGTGAAATTTTAACTTTTTAACGCACACACTCATACATATACACACACACAGAAGCATTTTTGATAAGCTCTTTAATTAGCTTAAGTTTTCAGGGCGCCATTTTGTATTCCCAGTGAGTCCTCGTGTGGTCTCTGATGAGGTGACTGCATTAAATTAATTGCCTTCTTGGTTAGTCGCCTCTGCGGTATGTATATGTGGAGATATTGTATCCTCTCTTGTTTAGACTTTATCTGCTTTGCCTTCGAAAACTTTTCATTTTAATTCTGAGGCCAACTTTTTGCTGCCTTGAAGAAATGTGACGCGACACCTGCCCCCTGGGCTTCTTCTCTGGTTTCTCACCATTGCTTGTGGCCTCACACACACCCACACACACACACACACACACAGAGAGAGAGAAACAACTTTAACAGCAGGATCTGCTTCAGTTCTTCAATCAGTCATTCGGTCATGAGGCCGCAGCCTCAAGAAACTTTAAATTGAGTTTCTTTGCGAAACTTTTCATACAGAGAGAAAATACACAAGACTTTAGTAGACAACTTTTCTTCTGGGGTCGCTTTGGGCGTGGCACTTTGTATGTGATGATTGCTGCTTTGTTATTCATGGAAATATTTAAAAATTTAGATTGCTACGAAACTCGCAAGTTGGTATTTGCCGTTACTGTTGTTGTTGTTACAGCAAGTTAAGCTATACGCAAGTTCTGACAAACAAATTGAATATGGATGGAGATTATCTTTATACTATCGATGGGTTCAAAATGCTCAGCGGGGACAGAATAAATAAATAAAACCTGAATTTTATATACTCCTATATTGCATAGTATTATTTTAATTACAAGTAATTCACTCTTAAGGCGAAATCAAATATATATTATATTTTCTTTAAAATCAATTCGCTTAGTCCACAACTATATACAAGGACATTGTGTCCTTTCTACTGTGGCGCACACTTACTTAAAGTTCATGAAAAAATCCTCTTTGGATTCCACGTAAAAATTAAAGTATCCGTAGTATTTGCAAGCATAATTTAATTAATTAGAAGAAAGCCCCAACCTCAATACTCTCTCATTGCTATTTTCCTTTGCCTCTATTTTGTGTATTTTGTCAATTAGTTGAAAACCGCAGCTGGGATCACATAAATGGAACCTGGAGTCGTGCAATTCATTTCAAATATCTTTGCGTGCTAGGCACGTCGCTTAGGGTGACCCTTTCTCATCCTTATCTCTCATTCCCTCCCCCTAATTTCTCATTTGTCCACCCACTTTGGTTACTAACAGCGCGATAAAACTGTAAAGTGAAGCCAATTCATTAATTTAGTTGGGCAACGAACTGGAGCAATAGGATAACCACACAATTAGATAAATTGTGAGCTGACCAGGCAGCAGGAGACACCGAAAGACTGTGTTACCTTTGTTTTCCTGTTGTCCTGTTGTCATGTTGTCCTGTTTGTCTGTCTGTGCTGTCTGAATCCATGAATTTACGTCATGAGGATGAATTTTCCTACGAAACCTCTTTGTAGTTCATCCAACAAAAAGTGAGCAACCTGGTTTGGCCACTGAACCGTGTGAACATCAGAGCCAAAAGCAGCAGAAATGGCAGCTACACAGGACTGGTGAGGGCAGAGGTGGCAGATTCAGGAGGTGGCAGTCGCAGTGTCTCATTGAGTGGCAAACACATTCAGCGCTCAGAACTCAGAAGGGTCGCTTTTGCAGCTGTCGTCGGTTAGAGAATTGCGGTCGAGTGTCATCGAACATAGCACAACTGACAACAGACACATACACACAAAGCTATTGGTGTCAATGGCGAAAGATTAGCTGCCCCATCGGTGCCCCATGCATCCCTTGCAGCCCTTGCAGCCGGTTTGCTACATCATTAATTTCGTAATTAGCTCAGGCAGCAGCTGCACATTCAAGAAGGAAAGCAGAATGGAAGATTGGTAGGAAAGAGGGGAAGTGAAGGGCTGAGCTGGTTTGCATGCAGTTCAAGCGGCAGGCAAATTTCTTAAGCTGCTTATCACTTGCCCCTCCCTCATCGTCCTTCCTCAACTATTGAGTGCCATCTTAGCCTTTCTTATCTTGTCTCCTTCCATTTGAGTGCCACTATACCAGGATGAGCGGGAGAGTCTTAAGCGCCTCTTAAGTGCAAATGGGCAATATCCAGCTTAAGCCTTAAAATGGCCAAGGTTCCATGCAATCTACTTCCTTTTCAAATGAGAATGCAAATGCAAAGTGTCGCAGTTGGTGCAATAGAAATTTAGTGAATTTGTATTGCCCAACATTAAACCAATTTCTAACCATGAAGAATGCACATTCACCCTCAAATTGCCTTTAATCTCTGCTCTACAATCAGTTAGCAAGAAAAAGCCCTCATCATTTGCCTGGCAACATTTTCCACAGCAATTAGTGCATCATGCTGCAAAATTTGATTATCGCAGTGGCCATTTCGTAATTGGAATGCTTTCATAATCGCGGAATTGCCAACTGCCCACATGTCGCATTGTTGATTTACGACCATAGCAGACAGACAGACAGAGAGATAGACAGAGAGACAGACAGGTCGACAGAGAGTTGAGTACGTGGGACAGGGGGGAAGGGGGTGCCACAAATGCAGCCTATCTGGCGGTTGTCTATGGTGGTTACCTGCTGGTTGCATTCATTTTTAACACCCGCACAAATATTTTACGCTCTTCAGCGAACTGGGAAACTAAGGATTATGCTGACTTAATGGCCACGAATTGCACGGGGCATATTCAAATTGGCATCTGGTATTTTGAGAGACCCAATTCAATGATTGATCAAATTGGCTTAAGTGCTTAACTAATGGTAAGCAGGGCAATAAGCCGATCCACAAACATTCTCCCAAACACACACACGCACATAAACTGAGTTAAGTCGCCATGATATGACCCTGATATAAATCTCCTGCCAGTTTGGGTGGTGGCTCCCCTCAGGAAGGAGTCGCTTGCGTGAGGTCCCAACATTTTTGGAGTGTGCGTCCATTAAACGTTTTCCGTTAAAAGCCCACAGAGCATGGCCCATAAATAGTGATAGGAATCGGAAATTAGAGATAGGGATAGATAAGTAGTTAACAGGACATAGTTAATTGGTTTGCAAGAGAAGTTTTGAAAGGGGAACCTTTAATAGAAAGAAAGGATCATTTATTGAGTGATGTATAATCTACCTCTTCATTAATTTAACTATATTTCAGAATCTAAATTTAATTTTAAACTGTTGTCTACTGTGTAAGTTTCCTTTATCTTTCCATAAATGGCAGTTAAGTGATTTATAATCATTTAATTCACAATTTTCACATAAAATGAAAATATTTACTCAGCAACTTATTTATATTTGCATTTTAGCAGTATTTTTGTTTACTTTGCCATAGACTATAATAAAATAAAAAGCAATTAAATAAACATTTGATGTATTTTAATTAAATTGTAGAAGAGTTTAACCGACTAGCTGACTGTTGCTTTATTTGCATGCTCAACAGTACGTGAGGGGATCACAATAATTACACACACACACACTTTGACACTCACTGGCAGCTAACTGCAAATTGCAGCTGTAAATTGCAGATGCAATTCGCAGTTTTCCCCCATTTTCCAGCAACAAACATATTTTCATTTAAAGTTGCACTCATGCAAATACCTTTCCAACGCATGTGTATGTGTTTATGTGTGTATGTGTGTGAGGATACGTGAAATTAATTTTCCCTTGATGACAACGCGTGACCTGCAGAGCAAATTAAGGTGCGCGAAAAGTGCTTTGTGGACTCCCAAAAGCTGTTACGAATATTTTCAAATATATTTAATGGAAATTAAATTACCAAAGTCAGTTATCAATTTTAGCCAATAGAACGTATCTGGCATATTTAAGCGACCAACAATTTGCAAAAGTTTATCGGTGTGTTCGGCTAAAAGTTTTTGTCAATGCAAATTTAATAATTGGCCATTTCCACACAAAGTTTTCACTTTGGTTGTGTAAGCTGCTTTGCTTGTTTAACTTGAATTTATTTAAAGTTAATTTGACAGAAATTGAAATTCAGGCAGCAAAATGTACCAAAATAAAGCGGACTATTTAAAAAAGGCAGGCAAAAAACTTTGCAACTTTGATTGAAATTTGAAACTGAACAGTAAAATGGACGGTCTGTGGCATTTACTTCCAGGCCATTAAGGCACAATGACACACGCGGAGATTTAAGGGACAGGAGGTTGAAGAGGTGGAGGTGGGGGAGACCTTTGTCTAAACTTTGGGCCCGAATTTGCTTGTTCGCCCTTGGATTGACTTTTTTGTCGCCTCTGACACTGTGAACCCTTGTCAGCTGTTCGGCGAGGGGCTGAGTGGAGGCAAGGGTAGTGATGAGTATGCCGATAATATCAAGTTTGCCTTGTACTTAATCACGGGGACTTCGACTACAGGCTAGCCGGGAGGAATTCAAACAGAAGCCTTTTTATGCGCAGATTATCATTGTCAAAGCTAAAATCATAATAAATCATTCGGTTTCAGCAGCTGCAAATTCATTGTAATTCAATTTCTTTCATAAAAGTTTATGGAGTGTGTACTTGACATTTTTTGTACAAAGATTTGGTAACTTGCAGTTCTTCTTTATCATGACGCCTCTCCTTTATTATTTAATTCAAAATTATAATGTGCCTCATTTCGCCTGCAGGTGGTGCTTAGCTAATCCTGAGCCTGCCACTAATGAGCAACCTCAATTAGAATCCGAATGAAATAAATACGCCCGTGGCCAGCATTAAATCCTGAATCGCTACTCTCTGCCCTTATTCGCCTTCAGTTACAAGCAGATTAAGAAATTAATAGCCCACCATTCAGTAGATTGCAGTGAATAGGGGGGATTTGTTATCCTGACTTGTGGCCTTTGCGAGCGCTTTGTCATTTCTCATTTTTAATGTGCGCCACGGGGCTGTCCAAGTTGCCTCCTACAAAACCAGACTTTCAATACAAAAAATTCGAAATCTTATCATTATTGCCGAGTAAGCATTCAAGATCTCAAATGTTGAATAGAACCAGAACATTATCTATGAAGAAGGCATCTAATTGAGTTGCCTTTGTCAATGTGGCAGCTGAGATTCGCCAGGAAATGAGGCAAACAAACACATTGGCAAACATGGTGCTTTGTCATAAAAATTGACACGGCAGCTCTGTCGTTTCCTGGCCATAAAGGTAGCCACGAAATTAAATAAGTCCTGCCACATACAAACACACACACACACAGAAATACTCTGAGGCTGCAACTAACAAGCACATTGACTGTCGTTAAAAGAGGACAATGACAACGAGGACAACTAGCGAGCTGGCAGTTGCCAGGATGCGAGAGACAGTTGCTACGTTTTATATATTTATGAGGAAAGAACACAGAAAGGACAACAAGAAGAAGTCGGGTAATGGCCACAAAAGTCAATGCACAAAAGGTAAACTTCATTTGGTCAAATAAAAGAACACAATCAAAAGGAAGGCGGCACTGTTGTGTTGGGCGTGGCTGACTTCCGCTTCCTTCTGCACCGACGTTGAATGCCGTTTCCTGTGAGTTAGTGGTGCCAGTCAGCCAAGACAATAGTCGGAAAGCCCGTTAGTCTGCTTAGTGGCTTATTTGCAAATAGGATCAAATCATTATTGGAGAGGACGCGAGAGAAGTAAAAGGAGGAGAGCAGCTTTTGCAGTTTAATTATAGCTTCTTACTATAACTGACGGTGAAGATATTAAGAGCACATTCTCACTTCGTAATGAGAATTAATGCCCTGAATGAAATGTTAGTCCGACTTGTGCCGAGGACTTAACTCAGCTATAAAATCATATTCAACCAACCGTTACAACATATTGTCAATACTTATGGGATTCACTGTGTTAAACTATTCTCTTTTGGAGCACAAAGCGTATAATTAATGCACGCGATTGCGGTATCAATCAATATCAATATCAATCATACGACCCGTATGCGACACTGATTTGCATGTTTTTAAATGATCCATCTGCCAGGCATCCAATTTGCTATGAATAATGAATATAAATATGAATATAAGTATAGATTGCCCCAGCTATATATAGAGCTTCATGTAAGCTACCACTCGTTGGATATTATTGGCTCTAATATTGGAATCTGATGAAATTATGAATAAAAGACATCCAGCTGAAAGTGCTAGACCTGGCAATGCCATGTACCCAAGGTAAACAATTTGGGTAGAATGGGGAAAACAGTGTTAAAATCAATCTGGGATCAACTTGATCTCCGTATAAGTTAATACACCAAATCTAACTACGTATCATTCATTCTATGAGCACAGATTAAGTTTTCTGGTGCCTGTAAATTAAGTATTCCCTTTTCCATACATTTTACGAGTACAGGGTATAATGAAAACATTTTTATAGAATTGATTGAGTGACCAATGGGCTCATCCGAATCGTTGGGAGCCATGGCCATCGTTGTGCCTGCAGCGTGTTTACTTTATACATATTTGATTTTGCCTTTTGCAAATGTTATTGCCACTGCGACGTTTGTTTTCATAGCTGCATGAGTGATGTAGTCTGTCCCGACCCCTCCCTCAGCCCACCCCTCTCTCGATATGGACATGGATCGTGTTTGCTTGTCAAATAGCATGGCAGTCAATTCAATTTGATTGGCATGAATGCGTGGGTTTTAGCCAGCAAGCCCTTTAATGGAATTGCTTATTGCCAGCATGGCAGTGAAAAGTAAAACATCATTTTTCAGTGCTCTTTAAAAGTTATGTCCGATTCTTATACACTTGCAGAGGGTATTAGAGTTGTGCCGCAATATGTGTAACGCATTAAAGACGACAATTTTAAAACGATAAAGCACATTTATATTCTTGAAAATGAGAAGAAGTATGCTTGACGAAGTGACACCTCGATGATTCATTTAATATAACAATCTATCAAAATGAAGCTGTTGCATGGAAAATTTTATCTTTTATATATCTTCTCTCAATCTTGCTGGGCTTTAATGTAAAAAAGTCTGTCAAGAATAAGTGTATAACAACTCGAAAGCAGACTTTAATGGTGTTGGTTAAGATCATATTACTTTATCGCACATTTCCACTGGCTGCAAGGATATTAAGGCCACGTCACGTCGCAGATAACAGCTTTTTTTCTGTTTAACACTTAACATTTGTTGTTACTCCTTGGTTATTCAATGGCCACGCTCTGTGCTTTAACTGTGCTTTAAACCCGTTGCCATTTCCGAGTCGACAGTCCAGTCGAGGCCCCAAGGCGAGTCCACTTTTAAGCTGCAATTCTTTGTTGGCTCCGCTTTTATTCTGTTACTGGTAACTGTTTGTGTGCCAAGGGGCTCGTTGCCTGTTCAAATAGCCCAAGTGAACGAGAGAGAGAGAACTGGCCGACTGGCCGACTGGCAGGCAAGAGATTGTCAAAGGATGTTGCTTTTCCCTGGCTTTGGCATGAAACGTTACCGTTGCTCTCATAAAAAAGCGCAAATAACGCAATGGCCATATTTACCAAAAAGGATTCCAAATTTCCTTGTTATATGGGCTAGTGCTCCACTTTGGCTACACGCCCGGGAGTCTTAACTAAGTGCATGCAAATAATTTCAATTTTAAAGCCAAGCAATGTTTAAAGTTTAAATTACTCTCAAATGTTTATTAAAGCATAAATAATTATTGATTATCACAGAGTCAAAGCGCATCCAATTCTCAACAGACTGTGCCTTAACCTACCAAATGATGTGCTCATTGTTATGTAAACTAAGGCTTATGGCTTAGGCCAACAAATTACAGTCGTTTGTCATAATTTGCACAACAGGAAAGCCATCAAAAATGGTTACAATAATGATTTATGGTAAGTACTTGTTTTATATATTTAAATAGTCAATTGAATGCACATTTAAATGTGATTCTAAGGCACAGAAGCAACCTTTATTGACTGGTACAAATTTTAAAGAGTTTCTATGTTAAATCATATTTCAAACATGTGTAGAAGTTCTACAATATTTCATAATTTTCACTGAATGCTGAATTTGCGTTTTGAATTTTGAACACCTGGTAGAAAAAA
Organism: Drosophila maculinotata; assembly: GCA_035045305.1. NCBI lineage: Eukaryota > Metazoa > Arthropoda > Insecta > Diptera > Drosophilidae > Drosophila > Drosophila maculinotata. The sequence continues at coordinate 1,045,033 of JAWNPD010000649.1, read as the reverse complement.
ATTATGATTAAACATGCCTGCTCATAATTAAACTGTTGCTGGAAAATGAAAGTGGAGTAGAACACGTCGGGTCGAATAATATGAAAAACTGAGCAACATTAAATTAATTTGTAGGCCGTACAACTGTTGAACTTTCATTACCCCACATGATTTTGTATACCCTGCAACCATAAAAATGTGAAAACAAGGTATCATAAAATGTTACAAACATATAGAAGAAGGCATCTGTTACCCCATAAAAAAGATATAATACATATATGCGTTAACAATGGAATCAATCTTGGAGCTGGGTATATCACAGTTATTTGATTACATAAATAAGAAATATTTGTAAATAGTTCATGTATCCTATTATTGCTTAACCTATTCAATAAAAGTATAAGAGTACTAATATATGTGAAAAGGGTAACTCCTCTTCCATCATTTTCAGCTAAAGTAATTTTCATTATTTTTTTTGTCTCTGTTCACAGTTCTGCATTATACATTTGCACAAATGTTCTTTTTATGACCACCAAATGCGTGTGTAATTATGCCTCGCTTCGAGCGCCTTGGGCAACATTCCAGCTGGTCACTACAAATGTGGCAATGTGGCTGACTGACCAAATGCTCGCGTGTTTACTGCTGCATATATATATATATATATATATATGTATATATAAACGTACATACGTACTCGCATGTAGTACATGCATTTGTGTAGCGGGAGTTTAGTGGCAGGGAATTGCTCCAACAATTATTATGATGGCTGATAAGCGACACACACACACTCACACACACACACACACCAAACGGCAAGTCACGCACACACAGTAAAACGGCGAGGCAGCATTTGCTTTGCTACGTGACTGCTGGCCATATTCTTGTAGCAACTTTACGTATACGCAATGTGAGGCATGGGGTTAGCATAATGTGGGGGCGTATACGTAATGTGGCGTGCTTCAAAATTCAGCCAGCGGTGCTTTTAGTTGCACTGCGAGCTCATGACATTTGTGGCAACATTTGTGACCGCCTCAGTTGCCTTGGCCTTTTCTGGTGGGGCGCCACTCCACCCCATCTTCTGTATGTGTATATATGTGAGTGTGTGTGTGTCTGTAAGTGCTTGTGTGTAATTCACCTTGCCGCACATGTGTCTGCTTTCATTGTCATTCCATTTATGTGACTGTGACTGCCTCACTTGGTACTGTTTCGTGCCTTTTTCCAACATCTCTTTTTTTCTGTATTGTTTATTACTCTTTTATTATTATCGCAACTGTGCGTTTTTGTTTGTTTGTCTGCCTGCCCTTATGCGGGTGCCATTATTTCTGCCATTATGAGCTGCAAATTAAAGACAAAGCAAACGCAAAACTCGCTGATGAATTGCCAGATAATTAAATATGCCAAATGGACGTGTCCCCGTGGCTAGCTGAAGGACACACAGGAAATTTCGCCAGGTGTACAGAGTGACTGGGTGACAGACTGACTGGCCAACATTGCGCCTATGAATTTGCATATTGATTTTAATATCAATTTAGTTATTTCGTTTTTAGCATAAGGAAAAACAAACATTGATGTTAGTTTATTTAAAATAAAAACAATTAAAAAGAACGAACAAACTAAAATAAACTTGTCGAAATAGAAAAAAAAGTAGGAATAAATAAATAATACAGAAAACTTGTTCAGCTAAAATAACCCGTTACCCAAATCCATTAGAAATGGGAAAGAGGGTATAATGGTTTTGTGCAAAACATAAGAAAGCATCTCCGATCCCATAAAGTATATATGTATATTATTGATCACTATCAAGAGCCGAGTAGAACTAGCCATGTTCGTCTTTCTGTCTGTCTGTCCGTCCGTCTGTATGAACTCTAGAGACATATATTTCAAATATAAGTTCTCGTATTGCCGGGACAATAAATTTCGATTGCAAACGAGTGTTTTTTTGGGAGAGAGCTATAAGAGCTAGAGGCGCCAAATGTATTATGTACATTCTCGTATACCACACAAAAGAATAGCATATTTGACTTTTGGAATACTTCCCCCCGATTCCCCAGAAATAAAAAATACGCTTTTTTGGAGGTATGAACTTCGCATTTGACATAGTTACACATTTATATGGCATCTGTTTGTCCATTATCACTTGATCATACTAATTTGAAACCCACATAAAGAGGATTAATTATAACCAAAATGGCCTTGGGGTTGACAGAAAAATTAATCACCTCACAATGACTTTTCCTATAGTTGCTTATTCTTATTGTGACACCCACGTTCAATATAAAGTACAATTTCAAGACTAAAAGATTAGAAAAAAAAATGTTGACAAAGGGGGGACCTTTATGCTTTTTTTGCAAAAATATTTGCAAAAATTCAATAATGCCTAAAGTTGAAACGTAGAATTGATATATAGGACAAACCATAAACAAAATGGCATCAAGCTTGACAATAGGTTCAGTTTTGACTAAGTTATGGGAGTTTGAAGTCCAGGAAGGGATTTGTATGGAACCAATTAAGGCGTTTACAAGTCAATTTTTTTTGTCATTTTGGCATGATTTTTGACAGAAAAATGAAACACCTCTGAATGATTTTTCCTATAGTTTTTTATACTAATTTTGACACCCACAATTGATTAAAGAAAGAATTTCAAGAATCTATTTTTTGAAAAATCAGTTTTTGTAAGGGTCCCGCCTTATGCTTTTTTCGCAAAAATATTTGAAAAAATTTTAGTTTCAATAATGCATAAACTTGAAATGTAGAACTGATATATAGGACAAACCATGAAAAAAATGGCCTCAAGCTTTACAATCGGTTCAGTTTTGACCAAGTTATGGGAGTTTGAAACCAATTAGGGCGTTTACAAGTCAATTTTTTTTGTCATTTTTGCATGATTTTTGACAGAAAAATGAAACACCTCAGACTGATTTTTCCTATAGTTTTTAATACTAATTTTGACACCCACAATTGATTAAAGAAAGAATTTCAAGAATCTATTTTTTGAAAAATCAATTTTTGTAAGGGGGACCCCTTATGCATTTTTCGCAAAAATATTTGAAAAAAATTTAGTTTCAATAATGCATAAAGTTGAAATGTAGATTTAATATATAGGACAAACCATGAACAAAATGGCCTCAAGCTCGATAATCGGTACAGTTTTGACTGAGTTATGGGAGTTTGAAGTCCAGGAAGGGATTTGTATGGAACCAATTAAGGCGTTTACAAGCCAATTTTTTTTGTCATTTTTGCATGATTTTTGACAGAAAAATGAAACACCTCAGACTGATTTTTCCTATAGTTTTTAATACTAATTTTGACACCCACAATTGATTAAAGAAAGAATTTCAAGAATTTATTTTTTGAAAAATCAATTTTCGTAAGGGTCCCCCCTTATGCCTTTTTCGCAAAAATATTTGAAAAAAATTTAGTTTCAATAATGCATAAAGTTGAAATGTAGAATTGATATATAGGACAAACCATGAACAAAATGGCCTCAAGCTCGATAATCGGTACAGTTTTGACTGAGTTATGGGAGTTTGAAGTCCAGGAAGGGATTTGTATGGAACCAATTAGGGCGTTTACAAGCCAATTTATTTTGTCATTTTGGCATGATTTTTGACAGAAAAATGAAACACCTCAGACTGATTTTTCCTATAGTTTTTAATACTAATTTTGACACCCAAAATTGATTAAAGAAAGAATTTCAAGAATCTATTTTTTGAAAAATCAATTTAGTTTCAATAATGCATAAAATTGAAATGTAGAATTTATATATAGGACAAACCATGAACAAAATGGCTTCAAGCTCGTCAATCGGTTCAGTTTTGATCAAGTTATGGGAGTTTGAAGTCTAGGATGGGCATTTGTGTGGACTCAAGGAACCAATTAGGGCGTTTACAAGCCATTTTTTTTTTGTAATTTTTGACAGAAAAATTAACTTTCTCAGAACGACTTATCCTATAGTTTTATATTTTTATTTTGACACCCACATTCAATATAAAATACAATTCCAAGATTCTAAAATTTGAAGAAAAACGTTTTGGTTCTCTCGACTAGAGCACTCTTATTTGTTTTTTATTTCAAATGGAATAAATTTGCTTGTAAACACACAATTTTCAGTGACTTGGTAGACACATTATTCATATCTCTGGCGAAGCCTTGTTGATCTGTGGTACCATGACAAAGTGTCAAGTACAAGGACACAAATACTCACTTGTCTTCTCCTGTGGCGATTTAATCATGTAATTGATGTGCGGCGCCTTAATCTTAGCCACTTGACATGGCGACGCTTTCTGGGGCGTATGAAGCACTCGTCGCGGCTCAGATATTAGTGTTTCGCATTAAAGCCGCTTGCAAATACTTGAGTTATTTTCAGTTGAGCATAATTACAAGTTTTGGCCGAGCAAGTTATTTCACCATTTAATTAAAATATTGCGCATACGCCACGTGTCAGAGCCGGCTAAGTAGGTTACATTTATACACACGTTATTCTGGGCTATTTTGGGGCTGAAAACACTTCTAAAACCGCGACCGCTACCAGACGAGGCCATAACCCGGCCAGCAATTACTACCAAGCAGAAAGGCATTAAAAAAATCCTCAACTGAGCACGCAAAGCCGCATATGTGTATGGTATGTGTGTGTGTGTGTGTGTGAGTTAATAAAAATAGTTAATTTCACTGAAACAAAAACAATAACAGTACAGATTAAGACCAAATTGCTTTTACTTTTACTTGGTTAAAGCGCCCCATGGGGCCGAAATGTAATAAACTTCTTTTCTGCAGCTCTATTTCTTGCCACACGCACACAACAACCAACACACACACACACACACACACAAGACTTGCGGGCCACGTGTAGACTAAACTTGTGATATTATTTTTATTAATTATTCATCAGTTTTCACCTTTGCTTTTACCCCTGATTCACTTTGATTTTCGGCTACTTTTAGCTATAATACTCGCACTTTAATTGTATTGTGATTATATTTCTGTTGCTCTTACGACTAACGTTAAATGCACGTCACGTAAATTGTGCCGTCTGGCATTCTGTTGCGTTTCGCCTTTACGGTTTTGCGTAGTGTTCCACCGCACATGAAAGCCGACAAAAAACTAAAGTCGACTAACGGTAAATTTATTGGCAGCGCCTGCATCGGCAGCGGCAGCGGCAGACACAGCGGCAGCGACGCCAGCTGCTGTTTGACGTTTCCGGAGTTTGCGCATCGAAAGCGCCGTAAAATCAAAACAAATTTAACACTTGGCTGGTGGGAATTCAAAAAAATTAACTGAAAATGTGAAATTTAATAAATGTATTAATATTTTCCATTTGTCTTTGAAAACTACCAATAATATTTACTTTTTTACTTAAAATTTTTTTAAAAAAGATTTAAATCAACAGAGTATTAGATTAAATTATATTAAGCCAGATTTATATTAAACAGCGCCCTCTTTTGTAAGGCAGGCCATTTAGGGCGTGCATACGATTCAAAGCTGACTGCTACGTGACGCGGAACCAGTTCCCAGCGGAAAGTGACGGTTACTGGCATGCTTCAAAAGTCAAGAGTGAGACCAAATATGTGCTACAAGACTACAGGGTTGTCTTACAAATTGGCGGAAAAACGAACAAATTTAAATTTAAAGAATAAAATAGTTTATTTAAAAGTATACATTCATAAAACATAAGTCACAAAACCAATCAAATATTTTGAAAAACATATAGTTTTATATATACAAAATTTAATAGTCATACAAATACATTTTGGGCAAGGTAACGTATAAATTTACGTAATTTAATTATTTACTGGGGAATAGCATGATTTGGCCATATCAATTGGCTGACTGAAGATTCCCTAAGCATAGTGTTGGCTAACAACCTATCACATTTTAAGACTTTACACCACTTAATACGTACAAATACTAAATAATAAATATCAATTACTAATCATAATCCAGCCCATGACTAACTGTCCGCTGGGGTTATTCTCATGCGCCACGCATTCTTGATCATATCTGCCGCCTTCTCGGCAATCATGATGACAATCGCATTCGTGTGACCAGCCGGCACATGCGGCATAATAGAAGCATCCGCCACGCGTAGATGTCGAATGCCATGAACTCTAAGCTCCGGATCCACCACAGCCGTTGCATCCGTGGAGGGACCCATCTTGCAGGTGCCGCACTGATGCTGCAGACTAGAGCCGTAGAGGCGCAGGCAACAGCGCCAATACTCGTGGCTGGCAAAGATCAGGTGCTCACAGCCCAGAAAAGGACGCGTATGGAATCGCGTGCCTATCTTCTGCATCGACTTGGTGCGCGCCAACTGCAGAATCTAAAAGTAAGTACAAATCAGTTGTTGTAAATCTAAAATATATAAATTTATGTTGTTTTCAAATTTCAAATTTTAGGTTATTAATTGGAAACATGAACAATGTGGAAATCGGTATGAAGATTGTCTTAGTTTTGTGAAAATTCTGATAGATGGAGACTATTTAAATTGCATTTTTTAGGAGTAACATTTAAAGCTCAATTTTTACCAAATATTTGTTTATAAATTGAAATAAAGAATTAATGCAGTGATCAAAACATGAAAATGCGTCATGAAAATCGGTGCAGTTTTAGTAAAGTAGTGGAGAATTAAGAACTACTTATCCATGTCGAACTTTAAATTAAAATACATTTGCATTTGAAGTGTTTAGTTACCATTTCAATGCCCTCGATCATGGCGCGCACATCGTCCGGATGCTGCATAAAGTTGGGTTCCATGCGTGGCCAGTGGAAGGGATTGCGAGTGCGCAGCGAGATGCGTCCAGTGCTTTTGGGCCGCAGCAGGACTGGGACCAGTCCAAAGGATTCTTTGTCCTGCAGGTCGCCAAACATTTTTTGGTAGAACTCATCCGTGATGCCGAGCAAATCCCGCACAGTGCCAAAGCGATCGCCGCTGAGGGAACCGGCGCCCAAGACAAGCTCCATATCCGCATAATCCCTAGCTGCGGCGCAAGAGATCAAGAGTCGAGTTATCGGAGATGGATAGAGAGCAGGGAGATGAGATCTTACCAAATCTGGAGCTGGGCGTGCGGACAAAGGCAAACGCCTCGGCGCCGCCGGGAATTGTGTACGGTCCCTGGCCAGCAAAGATGTAGCGAAAGATATCCGTGGGATTGAGTAAACGTGCATCGTTCACCGTAGAATCATTAGCCAGAAAGACCAGCCCATTGAGTGTAATGTGATCCTGCAGATTGTAGCCAACAGCCAGATCCTGTATCACGTCAATGTTGTGCTCCTCCAGATGTGCACGTGGTCCCACCCCAGACAGCATCAATAGCTGTGGACTGGCTATAGCTCCTGCGGACAGGATGACCTCCTTGCTGGCACGCACCACAAATCGCTTGCGCTGCTTTCTGAACTCCACGCCGACGGCCACCTTGGTCCTGGGATCAATGAGCAGCTTGGTCACCCAGCTCTTCATCGATATGTGCAGATTCCGGCGGTGCAGCACCGGCTGAATGAAGGCCTTGCTGCTGCTGCAGCGTCTGCCATTCCGTATGGTCGCCGGTGTCCGGGCAAAGCCCATCAGCTGCTCCCCATTCGTGTCCGTTATGTCATAGCCCAGTTCGCGACCCGACTTGAGGAACGCCTTCAACTGTCGCGACTTGTAATCCGTATATTGCACATCCATCGGCCCGTTCCGGCCGTGGTACGGCGACTTGTACAGCTCGGGAATGCCAATCCGCTCGGATTTCTTAAAGTACGGCAGAACCTCCTGGTAAGACCAGCCTGTGTTATTTTGCGCCGCCCAGCCATCGTAATCCCGGCGATGTCCGCGCGTATACAGCATAAAGTTGATCAGTGAAGTGCCGCCAATGCCACGTCCTTTTGGCCAATTGCAGACGCCGTTGCGCAGACCTTGGCAGGCGTTGGGCGTTGGCTCCGCCTTGTAGCCCCAGTTGTAGCGTGTGGTTTGGGTCAACGCCGCCGTCAGCGGCACATCGCTGATGAACGTCTCCTGGTCGCCCGCCTCCAGCAGCAGCACCCGAGCAGTGCTAATCTCGCTCAACCGATTGGCGAGCACACAGCCCGCCGAACCGGCGCCCACAATGATGAAGTCATACTCCGGCAGAAAGTCGGTGGTATCCGGTATGCGTGTGTTCAGCACCGATGTCTCGAAATCTCGCACCAGATCGACCAGCAGCTGGCAGCGGCTGCAGTCCAGGCACAAACCAAATATCAGCAAGTAAGCCAAGCGCATCTTCAGCAGCTGTGAATTTGTGTATCTTAAAACACAGAACAAAAAATAATTGGCTAGAATAAATTAAGTTTTATATTTTTCGAGAAAGTCGTTCATAAAATAAGTACATGCTTTAAATCAGAAAAATATGATTCCTTATAAGTATAATGTTTTTTAAATTCAAGCAAATATATATTATTAATCAATAATTGCTAAATCAAAAACAAAACAACGAAAAGGCCAATAATACTTTAGCTAAGTATGAAATCCATATTTCTCATACTAAGAACGAAAATAAATGATGAGAGTGCAGTGAAAATTTAATGCTTTAAATACTTAAATAAATAATAGCTGATCAAGTCTACTTTTATCATTGCCTATAATTTTACTACACACATATATGGTTCAGCTTTTCTTCAGCTTACATTAAAATACAAAATTCCAGACTAGAATTCAGAGTAATTTAATTAACCGCTAGCTTATTTCTGAATTTTTGTTCAGTGCTAGAATAAACACACAAGGTATCAGCATGCTAATCAGTTTAACTTTCTAGATAGATTTTAAGTGATTTTAGCAAGCACTTGTCAATTGCCAACGACCTTCGATTTCACTTTCAGCACAGTTGGTTCTAGCCAAACGCATTTAACACCCATTTAACACAGCTACCAAAATTCTCAGATACACGATTTTTATCATTTTTGTAGCTCAAGTTCAACAAGTTGCGGATTTCATCGCTACACAAAGAGAGCTGTCCATAAAAATAATGTTTATGCATAAAAAAAATAAATGAAACAAGAAAGCAAAACAATAACAAACAATATGTGTGGCACGCAAACAATATCGCTAACCGGTTCGCGATCAAAACAGAAAAACTGAAGAAGTGACCAAAGCGAAATTCGCAAAATAATTCGAGCGCAATCCAAGCAGAAATATTTGCCTGTTGACGTTGACCCACAAACCGCACGCGGATGTTCATTAAACCCATTGGCAAAATCAAGAAAATATAAACGAAATGTATAAAATCAATAACATGGGAAACTATCGGAACTACGACCTTTTAATACGCTAACTAAATAAATTTAATAAAAAAACATTTGACAATTTTTAAATAGTTTTTACAATCATATTATTTATATATTTGGTTGGTTAATTTTTATCTGCTTTTAAATTATTATACTTGTTTTAATATTTTATTATATTTATATATTATATATTTTGATTTATAAATTTTGTTTTGAATGATTTTATTAAATCGAACTATACTTTATCAATGGCAAACATAGCGCGCTAGTTTTTATACCCTTATCATCAGCATCATAAATTAATTTGAAGTAGTGGGCGCGCTGTGATTCCAAAAATTACTTTAAATGTAAATTAAGCTTTTGGGTTTTTTTTTTCAAACATTTAAGTCTATTAAAGGTAAAAATTGCACATATATAAATAGGAGAAAAAATAGGTGTTTCAATTAACCCCAATACGTTGCCCGCTAAAAATTGACTTACGACCGGCTAACTGGTTTCGTTTTACAGATATGGACATGGGTAGACGATATTGAGATACTTTTACAACTGACTGTGTCGTAGCACAATTGGTTCTACGTGCACAGCCTTCAATATGCTTTCAACACACAAACATTGTCTGGGCAAATCAACTTCTTTTGTCACTGAAATTGAAGAAAAGCCCATTAATAACCGGTCAATGTACAACGGTCAGTCTCCCGTACAGAACTGCCCTACCTCAAAGGTTTCAAGGGTTTGGAGCAAACGAAGGGCGATGCGCTCGTTAAAGTTCTTCTCATCTGTCATCCCAAACAATCAACAGTCTATAACAAGTGACTATTAAAGCCACAGTAAAAACAGGTTACGCTCAATTTACTACTTATAGATGTGAAGCCATGTCAGGCAATAAATGTTTAAAAAATTATCATTATTTATAACACATTTTTCAATCAGCGAAGCTTGCCTTTTAATGGTTTTTATGCCCCAGAAATTCAGTTTATTAACTGTGTCCAATTAGCCGAGCTTAACAACTTACAGCTGCTAGCGAGACGAATGTTTAAAGGGTTTCATCAAAGATTTAAATAGGCCTTGCATTAGTTGCAGAAATGCTATCAGATATTGCAAGAATTATTTTAATTTGATTTGGAAAGATTTTAACAATTTTTAATCTATGTAGTCTAATTGGGGATAATTACAAAATTGAAAACTGATTAAGTGAACTTTGCAAGTAACTAAGTATATGAGAATAATTTTAAATCATGTAATATGTATGAAACAATCTGAAGTATTTTTTACTTTCGATTCAATTTTTCAAAAATTTAGTTAAGTTTACCTAAAGAATCTTGCATACACATATGAAGCTACCATACAATTCTTTTCTCGGAAAAGTAAAATTATATTAATCATATTAAAACGTTAATCACTTCTTCAAAGAATACTTTTCTGAATTCATAACTAAAATATATAAAAATTCTAAGAAAATATTTCTTCACTTAAAAGTTACTTAAACACATATAACGGATCACAATTTCGTATCTTTTGGTCACAGATAATAGTTGATTGATTTACCCAATTTTTGGGTAATCAAATTGCTAGATATGTCACATATGCACTGATTTTGGCTTATTTCAACACTCGCCAAAATAACACACTCTCACAGATCCGGCTCATAGGCGTCTATATATACATATATAATTAAGTATGTGGGACAATTTGCTCGCTTTTTAAGTTGTGAAATTCTAAACACGTTTTCTGATGCTGTTTGCATTTAGAATGCACTTACAAAATGGGCGTGTTGCTCTCCTTAATTGATACACCAGAGCTCTGTGATACACTTGAGAATTTGTTTCGATTTTAATATATATATATATATATATATAGTATATTTGTTTGCAGTCAGTTTAAGATCGACAGCTTCTGCGCATGCGCGCGCTTTGCAGTCCGCTGGTTAAATGAATAGCCGCTGCCGGAGCATGCAACGATGAAGCCTATGCGGGACGAGTCAAGACAGGTAGCAGGTAGCTACATGGTTAAGTTGGTTATGTCGGTCAGTTTGACGCTCTACGTTTGGGACAACACGCAGCCAGTTGGCCCAGTAGCTGGTGGCGGACAGTAGTCCGATCAAGAGATACAGTTGTGCCGATCTCGTCTCTGGCGCGTCTTTTTCAAGTTCATAGCGTGAACTTGCAAATTTCATGCGAGTTTATTTACATATCGCTTTAAACTATTTTCGGCATCTTCGCCATTGCCCCGTTTCGCCAGTTTTGGCCGTTCACATTGTGGACTTTGTGTTAGTCATAGCCATCAAAAATGTTTGCATATTTGGACCGAAATTTTATTAGCATCAGTTAATGCTCGTAATCCTCTCCCAGCCAAACATGCGATAATCAAAAGTTTTGGTGCTATCCTATTAGCAATCATTTGTGAACAAATAAAACTATGATCTGTAGTTGTGCCAAAAGTGCTTCCGCTGTTTAGCCACGTTAGAGCAGAGTAAACTTAACTTGTTGTTGAGGTCTCAAGTTCAATGTCATGCAACGCTGCGTTTTAGCTGCCTGTGTATCTGTGTATTTTGTATATTGTATCTATGCGCTCAAATGCTGATGACTTCATGTTACAACGATTACAAATTTAAGGTTCAGCCATCAAAATTTGCATACGAACAACATTAAAGTCATATTCGTCAATGGGCAAACAAGCAGCAACAAAAGCAACAACAGCAACACTTTTGCGTTTGGCCGATTTCCAATTTATGTTGCTTTTGTTGCCACTTTCATAATCAATTTTGGCGCATTTTTAAATCGCAAATGACCTTCAGTACGGGCGTAGCAACGTTTTCTTTTCTTTTATATTTATTTCAAATATATACACATATATTTTCTATGGCTTTCATATCGAAAATCCAAACAAATTGCTTCGAATGCATTTTGTGCCGCTCGGGTCTCCTTTATTTAAACGTTCATAGTTGATATTTGCACAGATTTTATGCATATTCATTTTGCATGACTTGGCAACTGTTAAATTGACTGGTGTTTGATTTGAATCAAGTGCACACACTCTCAAGTGTTCAACTCACAGTACTCTATAGTCTTAATTGTGAATAGATCAAAAGCTGAAACAAAACGCTACTAATTAAAATTTAAACGCTAAACAATAAAAAACGAATGTGTCTGTCCTCTGATAAGGTGTCAAAAAGTGATAGTATACTTGATAATTTGCCTAGAGCGCAGAATTACTAAGCACTTTTGGTATGCGACATCAAAATAAACAAAGCAAAATTAAGGAAAAAATATTGTAAATACAATTTGAAACAAAAATTTGGAATTCCCCAAAGTCTACTCATATAAGACGTAAATTCTCTTTCTAGACAACTCCCATAAGTTGCCCAAAATTGAACCGATTTCCATGCAGAATTTTAGTTTGTTGTTGTGTCCTCTAGAGTCTAGACTACATCTAGATTTTATGTGTGAATTGTTATTTACATGCAATAAAGTAAAATATGTGCTAAACAAATAAAAGTCTTCGTGATTTGAGAATTAATGTCATAACCATGACGATATCTGGCAACCAGGGTTCTTCTCATAATATTTTGCAGGCGGCATCAAATATTTGCATACGTTTTGCACATGATAATTCCTTAGCTAATGTTTGCAATGCAGCTCTTTATTGGTTTCAGCTAGATAAATACATTTTGTTCAAAAATCATAAATTAAATTTTAGTTAAATTTAGTAACACAGTTGCCACTGGATATGCATTGTCCATGAGTTTTGCTGATTTAATGCTCGTAAATGTTATTTATAGCTGACTTAGCAATATAAAATCTGCCACAACAATAAAAACGGGTAAGAATTAATTGCTGTACTCTAATCGGGCAACCGAAAAGCAAGCTAGCCAACGACCTTGTCAAGGTTGACTCAAAAGATCCGCTAATGTCTTGTTGCTAACAATTTTAGACTGACCGAATGGGTGTCCAAACAACATTCACACGCTACCTGATTTCTATGAAAATTACTGACACACACACAAAATAAATTATCAAATCACAAACGCAAATCAAGTTCAACTACAATTTTCAAGACGTGGCAACAATTCTCAGACATTACGACCGGCCTGGTGTCAAGTGCTCTGAGGGTATGAGGCTTGGGTCTGGACCCTGTAATTTGTGATGCTCGTAAATCACGTGCCTAACACTAAATGCCGTTAAAAAATGAAGACGTGAGCAGAGCTCATAAAAAGCGACAGTGTGCACAACACCCAACGGTAATAAAACTCAAAAACAAATGCCTTCAAAACTAATAACAATAACAACTGCAATAGCGAATCACAAAACAATAACAAAAACACTGGCGAATGTCAAAGCGTTTTGTAAAATGATTGGGATACATATTTATGTTTACAAATCTGACGAATGCTGTCTGAGGCCGACAAAAGAGCGCTGAGTGCGTGTCCAAAAATAAACCAGAGACCGGAGACCGGAGAAGAGCCAACAATCATAATCACAGAGCCGAAAGCCGCTGAATGGCACTCGAAAGGCTTTTGGTCACGGGCAGACGTCGCGCAGGGGAGCGGCATAATTGAATGAACTTGAAACAATTGAAGTGTAATTTCATATTGAATGGCAATAAGATGCGAGATATTGTATGTGAAGTCTGCAGCACGCAGCACAATCGCAATATTGTAAGGGGCATTCCAGAAATGAGACATAAGCCCGGAGTCAAGTTTTATGAGTGTATTTAGAGAAATATTACAAATTTCAGTTTTTAATCTATACTATACATATAATTTAAAAACGCTGGATTAAATAATATGAACTAAAACTTAATTATTCCAGCTTTATTTTCTTTGTCTAAATAGCAATAATTGAACTTTATATTGTATATTTAAAGGTGGCTAACGTTTTTGGGAACAGTCCAGCACTCATCTGATTCATGATTGAGTTGACAGGCGTCAAGTTTTTGAGACGGTCTTTGAGCGCTTTGATTGGTGTTATTGACACGACCGCTGAGTGTGGGTCTTACCATGGGTTTTTATAAACGGCAGTTGTTGAAGTGGTTATTGTTTCTATTGAAATTAAAATTGGCAATAAATAAGTCAACGTTTATATTAAAATGTTCACTTAAATGAAATGAAATTTATTTGAAATTTGTATCATGATTATTCAAGTTTCTTGTCTATTTGCTATTTAATTACAATTATTACATTTAGGTAAGTAGAAAATGTTAATTAGGTGTTATAATTTAAAAATACATGGGTATGAAATAATTTTTCGAAATTCGAATAAGTTATACAGAAGTTGTTTTGGTTTTTCTTTTGAATTGATGATACAGTATATTGGTTATTGGTAATGAGTTCTGACGATCAATTGATTACGTATAGTGGTCTTCTAAGTTTAGTTTAATATACAAATTGCTTTGTATTGAAATTTATTTATTAACTTATTGCAACTATTTGCGGCATAAAGCGAAAAGCGTCATAGTTTTAAAATGATTATGACAGTTGGTAGATATTACTAAAAGACTTTTTAAATATGTATTAATAAATAAACTGTTGGATGTACAAAATGTCGAACATTAACGTACTTAGTAGCTACATAAAAGTATTTCATTCTTGACTTTTCATTTTTGTTATAAATATTTTGCATGTATATGTTTATGTATTGTTTTTGTTGTCTGGTTGTGTATAATCAAATATTAAACTAACATTTTGTTATTTTATAAATGTAATCAGTACGAATTGCTCAAAACTCAATTCCGCATGTCACAGAAATCACTTTCAACCTAAATTACATTTGAATTTCAAGCAAAATTAATATTTGTTAATCAAAAATTAATATAAATTATTCGTTCCTGCGACACATTGGAATGCGCCATTTTCTAGCTGCCGCCTAAGGGTATGCAGTATATTTTTGTATTGTTTGTCGCTTAGTGGCGCAACAGCACGTTGCTCACTTTATTGGCCGCGTCCGTTTTGGCCGTGATTTTGTCACGAAAATGCCGATTCTCTGGATTGGCCAGCACCGAGGCAATAAACTCGGACGTCTCCAGCTGCAGCTGGGCCAAACGCCTCTGCAGCAGTTTGTTGCGCTGCACCAGCTTGATAGTCTTAATCGCTATGGAGAGCAGGCCCTCGTTATGTGTGTGATATTGCTGCTGCTGCTGCTGCTGCTGCTGATATGGTAGCTTGATGGGATCTAGTGAAAACTCATAGCCGCTATCACCATCTCCCTGATCCTCCTCCTCGTCGTCACCATCATCATCCTCCTCCTCCATGCCTGAAGCATGATCACAAAGTTTGGCTGTTGTCTTGTTATTTCCATAACCACCCCAGTTGCTGCTATTGCTGTTAGCCATTGTGGGCTGTAATACTGTTTTAACGTTGTTGCTGCTGCTGCCGCTGCTGCTGCCGCTGCTGCTGCTACTGCTGGAATGTGTGCGCGCTAGCTGCGTGCTCGTCCCATTGTATCCAATGAACTCCATGCGCTGTATCTGCTTTGATTTTGACTCTCTTTGGCCATCGTCACCTGGAGTCGAAGTCGATGCGACGCTTTTTGCGTGTTGTTGCAGTCTGGGCGGCACTCTGATGCCACGGCGACGTTGCAGACGACCCGCAGAGTTCATCGAACCTTTGGCAACTGCAAATAGAAAACAAAGAAATCGGTAAACTTCGGTCAAAGTTCAAGCAACGCAAGGTGTTCAAACTGAACCATTCACAAAGTTTTTTTTTTAAACTCATCCCCATGCCACAGGAACAGTGGTAAAATCGACAATGAATTTAATTTCCAAGACACGCACCCTTTAGCCCTATACGTATGCAATGCTTTATTTATAAGTATTTATTTTTATCCCTTCTTTTTTTTTCAAAATCAATTTTAGTAAGGGGGGTTATGCTTTTTTTGCAAAAATATTTAAAAAAATGTAACTTTCAATAATGCATAAACTTGATATGTTTAATTGATATATAGGACAAACCATGAACAAAATGGCTTCAAGCTTCACAATCGGTTCAGTTTTGATCAAGTTATGGGAGTTTGAAGTCTAGGAAAAGCATTTGTGGACCAATCAGGGCGTTTACAAGACAATTTTTTTGCCATTTTGGCATGATTTTTGACAGAAAAATGAAACACCTCAGAATCACTTTTTCTTTAGTTTTTTATACTAATTTTGACACCCACAATTGATTAAAGAAAGAATTTCAAGAATCTATTTTTTGAAAAATCAATTTTGGTAAGGGTCCCCCCTTATGTTTTTTTTGCAAAAATATTTGAAAATTTTTAACTTTCAATAATGCATAAACTTGAAATGTAGAATTCATATATAGGACAATCCATGAACAAAATGGCTTCAAGCTTGACAATCGGTTCAGTTTTGACCAAGTTATGGGAGTTTGAAGTCTAGGAAAAGCATTTGTGGACCAATCAGGGCGTTTACAAGCCAATTTTTTTTGCCATTTTGGCATGATTTTTGACAGAAAAATGAAACACCTCAGAATCACTTTTTCTTTAGTTTTTTATACTAATTTTGACACCCACAATTGATTAAAGAAAGAATTTCAAGAATATATTTTTTGAAAAATCAATTTTGGTAAGGGTCCCCCCTTATGCTTTTTTTGCAAAAATATTTGAAAATTTTTAACTTTCAATAATGCAAAAACTTGAAATGTAGAATTCATATATAGGACAATCCATGAACAAAATGGCTTCAAGCTTGACAATCGGTTCAGTTTTGATCAAGTTATGGGAGTTTGAAGTCTAGGAAAAGCATTTGTGGACCAATCAGGGCGTTTACAAGACAATTTTTTTTGCCATTTTGGCATGATTTTTGACAGAAAAATGAAACACCTTAGAATCACTTTTTCTTTAGTTTTTTATACTAATTTGGCTTTTTGTTTGTATGTTTATCAAAAAATTAAACCTAATGATTCAGCATAATCTTAGAGTACACAAACATAAAAATAACAAATATTGAAATCATTATCAGACAGCTCTGAGCTGAATGAAATCCGGTCAACATCAAATTGGCAGTAGTTGGTAGATAATAACAGTCGGCTTTAACTTTAATCAAGCACAGTGTATAATTTTGATTGAAGATTCCGCCTTAGATAAATAACATCTAAATGGAAGCACTTATCTTTTAGAAAAATGGCATATAAATGTTTTTTTAGTTTCATAAGACAAGAAGTGGATCAATGTGGATATCCCAAGTTAAAAGCAGTAAAACTACTGTTATATGGTATGCACACAATAGGGGGGAAAAAAACAATAAACATAACAAATAATTTATGTCAAAATATGAAGAATTACTTAAGATACAGTAGAATGCTATGTAAAGTCTTCAATTTAGACAATAAATGATTGATCAGGGACTAATAGAAACGAAGATTTCTTGGCTGCAAGAAGATTAAGTATACGTGTTATGATTATTCTTATTGTTTTATGTTAATTAAATTATAAATGATGTTTGATCTAGATATTTATGAAATTTGTATATTTTTGGTTTCAAATGGAAAAGTAATTTTTTGCAATTTGGCTAATCAGTCAACTAAACTCATTGACGTCTATCTTTGACCATGCGTCGCTGGCTTGTGTTTTGTGTTTTGAGTGTGTCACAAAAACGTGACTGTAGCCGGGGCCAGCAGTCGAGAAACGCCATCGGGGCTTCACATCAATTTGCAATACTCGTATGTGAGGACATGGCCAAAGCAAAGCGCTTTGCCGCACACGCTCTAAATGCAATTACGAGCACCCACAGCAAACAGAGAAACACGGCAGCTGAAGTCATATTCCAATTGGCATTTCCGTGACTGTGTCTGTGGTCAGGGTCAGTTGGCAGCGCTGCAGCGGCGCAGTCGACTGCCAACTGCAAACTGCTTGCCCTTTCGTATTCGCGAATCCGCCGGAGCAGAGCAGAGCAAGAGCGAGAGCTGGTGCCGGTGCCGGAATCGGGTCTATTTGACCGCATTCAGCGTTTTGTTTGCTTTGTGCAAATAAAGCTGTTTCTGAAACGCTGCACCAGTGCACTGAAACGTGAGAGCGGCCATTGGCCCAATGGCTACCTAGGGGTAGGGGGGGATTATGGCACGGTGTCAGCATTGGGTGTATATGTATTTGTGTGTGTGTGTGTGTGTATGAAGGTGACGCATTGCAAGCATTATTAATATACGTGCTAAGTAGTGCAATCGGGAACGTAAATAGATCAGCCAATGGGCATCGATTTACAAGGTCTTTATTTTCATATATTCAAAAACGTATCATTATAACGATCTACTCGTCGCGTTGTAACGAAACTTATATATAAAATAAATACGATTATGTAGTATATATATTTTTATAGCACAGCAATTATTATTAAAGTCTCATGTGATGTACGTTCGCTATTTATTGTAACAATAACAATTAATTTAATATAATTATAAATAAATCTGCCTTATAATGCTAACCTTATAACCTTCCTTACATTTGTGTCAAGAGTGTTTTTAATATATATGTAAATTTCTTTTGTAACGTAATGATGGACTAATTTTATAATTAAAATTATATAGGCTGTAAATTGCTTTAAATGTATGTCCAATTTTGAACTAAGGAAATGGCTTGTCTTAACGAATCTGAATAAATGAGATTCCGGGTAGGGTACGAATCTCAGACTATGCCTGATTTCTACGCCCGAAGGTCACTGTAGCCAGTGATTTACACTACATAGATTAAAAGTTAATCACCATCTAATTAGTAATAGCTTTGATAATAAAAAATAGAAATATACAAGAACTGGGATTGCTAATAGTATTAATTTTAATAATTTTAGCAAAAACTACAGTTGCTAATCTTGTGACAGAATCAACGTTTGCTAACTGCAAATAATATAAGACTTACATAAGTCCCAAATAAGCGATAGTTAACTCAAGTGTTACATGATTTATAATTCACTTGCATAATCCCCATTGCCAAGCACTTGACAATAACGATATCAACGGATATCAATTGACATCAATATACGTATGTATATATGTATGTGTATGTATATGTAGTTCAGCGACATAATACCATAACAGAAATGCACCCCACGCATTTCGATGAAATTCTATTTGTGTTAACCCAGACTCACTGATAGCGGCCACCCGTGGCTGCCACCCTGTTGCATCAAATGTTGCCCCATACATCTAAGCGATTCCCAATGCGTGTCTTAAACATGTGCAAAGTGATGCGACTAACGTACAAGTCACAATTTAATACGGAAATGTTCCGTTCTGTTCAATTCAGTTCAATTCAGTTCAATGTTGTTCTTGGTGCTATTCACCTTCACATTCCCCTCCAGGCCCTTCGAAAGCTAGTGTTGTGTTGTGTTTACTTCCTGCAATGCCATATATTCCGCCCCTGTTCGACATCGACTTATGCAACTGCAAATGGCAAGGCAAGCTCCCCCACGAAGCATTTGCACTCGACTGCACAACGCCAATGAACATTTATCTACTTATTGCTGCTGTTCTCATTTCTCGCACATTGCCTAGCCCTGCCGGTATGGGCTTATGTCGCGAGGTCTAAGGTGTCTGAGGTGTCTGTGGTTTCCGTGGCACCTGTGGCTTTTGTGCGGTGGCCTCGACATCGTCACCTCCACGACGTGCTCACACGTGCCGACCACTGCGTCAAATTAGTTGATATTTATGCCTAATTAAAGTGCCCACAAAGTCGACTTCGGTTGATTTCTAAATGCATGTCAATTATGAACACAGCAGGCGGCCACAAAAACAAAAATACAAAAGACAGCAGGCCAAAAGGTGAATAAATGCACACTGGCATATTACCAAAAATGTATTCTTTAATTCAAAATATTGAAAAAATAGTTAAGTTTTCTCAAATTGATTATTTTTGTTCAATTTTTTTTCGTCACCAAAGCAATATTCCTCGTTTATGAAATGATCTCACCATTTTGGCAACTTATCTCTCGCTTGGCATAGAAATGCAGATTGTTATTTGCAACCTTTCGTTATGTACTTAGGGATAGCATCTTTTATCTATACAAATATTTGCCCACAGATATGTGTTATGTGTTTACATGTGTTTGCTAAATATATACACAGAAAAAAAAATCCGTACTAAAAATCAAGTTTAAAATGCTTGATTTATCCGAAAACGTACTTGAAATTTTTAAGTATGTATTCAGGATATAATTCTTAAATTAAGCCTTTATCAGGATTGAATGACAATGACTCAGCATAAAACGGGCAAAATAAGCCGAACATACTTGATTTAAGTACGGAATACTTAAAACAATCCCGTCTAAAAATAGAATAGCTGAGAAAGAAATGAAATTGGCTCTCTTTTGCTCGCGCTCTCTCAATTTGCTTCGCATTCTTTTGTTGTATAGGGCATTTGTTTTGGTGTAGCTCAGTGGGTAAGGTGTGTGCCTTGCGAACGAGAGTTGTGCGGGTTCAACTCCTGGTTAAGACTTAAGTTTTTTTAAGTTTTATTTTTTATTTTTATTTATTTTCAAAATTAAATTTAGTATATAATACGGAAATAAGTACAATATTTCGAGTACTAGCAACTTGGTCTGCTACGCAATTAAATTAAATTATACTGTCGGCTTATCTTAGAGTTTAGCTGTTGAGCATTAAATAGGTTGGATAGCTCAGTGGGAAAACACAAGCCTTGCATACAGTGGAGGGTCGCGGGTTCTAGCCCCGGCGAGGTCGGTAAGATTTATAAAATTGCAAATTGATAAATAATATGAGGTAGATAAGTTTTCTAATTATAGTGAAATTGTAAGAATATGACAGGTGCTTACAGCAAAAACTAACATTTCACTAAACATAACTAAAACGGCTCCGACCCGAGAACAACTTAAATAATGAAATATTTTTTTTTTATTTATCACCCGTTATTAATTTAATTCAAGCCCGAATCAGGCTAAAAACAGGCTTAATTTAAGAATTCCGAGATTGAAAAAAACGTACTTGAATCAAGTATTTCGTACTTGGTTTAAGAATATCCGAGATCACCATACTTCTGACACCGTTTCGGCTTGATTTTAGCCCGGAATCTCGTTTTTTTTTTTTCTGTGTACAGTCTCTGAATACCTGCGTATAACAAGAAAATATTTCTCAGAACAGAACCCCCTTTTAAAACGAATAAATTTAATTCGAATTGGCATCTAAATCCGATGAAATATTAAAAATAAATAGTAACTTAATATTTGGTCACATTTCTATCCACATGAGACCCAGTGTACAATACTCAGGCCGTTACGTTGTCATTGGATGGGGGGAAAACCGGGGACTAGAGATTCATAGACGCCTGCACGTGGCTTCGTCACACCCATTTAGCATTCAACATTTTGACGTCTTGCTGGAAATTAGCAGGAAACGCAAACCAAAAACAAATAAATAAAACAAGTAAGAATTATCTTAGAGATGTTTGACTGCAAGTTAGATACCCTGTAGCTTAAGCTTTATTATATATATATATTCCCATAAAATATGTACACGAAACTGGGGTCAAAATAAATAATGTTTTAAAATAGAAAATAAATTTGTATATACAAACTAAACTTGATCTGTGTACGGTAAATTTAAAAAATGTGCTTTGCCAAGCTCTTGAAGTCTCTGAGAAAGAAACGGTCATACAGTTGGACAGTTGGACTGTTACCTGTATGCTTTATGATACCGGCTTACCCATATATGCAGATACAGGGTACAAACAGAAAAATCACTCGGAATCAATTGCGCTGAATATGGCACCAATAAAAGCAGTAGCAAACAGCAAACACTGCTATAAAAATCCAAGTCGGCAAAAGTAAAAAGCAACCGAATAAATGTGGGAAAATTGCAAATAAGCTAGCAAAAGTAGCACAGCTATAGCAACAATAACAACAGCAATAACAGCAGAAAGAGCAACAAGAAACGTGCCACAGCAAATGGCAACAAAATAAAGGTTACGACAAAACCCACACACACACACACACACACACACACACGAAATATTTCTTATGAAAATAAATGCGTATACAATATTTATGCTAGAGTCTGTTGTGTTCATTTAAGTGGTGGGCTTTTGTAGCCTTTAGATATGTAAATGTTTGTGTTGCTTTTTATCACATTTACCTTTCGAGGAAAACGTGGAGTGCAAGAGCTTGTGGTCAATTAGTGTCAAATGATGATGAATGATTCAGAGATGATGAAATTACAACCAGCCAATGTTCAAATATATCAAGCAAGCCAAGAGCGAAGATCGATGGTTTTTAATTATAAGTAAGTTAACGTGTGATATCGGTAAATACATCTTAACCCATAATAGATAATATTTCCATTTGAAAATGAACACATGTTTCTGATAATGTCTCAATTTGAAGCTAATTTCGTGACTGTTACTTGAGCTGCACAGCCCCTCCTCACCGGAGCTAGTCTTATCCAAAATCCGTTTTTAGTTAATTTCTATCAACAACTTATTTCGATTTTAGACTTACGATTAATTCGATTACTAGAATATTTTTAAATATAAAGCTAATATTTCATTACACTAACAAGCAACTCCAGATCAGAGTTCACGGAACCCAAAAGTTGAATAACAAATCAATTATTCCAAGTAAAGCAGCTCTTAGCTTTTTAATTTGTCTATTTTCTACCCAAGCTGCTATATTTATAGCTCTCTCCAGCTGACTGACGTCTAAGCCTTGCAAAATGTAAGGAAATCCCCAGTCGTTGACATTTTTTTACTATCAGATCATGGAGCCTTTATAACGCTTATATAAATGTGTCTTGCTGTCGAAAAGGGGAGGAAACTGGCTGCATTGCTGACGCAAATTGTTACCATAACAAAGTCGCGTGCTAAAGCAAACAGCAACAGCAGCAACAGCAGCAACAGCAGCAACATGCGGCAACATGAAGCTGACAACACGTGAAACGTACACAACATCGGAACACGTGCTTGAGTGTGAGTACTTTCGATTGCGATGAGTTTTGTAAGCGGAGATGGCTAACAGAGCTGCTTGACCAAGTTTACATAAATTAATTAAACATGTCCAAGTAACGTGAGTGTCAGCAGCAACAACAACAACAGCAATAGATTTAAATATACGCTTTGGAGCAAAACACAATTCAGAACAACAACAACAACAACAATGATATGCATAACAAGAATTAAAGGTAATGTTACGTATACGCCATGTGGGGCACTTGCGAAGTTTACTCACCATAGCTCAGCACGACACTGTTTTGTGTGGCTCCAGCTGCTGGTGACGTGGATGTGGCAGCGTTTGCGAGTGCCACGCCCATGTTGTTACGTCGCCGCACCTCCTTCATGGCCGACACGCGCACATTCTTCTCGGAGCAGACGGTTGGCGCCATTGGAGCTGCAAGCTGAAAGGAAAGAATGAAGCAAACCAGAAAATGCTAAATTAATTGGCCATCAAATTGATAAATTGATTGATTGACGCGATGTTCAAGTGTCAAGCCCACACACAAAAATAAACAAAAATTAATTTAATAATACTGCCACGAGTTCAATCAACTTTTTTAAACAATTATTGGCAAAAGTACTTTGCAGTACGAGGCAGTATAAATTGTATTAATTGCGGCACGTGCTAAATATTAAGAGATGACTGATGAAGTATTTTATGGTTTTTCTTATTTTTGGCGTATACATTTTTAGATTTCATAACAAATTTGATATTATTTTTGACCCAGTACTCAACTTTAATATGGTATCTTAACATTACATACATATATTATTAGCCTGCATACAACATTTCTAAGCCAAATCATTTGCTGCGTTAATAAGCACTTTTCAAACATTTTCCACATTTTCTGTGCACCACATTTTTATTAATAAATGACCCTGTTGGGCATTCATTTCTAAAGCACTGCTAAACGTCAAAAATATTATAATATGTATTTCATCTTTTAATCTCTATGAATTTGCAGTACATTAGTCATTCAGCAAGTTTAACAAACTGTGCCCGGAACTCCCAAAACTAAAGCCGGAACCAGCTAAAGCTGTCATTTGAAGCCGCAACAACAGCAACAACAGCAGCAACAGCAACACCAACAACAGCTGATTGTCTGGCTGTCCCAAAAGCAGCTGAAACTCATTAGCCATGCCCCAAATTGGAGCATAGGCCAGGGCCAAGAGACTGGGCTTATATTAACGCACATTGCTTGTGGGCCAATTTCGCAGAAGGTAAACAAACTTGCCAAAGAAATCATCGTTGTCTGCATTACATAAAGTAACCCCGAGAGAAATACTATATATTGATAGGTCACATTGTGGCGCGCATGGTAATTGCTGAAGTGCGCGGCTCAGTTATATGCCTCTTGTCTTTTGGTTGGCATTGTTGGGCTGACAGGCAGATGAGCCTCAGGCAGCGTCTGCCCGCCAGCCCGCCAGCCAGTCAGTGAAATTTAAACTGAAATTCAAATTGAAAAAGCCCAGGAACAAGAGCGGCAACAAAGATGTTATTGTCGGCACGTGTATCTCTTGAGTGTAATTACATTTGGAAAGTGTGCGACCAAGAGGCATTTTCACTTTAAATACTTGTGGGAGCTGTGGAGGCTGTTGGCGGCTGTGTGGGCGTGGCGTCAACTAAGCGGATTCAACAATGCCAACAGCATTGTTGTCGATGTGTCAGTATGCATAGCTGAAATTACAATTTAGTATTTATGTGTTTTGCCATTCAACATCCGGAAAAATACTAAATATTTCTGTAGCCTATAGGCCCGTCGGCTCAGCCATCAACGGTTCCAAACCCCTCATTAAATGTAACAAAAACCGTGAAGCATAGCCTATGCCTAGCTCAACGAACAACGAATAGCCCCAATGGCATATTTGATGTGCACGCGCCAATCTCAGGATCCCCTCATCTCTGTGTAAGGGCGCAGGCGATGGACAAGTGGGTCACAGGCCACAGGCTGGATGGAAGAAATTCAGAGCTACGCTGAGTCATATTCGCACAAGCCATAAACAAATGAACCGGCTATGTGAAATAGAGATAGAAGCTTTGCTCGACTTGGCACTTCTCTAATAAAATTTTTATTTTATTGAGTTTAAGCTACATGATCTGAATTGAATGCTAATGATATATCTGTGAACTGGCTAAATGTAATTAAAGTTATTTTCTATGAGTCAGCTCAAAGTCAGTTGATTGCAAATTATTAGTATTTATCACACAATAAGCTGTTGTGCTCTTAAGTATTCCTCTTTATGAAAGTGGGACAAAAAATGTTATATGTTATTCTTTTTTGTATAATCAAATCTCAGCTGGTATTTAAGCAGTAATATATTTATTTGATGTATGCAAATTATATTGTATTTAAATGAAAAAACATTTGCCTCAATTTCGAATTGTTATCTTTTCTAATGCATGCCATAGTCGACAGACCCTTTTTTACAGCTATCGCTGACACAAATATAAATAAAAAATGTTGTTGGTGTATGATATAAAACCCCCTTGCGTATACATCACACAAAGTAGCCAGATGATTCTAGCTTGCCTCGGAACTGGACACAAAACGAGCAACACGTGCCGCTGCCGGCAAATAAAAATAAAAATAAAAACCAGAACAAACAATAAAGGAAAAAAGAAAACTTTGACTCATACAAAATCTTAGAGATATTATACACATGCCAGCAACTATACGTGTGTGTGTGTGTCGTACATGAGTCAGGTGTTTTGAAAACAATTTGAAACACGCTTAGGCCGTCACCTGTAGCTATTGCTGTAGCTATATGTGTGGCTGGAGGTCATGTCAATCAATGGCCATAATGAGAGCTGCCACTGCGTGCGCATAAAATTAGCCAAATAATTGCTGGACACGACATGCGGCTGTCAAGTCAGGCCGAAAAAAAAAACAAAAGACCGACCGAGCTCAGCTCAGTGACTTTTAAGACAAGACGGGAAATTGGCCACACGATGGCTGCGTGGCTCAAATTGTTGGGGCGTTTCAGTTGGGGCCAATTACTTTCGTAGTGCCCCACAGCAGCCGCAAGCAAAAGCGACAAACAGCCAGCCAGCCAGCCAGCCAGCAAGTCAGCCGCGCCCCGAAACCATATTAAATTGTTATTGTCAACGCTGTAAACAAATAAAATACAAAAAGAGAAAACAACAACAAGTTCAAGAAACTCCCGCAGTTTAAGTTGCTGTTGAAGGCGTTGTCATATTGAAGTTGATTTGGCATATGTATATGTTACGCTGACTCGCAGCGGGAGGTTTATACAACAATGGCAACAGCACATAACATTGTCATGCTTATGATATGGTATTCGATGACGTCTGCTCCACACACACACACACACACACACACAGCCGAGTCGTCTGCCTTTCTTGTTCATGTTTTGAGAACACGCCAGTCATGAAAAGCGTTTTATATTGCACTTGGGCTTCATTTGTTTAAATGTCGCTGTCAATTCCCGTACCGCATTAGCCTTTAAATTTTGTAAACATGTGATGACTCGACTCTCATTAGCTGAAGCGGCAGTTTTTGTTATATAATTCATACGGTTCTTAAATATAAATTACATCAAAAGTTACACATTACGCATACGCATATTATCTGAATAGCAAGTATGTACTTTAAAAAAACACTTTTTAGCACATATTAAGTAAATTTACACTGCATTTGATTATTTATTTAACAATGGCAACTATGTATTTCACGTTGCTTGCTGCTTCATTAGCGTGTTTTGCCTCACAGTGCGTATACGTCATTTGCAAAGGCAACAACCGCCTTTAATCAGTGGCGCTTTTATGACTCTCAAAGTATCTTTAAAGTTTTATCTAACACCTTTACACGTGCCGGGTATCACAAACCACAGCAGACACAAACAACAACAAACAACAACAGCAACAACAAAACATTGTTTGCAGGCGCCGCCGCTAACAAAAATATTCAACAATTTGGCAAAAATTACAAAAGACAACAAGAAAAAAAACTTTCCATGGCATATTTTCCACACAAGTTCGCTTGCGTTTATTTTGTTTGCTTGGGACTTATACTCAGTCGTGCATATTGCTGGTTTTATTGACAGATAGTGGGCATTATAAGTTTAATGTCAGTGTTTCTAATTCTGTTCCGACTTAAAGTTGCAGTTACCAAATTAAAGCAATGGAAAATCTGCTAATAACTATTAAACCTTAAATGAGATTTTAAAATTAAAAATAAATAAAAATTTTAAGTTGGTAGAAAAAGTACATGGTTTTTTTCCAAAAAATAAATTTTAAAAATGTTTGAAAAACTGCCTTAACCTTAAATATGAAATCCAAAAAAATGTCAAATAATGACAAAAATTTTATCTGGTTTCAAAATTGGCTCAGCTATGACAAAGTTATAGGAGCTTGAATACTTGGACAGGTAATTTTTAGCTCATTTATAAGGAACTTTACAGTGTTCCATCTGCCTGATACATACATTTGCAAAGTTTCATAATACCCATTTTTAATGGGTACAGGGTATAAAAAGAACGAGTTTGTGCAATTGCTTTGTACGTAATGTTCCAGGCAATTTGACCTAAATAACTTTATAAATAATCTTTAAATATGTTTTTATGTAAATAAAAGTATAGAAAAATATTTTGTAAAATTTATAAATCAAGAAACAAAATTATTTAAGAATTCATATATTCACATGCTTACCGCTCTAGGCATTTAGTCTGATTTGTACATACATTAAAACTAACTAAAATCCCCTTTGAAAGTTGAAAGTAAAAGATGAAAATTAAAAGGGGAGGAATAATGGCTAATAAAATGTTCACATTGTAACTAAGACAATTAAAATGCTTTGTAACTGTACTTCTAAACGTCTGGACAAACAGCTTACTAAAAATGGTCTGAGCGTAATGCCGAAATCAAAAGATAAGTAGCGCCATGTCGCAGACAGCTGGACGGGTATGTGTAGAAACATCTATACATATGTATGGACACTTATAAATAAAGAATGAGGGGGAGCGTTGTGGGTTTTGGTAAGTGTGCAGTATTGCCAATTGAATTGCCAAAGCTAGGCGATAAAAATTTATGATGGCGACAAGCAAAGCAAATAAAAAGCGAAACATTAAACGAGCCACACGTGTACCAAACGATGACCCAATTGCTTTGCCAATGGCAAACAAAAGCCAGCCACGCGCAACACACAAATACAAACACAAACACAATCACAATCACAAATATAAATACTAATACAAATACGAGCACTAATACGATAGGTTCCACAACCAGCAGCCAGAGAAGTCAATTCCCCGAAAACGTACAGCAGCAATGCTATTAATTAGGCCCGACTCTTATTTACTTGCCAAACGAGCACGTCAAACTTGGCTCAGACATAAAAATAAACATACCAATTTTTCCACATAGGATTATGCCACGTAGTTATCGCTTATCACGTATTTATCGCAACTACAATTGATATTATTTATTAGCTGGAGTCTCACCATGATTGACTAAATCCAGACAATTACCTCCATTGTCACTTAAATCGTTGTTTAACTCGTGTGTAAAAATTCCACACCAGTTATATAAGTTATGAATATTAAATCATATCAAACATTATATATTTAATATAAGTGATTACTAAAATTATAATCTTGCTAAGATTATTTTTATTTTGATACATTTTTAAAACATCCCAGCAAATAAACGAAACATTTTTCATGTTTTTAATAGATGAAAGTCTCATTGAATAGTTGAATTCATTTACAGAAACACAAACGGAAGCACAACATAGCTAAAATTACATATTGAAAACAAAAGCTATTGAAACAGAGATTCCTTTTGTTCTACAGAGTACGGTTTGCAATACAATGCATCAATTAAATTGCGCCTTACTTGGATGGCACATGGCAAAACAAAAAACTCAATACAGTCAAATTAGCTAAACATTTCTATCTGTTAAAGTGCAATAAAAATGGCATTGTTCGCCGTTAAGTCAAACGAGTTCTCGAAAACTATAAAAAAACAAATTTGAAAAATTAAAAAAAAATGCGTTGCCTAATGATGAATATTTTTGCGTCTATACTGTATATCGGCTCAGCTAGCTATATTCACCGATCCACTTAACTATTTATTGATATTGATATTACATTGTTGTTTGTTTTATGTCTGTTTTGTTTTGCATGCTTATCGTTTTTTATTTTCTGATTACTAATTGACGATTGCGTTCATTTTGCAGCCTAATGAATGAACGCATTTAACGGCTCATGTATTAAGCTAATAAGAATTCGAATCTGAATATGAATCGGAATGTGAATATGAATATGAATGTTGTTCGCATTTTGCGTTGACACGAGCATTTTATTGTAATTCGCTCGTTTAATTGACACATAATAAAATGCAAAGCATTTAACGTAATTAGTTTTGCATATATAATACACACCCACACACACACACACACACACACACACACACTTATATGGCACGTGTATCGCCTGCTGTGCACTGGGGCGTATACTAGATGTCGCATTGCTTCCGCTTGTGCCGCACCCATAAGCTCTCCACTTTGTATAACAAAACTCGTGTTCTCTCCTTCTATGGCAAAAGTTTGTCATATCAAACAATGCCAAACAATAACAGCAATTCTACAAAGCTTACAGTAAAGTAAAGCTATTCGCATAAAGAAACTATAAACTGTAAATCTGTGCCGCATGTGCACCGCATTCACCCTTCAGCTCACCCCTGAAAAAACGTTGCTATTTATAGATGTCGTGCGTTTCCGTTCAAACCAAATCTAAAACATTCAAAGGGGCCATTAAATTGCTTTATATTTATAAATTGTACGTACAAAAAATGATTTAAAAATATCAACATATATATAAATAACAATTAAGAGTGCTCTAGTCGAGAGTACCCGACTAGGAGATACCCTGAACCCAGTTCTTACAGTTATAATTCTTTATCTGCATTTATACCTAGAAGCACATACAATTCTTCCATTGGCCCCAAACTATGTTACATTGAGTCGTAAATAACTTGTTTGTTTATTGTCCGATCGTAATGAAATTTGTAGGACATAAAGATGGCATATAAATGTGAGACTATGTAAAATCTGAAGGTCAAACCTTTAAAAATACGTATTCCATTTCAAGAAGATCATTGGAAGGTATCAAAAAAAAAAATATTTAGTATTTTTGTATGCTATAGGAGAATATACATACCAACGTTATATTAACTTATAAACTGGTCGAGTATTGAAAAAAATATGATGATCTTGTATTGAGACGGCAATACGAGAGCGGTTTTCAGGTTATGCCCAAAAAAACACTGGTCTGGAATCGAAATTTATTGTAAACTATTAAACAGGACGTGATTTAAAAAAAAAAATGATAAACTTGTATTGTCTTGGCACTACGAGAACTTATATATATGATATTCATATTATTAAATATGAAGTCTCTAGCTTTAGGAGTATCTGAGAAACGTGCGTTCATACAGACGGACAGACGGGCATGGCTATGTCCACTCGACTATTGATAGTGATCAAGAATATATGTATGTACTTTATGGGGTCGGAGATGCTTTTTCCCATTTTTAATGGGATCAGGGTATATAAATAAGCAGCTGCTTTTAGATGCAGATAAATGAATATGAGAATCCTAAAAATATATCTGCACAACTTGCCAAGTCATTCGCTCGCTGCTCGTTTTAACTAATGACAACAAAAAAATACATATGTACATATGTATATACATATGTGTTTTACATTTTGAAAACAAAGGCCAAAAAGCGTAAAGCGTAATTGAAAAATAAATTAAATCCGATTTTGACCTTGACACTCGAAAAAAAGACACACAATTATTCATCGAAAATATTAAATATATACCTAAATTAGACTTTGACTTATGACAACTTGTGAAATTTCAATTGATAAGTCTACTTGGCAACTTCGCGTATCATCCTAAAATATACAAAGTTCAATACAAAAATAACTTGAAGCAAACAAGACAGATAAAAAAAAACAAAAATATCTACTTGGTAACATGTCGGTTAAATTATAAGAATTTCCAAAAGATAAAAGTGCACTGTACAAGGGCAGCAAATTTCAAATGTTCCCTTCAAGACGGCTGTAAAACACCGCACAAACTCATTGAAAATGCGTCATCAGAAACCATAAGCAGCTGAATGTTTTTTTTATTTATGTACAGCAATAACGTTAAGGGGCTTATCTGACGAAACTATTTGAAAATAATATATGCAAAAATTACATAAATATAAGTATTATTTAAAGCACCAAAGTCACAAAGCGCTGCTGACTTGCGCGTGGCTTGATAAGTCAGTCAGCCATTCATTCGAAACACAAACACACAGCAGTTTGAGTACGGCCGTGGCATGGCTCCCGGTTAAAGTAACGGGCTGAGAGCCGACGCTGGCCAAAAGCTCATAGCTGGGAAAGAGCTGCAGCTGTGGCAGCCACAGCGAAAGAGAAACACTGAAAGAGCCGCAGACCATAGCGAAAACAAACGGCAACCACGAGTAGCAGCGTGTGTTTGTTTTTATTATTGTTTGCTCATCATCATCATTATCATTATCATCATCATTATCATTATCATCGTCAGTGAGGGGAATGGGCCTGGCGTTCGGAATTTGTCTGTTTAATTTATGTTTGCCTTAACTCTGCTGCGAATAACAGCAAAAATTATTCGCTAATGTAACCATAAAATAAGCTAAAATAACAGCAACCCCCGAATGTGAAGACAGACAGAGTTAGACTAACAAATGCCCTATTTCAAATTGTCTACAAAAATCATTGTAAGTTAAACAGTTTTCAACTAGAGCACAAAGCATAAATAAAGTGGGATTTAGGAGCTTTATAGTCGTAGTAATGTCATCAAATACTTAAGAATCCCTCATTTTGACTGCTTACTTCTTCACAACTTAAATACCCAGTGGATTAGTTGCAGGGTATGGCAATGATCAAAGACTGTTTAGTGTCTGGGTTCGGTGCAACTTCCGTCTACTGTCCCGACAAAATGGCCGCACGTGTGACATTTTATGGCCGTCGGTCATCGCAATCCGCAGACAATAGTAGCAGTGCAGTACTAGAGTACGAAGTGACGATTGGAACGAGTCCGCAGACGACGACGCAGTGAACCTTGTGCCCTAATGGCTCTCACACACAATAACACACATACGCACAAACACACATGGGCAAATAGCACGCGCGTGTGGCAATTTACAGTTACAAACGATGGCGTGTGACTCGCATTATGTGGTCAGCAATTAGCTCGACTGGCTATCGTTGTTGCTGTTGTATTTATTGGCGCTACTGTTGTTGATAAAAATGCCCCCGATGTTTACATATGATCTACAATGTGCCACCGTGCTTATGGGCGTAAATCTCATCATCATTTGTAAACATTTGCTAGTCCAATAAATACAAATGAGTTAGTAAAATTGTTTTTAACGCGTATGATGTATCATAGCAACAAATCTAATTAATAGCTGCGCTGCATCAAGTATATATAATATGTAAGCATGGAAAAAATTACTCATACGTCAGGTATCACCGAGGAATGATTTTACATAGAAGTCACGCTTCATTGCAGGCAAGTGTCAATATTCAAATCTATTTCCAAGAAACCAGAAATATATATAAATATGTTATATATATATTATATATATTAAATAATTAATTGATATTGTGCTCAATTATAACAATTATATAACCATTATGTTACTTATTTAGATAAATTAAATATTTATATCACTTTAGATTTTGATTAATTTTAATCTACATCAGATGCACTCGTTTATTCTCATCCAACACCAATCGATGTAATATTTCACAAGCAACCAGTTGCATAGGCAGCTAAAACACCGGAATGTTTCGTAATATTACATGCATATAAAACGGATTTAAGAGCAACCAACTAAGCCCCTAATATGCCATAAAAAATAAAAACCAAATTAATTGTGTCATTGCAAATTAGCAAACATTTTATTGCTATTGCTACCGTTTGTCAGACTACAAATGCGTGTATCGTATTTAACTTTTATGTGACTTTAGAGCCGTTTTTTGTTACATTTGAAAATGAACTAAATAAACACACACACACACACACACACACGCCATACAGGCACAAGCGATAAGCGATTGCATACACGTGTGGGATCCAAAGCCGGTAAAAATAAATAAATTAAAGCTAAAGCTAAAGCGAATCAGCGAATTAATTTGTAGTTGCCTGCATAAATTAAAAAAATTTGTCATTCAATCGCAGTTAGAAACGCGGACTCTGTCGGCAGCGACCTCAACAGCAATGGCGACGGCAGCGTCGACAGCGACGACAGCAACAGCGAAATGGCGATAATTTCGTTGCCACGAGCTTCGCACAGACAGGCAGACACACTGTGAGCAAACGTGCGTGTGTGAGTGCGGGCGGGCAGGGGTGAAGGAACGCAACACAAGCCATCGAGTAGCGACAACAACAAAGCAAGCGAGTCTAAAATAAAAATAACCCAGTTGAAATTTGTTGGCAACTAATTACGCTGACCAGAGCAGGTAGTGCCAAATTACTACAATACCAATATAATATAATAAAGTCCAAGCATTGAGCCAACCCAAGTAACTGTGTTCTAAAAGAATAGCAGAAATGATGTACATTTATGTAGATTTTTTGCGCAAAAGTTCCACTGGGTTAAATCACAATTTCAAAGTTATTCACACACACGTAAATGCTCTCGCATGGTGTTAATGAATTTATATGCTGCTGTCTGCGGTGTTTGCGTGTGTGCGTGATTTGCTCTTGTTGTTTTTATTGATTTAACGGCGCACGTGTGGCGACTGGGGTAGCCGAACCGTCAGCTCTCCTCTCCCCTTTGTCTACACAACTCAGAGCAGATAGTCACAGTTCGTTTGATGCGATTGTTTTTCTTCTTGTTGTTATTTTTCGCTACTGTTTGTTTATATTGCTGAAGGCTTTTTATTAAACATATGAATATGCTTGTACGTAAATATACATATGTACATATGTATTTTTTGGCTAAACTTGAAGTTTTAATGCGCAACGCGTTCGAGCTTTAATTATAAATATTTTGTTATGGACGCCATGGGGTGTCATGTATGGGGCGGCAACCCTATTGCTGTTCATATTTCAAAGAAAAACGCATACTGTGTATACTCTTTTAAGAAATCGTATGAATAATTTAGCAACTTCCGGCTGGTGAGCTATTGGGAATTTGGCTAAGATATATTTTACAAATATTACGTATACGCATGTGGGGCATTGAACTTGACTGCATTGTTGACTTAAAAATCTTTTAAAAATACAATTGGTAAATACAATCTAAATTTATATATAAATATTTTTTTTGTATTTATATTGAATTTATTTATTTTTGGTACAAATGTAAAATGATTTCGTTTTACTTCAACTTCTCCGAAAAAATGAATATATCACAACCAGATATTTATTTTATATTTGCTTACACAATTATATTTAAATAAATATTTTAAATAAATGACTCAAATGACACTCTTATTTGATTGCGTTATTAATTTCTTATTGCCCACAACTACAGCTCAGGAGTACAATCAAAGTCGAAGTCGAAGCACAACAAAGGCATTATTAATTCACATAAGTAACATAAAATAAACAGCTGTCATTCAGTGGGTTGAATATGTTGTCAAAGTCACAGCTTGCTTCACTTTTCTGCTGAACCCACGGTAAACAAAAAACAAACTTCTCTTACAAATCTTTATGCGTATTTGCTTTGTATTTTTTTTTGTGCCTTTTTTTATTTTTTTGTTTCAGTTTTGTTTAGTTTTGGTAGCAATCTAAAGGTTTCTATATGAAGCGATTCACACGCTCCGCTTTACGAGCGGGAAATAGGAACGAGGCATTGACACACGAGTAGTTCTAGGAACAATAACAACAATTAAAGCTGATCTATTAATGTGTATATGCACCTTTGTTTTGGAAAAAACTCAAAGGTATATTATTAATCTCCAATTGCGAGTAAAATAGTTTCATACTTTATTTCAAATGTTTCAGTTTACTTTTTTTTATTTTTGATAATTTAATAAATGTTGTATTATTTATATTTATTCTGCTGGCAACAAAGCATTCATCATAATTTATTTGTAAACTTTTTATATTATATATTACGCATACGCCACATGCGCCAGCTGCAGCGTGCAGTACGAACAAAAGGCCAAAGGGCAAGGCGATGCGTCAGCCAAGAAACAAGAGCAAACGTCTTGTCACACACACACACACATATACACTCACACATACTCGCTCTTCGTCCTTGAGAAGGTGAAGCACAAAAATGCTGATAAGGGCGAATGCTACATAGCATAAGTAGAGAGGGAAGAGAGAAGGCAGAGACTGCGCGTCGAAGGCACAAAGTTCTTAAATGCATACTCACACACACACACAAAGAAACACAGACACAAGCAGGCGCTCACACTCACCAGTATCCCCAGGAAGAGGGCGCAAGCTAAACGCTCTCTGCAATATTGAACGTTGCTTGTGGCATGCAATTTTAACGGGCTACACGTGTGGCTGTTGTCATTATTTTTTGGCGCCTAAGGCTAGAAGATTTATTGGCCTAATTTATCCGTAAACGAAACTTACCCGTTGGTTTTGCCGGAAGGCGTTTAGCCGTGAATGTTGCAGGAATGTTTTTGGCGATTACCGTTGTCTTTGCTAAACAGCTGTTTGATGCTGCTGCTGCTGCTGCTGCTGCGGATGCTGCTGATGCTTTGTTGCTTTGTGGCAGTAGCTGCCGCACACCGACACGCACACTAGCACACACACAGTGATAGAATGAGAGAGGAAGACACAGCATAAACACGGTTTTTTTAATTTATTGCACGCTCATTGACACTAATGAGCATTTTTGTTCTTTTCACACGCTTTCAATCTATTCTATTCTAGTAAGTCTCGGCGACAACAACAATAGCAAAACTAACAACAACAACAACAACAACGCTGAAGGCAACGCCAACTACGACTGCGACTGCGACGTGTGTGCAATTTGATGAACGACAGACGACGCCGACGTAGCTGCTGATAGCAACACGCGCGCAAACAAAACTTTCGCTTTCGTTACTTGTGAGACACGAGCACTAAACGCACAACAGCACACATGCACACACACAAGCACACAGATACAGTGTCATCAGCTCTCACACAGACAGACACGAAGTACGTAAATGCTGAGTGCTTTTGTGGAGCTTTGAAGCTTGACTGAGCGGATTTCTTTTCTTTATTGGTTGGCGAGGCGCATGGAACGACAGCGCAAAGCTGAATGAAGCCGCGCTGCCGGCTGCGCGTTGTTTAAATGGCCGCATGGAGCATCAAACACTGCACACCCGACACAAATGTCGAAAGTGTTTTCTGATAAGAGGTGCGCTCTCAAAGCATACAACTAATAATACGTGAGCTGAGCCAAGCTATAACTTGAATATGAATAAATATTGCCAATTATAAACATGTTTGTGATGTATAATATATATTGTGTTACAACGATTTATAAATGTAAAATTAATAAATAGTTATTATAACTGTAAAATTATATTATATATTTTCCATGAATTTTGTTAATAGAGCTCATCGAATTTAAACTATTTGATTTTACAGGTCTAACATTTTGTTCGTGAATTAGAATCACCTTTGGAACGTTGTATTAATCTTCTACACATGTGCTCATTAGAATCAATAATTATCAATAAATAACTCAAGCGCCACACTATCAACTAATTGCTTTGGTTACTTTAAATTTACGCATTGTCATCCAAAATTAATTTCGCAATGCGTATTGCTTATCAAAAAATGTGTTAAACCAATTAAATAAAAATAGCGTGTACAAGTGAGCGTGAAGAAAAAGAAAAACAATCAATTGGCGAACAACTATTTTTAATACGTTAAGTCTAATATTGGCAAATTGTTGACACATATTTCAGCTAAAAATGCCCACGCAATTTTTACTTGCCGCCTGACAAAAAACTGAAAAAATAATATGTGGCCAGCAACAAATGTTGCTGCAACATTGAGACTGGCAACACAACATGTAAACATATTGTTTGGCCCTGCTTCTCACTTACTTCTCTCACGCTCTCTTTCCTTTCCGCTCTCCTGCTCCCCCACTCTTCTAGTCAATTTTGTCGCACGTGTCGGAAATTTTGTTACGGCCGATTGCTTTTTTCTATGGTGTGGATTTGTGTGTGTGTGTTTTTGTGTGTGTGCTGTATATGTTTGTTTGTGGGTGTGAATGTTTGTTGGTTAGATTTTCTCGCTTGGCGTGAGCTGCGCGTGCTAATGAAAAGGTAATTCAATGCCCTATGCCACTCGTGTACTCAGATGACGCTTGCCCAACTAACGGTAAACATAGACAGCTCGTCTGATTTCCGGTTTTTCAATTCTTTGTCTAAACGGGGCAAACAAAAACAACAAAAGCGCACACAATGCTAAAAAAGCGTTGCGAAAACAATAAAGAAGAAATTAGCATAACACATGAGTTGTCTCACGACAGTCATCAACTGTCGCTCCCGCTCCCTCTCCCCCTTTCACTCGCACTCGCTGCACCTCTCTCGCTCTCTCGCTCTACCCACTCTGTGTGCTTTTAATGGGCTCGTGGGTGCTTTTTTTCCTCTTTGCCTTCAGACACTTTTCAGTTTCAATTGCCCACACGTGTGAGCGCCTAGCGAACAAAACAAAAGAAACGGCCAAATGAAGCAGTCGCTGTGTATGGGAAGAGGGTGTGGAGGAAGAGATGGTAGAGAATGTGGTGGAGGGCCATTCCACTGCCAAAAATGGCGTCAGAGTCGCTGTAAAAGTTTTGCGAGCCAGCGATATGGAAAATTAACTTGCACTTGCCTAGAGTAGAATGGAGAGGGGGTCGTTGTCTCGCATTTGCGTCAAGGCAAAGCGCGTTATAAGCATAACACCACTGATGACCATAAAAAGTGCGTAGTCAAACGGTGGCACTTGAATTTTTGCAACGCGACTCAAACACGCGCCAGCCCCAGCAACACCCTCGCGCCCCCATTCCCCCTTCTTCCATACTCCACAATTTGTTGTGGCAGACGATCAATGTTTTTTTTTATGTCTAAAGCAAACGAAAACTGGAAAGTATCCACATGAGGATGAGCTGCCACGAAGCTCGAATGCTCTTTTAGTATGTATAAATGTTTTTGCTGAAATTCAGAAATGATTATGTTAGTTAGATCAATATATAATTATAAACAACTCAAGTAAGCAATCAAAAATAAATAATTATAGTTTACTATTAATGCTAACATTCTACATAACAAAAAATTATAAAATAGTAAGATTAATTTACTAATATTTTGTTACACTTCAATAAATAAATTGCGGAAACCATAAATAAATAAAAGACAAAACAAACTGAAGACCAAAACGATGCAAATTTATAAGAGTGGATAAATTTTGACAATCAAGCTCAATAAAATCCGGTTTTCAAATTAAATTAAATGTCATAAGAAGAGTTCACTTAATTGTTGTATTTAGCTTTAATTTGTTGCTTGAGAATATTAATATAATATACACATTTTTCTGTGAAATTGAGTGTAATTTTATATAGATATGTAGTAGTTTATCAAGCATGAAATCAAGCATTTTTTCTTTCTGCTTATCAACTTAAATGTTGCATAATGGATACACAATTCGAATCCACTCACTTAAGTAAGTGTAGCCCACGTGATGGGCGCGTGTTGTTTTTGTTTAGTTTGAGACACGAAAAAAAGACTTACCATAGTAAAATTACTGAACTTCGGTTGAAAAAAGGAAAGTTCTTAACAATATAGGTGTTGATAAATATGTGCATATTTTTAATTCATTCAGTTTCACTCACAATATTAGAGAACAAAAGTTCTATTAATATTATTTACAGTTTAAAAAAATGTACTTTAACTATTAAAAATGTCTTGTTAGTCAAATTTCCAAATAAATCGATTATGGCGTGATGATAAAAATTAACACGCGCACAACTCTAGAATATACTTACATATTTGTAGCCGCCAACATATTGCACGTACATATGTTTGTATGTATGTATGTGAATCGCTTTTATTTCGGCGCTTGCCAAAACAATGTCAGCGATATAGCCCGACAGCCAGCGATATACGGTTATCAATAGATGTCCGGCAGATATTTTTAGACATGTCAGCGAGTCGCGCATGTAACAATAGCAATAATATCAATAATCATATTATAAATAAGTCGACTTGTACTTGGGAACCGGTTTTTCCTGCATGTGCCAAAGTTAAAATTTGTAGGTTTGGGCTTTTGGCACTGCAGGCACTTAAGCACGCGCAATGTCAAGGCCTGTTTGGAGGCCCCGAAAATAAAGTGCCCAGGTGTACAATCGGAATGAGAACCACGCGCCGAAATATTGGACGCTCATGTGTGTATTTATGAACACACATGCAAATGTACTCATAAATATGACATCAATGGCCCCCCAGCAGCCTAATGGGAATACGTGCACTGATAGTGTCGCCCTGATAGCGCCAAAAATAATAAATGGCGGAGCAAATTGTACAGCTAACTTAGCAAGTTTATTCTCATAATCTAGAAATATGTTTACTATACTAAACTAAATAGTAAAAACAAAATGTTATAAAAATACAATTTTTAAATTTCGGTTAAAGCTTGGCAAGCTCATAGCAGGTAGCTTTAGAGTGGCTAAGCTCTTGTGCTTTACCTGGCTTACTATCGACTGACAAAAGCTGTTCACCAGAAGCAGTGCTGAACTTTTCAAGCAGTGCCTGCTTGATCTAAGCAGTGCACAAATTCTTAACGCTTTTTCAATTTGACTGTTTGAATTGCGCGAGATTTTCGATTTGATTTAATACCTCAATAAATATTTTGTTAATTAAAGGAATATACTGAAAAGTATATTTTTCTCTTATGGAATATAAGACTCTCAGTCACAAAACATAGTTAAAGTCCTTTGTTTCATGTTGTTTTATATATTTTGTTTTAATAGTTATCTCAACCAAACGATTACTTTACTTAAAGTTAGTTAAAGTTAGTCCAAACAAATCAAATTTTAGATACTTCAAAACAATTGTTTATATATATTTTAAATATTTCGGTAGGTTAATTGTGTTGTTGCCCAAACGGAGCAGAAAAATCAATTTGCAACATTTCAATAAGCAAATGCTAACTACTTAAAGGCCCGTTCCAGTTTCAGCTCCAGACTGCACCTCGGCAAATTGAGCCTTTGCCAACGACACCCAACAAACAACAAATACGATGCCCAGAGCGAAAACTAAAGCTGCAGCTACAACAACAACAACAACAATAGCAACAACCACAGCAGCATTGGAGCAAAAATGTAAAAAACTAATCAAAGCAGAACTCATTAAGCATAGTAAAAAATTATGCTATTGTAATAAAATGGTTAAGCCGAAGCTAAAATCGCGCTGGCAATCGAATTAAACAGCCGATGGCCGCAGGCGCTGGCAAAGCGCTGCCAAACAAATTGCCGGGGAAATCCCAAAGAGCCCCCAAACAGCCGGGACCAAGACCGACCAGGTTGCAAGTTAGTTTTCATCGATAGCGAATTTATTATGCAAAGCAGAAGCGGTAAAAGATCAAAGCGCAGCGATAGCAGATAACACGCTCAAATCCGATGAAGAGGCCAAAGACGAACCGAAGGCGGCCCTTTTTCTGCCCGCACAAATAGATTAGTTTCACATGGCATCGAGCCGGGGTTTTAGGGCGCCATATTGCACACGGGACCCCGCCAGCCGCCAGCCGGCGGGCCGCCAGCAGAAGTTATGAAAAATTAATAATAATGTCGAATCGATTGATTTCAGCGAGTGTAGCCGCACAGCCGCACCGTCGCAGCAGCAGCCGGCATCAGGCTGCACCACCAGGCAGCACCACCTAGACGGCTGGTCGTCCTCCGTTTCGGATCGAATTGACTTGGTCAAGTTTGGTCGCCCCCGGGCGCCACTGGACCACAGAGCAGACCCAGTCACCAGTCACCAGTCAACACTCAACAACAACTCGTTCTTTCTCGCTCACTCACTCTCTCCCTCTCTCTCTCTCTCTCTCTCTCCCATTCTGCCTATCTCTCTCGCTCTAGTCACAGTGCGTGTATGTGTGTGTAACTGTAACTAAATACAAGAGTCAAGAGCCGCGAACTAAACTCACCGAAACATGAATTCTCTCTCCAACTTGTTGATTCTAATAAATGAAAAGGTTTAAAAAAAATCATCTACTGTTATTATTGTATTTGAATAAATATTTAGGTATTTATTATTATATGCGAGACATATATTTAATGACGAACTGAACTTCTTTGTTTTAAATATTTTATTTTTTTATTTATTTATAATTATATTTAGTTTTGCGCCCGAACTTCTTTCGATTTCAATGTACAAAGTTCTTAACAGGCTTTAATATACTTTTAATTTGCTTGACAATTGCGAAGTTTAGTTTATTTTATTTATTGCTTTAACTTAATACGTTTTAAAGATAAAAATAATGAAAAATAACATTGACAAGCTAATTAACGGAATCTTCTTGCCTAAGCTTAAAATCAAAAATGTTGCAAATCAATTTAGTATACTAGCCTACCCATTAAAATAAGATGAAAATGGATTTATATGCGTTTGGGTTAAACAACAAAAGTTATGACAAATCATATTATATCATATCATATCATATTAAAATCATATATCATATTTCAGATTTGAATGTCATGCGAATGTTTAATTAGTGTTACATGTTTAATAACTTAGCTGTAATACTTGCATCCATAGCATTAAAGAGCTAACATTTTTGGTGTGCACACTTAGCGCCGCAAGCGAAAATCGTACATTTTCATCACTCGCCTAGGAACAGAGAACAGAACCAGACGCAGATGCAGACCCAGACCCAGAACCAGACACAGACCCTAAACCAAGTCCAAAGACCATGAAGAGGCTGTCGTCATTGTCTGGCTTAACTTTTATGGTCTGGCCGTCAGTCTGGTCGACTGTCCGTCTGTCTGTCCGTCAGTCTGCCTGGTCGTCTCTCTTTGCCCGGGTGATGCATTTTTCATGACCAGTTTGTACGATTTCCGCAACGCAATGCGCATTTTCATGTAATTCAATTCGGGTTTTTTTTTTGTCGGTTTTTGTAGGCGCATTGAACCGGCAATTTTACAATTCTATTGGAGCGAGTGTTGGGCAGGCAACCAGGGAACCAGGGAACCAGGGAATGGCCCGCCGCTGCGCCAACGTTAACATGGGCTAATGAAATACGACATTTGACTCGTGCGGCCGTGTATTTATAGGCGTGGGATTGCTCTCGGCCACAAAATGCTTGCACAACTGGAGCAGCGGAATCTGTGTGTCTGTGTGTGTGTGTGCGTGTGTATCCGTGTGTGAGAGAGGCGTTGATATCTTCCCAGTTTTACGATGCAGCAATTAAATTTAACATATTGTTTATTACAAACATTATATATACATATATATATATATATGTATATATATATGTATACAGACATGGCCAGATCAATTGCTGCTCAATTGGACAGGAATCGGTGGCATCAAAGCCAAAACCTTTAATCAGGCAACAAGCGGCGCGTGCTGGCTGACTTCCGCTCGCCGCTGGAGTGACCCAAAAGC
The DNA here is from genome assembly GCA_035045305.1 of Drosophila maculinotata. Taxonomy (NCBI): domain Eukaryota; kingdom Metazoa; phylum Arthropoda; class Insecta; order Diptera; family Drosophilidae; genus Drosophila; species Drosophila maculinotata. Next base: position 1,002,288 of record JAWNPD010000649.1, on the reverse strand, counting down.
TTGAGACGACTGGCGACAATGGCTCATCGGTCCTAGCCAGAGCCCCACACACGGACTCCTAGTTAATATGCACACTGTCAACTGATAGACGTGTTTGACTCACCACGTAGCGATGTTTGCTTGCAGCTGCGCCACGCGACACAGTTCAAAGGGCGACCGATCGATTTGTATGTGATTTGTTTGCCTAAATGACTCATCATTTGTTTTATTTTTTATAGATATGCACAAAATAACTAGCTGGTTTATTTGTGTGGCTTGAACTTTGAATGAGTTTAGCATAATCAAATATTTTTGTCGTTTCTGGAGCTCTTGATTTAGAAATTCTATTATCTTGTTTTAAAAGCTGTTTCCTTTTAACAACATTCTTGATGTAGTCTGATTTATATTTGTAAGTTGATTTAAAAGTTAGAATTACTTATGCATTACTGACTTAAAAGTATTGAAATGAGCTTTATAAAATTGACATTTAGCTCAGTTCTTAAATTACCAAAACAATGTCAAAAACACCAATGCATAAAGTTCACGTTCTCTTAGTTAATACAGATTGTAAAGTGGTTCGGAAAAATATAAAAAAAGGATATTTTCATTTGTTACAGTACAGCTGCATATTTTTGACCTTTTAGTTAATTCGGCATCGGTATAATACTTAAAAATTAAATTAATTGGCGAAATCTTAGTACGTAGTCCAACTTATATTACTATTTTGCCTATATTTATTTTTAAAACTATTTCAAAATTAATTGTTATGCATGAGTTAGTATATATTAAGGCTGTTCCTCAAACGCAAACGTAAAGTTTTCTTAAATTCACAGTAAATTTCCTTCATATTCCTTGAGTAACCTTCTTTTAACCTCCATTGTTCTACATTCAATCACATCCCGTTCCCTTAAGCCTTCAATAGTGTAGCCAATTAGAAATATAATTTGTATTCAATCGATTGCTTCTTGCTGTCTTACACCTAAATGGGTTCGAAGATCCATTGATTTGGCTAATTAAATATGCATTGCATATAGCGTCGCACATATGCACGATTTGTTTATGTTCCATTTGTTAAATGCTAATTTGCTGTCGCTCATTTCATGAAAGTCCAACATTAAGCATACAACTGACTGATAGCTGAAATTCTAAGCCATCAAACGAAAGACACGAGTCCTGTTTTCGAGTCGTTGACTGCGCTTTTATGCTTCTTAGAATGTGCGGAACATATTCAGAGTTAATGTCGTGCCTCCTCCAATGGGTCAAACCTATAAATTATGCAGTAATTCACTCAAATACTTAATGGCCCCAATATAACAATTTTGATGTTTTTCAAAGTCATATAAATTTTGAATAATTCTCTTTTTAGAGCCTTGAATGTGTGTTGAATATTTTCTGCATTACAGATTACATTTATTAAACAAATTATGTATAAAATGTATGAGAACTTAAAAGAAAATCCATTCGCTTAAGAGCATAAAAATCATTAAGGCTTATTAATGTGTTGTATGACACTGTAAGACACTATTTGTGTTTTTTTGTAAAATATGTTTCAGAGAAAAATAAAATATTGTACAGATAAATGTTAAATATGAAAAGACTATTCTGTAAGTTATAATTTAATAATATTAATTAGCTTTAATATTTAATGTCCTTTTGAAGTCCGTTTCTAATATATAATATGTCTAGATATACTATTTCATAATTATAAAATACCAATATTTTTGTTTTATTAATCGGTATCTAGAAAGGGCATAAACATCTTCACATTTTTGTAATATTATAAAACAAGATATATGCAAATTCGAATAAGCGTTCACAGCTTCCAGCGCCATTTTAATTAGCTAATTAGGCGCAATTAAAAGCCAACTTAACACAATAATAACTCAAACACGCACACACATTCACATGCACACGTACGAGGCGACTGCGTTGCCTCATTGGTTCACACACACAAACACACACACCACGCACACAGATTCGCTGTCTATTGTGGTGGAAAGCGAAAACAAAGCAAAAGCAAAGCAACAAACCCATAAATAGTTTTTTAACGGAGCTTTACGAATGCTGACCAATCAGCGAGCCGCATTAAAGCACCACAGACAAACAGACACATACACACAGTGGAGAACTGGGTTTGAACAGAGTTGCCAACTCATCTGAAAGCTGAGCTTGAAGTATTGGTTAGCATCGCAATTGGAATAATATACTGGAAATTATGCATATAGAGAACTAATCGGCGATTTTATCAAGCAATTCGCTTGGGTAAATACTTCAAGTGCATATTTTTGGCATACAGTAGTCAGCGGCATAACAAATGCAAACTTAATTGATTTCTGGCTAATTTGAATAGATTAGCAGCTAATGAGTTACGAGAGCCGGCAACAACACACAAACATTCAACTTACCTATGCATGTGTGTGCCTCTCTGTGTGTGTAGGTGTAAAAAGGGGCGTCAACGAATAGCTCGCTTCTCTCTTTGTATTGGTCAGTTGGCTGTGTGTGTGTCACTGAGTACCTGAGCAAGATCAGGCGTTTACACTGCCACAAAAAGTTGAGCTGCAAGTGGAAACTGAGAAATTGGTAAGCAGTATTAAGATTGTATATTTAGTAATAAAATATAATTCAGTATGATATTTATTTTAATTTATAAATTGACATGCATGATATATTATTATACTTTATTTTATGAATCGCAGATTAATATTAAACAAATGTCTGAGTGTCCCACAGATTGTAGTTAATTTTCCTTGTTTTACTGTCTTTACCTCAATTCCTCACTTACTCTCTCTTTATTCATGTCTTCTCCACTCACTATATTTATTTTCTTATTATTCTCCTATATTCTTATCATTGCGCATAATCGTACTTTAGGCCCATTCGATCTCTATCTTCCAAGAGTATCACAAATAATTCTTTTAATGAACTTTATTTCTAAGGATATTCCTTTTACAAATTTCTAGGACTAAAGTATTTATTCCTCGCAACTTTCTTTAACTTTCCGCTAGTCAATTAGAATATCTCGCAGTGCACGATCGTCGATCGCATTGGGTGAGCCACACCAATACTCACACAGTCATCTCGGCTTGTGTTTGCCTGTGAGCTCTTGAGCTGAAACTGAACGAAAGCTACCTTACCTGTTTCGAAATCAAGTTTGTTGCTTCTGTGTCGCTTCGGTGATCCGAACAGAAAGGTGCACGCGCGCATTCTACACGGTTGGCTACACAGAGCGTTTTATTAGGCGATCTGAACGGATTTTCAATAGCCAGTAAGGCACAAAACGGAGACGACGACTTAAAGCCGTCGGAAGTTCAAAGTTATCGTCATCGAACACGTACTCGTTATCGTAATCGGCGTGTCGGCTGTGCGGCTTATCGTTTGATTCATGAGTTATACAAAACATAAGTGCTAAAGTTCACAAAGTGAATCTCATAAGAGATACATATGTATATGCGTCATTAGATTTGCAAATGATTCTGTACGGTTCGTCGTCGTTGTAAGAAACCCCATAAATCTTGTCGAGCTACAGATAGAATCAATGTGTTGTGAAGGCCCATAAATATGCAATGTTCAAAATAATTTAAAACAAAAATAAATTATAAAATATTATAAAAAGCAACCAATATTTTATTGTGCAAAACAAACCATTTGAGAGTTAAGATCTTTATGCAAAATATTTCAATTGTAATTGAAATATAAATTGTTGAATATAGCAATAAGTTCGCTTGGCATTGCCATTAAGTGCCCAAACATTGTGCAAAACAAAATAAAATCAAAAGATTATAATTTATGCAAAACAAAAAAGCATTAAGCAAATACATTTTCATACACATATCGTATACGGTGGTGTACTCTGAAGCTGTACCTGCTGTACCCAATGGATATCGCAAATTAAATCTTTCGAGAAAAGGTAAGACCCCCAAGGCCCCAGTTAAAGCTCGCACCCGCACCCGAACGCACCAAAAGCGAAAACGCGATTTACCAATTTCATTATTAACTTTGATAGAAATCAAATAACAAAATACTTAAAAAGCCAGCCAACAGTTGCGCACAATCACAGAGCAAATTCAGCCACAACAAAAGTCAACACACACAGACAGGCAGACAGGCAGACAGATAGACAGACAGACGAACAAATGTATCTCGGGGTTCTTCATTTCATTCAATGACTTTTTGGTGGTCCCTATTCAAACAACTCCAAACAAATCAAGCACCGACTCAATGGCACTCCAAACGTCAACTCGAACAAATTTTTTTCTACTCTGATAAGTTCACTTGACAATGAGTTGCAACTAAGCCAGGCCAGCCAGTCAAAGTCATATCCACACACAGAGTTACAGTCAGCCAAAGCCAGGCCCAAAAACAATAAATAACAAAAAAAAAAACAGAAGATGGCCGCAGCCGGTAGTGAATATTGAAGTACAAAATTGAAATTCATTTACAAAACTAATTTCAATTGTTGCATTTTTAAGAATATTTGTATACACACATACTTTCATATCGAGATTTCTTCTTGGCGCCAGCTAGAGGGCCATCCAACATTTTCACATGCATAATGACATGGAAAGTGATAGTGGTGAAGGTATTTTTGTAGCCAGGAAAAGTTTACATTTTATTGAAGAAAATAAATGCAGAAGCAGCTTGAAAATGTGGGTAGGAGTTTAAAGGTAGGGTTTTTAAAAAATTTATTTATTTTTAATGATAAGTAAGAAAATGTAATTTACCGAATTTTCTAATTTACTAGTAACAAAATTCTACTTAAAGCTGAAATGCAAATTTTCCATAGCAATACAAAATGCATCTTCTGCTTTCTTACATAACTATTAATTTAATTACTTTCATTGAATTTTTATACGGACGCTTGTAAAAACGTTACTACTATATTCAAATGCCAAGTAATTTGAATGGGTATTACCATTTGATTTATGAATTCAGTAAATTTAATTCATTGATTGCTGAAGCGCGATAATAAATCTTATTTAAAGTCAATCATTACTTACCATATTCTATTGTAATTTATTCTATCTTTCCTGTATTTTTTTATTTCTAAATTTATTTCCTTTAAATCAATTAAAATACATATTTTGTATATATAATTAGCTACTAAATCGAAGATTAAAAGGAAGCCAACTTCCTTTCTGCAATTATCTATATCAATGATAATATAATAATATTAATATTATCATATTAAATTTAAATCAAGTCACTTTTTTATTATTCAAAATCTTTTCGGGCTTCTAAAAACTTATAAGCCCTATTAACTTGGCACTTTTAATGTTAACAATAAATTACATTTAACTGCCTTTTAAAAACATAAACAACATTTTCGATGATCATAGTATACGCATAAAAACTGACAAATTTTTCATGAATTTTAAAAAAACAAAACATTATTTAAATTCAAATGCGTCACCAAATTGAGCTATGTCTGGTTGTAGAGTAGGCTCTTCAATTTAGCATAACACGTCTAAAATGCTAAGTTGGTATAGAAAACAGGCCTAAAAAAGTGCTTTTTATATAAGTAAAATATATTTGAGGCACTTAATGTGACTCATTTGCCACAAATTATATATAAATTAATCTTATGCAATGTGAACTGCTATGGACCTTAGGAAACCCTTTCGGGCATTTAGTACAACTCTTGTAGCCGCATTTCATTAACCTCGGCGTCAACCTAACCACCTCCATGTCGAATCACATGCCATAAATCATTTTCCTTATGCAATCCAGCATAGAGGCAAGAAACTGCCAACTCATCAAAACGCAGCACATGATACAATAGTCAGGAGAGTACTCAATAGACACATACATATATCTCCAATGCCAATGAGCGATTTCAACGGCTCAATTGTTGACCGAGCAACAACAATGCAAATCAATTCTTTAGATGGCTCGCCCTCAAAATATGCCTTTTTTTGTATGTGGCCACAATTCAAACAATGGCAACAAAACTGAACCAATTTCATTGCGCTCATATGTGAGAGTGTGTGTGTGTGTGTGTGTGTGTGTGTAATTGCCTGGTGCGTGCTGGTTTCACTAACCAACAATTGTTATTTTATTTCATTAGCAAAGAATAAAGTCTGCAGACTTTCATCAAGATTCACATATTGATCGATATTATGCGTGTCATTTTTATTGGCTCAGGAAATTAGCCAAAACTGGAAAACATGTTTATTAATCGAAAAAACTGTCGTTGTCATTGTACAATTTTAGGAACTGCACAAATATTTGCAAACGTGCCAGCCACGAAATGTATGCGGATAAACGTGGCCTAGAGAAGCCCAGCTCAGCGCTCTCAACAGCAGCAGCAGCAGCAGCAGCGGCAGCGGCATCAGCAGCGGCAGCAGCAGTGGCAGTCACGCATTTGGCCACGCCCACGCATGCACATGCCCTACAGCAACAGCAACAGCAACAGCAGCAGCAGCAGCATCATCATGCGCTGCAGCTGCAACACCAGCAGCAACAGCAGCAGCAACACTTGCAACACCAGCAACATCACATGCAGCAGCATATGCACACGCATCATAATTTTCAACAGCAACATGAGCCAGCCACATTGTCGCAGCAGCAACTCTTGCAGCAACAACAGCAACAGCAGCAGCAGCAACAGCAACAGCAGGCCGCACAGCAGCAGCAGCAGCAACAGACGAGCCAGCAACAGCAGCAGCAACAGCAGCAACAACAGGCAGCCGGCATGTTTACAAGGTAAGTCTTAGCGCCAATTTTACACCCTTCCCCCCCGCAGGAACCTACAGCTCCAATTTCAAGCTTATCTGCTGCACATCTCGTTAGCTTTGAGGGCCTACAAATCAGCGGCAGCAACGCATCAAAAATGCGCAACATGCAAACTTTTAATTTCAATTTGTTTCGCACGCTTCGATATTTGTCAATACAATTTGAAATACGTGTGTGTGTGTATGCAAGTGTGTGTGTGTGTGTGTGTGCCTGCTTGTATAAAGTGTTCTAGAAACTGCAAAGCATTGCTTTTTCTTCGCGCGCTGCTTTCAATTTCTTTAGCTGGGATTTTATTTTTATTTTTGTGGCCACTGCTGCTGCTGCTGCTGCCGGGTTTTAATGGCCTCTTGTATTGGCAACTTGTAGTTCACATTTATCTGGCACTCGTAATCTGCTCAGCTTGAACAGACTCCGGTATCCACATGGCAAATCCCGTGCGTACCCAGCACCAGCATCAGCGCCAACGCCGTTCTGTCGATTCTCGCAAAAATTCACAACAGGAAAATACAAAAAAAAAAAACAAAAAAACAGCAACAAGAAGCGAAAAAAAAAGCTTGCAAAATTCACTCGTTTGCCTCCTTCGCGGCTGCTGTGCCATTTTATTTAGCTCCAATTAATTAGTGCTTCAAATGTCTTGCCATAAGTTAAACCCGCACAGTGCGATTGACATTACCACGTTGCCAATCGGACCAGCTCCAAGTCCAAGTCCATGTCCAAAACGACGACGTCGCGACGTCCAGCCCAGGATGAGGATAACCTCAGAGGGATGCTGGCGCATCGACTTCTGGCCGTTTGCTTCTGAAATGTGTAAAACTCACGTGTGATGCTGTTGATGGCTTCGTCTCTTCTGCCACCAACTCACAAGACTTGCCTCCTTCTCCTTCTCCTCTACCTTTTGACTTTCTTATGTGTGGGTGTTTTGTTATTATTCTCGTGCTGTTGTTTATTTTGTTGGTCTGTGCTTGTTTGCTTGGCGGCCAATTGGTTAGCGGAAGCCATTGACGAAATCATACAAAATTAGAACATTTTGTCAACATGCAATCTATAATTCCACTAAGCCACAAAACTTTTAAAAACTTGAAGCTAAAAAAGTAACTGATATAATACAAAAACTCTAAGGCGTTAATAAAATCATCACACATAAACTAAATATATTTTGCACTTACTCTGATTACATTTTTGTCCATAGTGGAACATACAATTGTTCTCTTTGAGATCATATTTAACCAATACTTATGTACATTTATTTGATAAAAAGTCTAATAGGATTCGCCGAAAATTATACTCAAGATATCACATAAAAAAGAAAAATAAATAAAACTTGCTAAAACTAGATAATCATACAGATAGACGACGAAATTGGAAATTTAACCAAGATATCCCAACCACTGTATTATTGTATTTTCTTAAACTCAGCAAACTCCAAAAAGGTTTTTATTAAATTACATATAAATAAAGCTTAAAATAACTATATATATATATAATTTTGTGAAAAGAAATAAATATATAAACAGTGTACGCAAAATTGGAAAAATTATTTCGTTGAATACATTACTGTTCACTATTATGTCATTTTATAAATGTTCATCATTAGCTTCAATAGTTTCGACCTTTCCACATTTCCACACATTTTCGATTAGTTAAGCATGCAAGAAAAGTTCAACGTATTCATTCATGTTGGATTTGTTCTTGCATTCAGGGCAACCACTTAGCAAGTGAAATATTTGAAATTCCCAGATCGAAATCGATCAAAGTGATACATTTTCACTGGAAAGATTTCATTGTGTGTTTAAGCGGCGCGCGACTCTTTCGCACGCGCAGCACAAATAATAATAAAAATAAAAACCAGAGTCATAATGTGTAAGTCTGTATGTATGTATGTATGTATGTATGTGGAATGTAGCAAAAATCCCATGGATTTCTATAAATATATTGTACGATTAGCGGCAAGTAAACAACAAATATGCCATGAAACCGAAACAAACAACCGTTAAACAACGAAAACTATATCAATATGCTCTAAATAATAAATAACACTAATTAAAGGCAAGAAATTTTTAACACATGCCAACAACAGTCAACAAACAGTCAAACAGTCAAGCAGACAAACAGACAAACAGACAGCGAACTACTTCCAAAAGGAAGCCACAGCAAAAAGGAAAAGGCAATTTTCATGGTGCATTGAGCGCTTCCTCCTGAGTGAAACTAACCAAAACCGTTGTTGCGTATTGTGCGGTCTGGACCGCTCGGACCGTCCGGCCGGCGAATCGTGTTAATTTTGTCAATTAGCGGGCGCAGATATATTTGTATCTGTAACGTTGCAAGCAGCAGCTTTTATGCTGCTAATTTCATTAACACATTTCGAATCGCTATCGGCGCAAGTTATTTACCTCAACAATTTTTAGCTCCATTTCCACTGCACTGCAGTTGCACCAGATATCTGTTTATTGTATTTCTATGTGTATCTGTATTTGTATCTGTATCTATATCTGGACATCTAATTGCTTGCCCCAATATTTGATGACGCGCGTTTAAGCTAATTGATGCACCTTCTATGACTGAGCAGTTTTTCCTGAAAAAAGAAATGTTGCTCGAAATGAAATGCAAAGCAAATATGTAAGTGCGCCATGTGGACGGGGGCGGGGCTGAGCGGTGGGCGGGGGTTATTGTAGCTGCTGCCTCAAACCAAAAACTTGCCCCAAGGCGCGTCAAATTATTTAGCTGCGGCATCCTTGTGCTAATTGCCTGACGTTGCCGTTGCCGTTGCCGCTGCCGGTAAAGTGCAGCAGCAGCAGCCGCAGCCGCATCCAACCATCAATCCCGAGAGTTTCAGATCTCAGTCTGGGACTGAATTTGAGCCTCAGCCTCTCTGGCTAAGTTGGGTAATTTCTGGCCAAGCCACCGCCGGGCAAAATATATACAGGCCACAGAGCCAGAGCTGAAGTCGAAGCCAGAACTCAAGTCATGGGAAAATTTCCGTACACACACAATTTGGGGTTTGGCTTACGCCTCAGCAGCAGCAATCTCAGTCGCCGTCGCTGCTGCTGCTGCTGCTGAACTCAAGTCGAGCTACGGCACAAAAAAGTCAGTTTCGCACGCAAATTAAGATAATCGAAAGCAAATGCAGCAACGGTAGCAGCTTCATGGTTAGCGCTCTGCAAACGGGTTTACTACCCGGTAGCAACAAATCATAAAAATATGAAAAATTATGCGGCGGCGTCGGCGGCGGCGGCGGCGACGGCGACGTTGTCGATGATGACGTCGAAGTGTGCTTTTGGCAGTACATCATTAAATTGTGGCTAAGATTCCAATCGGACACAACACACACCGAGCAGCACAATGAGAGCAACAGCCACAGCAGCAACATCAATTGATTTCTTTCTTTTTTCGATTTATTCCTCTTTACTGAGCATTCAGGCAATGAAACGAAGTTCTAGTGGCTCGCCAGTGTTGCTGTGCTGCCTTTTTGCTGTTTAGTAAAATATATATGTGGGCAAACAAAAACAGAAAAAAGAAAAAAAAACAGCAGTAGCTAGCACGTTAACCACTCAACGTTGCAGCTCTTTTATGCACACTAAATTATATGGATGGCCGCAATCAAACTCGTAACTTTAGTTATCTTAATTGATTGTGGCTAAACCGGCCTGGGCAAATAAAATGTATATGGGTTGGGAACCAGCGACAATACAGGGTGTCATAATGATGTCGATTGCCGAGCATCATAGTTAAGCGAAGATAATTAACCAGAGTACGATAATATAAATACTTACTAAATTATAGCTTATATCTTTGCCATCAATCATTCAAAAATACTTTGTTTGCAAAGAATTCATTGCACAACACAAAGAAAATAAGAAAATTACATAGCATAGACTCAAACAAGTTTAGGAAAGCTACAAATTCCAATGAACCGCAGCTCTACCAGCATAAGGAAAGTAAAAATACTTATTGCCATTTTATCATATCAAATGGTTTAAAAGAAAATTAGAAAAATAACGACTATTTATATTTCTGCTCTATCGCTTTGATCTTACAGCTCCTTTTAGCGCTTCTTTCTCATATATGATATACATATGTGTAAAAGAAAAAGTTAATAGACTATAATTGTTATTGTTTTTTAGTATCTTTAAATAAGTCTTTAAGTTTAAGGACCTTGAAGGCCAGACAGAAATCACAAAACCATAAAAATTATATTTCAACATAAAATAATAAAAAAAAACAGTAGCTCTCAGAGTTGCCACCTTTGCACACATACTTACGCAACCTAAGCGATACACCTCAAAGCTGCTGGCCATATAATTTTGCTAAAGGCCGAAGCCGATGCATAGCACAACAGCAGCAGCACCCCATGGTTATTAGATGGCCAACATAAACGTGGCAAGGATCGTTTTTGTTTTTTTCCCACTTTTTTTTGTTGTGTTTTTTTTTTTTTTTTTTTTTTGCATGCTAAACGTCGCCGATGTTAATCTGCGTGGAGGCTGAAGCTGGAGCGGCACTGGCACAGCAAGGTATCGATTACTGCCACCGGGTTACGCAGACGCAGACGCTCAGAAGTAAATGCGTTGTGTTTTGGGCACACACAATAAGCCACACACAGAAGCGAGTGGAATGAAGGACCGACAAGTGTTTCCCAGGAATTCCAAGAAATTTTCGGGGGCCGAACCAGAAAAGCATTGTGCGGCGCCTGGCAATTAATTGTGCGCCAACTTGGCGGTGGTCGGGCGTGGGTTCAACGCAGTTCGTCTGTTTCACTCGTATAGGGTTACCATCCAGCCAGGCCAGCCCATGCCAGGCCAGAAAAGACCAGACCAGAACAGTCTGTCGGGCGTAAGGGAGTCAGGCAGTCAGTCCGTCAGCTTTGAATGTTGGACGCGCGTTCATTATGCGCCGTTTTGCACTATTTTCCGCACAGAAAATCATTAGAGGTGCCCGCAGCGTTGAGCTGGACCAAACTATATCGTGGGAATATGGCAAATAAACTCGTCCAAATTACACACACAAAAAAATAAAAAGCACAGGGAGAGAGAAAGAGAGATAGAGAGAGAGAGCGAGAGAGATAGAAGGTAGATGAAGTGCGAGTGCCTAGACAATTCGTAAACCGCAGTCGCTCCAGGAAAAGTGCAATAAAAATTTGCGCAAATTTCGTGTTTCTGTTGGCCTGCAATTGCCTTGCTATTGACGTGGCCTATCCATGACTTGCCTGACTGACTGACGCCCCATACATATTAAAACCTGGCTTAGATTGATACCAGTGTGTGTCTGTCTGTTTGTGTGTGTGTGTGTGTTGCAGATGAGATACAGATCCAGATACAGATCCAGATACAGCTGTTTGCCCTGGGCGCCTGTGATTTATTTGCTGCGGATTTTTACGATGGCGCTGAGCGAGAGCATAAAAACCAAAAGATCTACCCATAGTCGCGCATTTAAAATCCATTTGGCTTAATAGTTTTGTATTATGTTTAAGCTTTATGCGCTAATTAGTGGACCCAACAGCATAAGTAACTCTCAACTCAAACTCTGAATCCCCTCAATTCTGTGGGCGTATTGCGATTGCTTATAAACCGCTGGATTTCAATCCTCAGCCTGCTGGACTGAACTTGCCAATGATGCTGATACCAACAAGTAAGAGTGCTTTAGATGAAAGTGTCCAACTAGAAAAATAACCTGTACCCTACAATTGCATTTTATTTATGATTGCGAATACATAAGGCTCATTGAATTTAAATACAAATTTGAAGGATTTTGAGATTTACTCTATGGGAAGATGTCTCCTTCTGTCAACTTCAACAACTTCATTATACCGTGCTAGCCCATTTGCTATGGGTACAGGGTATAACAAGATTTGCGCCTAATTTCTGTGGAGCACGTAAACTTTGTTGGATATCTCGCAGTGAAGCGTAAAACAAACTGGCGGCCAAGTAGCTTGATTAAGATCTTGACTGCCACACTGAGATTAAACATGTGGCAGTGGCAGTGGCAGTACCAGTACCAGCTCCAGTTCCACAGTACCAGTGCCTCTGGCAATGGGGGAGGCAGAAGGTTTGCTCCTACGCCCGCCATCAACACGGGGCACAGGTTGGCTGCTGACGCCTCGCTAAGAATCGTGTTTATGCTTTTAATTAGCAACAACAACTTGTACAGTAAGTAGCAGCAACAACTGCAGCCACTTGGTGCTACTTAGTGCAGATTTCAAGGTACCGATAGATATATTAAGAAATGACATGACATGTCTCGCTCACTCCTCATTCTCAACCTCAACCGCAGCCTCATCCTCATCCTCTCAGCGGGCTCAGATAAATTTTGATGTAGATTGCCAGCCAAAGATGCGCGGGAGTTTTCTCTGTTCCATACTTATAAATCTTACTAACTCAGATCGTAGCTGCTATTGTTGTTGTTGTTGTTGTCGATGTTGTTAAAGCCATTAACACGTTTTGGTCTTTTAACGTGCATTACGAAGGATGAGCATTATCATATTATCGCCCGACCAGGCATCTTGTTTATGATAAATATTTAAGAAAACTTATTAATTATGCCACAAATAGGCAGGCAGAATGGCCAACTAGCTGGCATTTTACTCAGCTAATTGGGAATTGCTCGGGCTCAGGCCTTGGCATGCGTTCCGCAGCGAGTGTGGGAGGATGAGTCGTCTACAAAGCCAAACATAGTTGTAGATATAAGCAACTGATATTGATTTTAAGTAGAAAATATAAAATACAATTCATGCCATATTTATTTATAGACCCCGCAAATGTTTATATAAATATATAAAATATAGCTTGAAATTTGTTTAGGTATTGCCAATATTTGCTTAAGCAATTATAATTATTATTTATATTTATTTCTCAATTAACACCATTAAATTACGTCATAGATATTCACATCGTTATTTAATATTATTTCAAATGTTTTTTACGCATGATTTTAAAATCAAAGAAAATCAATTGAAAAGTGTTCAAAAATAGTAGGAAATCAATAAAAATTTTATTAGTCATTTATTTAAAATATATTAAAGCAAATTTCAAGTTCATGTGATTGCTATGGTATCTATAAAAGTATAGAAATTTACAATTTTTCAAAGGATGAACAGAAGAAGTAATTTGATTCTAGCCTGGTAAAGTTTCAGTTAAAAGTATGATATGATTAAAATATTTCAAACTTGATATTATGATAATAGACATGAGTTTATAAATAGTATTTTGCAATAAGCTTACATTATAAACATGTAAATATTATATACAACATTTGCGAATTTATTAGAAAGAAAAAAACATTTAAAATAAAGCAAGTTAAAGCCATTCTCAACCATACAATAACAACTCCAAGTTCGAGCTGTAGACAAAAATCAGTCACCGAATCAACTAGTGTGACCCTTCACCAACTCTTAGCGACCACGCCCACTCGCTGCCCATGCTGGTGTCCAGTGCCATTGGAAGTCGAAAGCAACCCAATCATATGTATGAACTCTAGCGACTATCGCAGCATTTAAATCAATATTCGTTTTAATTGTACAAATCACCTTGACTTAATTGTGAGTATGCGTTCGATTGTGTGAGTGTTGCAATTGTGTGAATGTGTGAGTGTGTGAGTGTGGCGAGTGTGTGTCTTGAGCCCCCCCCTTGAGCCGACCACTCAATTCGGCTCAAATCTGTTCTATTATGGGCAGCAGTTGGATAATGCCGCCGCCTGGCAAAAGGCGATCGGATGCAGGCCGAGAAAAACAGACGGTCCCGTGGCCGTGGCGCTCGAATGCATTGCATGCGGCAACAGTTTGTTGCATGCAACGCGAACACACATACAGAAACGGCAACGTGTATCCGAGAGATACATGTGTGTGATTGTTTTAAATGTTAACACGGCCATTTAGAGGCAATAACAGCGGCAAAATGGCAGTCCCAGACTGAGAAAGCCAGAAAGGCGCGGGCACTTGCTGTTATTACAACAATATTACCAATATTTATCAAGCGCTTTGCTAAAATGCTCAGCGCCAACAATGGCAACAACGTCAGCATAAATATAAAAAACTACGACAAGACAAAAAAAATGCTTATACGCCGCGTGCGCCGCAGTTGCCGATGCCGATGCCGCTGCATAAAAAGACAAATTTATGATTTATGAATTCAACCTTGTAAATAATATGCTCACAAAAGTACACACGGACAGATCGCTAAACGCTTGCTGCTGCTCCGCTCCCAGCTCCCAGCCACCCGCTCCTTGGCCGAGCAACCGCACAACCCAGCGAGCAACCAGACAGCCAGACAAGCAGACAACCTACCAAACAAAACTGACCAACCTACTTGCACAATTTTCCGCACAAGGCATGTGGCAAGTGTGCCCCACATCGACCAGCGGTGCAACAACAACAGCAAGAACAACTACAACTACAACAACTAGCTGCTAGTTGTATGATTTTTAAATGCGCGATGAGTTATTTATGCATTTCGCATGCGGTTTTGGTATGTGCCAGCAACTTAACCCTTAGATGATACAACTTGTTTTCTAGCTGCTTAGAACTATAGAAAAGTATTCCAAATATGCAGTAACAATATTGACAATATTATTAAATTGCCATATACGCCAAATTTGTTTGATCGGAAATAGACAAAACTCTAAGAAATTCTTAAGCTCAGGTTCAGAAGTATTAAAAAAAATAAAACATTTCTTTAGTTTAATAATAATACAATAATATAAAAAAAATCTCCATCGAGAAAATTAGGATGTGTTTAAAAGCTATTTTCATAACTTATATGAATGGGAATAAGAATCATAATACACATAGAACAGAAATACGTTGGTTGCATAAAAAAATTATGGAATTGGAAGATATGTACAGAAAAAAGCTATTTCACTTATAAAAAAACACTCTAATAAAGTTGACATAACTGGGAAATCATTGAGAAATATTAAAGATGATTGATTCCAAGATTGCAATGTAACAAATATGTATGAAATATATTTAAATATTTGAGGCAATAACTGAAATTCCAATTCTAGTTCAGAAAATAAGAATTATTGTTGCATGCCATTTGTGGCACAGTGCAATGCGATGGGTTAAGCGTACACAAGCTAACTACGAGTTGGAGGCTGTGAAAACATATGCGCCTGTGGCCAGCGTGTCGGCGCTGTCCATTATTAAGCTGTAGCTGTGAACGTGCTCATATATATTCTAATTGTTTATTTTGTTTAATTTTTTTTCTTTTCGATTCTTTGTTTGTTGGTTTGTAACTATCTTTTGATTATTGCCTTTGCAGATTCGATGCGAACAAATCGACGAAGGGCGCCTCGAAGATGCGACGCGATCTTATAAATGCGGAGATAGCCAATCTGCGGGATCTGCTGCCGTTGCCACAATCGACGCGCCAGCGACTGTCGCAGCTGCAGCTGATGGCCCTGGTCTGTGTGTATGTGCGCAAAGCCAACTACTTTCAACAAGGTGAGTGGAGTCCAAGGCAGGAGGGTTTGGGGTGGGGGGGAGTGTGTGTGTGTGTGTGTGTGCAACTTGATGCATATGCATGTTGATAATTGGCTGCACGTTGATTGAATATGCATGAGTCATGCAGTTTGGCTTGGGACCCCACGCCGCCAAACATTCGTTTAGACGGTTAAAACAACCGCTAGCTTTGGGACGCGAGTACCGAGTACTGAGTACCGAGTACCGGGTACCGGGTAGTTGTGGTGGGGATACCACATCATTCATATGTCTATGTCCCTGTCTCTGTCTCTGTCTCTGCAAAATTGTTTTCGGCCAAGTAATTGGCTAAGCGTCTAGGCACGCACCCAGCCTGCAAATTGCCGGTGCCGATCTCTTCCAGTCCGCTCCCTCTTTGTCTCTCTATCTCTCTCTCTCCCACTAGCTGCCCCCCTCCGTTGCCTGTGTGCATCCTCCTTTAATGCGCATGCGCACAGGTCAATGCGCAGGCGCAACTGAACGAGATCAAGTCAGGCATTGCGCGCTCTTTATTTTTGTTTTGTGGATAATTACGAAAATTGTTTTTCAAATTAGCGTTGTGCGGTACATAAGACCCATAGATAACACACACACACACACACATATATATATACAGTGCGGAGTAGTTGGCCTGGCTCTTAACTTGGCTAGCATCTCTGCCAGGCATGTGAACTCGGTCCCAGGTTCCAGGCTCCCTCAACTGCTGCCTCAGCTCCCCTTGGCCAAGGCAATTTCACAATTGCAATGGTAACAACAACGTCTGCCTTGCATTGCTATAAATATTGCGATAAATCAAAATGTGCGATTTATGTGTTCTACAAATTGCAAAAAATTAAACTTAAGTACTGTTTTTTCCTCTCTCTCTCTCTCTCTCTCTCTCTGTCTTCTTTCATCTCCCTCTGTCTAGCTTACCTTCTTTTTTTTTGGAGCACTAAGTGTGAGAAATTGTCGGCGTTTGTTAGCTTGTCGTCTGGTCTGGGTGTTTGTGTGTGTTTGTGTGTTGTTGTTGTTGTTATTGTTCATTGTCATTGCACCGTTTAAAAGCATTTATAATCACAAATTGTGTTAATATTGGCACGCTATCGAATCTCGATGGAGCCTCTGAGCACACGCGGCTTATCTGCAAGTTCATGGCATTATGCTATTTATTTGTGGGTGTGGGTGTGGGTCGCTGTGGGTGTGGCACTATCTTTGGCTCTAGTCTTGGCTGGGGCGTTGCACTAAGATATGCGATTAATGAAATATTTATAAACCAAATTGAGTTTTCACAAACAATTATTAATGCACATCGTTTTGTGCAGATTAGCCGACGGCTGTAAAAATACTTGTTAGGCATATTATCATATTTGCCGGCTTACAATACTCTCGGCGAAAACTGTGAAAGTTTTCTTAACTTGTTAAGATACTATAAATTGCTCTGGCCTTTTTATGATGCCGACTTGAAATTTTTTTTTATTAAGCGAAATTAAATAAATTGGGAAAAGATTTATTATTTATAATCATAAAAGTGTACAATGCCAGCAGCGTTTTCTAATACAGATTTTAAAATCATCTCGACAGTATACATAAAATATAATAATAATAAATAATTGTGTTAATATTTCCTTGTTTATAATTATTGAGAAACGTTCAGATTAGAGATACTAGCTAATTTTTGGGGAATACACACAATACTGCGCAAGATTTTCCTTGGCAACTGCTTCAATGAGTTACCAAAGTAGTTTTTCGGCCACGCCTTTTATTGGACTACCTTAACCTAGCTAACAATCGATTCAAAATTGTTTGAACAAACGGATTTCTTGGTATTGTTGTTATATTAAAACACTGCAAAAATCTGACTGCATTCATGGCCTTTCCGTTCAAGTTCAATGAAATTACCAGTTGCGGTTGCTGCCGCGGTGATTGTTGTTGTTGCTGCTGCTGTTGCTGCTGCTGCTGTTGCTGTGACTGTTTCTTGTTGCCTTTTTGCCAGGTGCGGGAGTATCTCGTAGTGTTTTAAAAATAATTGATCTTGATGCTGGCTGCTGGCTGCGGCGCAGCTGCAAACTGCTAACTGCAATTGCACTCAGTGATCGCTGTTGATTTTCGTTTTGTTGTTGCTGATGCTGCTGTTGCAGTTGATGCTGCTGCTGCTGTAGTTGCTGTTGCTGTTGCCGTCTCAGTGACAATGACACATTTTCTTTTAGTGATTCACTTGTTTTTGTAATGCAAGATCGTCGCTTATTGTATGTAGAATATAATCAATGAATTCACAATCAATTGCATCTAACAATTGCCGTCAGAGACAAAGTCTATTATTAACAGATACTTTTTTAATTAGCTTCGCTAACTTGAATGCATACAAATTGCGCACACAGAGCTATGGAAAAATCTGAGATAGTCACATAGATTTAACCCTAACTTAAGGCGGATGTTTAGGCACGGATATAACTGGGCGCGGCTGTAAAAAGACGCTAAAGGTCAATAGTTCAATCAAAATTAACTTAATTACATTATTTTTATAATTTGTTTTCCAGTTTTTAAGCGCCACAATGCGCTGCATCAACATCACCAGACAGCAACACCAAATATAGGCTTCTCAAAGGTAAGTAAAATAAGAAAATTAGATTGTAACGTTTAAACATTGTAGCCTGGGATCAACTTATTTATTTTCTAATTGCAATGTTATAATAATAATATACTATAATTTTATTTCAATCACAATTATATTTTTATTACATACAACAAACTCGAAATATTTAGCTTATTCATATATTTGTATTCAAAGATACAGAATTACAAATTTTCCTAAATTAATCAACAAACTTATACTTTTAAATAATTGTCCTATAAAATAGCATTCATGATTATAGTTTTCGCAGATATTAACATTCCGTTGGTGATGTTATTTATTTATTTAATATTTCAAGTCAGTAGCTAAGTTTGTTAAAAAAGGAGAAAGGTGGTATAATCGCAATCGGTTATCTCACTTTTCGCAGATGCAACGATACAATGCGTTGCCAACTCAATTAACAATTTCTGGTAGCTGCTGAGGCCGCTGTGGAAAACAACTCAATTTAAGTGAGGCGCGTTGACAACTCAACTAGTGAACCGAAAGTTCCAGGGAAAACAACTCTATTAATGGCAGCAACTGTGGCATATCATAAGCCAGAAATCATTTAGCCACTTGCTGCGCCAAAAAAAAAAACAAATACAGAAAAGAAAACAATAAATGCAGCTCTTAGCCAACCAAAAAAACAACAACAACAGTAAAGAAGCAGACAGTAGTCAGTAGTCAGTCAAGCTGGCTGCAACTGCCACTGGATGCTGCGACTCAGCGATGGTCGGCAGATTGATCTACATACCTGTGCGCACTCGTGACTGAATTAAATACATATACACACATATATATATATATATAAATACAATATGTATAACACAGCCACCGCAGTCAATTTTCAGTTGTCAACTCCGGCAACTTCTTTGGGCTAACAATTTATTAGTGCGCAGACGCGAAAATGAATTTGCATTTTCAACACAGTTGTTAGTTAACTTAATAGAGGGTGTTTCTTTCACAAATGCTTCTCGATCAGCTTTCAACAGATAAGCTTTTAAATTGAGCGGAATACATAGGTGCCAAGTAACAGGTCTAGGTTCCATTTGCAGGTCGAATCGTATATCAAATTTTAATGTGTATATTCATTGATTAGTAATAAATCATAAGTTTACTTTACTCCATACTAGTGAAAAATTATAGTTATTAGCAAATAATATTATTATATGAAATAAATACAAATCCATAGTTTTCATAAGAAGTGTTGTGCGAATGCAATTCGAGCATTAAAAATACTTTCAAATAAAATTATTTAATATATTTTATAATGTTCATTAAGTATTACAAATTTGGAGACACCCTTTATGTCCAGCTAGTATATATTCATTTGTCTTACAGGCACTCTCGGGCTTTCTCATGATGCTCACACAAAATGGCAAATTGCTCTATATATCGGATAATGCTGCCGAGTACCTGGGACATTCCATGGTAAGTTCAAAGTTTTTTTTTTGCTTTGTTTTTCAATTTGCTTCGTTTTCGTTGGCAAAACGATTTGCGCGAATAATTAGAAAAGCGCAGTCTATGAAAGTTTTTGGCTAAAATTGCTACAGCCGTTGATACAAATCTCTGACAAGCGACAACAGGCAACGACGACAACAACAGCAACAGCAACATCGATGTCGACCCAGCAACAACAAATATTTGTTGCAGTTTTTGTGTTGGTTGTTTGGTGGTTGCTTTTCTGGCTGCTGCTCCCGTTGACAAGTCAACAACAACTGACTGCCACAGACTCGATTCATTGAGCTTACATAAATCTGCTGCTTGTACTACACAAAAGTTCCTTAAATCTGTTGCAAACAGCTCAACTTTGTAGCCGCTGCTGCTGCTGCTGCTGTTGTTGTTGTTGTTGTTGTTGTTGTTTTGGTTGCTGTTGCGGCTGTTTCAAGTTTTGTTTATCGCACGTTTACGCTGCTTAAATAGCAAGGTTATACATCGTGGCCTTTCACTTTGCATTTGAAGTACTAAAGCTAAATAAATATGCCTGAGCTGCATATATAAAAATGCAGCACATGTGACATATCTCCGTTCTACATAACGAATTCGAATCCGAATCCGAATACGAGTACGAATACGAGTGCGAGTGTGAGTGCGAGTGCAGTTGCTTATTCATCTAAAACAAACAGCCAGACATTGACAAAGGTACTGTTACAAACACTGACTTGTATTTACTCACATACATCTATCTGCATATAGTATGTATGTTTTTGCCGAGAGATTGTTGAATGTTGATGTGCTTCGCCGGTTACTCGGCGGCAACTCACCAAGCTTCCACCGGCTCAGGGGGCGTATGAGTTTTCTGCACTGCAACTGCAGCAACTGTCAAAAAACTTGTGAGAAATCGCAGCACTTTGCCGATAAATCATATTCTATGCTGTCCTAGTTGTGCCCAGTAGAATTAGATAGATTGTACATGCATTTTTGAATTTAATACCCTTGCTGAGGGTCTTCTAATTTGCCCACCAAATAGAGACCTCAAGCTCGCATAACTTTCAATCACACCTGGGACTAAATATTTACTTGACATATAAATTTAGAAAGCACATTTTTGGTCAAAAGTCATGTTCTACATATTTCTACCTTACAAAAGCGTATGGAGGCATGGGTCCAAGTTCTAAACTACTATAACTTTATCAAAACTGAACCGATTTTCAAAATCAATGTCTTTTTGGTCAAGGTTTATACTGTATATAAACACAACATTTATATTCAGGAACGAAATTTTCGCTCAAAATTTATGTTCAAATTGTATACAACAACATTGTTTTAAGGCATGGGTCAAAATTCCCCACTACCATAACTTTACCTCTGAATACCTATACATTTTTGGTAAAAATATATTCAATTATTGCCCTGACTTTCAAATTATAAATTCTTTTATAAATGTTCTTTATCTGATACCTAAATATTTCATGAGTTAAAGTAAAACATTTAAATTTATTTACTCGTAGTTAAGGAATCTTCATTCAGCTATCCTTTTTGATCTGCGTGATAAGCAATATTTATGAAATTTGTTTATGAAGAGCCAACCTTAGAGTATTGATTATTGCCCAAAGCCAAATTAAAGTTACAGTAAATTTCCGGCAACTTGTTGCCAATGTAACTTCAGTTACCAGAGACTAGACTAACTTTCATATCGAGTAGACGTGGAAGCCAACATTGGGGCTACATTTTTAAGGCCTGTCATAGGCGATTGTAGCACAAGAGCTGCTGGCCCACACACACACACACACAGACACAGTTAAAGAGTAAGGCTGGCAGGCCAATTGGCTGGCAAGACACTTGACAGCCTTTGGCCTTTGGGCCAGGCCTTATCAGGGGACACCCACAACAATAGCAACTAAATGGTCAAGCGAGTTCATAAATTTTCTGTATGCCATGTGTTGGCATAATTACGGCACAATAACTGTGCACATGAGCGGGCCCAAAAGTGGATTGCCCAACCTTTTAATTTGTGGCAGGCAGCAAGCCAAGCAGCTCACAGTTAGTTAACGGCCAAAACGGCAGCAGCAACAACAACAAGCAATGTTAATTAACAAACTGCCAAAAATGTCAATGAAGCTTGTTGCTGCTGACTGCTGTAGTTGTTCTTGTTGTTGGTGTTGTCGTTGTTGCTGTTGTTGCTGTTGTTGATGTTGCTGTTGTTGCTGTTGCTTGGGCATCATAATTCCAATTCGATTTTTGCATATTGCCATAACAAGTTGCCATTGTCATGTGTCATGTAGCGACAGCGGCCATAAATAAATTACAAATGCAACAACATGGCATTGTAGCATATTGGCCGATCGCTTTTGGTCTAGCGCTCGCTCAGTGTTGGCCATAATTGTCAACAATAATAAAAGCACATGAGAGCACAGAGCCACAAAGCTGATGACCGTGCGAAAGTGGCACTGCATTAGCTGACACATCATTAACAAATTAAATTTTGTCATCCTAGTAGATTTTCATACAAAATATGTCACTAAACAAGTAAGAGTGCTCTAGTCGAGAGTGCCCGACTAGGAGATACCCTGATCCAAGGTCTTACATTCATTGAAGTTTTTTATCTGCATTCATACATAGAAACACACACACACATATACAAACAAAAGCTGCTTGCTACGTCATACATCATCGTCATACATGTGCTTTGATTCTTCTTCTTCCTTTGGCTTCAAACTATGGTACATTGAATCGTTAATAACTTCTTTGTTTATTGTCTGATCAAAATTTGTAGGACACAAAGCTGGCATATAAATGTGTAACAATGTAAAATCCGAAGGCAATACCTTTAAAATTACGTATTTTTAAATTTCTGTGAGATTGGAGAGGGGTATCCAAAAAGTAAAATGTATTTTACCTTTGTATGCTATAGGAGAATATATGTACCAAATTTGGTGACTCTACACCCTATTACTTTTAAGCTATACCTTAAAAACACTGTTCTGCAATCTTAATTTATCGATAACTTTTGAAAAGATTGAGATATCGAAAAAAAAATGATAAGTTTGTATCGAGCCGGCAGTACAGTAACTTTAACTTTAATATAAAGTCGCTAGCTTTTATAACTTTCAAGTTATACCCGAAAAACACTTGGCTGGAATCGAAATTTATCGATAACTTTTGAACGGGACGAGATATCGAAAAAAAATTATAAACTGGTCTTGTCTTGGCACTACGAGAACTTATATTTCAAATATGAAGTCTCTAGCTTTTGTAGTCTCTGAGATCAGCGCGTTCATACAGACGGACAGACAGACGGACAGACAGGCGGACAGGGCTAAACCGACTCGACTGATCAAGAATATATACACTTTATGGGGTCGGAGATGCTTCCTAATGCCTGTTACATACTTTTGCACAAAACCATAATACCCCTTTTTCCCATTTTTAATGGGATCAGGGTATAAAAACTATTTGAAAAATGATTCTGAGGTGTTTCATTTTTCTGTCAAAAATCATTTAAAAATGAAACAAAAAATTGGCTTGTAAACGCCTTAAATCCGTACAAATGCCCTTCCTAGATTTCAAACTCCCATAACTTGGTCAAAACTAAACCGATTGTCAAGCTTGAGGCCATTTTGTTCATAGTTTATCCTATATTTCAACTCTACATTTTAAGTTTTTGAATTATTGAAAATTAAAGTTTTTCAAATATTTTTGCAAAAAAAGCTAAGGGGGGACTCTTACAAAAATTGATTTTTCAAAATATAGATTATTGAAATTCCTTTTTTAATCAATAGTGGGTGTCAAAATTAGTATAAAAAACTATTTCAAAAATGATTCTGAGGTGTTTCATTTTTCTGTCAAAAATCATGCCAAAATGACACAAAAAATTGGCTTGTAAACGCCTTAAATCCATACAAATGCCCTTCCTAGATTTCAAACTCCCATAACTTGGTCAAAACTAAACCGATTGTCAAGCTTGAGGCCATTTTGTTCATGGTTTATCCTATATTTCAACTCTACATTTTAAGTTTTTGAATTATTGAAAGTTAAAGTTTTTCAAATATTTTTGCAAAAAAAGCATAAGGGGGGACCCTTACAAAAATTGATTTTTCAAAATATAGATTCTTGAAATTCCTTTTTTAATCAATAGTGGGTGTCAAAATTAGTATAAAAAACTATTTGAAAAATGATTCTGAGGTGTTTCATTTTTCTGTCAAAAATCATGCCAAAATGACACAAAAAATTGGCTTGTAAACGCCTTAAATCCATACAAATGCCCTTCCTAGATTTCAAACTCCCATAACTTGATCAAAACTAAACCGATTGTCAAGCTTGAGGCCATTTTGTTCATGGTTTATCCTATATTTCAACTCTACATTTTAAGTTTTTGAATTATTGAAAGTTAAAGTTTTTCAAATATTTTTGCAAAAAAAGCATAAGGGGGGACCCTTACAAAAATTGATTTTTCAAAAAATAGATTCTTGAAATTCCTCTTTTAATCAATAGTGGGTGTCAAAATTAGTATAAAAAACTATTTCAAAAATGATTCTGAGGTGTTTCATTTTTCTGTCAAAAATCATGCCAAAATGACACAAAAAATTGGCTTGTAAACGCCTTAAATCCATACAAATGCCCTTCCTAGATTTCAAACTCCCATAACTTGATCAAAACTAAACCGATTGTCAAGCTTGAGGCCATTTTGTTCATGGTTTATCCTATATTTCAACTCTACATTTTAAGTTTTTGAATTATTGAAAGTTAAAGTTTTTCAAATATTTTTGCAAAAAAAGCATAAGGGGGGACCCTTACAAAAATTGATTTTTAAAAAAATATATTCTTGAAATTCCTTTTTTAATCAATAGTGGGTGTCAAAATTAGTATAAAAAACTATTTGAAAAATGATTCTGAGGTGTTTAATTTTTCTGTCAAAAATCATGCCAAAATGACACAAAAAATTGGCTTGTAAACGCCTTAAATCCATACAAATACCCTTCCTAGATTTCAAACTCCTATAACTTGGTCAAAACTAAACCGATTGTCAAGCTTGAGGCCATTTTGTTCATGGTTTATCCTATATTTCAACTCTACATTTTAAATTTTTGAATTATTGAAAGTTAAAGTTTTTCAAATATTTTTGGGAAAAAAGCATAAGGGGGGACCCTTACAAAAATTGATTTTTCGAAAAATAGATTCTTGAAATTCCTTTTTTAATCAATAGTGGGTGTCAAAATTAGTATAAAAAACTATTTCAAAAATGATTCTGAGGTGTTTCATTTTTCTGTCAAAAATCATGCCAAAATGACACAAAAAATTGGCTTGTAAACGCCTTAAATCCATACAAATGCCCTTCCTAGATTTCAAACTCCCATAACTTGATCAAAACTAAACCGATTGTCAAGCTTGAGGCCATTTTGTTCATGGTTTATCCTATATTTCAACTCTACATTTTAAGTTTTTGAATTATTGAAAGTTAAAGTTTTTCAAATATTTTTGCAAAAAAAGCATAAGGGGGGACCCTTACAAAAATTGATTTTTCAAAAAATATATTCTTGAAATTCCTTTTTTAATCAATAGTGGGTGTCAAAATTAGTATAAAAAACTATTTGAAAAATGATTCTGAGGTGTTTCATTTTTCTGTCAAAAATCATTTAAAAATGAAACAAAAAATTGGCTTGTAAACGCCTTAAATCCGTACAAATGCCCTTCCTAGATTTCAAACTCCCATAACTTGGTCAAAACTAAACCGATTGTCAAGCTTGAGGCCATTTTGTTCATAGTTTATCCTATATTTCAACTCTACATTTTAAGTTTTTGAATTATTGAAAATTAAAGTTTTTCAAATATTTTTGCAAAAAAAGCTAAGGGGGGACCCTTACAAAAATTGATTTTTCAAAATATAGATTCTTGAAATTCCTTTTTTAATCAATAGTGGGTGTCAAAATTAGTATAAAAAACTATTTCAAAAATGATTCTGAGGTGTTTCATTTTTCTGTCAAAAATCATGCCAAAATGACACAAAAAATTGGCTTGTAAACGCCTTAAATCCATACAAATGCCCTTCCTAGATTTCAAACTCCCATAACTTGGTCAAAACTAAACCGATTGTCAAGCTTGAGGCCATTTTGTTCATGGTTTATCCTATATTTCAACTCTACATTTTAAGTTTTTGAATTATTGAAAGTTAAAGTTTTTCAAATATTTTTGCAAAAATAGCATAAGGGGGGACCCTTACAAAAATTGATTTTTCAAAATATAGATTCTTGAAATTCCTTTTTTAATCAATAGTGGGTGTCAAAATTAGTATAAAAAACTATTTGAAAAATGATTCTGAGGTGTTTCATTTTTCTGTCAAAAATCATGCCAAAATGACACAAAAAATTGGCTTGTAAACGCCTTAAATCCATACAAATGCCCTTCCTAGATTTCAAACTCCCATAACTTGATCAAAACTAAACCGATTGTCAAGCTTGAGGCCATTTTGTTCATGGTTTATCCTATATTTCAACTCTACATTTTAAGTTTTTGAATTATTGAAAGTTAAAGTTTTTCAAATATTTTTGCAAAAAAAGCATAAGGGGGGACCCTTACAAAAATTGATTTTTCAAAAAATAGATTCTTGAAATTCCTCTTTTAATCAATAGTGGGTGTCAAAATTAGTATAAAAAACTATTTCAAAAATGATTCTGAGGTGTTTCATTTTTCTGTCAAAAATCATGCCAAAATGACACAAAAAATTGGCTTGTAAACGCCTTAAATCCATACAAATGCCCTTCCTAGATTTCAAACTCCCATAACTTGATCAAAACTAAACCGATTGTCAAGCTTGAGGCCATTTTGTTCATGGTTTATCCTATATTTCAACTCTACATTTTAAGTTTTTGAATTATTGAAAGTTAAAGTTTTTCAAATATTTTTGCAAAAAAAGCATAAGGGGGGACCCTTACAAAAATTGATTTTTAAAAAAATATATTCTTGAAATTCCTTTTTTAATCAATAGTGGGTGTCAAAATTAGTATAAAAAACTATTTGAAAAATGATTCTGAGGTGTTTAATTTTTCTGTCAAAAATCATGCCAAAATGACACAAAAAATTGGCTTGTAAACGCCTTAAATCCATACAAATACCCTTCCTAGATTTCAAACTCCTATAACTTGGTCAAAACTAAACCGATTGTCAAGCTTGAGGCCATTTTGTTCATGGTTTATCCTATATTTCAACTCTACATTT
Organism: Drosophila maculinotata; assembly: GCA_035045305.1. Taxonomy (NCBI): domain Eukaryota; kingdom Metazoa; phylum Arthropoda; class Insecta; order Diptera; family Drosophilidae; genus Drosophila; species Drosophila maculinotata. The sequence continues at coordinate 974,887 of JAWNPD010000649.1, read as the reverse complement.
TAAATTTTTGAATTATTGAAAGTTAAAGTTTTTCAAATATTTTTGGGAAAAAAGCATAAGGGGGGACCCTTACAAAAATTGATTTTTCGAAAAATAGATTCTTGAAATTCCTTTTTTAATCAATAGTGGGTGTCAAAATTAGTATAAAAAACTATTTCAAAAATGATTCTGAGGTGTTTCATTTTTCTGTCAAAAATCATGCCAAAATGACACAAAAAATTGGCTTGTAAACGCCTTAAATCCATACAAATGCCCTTCCTAGATTTCAAACTCCCATAACTTGATCAAAACTAAACCGATTGTCAAGCTTGAGGCCATTTTGTTCATGGTTTATCCTATATTTCAACTCTACATTTTAAGTTTTTGAATTATTGAAAGTTAAAGTTTTTCAAATATTTTTGCAAAAAAAGCATAAGGGGGGACCCTTACAAAAATTGATTTTTCAAAATATATATTCTTGAAATTCCTTTTTTAATCAATAGTGGGTGTCAAAATTAGTATAAAAAACTATTTGAAAAATGATTCTGAGGTGTTTCATTTTTCTGTCAAAAATCATGCCAAAATGACACAAAAAATTGGCTTGTAAACGCCTTAAATCCATACAAATACCCTTCCTAGATTTCAAACTCCTATAACTTGGTCAAAACTAAACCGATTGTCAAGCTTGAGGCCATTTTGTTCATGGTTTATCCTATATTTCAACTCTACATTTTAAATTTTTGAATTATTGAAAGTTAAAGTTTTTCAAATATTTTTGCAAAAAAAGCATAAGGGGGGACCCTTACAAAAATTGATTTTTCAAAATATAGATTCTTGAAATTCCTTTTTTAATCAATAGTGGGTGTCAAAATTAGTATAAAAAACTATTTCAAAAATTAATCTGAGGTGTTTCATTTTTTTGTCAAAAATCATGCCAAAATGACACAAAAAATTGGCTTGTAAACGCCTTAAATCCATACAAATGCCCTTCCTAGATTTCAAACTCCCATAACTTGGTCAAAACTAAACCGATTGTCAAGCTTGAGGCCATTTTGTTCATGGTTTATCCTATATTTCAACACTAAATTTTAAGTTTTTGAGTTATTGAAAGTTAAAGTTTTTCAAATATTTTTGCAAAAAAAGCATAAGGGGGGACCCTTACAAAAATTGATTTTTCAAAATATAGATTCTTGAAATTTCTTTTTTAATCAATAGTGGGTGTCAAAATTAGTATAAAAAACTATTTCAAAAATGATTCTGAGGTGTTTCATTTTTCTGTCAAAAATCATGCCCAAATGACACAAAAAATTGGCTTGTAAACGCCTTAAATCCATACAAATGCCCTTCCTAGATTTCAAACTCCCATAACTTGATCAAAACTAAACCGATTGTCAAGCTTGAGGCCATTTTGTTCATGGTTTATCCTATATTTCAACTCTACATTTTAAGTTTTTGAATTATTGAAAGTTAAAGTTTTTCAAATATTTTTGCAAAAATTGATTTTTCAAAAAATAGATTCTTGAAATTCCTTTTTTTAATCAATAGTGGGTGTCAAAATTAGTATAAAAAAACTATTTGAAAAATGATTCTGAGGTGTTTCATTTTTCTGTCAAAAATCATGCCAAAATGACACAAAAAATTGGCTTGTAAACGCTTTAAATCCATACAAATGCCCTTCCTAGATTTCAAACTCCCATAACTTGGTCAAAACTGAACCGATTGTCAAGCTTGAGGCCAGTTTGTTCATGGTTTATCCTATATTTCAACACTTAATTTTAAGTTTTTGAATTATTGAAAGTTAAAGTTTTTCAAATATTTTTGGGAAAAAAGCATAAGGGGGGACCCTTACAAAAATTGATTTTTCAAAATATAGATTCTTGAAATTCCTTTTTTAATCAATAGTGGGTGTCAAAATTAGTATAAAAAACTATTTGAAAAATGATTCTGAGGTGTTTCATTTTTTTGTCAAAAATCATGCCAAAATGACACAAAAATTGGCTTGTAAACGCCTTAAATCCATACAAATGCCCTTCCTAGATTTCAAACTCCCATAACTTGGTCAAAACTAAACCGATTGTCAAGCTTGAGGCCATTTTGTTTATAGTTTATCCTATATTTCAACTCTACATTTTAAGTTTTTGAATTATTGAAAGTTAAAGTTTTTCAAATATTTTTACGAAAAAAGCATAAGGGGGGACCCTTACAAAAATTGATTTTTCAAAAAATAGATTCTTGAAATTCCTTTTTTAATCAATAGTGGGTGTCAAAATTAGTATAAAAAACTATTTCAAAAATGATTCTGAGGTGTTTCATTTTTCTGTCAAAAATCATGTTAAAATGACACAAAAAATTGGCTTGTAAACGCCTTAAATCCATACAAATGCCCTTCCTAGATTTCAAACTCCCATAACTTGGTCAAAACTAAACCGATTGTCAAGCTTGAGGCCATTTTGTTCATGGTTTATCCTATATTTCAACACTACATTTTAAGTTTTTGAATTATTGAAAGTTAAAGTTTTTCAAATATTTTTGGGAAAAAAATAGATTCTTGAAATTCCTATTTTAATCAATAGTGGGTCTCAAAATTAGTATAAACAAGTAAGAGTGCTCTAGTCGAGAGTGCCCGACTAGGAGATACCCTGGTTCAAGGTCTTACATTCATTGAAGTTTTTTATCTGCATTCATACATAGAAACACACACATTTGCTTTGCTTCTTCTTCTTCCTTTGGCTTTAAACTATGGTACATTGAATCGTTAATTACTTCCTTGTTTATTGTCTGATCAAATTTTGTAGAAATTTGTAGGACACAAAGCTGGCATATAAATATGCAACTATGTAATATCCGAAGGTCATACCTTTAAAATTACGTATTTTTGAATTTTTGTGAGATTGGAGAGGGGTATCCAAAAAGTGAAATGTATTTTACCTTTGTATGCTATAGGAGAATATATGTACCAAATTTAGTGACTCTACACCCTATTACTTTTAAGCTATACCTTAAAAACACTGTTCTGGAATCTTAATTTATCGATAACTTCTGAAAGGATTGGGATATCGAAAAAAAAATGATAAGTTTGTATTAAGCCGGCAGTGCAGTTACTTTAACTTAAATATAAAGTCGCTAGCTTTTATAACTTTCAAGTTATACCCGAAAAACACTTGGTTGGAATCGAAATTTATCGATAACTTTTGAACAGGACGAGATATCGAGAAAAAAATGATAAACTGGTCTTGTCCCGGCACTACGAGAACTTATATTTCAAATATGAAGTCTCTAGCTTTTGTAGTCTTTGAGATCAGCGCGTTCAAACAGACGGATAGACAGACAGACGGACAGACAGACGGACAGGGCTAAATCGACTCGGCCATTGATAGTGATCAAGAATATATATACTTTATGGCGTCGGAGATGCTTCCTTATGCCTGTTACATACTTTTGCACAAAACCATAATACCCCTTTTTCCCATTTTTAATGGGATCAGGGTATAAAAAACTACAACTCCTTTATGTGATATTATCGATCAGCATATCAATATTAGTTTCTCACTAATTAGCTATTATTATCATACACTATGCACAAACTAAAAGTTACCAATTTATATTTGTAAAATAAATGTTTACTTTGATTAAATTGTATAAATATAAAATAATATGTATTCACTAGTCGTTAACATTTTTGAAAAACATCTTTAAATCGAGGCCAGGCGTTTTAAATTTAAACAGCTCATTAATGATTTAAATTGTATAAATTACTTTTTATATACAAGTCAACAGATTATGTATATAAATGATATTCTATCAAACGTGCATAAAACTTGAAGATTTATTAGAAAATATTTTGTTATGACACATGCTCATCATAGTTCTAACTCCCCGTCTCTTTCTCCATCACTCTCTCTCTCTCTCTCTCAATTCACAGGAGGATTTACTTATACATGGGGACTCCGTTTACGATATCATTGACAAACAGGATCACGCAACCATACAAGCCGAACTAAATCGGAACGTGCCACAGCAACCAGGTGGCAGCAGCAGCAGCAGCAGCGTCGGCGTCGGTGTCGGCATTGGCGATTCGACAGCAAGCAATGGAACTGGCGGCGCCTCCAGTCTGGAGGGGGAGCATCGCATGTTTCTCTGTCGCATGAATGTTAGCCGCAATGCGCGACGGCAAATGCGTTTCGGTGATCAGAAGGTGAGTGCAACAAACACACACACATATACGCATGTATGAGCAAGCGCGTGTAGTCTCTGACAGAAATTGATGAATGAATCACCTGGGAGCGTGTTGCGTGTAACACTTGGAAACCAGCGAGTCGAGAGCCAGCACATCGAGTCACAGTCACAGCAACAGCAACAGTAACAGCAACGCAATGAATTATGCATGAGCCGGGCGCATGCGTCGTCTGCCAACCGGCTGCCCAGACTGGGGCTGGTCATACATCTTGGCAAGCCAACCAGCCAGTCAGCCAGCCAGCCAGCTAGTCAGACTCTCCAGCCAGCCATCCGCTTTGCTATAAGCTGACAAACGATGACAGTTGATGTGGAACGGGTGGGTGCCGCGTTTTGCTGTTGACTGCTCTGATTGGCCGCCTCTGCTCTGATCATCATCATCATCATCATCATCAAAATGATGATGTGAGAAAAAAACCACAGAGAACATCTATCTTCAACACGCCGAAGATTAGATACACTTGCGGACCAGAGTCCAAGTGCTCACCAATAAATTTCATTGTTTAAATGTTTATATGACATTGTAGTCCAATGTTGATAATTTTGATAATCTTGCTAGGCAAAAAAGTATTGGATATAAAAATGTATCTTTCGGCCGAAATGGAAGCTATGTGCTATAAAAGTTCGATGCTGATAATTATTCACAAAATGTTAGGGGTAGTAACTCAAGTTTATTGGTATATTGGAAAACAACAAGATTTTCGTACGATAGTTTCTATGGCAGCTATATGATATAGTAGCCGATTCGACCAACTCTGACCAATGTAAAAAATATGGATGTAGCCAAAGTTGCTAACTGAGAGACTAGTTTGCATACAAGATAGACATTGGCATGGCCATATCAAGTCGAATATTAATACCGATCAGGTAAATATAATCTTGAAGTGCTTGGAGATGTCTCTTTCTTATAAATAAATTATGTTAACCTTTGCAAGAGTATAAAAACAACAGAGAAGACAAAAAAAAAGCCGCAACAATATAAATGAATGCGAGCACAGTATGAAGTTGTCAGCCAGTCAACAGTCAACCAGGCTGCCGAGTTCTTCACTCAGCAGGCAGGCAGCGAGGCAGGCAGTGAGGCAAGCAGCGCGGCTGGCAACGAGGCAGGTTGAACCAGACAAGACCAAATCTGTCAACGTGTTGAGGCCGAGACGAAGACGCGTTGAGATGATGTGAATGCTACCGTTTGTAGCGCTGTCACAATCTTGTGGGCGGTCGCTGCTCTTTTATGCATATCTCAGCTTCTTTTTTGTTGCCAGTTTTTTCTTGTTTTCTTCATTTTTTTTTGCGCTTGATGTGCGCTGCGAGTTATGGAGATAAACCGAGGCGTTGACAGTTGCTGCAAACGTTTTTAATTAAGTTGAAAGTTGGCACTTTAATGAGGTGCAGGAAGTGTTGCCTTTTGGGTTTTATATTTTCCCAGCTACAGCTGAAGACACCACAAGTACACACATGCAATCGTATGGTGTAGGGCTCTTAGAAAAACTTTAAGATTGTTTTCAGCTGAGTAAAGATAACAGCACGTAATTCAGATCGTCGGCAAAGGCTGCAATGACACTAGCCTAAGCACTTAAACATTAGATTATAACAATAGTCCAGATAGAAAAAGAAATAAACATTTTAATGAATTTGGCTAATTTTTAGATTAAAGTGCGTTTACTCAACACATTTAATCAAACTTAAGAAAGCTTTGCATTTTTATTTTTATTAAAATTGTATGATCTATAAAAGCTTAAGTTTGTTAATTGACAGCTCTGTTTACAGTTAAAAAGACTCTTTTAAAAACTTTAAAACATTTTCGTGATTTCCCAACTATTATTTACATAGGTATTATATAGTATTCTTATAGAAATTCACATATATTACTGACAATTCTGGTCAAGCTTTAAAATATTTTGTTTCTAAACAAAAATAAATCCAGATAGCTTTACATTATCTAAATGGTTTTTAATGTAACAAAATTGGGTGTATTACTCATCGGGTTGACTCGCTGATTCATTCGAGTAGTATTCGGAAGGTATACGGGCTTATTTACATATCTAAAGATAATTTGGGGGCCTATTACTAAATGCTTGGAGCTTAGCATTTAGCTATAGGATATTGTCAGGGATTGGGACCCACATGAACTGGCAGCAATGATAACCCAGAGCGCAAACTCGGCACTCGTTAATATGCAATAAAAATGGACCAATAAATAATTATGAATGAGGTCAGCATAGTTCAGTGCTGGTATCCAGCAAAGAGCATAGACAAAAGACCAACAACAAAACAAAAAAAATAAGTAACAACAACAACAACTCTTTGTTGGCGACAGCGCTGTGGCAGTGGCGCCTGCTCCCCAGCCTAAGGTCGTCTCATTTACCAAACTAGCAACAACAACAACAGCGTCGTCTGCGTCATCGATGGTTTGGGATCGGGTTCGGAATCGGATTTGGATTTGGATTCGGCGCTGCATTTGCATTTAAGCAGAAGAAGCGGCCATAAGCTACGAAATGCAATTGCAATGGAAAACTAAATGCAGGCACGTTTTAATTGGGAGACAATGGCTGAGACTCTGACTGAGTCTGAAGCTGAGACTGAGGCTGAGACTGAGTCTGAGACTGGGGTTGAGACTTCCATTGAGACTGCCTGGTGTGTGTGTGTGTGTGTGGAGGCAGCTCTCTGACTGTGTGGCGTCCGGCTTGCGTATGCTGGCAAAACATTTCAGTGATTGCCTTTTTTAAATTATGGAATCAGAGTAAAATGTAAAATGTCTATGAGACCCCGAAGCATGCCAGCCCAAAAATGGCCACAACTAGCGGCGACAACGTGCGCGCCAATTTTCGTGGGAGCAGCCGCCTCAAAAGCTGCAACAACAACAGCAACAGCAGCAGCAGCAGCAACAATAACGAGCCTAGTCTTAACAGCAGTCTTAAAACTGTGTTTTTATTTTTTGCAGGTCGTTCTGGTCCAGGGTCACTATTTGTCATTCCTGCCGCTCTGCAGTCGCAACGAGCCCGTCTTTTTAGCCACCTGCACACCCATCGCAATGCCCGAGACGCGCGAATGTGTGGTTCAGGGCGCCACCAATGTCTTCACCACCATACACTCCATGGATATGAAAATCGCACACATCGACAAGAAGTGAGTAGTGAATAACCCCTATCGAAACCTATTGAATAATACGAGTACATTCTCTCTTTCAATCCTTTATTCTCATTGCAGTGGCGAGTTCCATTTGGGCTATGATAAGGCGACGCTGCAGGGCACATCCTGGTACAATCTGATACACAGCGAGAATCTACGCGAGGCTCAAAGCAAACACAGGCTAAGTAAGTCCAAAATCCCAAATATTATGTGCAAGCTAAAGGAAAGAAAGAAAGTATTTAAATAGTAGTAATTTTTGACAAAGGCAACTGTAAACGCTGAGTAATTTAACGAAAGGCACTGCCAATCAATACTCTTAGAGATTTAGAGTAAAGAAAAATAAAGATGAGAAAGGCAGATGGGAAAAAAGTTAATTAAAAATGCGATAGCAAAAAATCAAATCGAATTATTTTAATGTTTTCTTTTTATTTAATTTTCTCTATTATTAAAGTCTTTTCAATTAAATGAGAAACCACAAAGGCTACACTGCTAATCTTTTTACAGAAATTTCAATAATGTACATTTTTGATAGAAATATTCATAAGTCGTGAAAACTTAAAGTCGCGAAATGTCAAATTTACTAGCATTCAAAGTTCTGGAAATTAACTAACCGGATGAAAGCTGGTCGATTTGCAAAAAAGACTGTTATATGAAACCATAGTTGCTAATATTATTACTATAATAATTTATAAATATATTTCGAATTTATCAGAACTAAATAATAATGCTAATTTAATAAAATTAATATTATAATTAGCTTTGCAACCAATATCCTGCCAGTCCTTAAATGATTGTTTATCCCCAACAGTTACGCAATCGGAACAGGATCGCAGTTGTATATTGCTTGTGCGCATGCAGCGCTCCAGTGGCGATTACACCTGGGTGCATGTGGTGCTCCAGGTGCGAGATAGTCCTGACTCTACACAGCAACCTGTCATCGTGTGCACCAACCAAGTGCTGAAGTAAGTAACGCCCCCTCAGTGCTCCAAAATAGACCCTTAGCTAATGGCGTGAAATCGTTCTCAGTGATCGCGAGGCTTCCATAATGTTGGCCAACTCGTGGCTCTATCACTACTATACGGTGCAGTCGAAGATTCAGTTTGGCATGCCGCTGGACAGCGCAATGCGTGTGCCGCCGGGCAGCAGTTCCAGCTCCAGTGGTTACTACGGCACGCATCAGCAGCCGCATGGAGGTGCTGGTGGTGCCATGTCCAGTGGTGCCACTGGCATGTCCAGTGTCTTTGCGCATCATCATCATCATCATCATACGACGGCAGCAGCAACCTACCATCATCATCATCCGCATATGGGCGCTGCTTATGGCGGCGTCTATCACGCAGACGGCGCTCTGGAGCTGAAGGAGGATCAGCAGCTGTATGGTGGAGGATTTCAGCCTGGTGTCGGCCTGGAACCCGTCGACTATAGTCAAGTGAATGGCACACCCACTGGCAGCAGTCAGAAGTCGACGCAGTCGGCCACACCGCCGCCGGCCAAGAAACGAGCACGCAATAAATTGGAGCCGCTTTATTTGCACGCGGAACGTTCGCCGGCGGCGGCGGCCATTACGCCGGAGCCGGACTGCTATGCACTGCATCCGGGCGGCGGTTATGCGACAGCGGGGTCAGGCAGCAGTGATGCCTCCGCCTCGGTGATCTATGCCACCATTGTGCCAACACGTTCGCGTTTGCTGAATAAGACGCTGCCGCCGGATCCGGCGGATTTTATTGAACAGTGGAATCCCAGTCCGCCCTGGTCGGAGTCAGCGCAGAAGGCATCGCTCGATAGCTTTGGCTCCTCGCATGAGCTCAGTCCCTGCATTACCACCACGCCACCCACGCCCACCAGCGCCACGCCCCATCATGGTGGCGTCAGTGCGCAGACAATTGGACCCGCATTCAGTTTTGAATGGATGTCGGATCCGCTGGTGCCGGTCGCCTATCAGCAATGGCCGCCAGCGACAGGTGATCATCACCAGCATCTCTCCCAGCATCTGGCAGCGGCGCAGCAGCAGCAGCAACATCAGCAGCAGCATCCACAGCACCACCTCCAGCAGCATCCACAGCACCACCTGCAGCAGCATACACAGCTGACGCTGCATGGTGTACACGTGGCGCGTGTGGAACTTGCTGCCGAATCGATGGTGGGCACGGGTCGTGCTGATGCCACCGAACCGGTCGAGGATAGAGGTTAGTACATTTTGATTGGCACGTTTCAATCAGCGTCCAATTCGCGACCAGGCTCTAATCAATTCAGCTCTCAAAAACAAAGCAGCTACCAAAAACGAAACAAAAGCAAATACAAACAAACAAAAAATTTAAATAAATGATTAACAAGAATAGAAATCTTCGGCACGCCTAAGTTCAAATACCCTTGCAGAGCAGTCAATCCAAATAAAATTATTAATTGTTGTTCTTGTGGAAGCTATGTGACATAGCAGTCCTATGTTGAAAATGTTTAAAGCATATTAACACACTCGTAGCTGGTAATTTTGTTGGGACTATCTTGGAAAACAAGCAAGTTTTTCATAAAATAACTGTTATATCGCCCGATTTTTCCTATGTCAGCTATAATATATAGTAGATTGATCCGGCTCAATGAGAAACAAATTTGCATATTCATGCAGGTAATATAATGTGATCATACTTGGAGCCGTCTTCCATGTGTTACACATTTCATGAACTTATTACAATACCCTCAGCAAGGGTATAAGAAAAGGAATTTAGTTTCGATGTGCTGTAGTGTTCATTATTACAGATTGGCGCTTCCGACAGCTATAAACATATATGACACGCTTATGCGCCCTCTCTAATAAATAATTTTTCTAATTTTTTTTTCTTTTTTGTTTGTCTCGATCAATTAATTTCAGATCCAAAAAATTAGTGACCTGCGCATTATGCAAAGCTCGGAAATACCCAGCGCGGCTCGGCGTGCAACGGGCAGGTGATAATCACACTTAAATTAATTGCCACTTGTCATCTTAGCGTTTAAATTATTTTTATCTTACTCTAAACAAAAAGAAACACACAAACGCACACACACACACAAATGACAATAACAATAGCTATAGGTAGTATATATATCGCCTATAAGCATTATTCACTATCTACTAACTAAATAATTTGAGTACAAAATGCTCATATTATATTTTCTGTGCAATTTTGTTTAAAGCTTAAACTTTAAAATACATTAACCGTATATACAGCTTGCAAATTAGTTTTACGATAAGCACCTGGATAAGCAGAAGAGCTCTATTAGTTGTAAACCATTTTTTAGTGGCGTTTTTATGGCGTTTTTTATGACTATTTTTCGTATCGGTATTTTGTTTATGTGTATGTTTGTAATTTTGTAGGACCATAATTTTTTAGACAAATTAGGTTAATTATTTTATTTATGAAAAGTAATTTATAAACAATATTTATTACCATTATGCCTTTTGCTTTTGCTTATACAATAAACAAACAAAAGTATTTTGAGTTGAAAATTAAAAGAAGAAAAACGACAAATTCGAATTTTTATTTAACTGGCTTCAAGCGGTAAGTAACTATCGAAATTAAATTGAAAATTGGTTATATACATAATTTATTTTATGTGCCAACAAAAATCTAGTAAATCTATTTTGTAGTTTTTAAATAAATGATATTTTTGAATTAATAAATTGGTTTGAGATATTTTATATTTTGATACAAAATTTCAGCAACTATCCGATATAATCTTTTAGAAATACTTAAATACTAAATATGCCCAAATTGGTAAGTATAATTTATTTATGAGTGATCGTGATAATCAGCTGATATGCTCGCAACTTCGCGTTGTCAAATCACATGTACAAATAATTCTCATTGTCTTCCGTTTATGTGCTCTCAAGGCGACTCTCAAAATTTATGATCAGACTGAGTCTGAGACACACAAGACTTTATGGTAAATGTCATGATTTTAAGTTTCCATTAGATGCATTGCACTCTGAACCAGCCACCGAAACTTCAGCACTCAGTCCGTTGCAGTCCAAGCAGCTAAACGCTTTCGCCCAAAAAAATAAAAAAAAACCCCAAACCAATGCCACTCCCCAAAAGCCCAATCCTCACATACTGACAGCAATAGCGCCTAGCTGGGGCCAGTCATAGACATTTTCAATTTCAAACTACTCGTACCACTTCATGGTGACGACGCTGGAGCTGCTGACGCAGAACAGACGCCAGACAGAGTCGAAATTCACACAGCAGTGAGGCTCCTTTATTTTTTTCGGGGCTGCGGATGCAGTTGCCGAGATCTGTGGTGATATCCCACAAATATTGTAAGTAGAATGGCCAAGCAAAGCAAGCCAAAGCAAAACAAACAAAACAAACAAAACAAAAAACAAAAACAAAGCGAAACAAAACGTAACCAAATAAAAATCCCAAACGAAACGGAACGGAACGCTGGCGACGCAGACGCCGCAGCTGGCGCGATTGAATGACTCCTCGTCGTCGGCCGTCTGAGATACTGACTGGCTATAGACTTGGACTTGGACTGGACGACGACGACAACGACGACACACTTACAGGCGACGACGGGCCACAGCAGCATTCTGAGAAATATTGGTGTAGGTCACAGCCAGAGATAACATGCTGCGCCATCGAGTGTGTGTGTTTTCTGGCTGACTGGCTGACTGGCTGGATTGGGTCTCAGTTCTGGCCTCATTGTATGCAAATGTGCCACGATCAGCGACGAGCCACCACCCGCCCAGGCCAACTGATGCTGCAACTGCAACTGCAACTGCAACAGCATCTCCGGCTGATGATGCTCCTCATCCTGCTCATGGGTGCCACAATCGTTTTGTGTGCGAGTACTCGTATTCGTATTCGATAGTCGCCGTCGTATTCGTATTCGTACTCGCATTCGCATTGGATTTTGAGTTGTGCGATTTTTGGCATTTTTGCATTTCCTTTGTCCTAGCATCAGCCTTATGTAAGCTCCTTTGGCCGCAAGGAGCATGGAGGAGGATTGTTACATATTTGCCTCAGACCTCAATGTGTGTGTGTTATTAGCCACATCCATACAAAAACAATAAAACCAAAATCATGCGCAAGTAACCGCATCGCATATACCCTTAAAGGATCATTTTTCCATGACTATTTTTCGAAAGGTAAAATGTATAATAAGAACTAGAGATTCTTTATATATTTCTATTTGCTGCTTAACTTTTTGAGTATTAAATTAAAATATCTGGATTATCTATATAGAATATTTATACCTTTAAAAACTTATTATTTTTCCCATAAATAACCTTCTTTATATTCAAGATGTAATGTTATGGGTTTAGCATGTTAAACATCTAAATAAAATGAATACTATTTAATATTCATCTTATTTTTTTAAGTACTCATTCATTTTATTTTTACGTCAATTATTTAAGACAACAATTTTATTAAACTTTTTATGTTAACAATTAATTACATACGTTTTTTCAACATTTTTTGCTTTCACATATAGTCTTCCTACATATTTGAGCATATTTGACATATTTTTATTTCCTTTCCTGTTTGCTCTATCATGTGCTTTAAAATTGGACAACAAAGCTGTAGTACCACAGCAAGGGTATTCAAAAAATCCAAAACAGAAACCAAAAATTTTTTTAGAAATAAACGTCGACGACAATGGAAATGCTGCACACACAAAACACAAAACATTTCAACAGGAACAACATGTAATTTTTGAGCAGCCCCAACTTCAGCCCCAGACTCCCCAGACATGCTGCCCGCTGTCCCCCTCTCAAAAAAAGGCAGCCCAGACTAAGCTAACCATATGCAATGGCTGGCGCGGCCCGTTCGGGGTCACGACACTTTTTGTGGCAAGCACAGAGGATGGCAGGCCAGCGCAGTCAAATAGTGGGAGAAGTATGGCAAAGGCATCAAGGCCTAAGGCTTGTGCTGCTGCTGCTGCTGCTGTTGCCCCTGTGCCTTATTGTTGTTTGTGCAACAGCAGCAACAGTTGGCGCGGCTGGACATTTTGGCCAGGGTCTGACCGATGCAACTGCAAACTGCAAACTGCGACTGCCTGGCGTCAAGAGAATGCGTTGCGCTTGTTCCTTGGCTTTGATTTCGTTGCATTGTGGCCATTTCCTAGGAAAAAATGTTACATGAAATTAATAAATAGGCAAATAAATGTTAAACAGCTGCTGTTTTGTACGTGTTCCTCTTGTTGCTGTTGATGCGACTGTTGCTGCTGCTGTTGTTGCTGTTGTTGTCATTGCACGCGCACGGTAGCCATTGTGCTGCACACAGGGTGGTGGTGATGTTCCTGTTCCATGGCATTTGCATAACACCAATGCAAACAAAAACAAGCCAAAATCCAGCACAGGATGTTTCCCAGGCCCTGCCAGCGAACAACAGTTGCTGCTGCTGCTGCTGTTGCTGTTGCTGTTGCTGTTAGCTGCACTTCCTATCTAAGCAGTCAACCTCAACTCAACCTCAACTCAACTCCCCCAATGATGTGGGGCCTGTGGCCATGGCAAATCTCTGTGCTCGCTTTGCCACTGCATGCCAAATCCTTTTTATGCAGTTCACAGCAATTGCTTAGCCGGCACTGGGGCTCAGGCTAAGCGGCAGCATTGGACTTGCCACGGAACTAATGCGCTCATATTGCAAGGCTATGAAAACACTATGAACAATATATTCCGCTCCGCCCATACCAAAAGCCAGATGCTACAGCTAACTTGACCAAAACAAACGATGGGGCTTGACCAAACCGAACACCGAATGGTACTCTGCTGAAAATGTGTTCAACTTTTGATTATATGCCCAAGGATTCAAGTTAAGCTTAGGTAACATTATGAGTATATATATATATATATATATAATAAATAAGTACTATACAACATGAACTTTTAGAATATTGAAATTAATTTCAAAATGATCGAAAAGTTTACTGTAATGTGCCATCAAATTTCAAATTTGTACTAGCTTAATTATTAATTAATTCTACTTTTCTTGGTCTCAAAGAATGGAATAGTTTGTTTTGTTTTCTTAACAGAAGATACAACTTATCTAGCCAGAATGTTTCTATATATTTCTCTATATAAACAATACACTCAGCTATTTGTTAAGCGTATTCTAGACAATGTGAAATGTTTGAATTTCAAATGTGCCACAAGGAAAATGCCAAGTCAGAGTCAGCATTGGCGTTATATTAATATGTAAGCCGCACAGGGGAGCTGCGAGGGGCTAAGAAAAACATAATAATTCGTCTATAATTTATACACAATTGTAAATAAAATGTGTACAAGCATAATTTACACATAAACAAGACGACGCGCCACAAAGCAAAAGGAACAAAACCTGCAACATCATCACACGCTGACGCTGCACAGCCTTGGAGAGGGGGAGAGGGGGAGATGCACAGCTGAGGAGCAGGCAACGGTGCTGCGATTAGAATGCAGAGCGGTTAGAGCAGAGCAGACGATGGGCCAGACCGGGTGACTGAGAAATTGATCAACGCTGTGGCGGGACATAAACTAAAAGCTTATTTAACATTAATTTCGCCACGAAAATCACACAGCAATTTTAAACATCAGTTACATGGCGCAGGCAGCGGCAGGCTGAGACTGCGGCTGAGGCTGAGGCTGAGACTAAGACCGAGCAAGTTGCAAGCAGGCAACCCCATTGGAAGCCACCGCAACATGCGAAAATGTGCCCAAGAGACGCGCGTCCCTGCCACTCACTCTCTCCCCCCTCTATCGCGCAGCTCGTGTAATCTAAGCTGCCATTAAACAAAATACAAGAAAAACTTACGAAAACATATGCTACATATTACCGCCGATCCCAACTGAACTGAACCACAGCGAGGATGACAACGGAGGCGGGGCGGAGGCGCGTCGATTCGCATCGCACAGTGACGGAAGTAAAGAAGCAGGCCCACACAGTGGAATCAATTGGCATAATCTGCATATAAAAACGTGTGGATTAACCTGATTTAGTACAGTTTAGAAAACCAAAAGAAATCTATAAATTTGTTAAGAGATATTGATAATAAGAATATATTATATGTACCTAAAAATAAAGTGCTTGAAAATAAATATACGGCTATATTATTTGTGTCAGAGAAGTAAACATTTAAAAATATACAACACAATATTTATAATATTTATATTCATGATACAATTTATATCACAATTTCAAAATACTATAAAATAAGGTTATAGAAAATGATTCAAAGAGAAAACAGAAATTAAGTATTTCATAATTTTAAAGTAATTTTGATTTCACATTCCAATTTTCATTTAAATATCACTTGCCTTAAGCATGAATCCCTTGTATTGCAATATTTTCAATTTCTAACGGAATATTTGCAAATAATATGTAAAAGTTTGGCCCATGGTTGAAGGTAGCTGACTGTCTGGTTGGCAGACGGTGCTCACTTTTTAGTGGGAGAGCTGCGGCTGCATCGCTGCACTGCACTGAGCAATTGCACCTGCCTGAGCCGAAGTTTCAGCTTTAGCCTGATCCAGAGCCAGAGCCAGAGCCAGAGCCTGGGCTTAAGCATGAGCCTGAGCCTGCTCTGTTTTGAACTGTGGCCATGTGCGATGCCGCTACAAGCAGCATAGCATGGCCCAGCAAGCTACAAAGATTTAGAGCGACATTAGAGCAGTCAATCCATCATGACTGAACATTACCATAAATTACACAGAAATAATTGATTATTACGAGTAGACACAGCGACCAAAGACAGAGCCAAGGCGCTCTCGAGATGCAGCAACAAGCGCCCAGTTCAAGCTGCGTGTGTGTGTGTATGTACTAGTGTGTGTGTGTGTGTGTGTGTGCTTGTTGGGGGCAATGGTGCAACTGCTGCTCTGATGCTCTACGCAGTTTAGCGAGCGCACCGATTTAGTTTAAATTACGTTGGGAAGATGCGCATACCGGCCCAGTGCGGCCAACAAGTCGTTCAAGTTTTTGGACTGTCTGCTGAATCGGTCGGGCAATCAGTGCTCCTCAGACTAAGCACTTTGAACTCAGCACAAACTTGCTCGCCACTGCCACACTGCCTGTACATACGCCTATCAACCTGAGTAATTGCAGCCGCAAACCGCATTCGGTATTTCCATTATTGTAAACAAATATTTGTTAAACCGATGTGCAAAACGGCCCAATTCGACTGCGGTAATCAGTAAACAGTTAGTTCAAGTTTCAAGTTTGACTGGCAGACAAATTCAATATATGTAATTTATTCGAAAATACTCTTAATTCATACATTTAATAAAATAATTAAAGTATTTTAAAGTCAAATATTTGAGCCGCCTTTTTTCCTTCTAACTTGACTTTTACTTTTAACTTATTACACAATAATCAAAACGAATTGATTTTAAATTTCCAATAGTGATAAATATTTATAATATAATATATTTTATATTTAAATAAAAGACTTTAAATTCTCAATATACTAATATAAATATAAGGTGTCCCAAATAACTCTAAATTCGATTTGCGCATTTGTCAAATAAAAATAAATACTTATGCAAACAGTTATTAATATTAAATAGTAAACTTGTGTTATCTTTTCATCATTCTAATTGCAGACTTTTCAGCTAAATTGAGCTGGTTTTCTATGCGCTTCTCCATGGCTTTGGCACTAAGTATTTGCATTCGCCTAAAGTGAAATTTTGCAATCGAAACTCTTGCATCTTTGTTGTGAGCCGCCTCTTTTTTATGGCCACTCAATATTATAACGAGCTTGGAGCCATATCTTTGGCCAATGATCAACGGAGACAAGGGTGGCCAAAGTGAGCGTTAGATAGAGCGAGACAGAAGAGTATTTAATAAGGCTACTGTCGCTTGGATGATGCTTTGAATGATTGCGAGTGGCGATAATAGGCCAGGACAGTGGGGCTGTCAGTACGTCAAGTGGAAATGAACGACGCTTTATCGCGCTGACTCTTGAAGTTTATTACAGTGACATTTCAATTCTTCTGATTGGGATGATTCCGGTACCAACAATAGCCACAACACAGATCCTCGCAGGCCCCACAAAGCCAACTCACTCAAATCAATCTCCGCATCTCTGATTTCTCTCCCTCTATCTCTCTCTCTCTATCTCTCTCTCGCTCGCTCTCTGCCTCTGTCTTTGACTATCTATCTCTCGCAGTGATACTGCGCTGATTGTTGAAATTGATTGATCGTTGTATTTTTATTGAGTGATTGATATAAATGCTGTTTGGCAGCAATTGCACACAGAGAGCTCGGGCTGATCACAAAAGGAAACAATAGTTTCAATTACAATAGCCCCAACTAACTGGGGAATATGTTTATGTTTAAGAAACCCTCTATCGGCGTTTTTGTTTTTAATCGACTTCTGGCCATGCAACCATATTGAAAGCTGCGCTAAAAATATTATTAGCCATAAAATATTGTGTTTCCAAGGTGTTCGCACGCCAACTCCAAACTCGAGGCTCCAACTTGGGCTCATTGCTGCCTTCAATGTTCTTATCAAGATGCTTTCAATGTGCCGTTTAGGATTTTCATTTGTAGCATTTAGCTGCGAAACGCTCTATAAAAAAATAAAAAATAAAACACTTCAAGCTGCTCTCGTGGCCAACTTGTGGGCGCAATGTGAATTCGGATACGGATTCAGGCACAGGCTGGAATCTAGCGGCTCGCTGTATGTTGTTAGTTGCTGTAGATCTGGTGGCCTCCACTCTAGTCTACTCTGCTCCACGCGGCTGCTTCTGCCACGTTGCCGACACTCGTAAATTACAATAAATTATGTTGAAACTGATTATTCGACACAATTTATGAGGCCCTTTAAGTGGGCGTGTGCACTTTTATTTTATTGTGAATGATGATGTAAATGATGTTGGCAGGCACATTTTCATATTGTTGTTGCTATTGTGCTTTCTGTATTCGTTGCACAAAATAAGCGACTTGGGTCAAGCTGTGGGTCGAGTTGAGTGCGGGTCAAGTTTTGGGCGACAAGATGGGTGATGGGTTAATGAGAGAAGCTTTTTTTGGGTAAGGCTCATAAATTACGGCCCGAGCCGGCTATGGCTGTTATGAAGGCAAGTGCGGTAATTGTTAGAAGATAACAATGTCAAGAAGTTAAATAAGTTAACAGCTTCAAGTGGCATTAATTTTAAATTGTCTTATTGGGACTTTTGGCAGTTGAACAAAAGCTATGTATAGAAAATTAGTCAAACACGAACTATATAAAATTTATTTTTGATTTAAATAAAAAAGTTCCTCTAATAACTTGACAAAAGCTAAATAAATAAATGATCTCGCAGGAAAAACGCTCAAAAAAGAAGCAAATACCTTTAGTTTAATTTAAACTACTTGCTTAAGCTAGGAAGCAAACATTTTAAGTAGGTTCCAGGGCTTCAAGTACTTGCCAGCTACTCCTTGCAAAAATAAAAATAAAAGTAAAAAAAAAATAAAAAAAAAAAGAGCCAAGAAAATGTGGGAGTGTGTTAACAACAACAACAAGAGCAACAAGCACCGAAACCCTATCGACAACGTCAAATCTGCGACTGCGTCGAAGCGCTGCAGCAGACTTATAAAGCACACATCATCATCATCATCAGCAGCAGCGGCAGCGGCAGCGGCAGCATCATCAACAGGCAATCGGGTTAAACAAGCAGGCCAAAAGGAGCAGCAGCTTGGGCTCTGTAGCTGGGGAATAGCCTTGGCAGCGGCGTAGCAAAAATTTAATTAAGAAAATCAAGCCGAAAACTGCGTTGGGCGAGGAGCAGACGAGCGACGCCAACGACGACGACGACGACGACGCTCCAGCTTTCATATCTGATGGAAAAGCAAGAGCAGCGACAACGGCAACAACAACAGCAACAACAACTGAAAACGAGCATTGCAAAAATTTGATGCTTTGCTTTGGCGCAGCGATTTGAATCAGTGCGACACAATGAGGACCACCACCAGGCTGGAGCTGTTGTCTCCGGCTCCATGCGGGTGTTTGCTCTTGTCAACAGCAACCGGCACAACAACAGCGCAAAAAAAGGAGAAAAAACAAAACAACAAAAAACACCAGCAACAGCGAACGGATTTCAATGATTATTCATTGGGCATGGCGCATATAATCACACACACTTGTCTGCGACAAAAACAATTTCAGCAATTAGAATATCAAGCAATGCAGATCTGTGGCGATGCCAGCAATTGACATTACCAAGATCACAGAACACAGCTCGCACACCCTCTGCTATATACACATATATATATATATATATATGTTTGTATTTGTGTGTTGCTTTAATGACATTTCTGCGGAACAACAACAACAGCAACAACAAAACACAAAACACAAAACGCCCCGCGTGCTTTGTGTGTGGCAGCAAACGAAAGACTTAGGACACAAACTTGCAAATTAAAGCACATTAATTTTGCAGAACTGCAAGTCGAAACGGAGCAAAGGCAGAAATCTCTGGCGCATTGCCCGCTGATTGATTACAACAGTTTGTGCTGCTGCTGCTGCTCTTTTGTGCCTGGGAAAAAAGTATCATAATCACAATAATGATAATAAAAATGGAAAACTTCTAGACGCCATATAAATCAGAGCAAATATGAATTGCTGTTTTGTCTGCGCATTTTGCTCTGTGCTGACTGTTTATTTGTTTTCTTGCTGGTTTACGTTGGCTTTTGTCAATTGCCAAAGACCCGAGCGTCTTACAGTGGCGCAACACAGTTAGCTGACGGGGCAGAAATATATAAGTAATTTGTATAAACTGAAGTTAGTTGAGTAATTCTAAATAATCCGATGATATTTAATGATTTTTGTTACGATTATTATTTCATAGAATTCTAAATTCTGAAATGGTGTACAATTCAGTTTTAATATTAAACAAATTATTTAAGCTTTAATTTTGTATATATTTTAACATGTATTGTCAATGAATTAAAATAAAAAAGCTCTAAGATTTCTTAAGCTTCTGCCCGCCTCGAATATTTTTGACAGTTTGGAATCCCACCATTATAAACATAGATTCGGTTTCTGATGAGCTGCCTAAAAAATGTCACTTATAAGAACTTATAGATCTACTCTTACCGCGCTAAGTACTTAGTTTTACCAGACTACACATCATCAAAGGAATGCTGTTTGTTATTTAATTGCTTAGAATATCGATAAGCCATCATGACATCAATATCAGCAAGTTTACATACCTGCGGACTATTCGCTTTCCATTATCGAATATTCATTTGGCTAGTTTGGCACTTTCACCACTGTTCGAATGGTGCTGACTGCATTCATTGTTCCATTGCGCTTGTAAGTCTGTCTGGGCTGCCTTTGTGCTCCGGTGCTCTGGTGGAGTTTCTGCTGAAGCTAGAGATCGCAGCCGGTTGGAGCAGTCGTTGCCAGTTGCCAGTTGTTGTTGTTGTTGTTTTCGGTTGTGGTTGTCGCCGCCACAGTATTTTTTGTTGTTTTTTTCTTCGTTTTTTTTTTGTGAGACCCCATTGTCTGTGTGGGAAACTGGCGCGCTTGGCTTGTAAAAACTTCTGGCGAACAATGTATCCGCAACCACTGTCGCTGAGTTTTCAATGCCAAATGGTTTATGCATCGGCGCATTACCAATCATAAGCATTGAGCGAGCATAAGCATTTTGGACAATGAGCAAACGCCACATAAATTTAGCCAATGGAGAGCGATATGCATATGCGGATAGTTTAACCTAGTTACAACTGGCAATCCGCTCTGCGGGAAGAGGACGCGTTGCATCTTTTTGGTGCCAATCATTATATTTTAACAGCTTGTTTGCTCGCTTGTTTTACAAATTGAAATCGCCGTCCGTCCACGCGACCGTCCGCTCAACAGCCAATGTTACAATAAATTTAAATAAACACAAGCCTTTTGCCGACAACCGCTTGAAACGGCGATTTGGATGTGGATGTGGATGTGGATGTGGATGTAGTATTGCGAACGAAGCGTCGCTCTACGTTGCGATGCGATGCGATGGTGCCGTTTGCATCCTGGCCTAATCGCTGCGTTTAATTTACTTAAATTATACTAATGATCTTGAGCGCTCCTCGCGGCCAAAGTCGCCTCGGCCACAACTCTCAAGTCATTTGTTTTGGCTCGTTTGCAGGCGGCTCAATTGATTTGACCAAAGCAGCCGCCAAAGCAGCCGCCGACGACGACGACGGCGACGACGACGACCAAGAAGTGGACGAAGCTGCTGGGGCGAGTGCGAATGCGAATGCGAGTGTTGAAATTGAGGGCTAACAGCGAGTCGGAACGCTGTGCGAGTGTCGCTAGATATGGCCTGACATTTAGATGAAGTGTCTGTGAATCTGAGCCGGGTCTATCGCTCTCCTCCTCTCTCCCACTCTAGCTAGCTCTTGGATTGTGTTCAGCTCCAGCTGAGCTTTACTAAATGTCGACGTTGTCTTTGCCATTTGCTGGTCTTTGGCCGGTCTGCAAACTTGCCGTGTAATTCCATTCATAAACAAAACTTTAATTTTATTGCACATTCGAGTTGACACAGTCAGCTAGAGTCTTTGGCTCTCTGAAGGCGTTGGCCAAATGGGCGTGGGCCGCTCGGACAGAGCAGCTCGAGTACCCGTTGCATTGGGTACTCACAAACGATTATCATAGAGCTCAAAATGGCTCAATTAGTTCTCATGGGCAAACTATTGACGATGCGGCCGTTGGCGGCGTCTTGGCCAAGTTTATTGATTGGCATTGCATAGCTATTTTGCTCACAAGTTGCAAGCAGTTGGCCAACTTGTAAGCATTTTTGGAATGCGACTCTTGAATGTGCTGGAACAAAAAAAAACCTGGCTTTAAGCGTTGATATGTGAGTTAATTTGTGACTGAGATAAGCAACTGTTCCCCCAGTAGCTACTTAGCACATAGTTTGTAATGAGGAGAGCAAAACAAATGTGTTGCTATCGCTTTCCTTGGATAAGAGATAAATCATTAAATATATTCCTGTGCTAATTAGTTGATAAACCAACCATAAACTTCGAATATGTTTATTTTAATTCTTGAAAAATTCAAATTTGTCAAGGTCTTAATAAAGAAAACGTATTCAATTCATTAGACTTTCAAAAATGAGATGTACAGAACAGTTTACAATCAGAATATAATAATAAAGAATTTCTCAAATATTACTGTTTAGTTTCAAGTCTTTAATGAATTTTAAAATTAAGATTATAGTTACTAGCAGTGCTAATTTCCAAGTGGAGACTATATAATTTTTCGTATTGGCTATCTACTATTCTATTTTACTGGCAACCAAGTCTCCTGTTACTGCCTAGCTTACTCTCCTGCGTAGTCCTGTCTGCAAGTGGCGGTAATTTGACCAATTTACCTGGGCAATCACAAATTTTGATGTAAATGGAAAGTACCACCAAGTCGAAGACAAAAACATAAGGAGGCGGACTAAATAGGTCATTAATGTTAGCACTGTTTTAGCTGGCACTTCGCTTTCTTTTCTCAGCATTTGTTTTTATTACAACTGCAACTAAGTATTTGGCCCCTTTTAAAACTCATGTACATTTTTTACCCCCTCATGGCAAGCAATGTTGGCAACAACAATAAGCCAGACAGCCATTAGCAAATAAACTGCAAAAAATAAATAAGTAAAAATCGAAAAAAAATAAAATAAAATAAAATAAATAAGCCTGGGCCAAGCAACTATGCCACGCCATTTTCGCCATTGACACCCATGCGAACATTGTTAATTAATTAAAAAGAAAAACTATTAGACGATTGCGTTGACAAGATAAAACGGCAAACGACCAAAGCCATGAAAACAACACAAAACAGCACATACAGCTGACACACACACACACACATACAAAAGATATAGCCAAATGTAATAAATTGTGACAAAAAGTCAGTTAAAATGTATTGCCGAAGGCGTCAAGGTGTGACATTGACCCTCAATAAGTAGTTTGTGTGTGTGTGTGTGTGGCACAAATCGAAAAACGTTATCGTAACAACAACTGCAAACATTACAATTTAAAAGTGCATAAAAGTATTTATTGGTTGGGCAAAATCAAGTTCGCTTTTAGCCACGACAATAAAATACACTAAGCAACAAAATTAGAAACTGAAAATAAAGAAAGGATTTTTAAACGATTTAAAAAATGCTCAAAGATATCTCTGATCTACAAACGTGCTATATAAGTATTGCCAAGTTATAAAATATACAACAATAAAATATAAATATTATATGAAAAACTTGAGTTCTATATCGAAAATATAACTAGCCTTTATTACAGCTATTTGGTTTGTTGTTTAGTGTAATCAGACGGTCAGGGCCAAACTTTGTTGCTGTTGTTTTAGTCTGGTTGTTGCTGCAGTTGCAAGTGGCAGGCCTGCAGCTGCAACAACAACAACAACAATATATAACACAGCTGTGTCTAAGACAAGTTCGAAAAGCTAAATTATTACCAAGTTCTTTCTCATAATTTTGATGTTGTTGTTGTTTTAGCTAGCACAATTGTTGCTAGCAATTATTGGCAATAGCAGAAATATTTTTGATTTGCAATTTTCTCACGGCCCAGAGAGCGGGTAAAAGCCTTTCACAAAATTGAGCAGCCAATTGGTTTGTCAATGGCACAATTGAATCTTTCGAGCAGATTCACAATTAGCCAGCAGCGGCAGCAACATACTGACAGCAACAACGACAACATTGGCGCATACAATGCCCGAGCGCAAAATGTAATTTGTTTTCACACAACATAATCAACATGATAACCCCAACCAAAACGTCTTTAGATTGAGTCTAATGATGATAAACGCTTTTACTGTGAGGTAACTACAGACTTCTGACACCGACGCAAACGCAGACGCAGACGCAGACACCAAGCGCTGCCTGCCTCTACCCGTAACCGGAGAGAGAGCGAGCAACTGGCAACTCTGTGGCAAACTGTGGCAACTGTGGCAACTGCGGCAACGGCAACTGGCTGCAACTGGCTGCATGGCCAATAATAAGTCAACATTCCAAGGCGTGTTAAGAGATGCTCGATTAAATGCCTCAATTGTGGCTCATATTGAACACCAAGCGAGCGGCGACCCAGCAAAACATCGACACCACACACCACCTGTCTGCGAAAAACGCTCGAAGAAGAAGAAGCAGCAGCAGCAAATAGCACCGCCCCCACCAACGGTCAACTTTGTGCCCATTGCCAGCTTGAACGTTGCCCGCTGTTGCCCGCTGTTGCACGTTGCCTGTTGCAAGTGTTGCCTGTTGCTGTTGCTTGCTTGCCTGACTTTTAGCACTGACTCGCGGAACAACAGCGCTGCTCGAATGGGCGAAATCGTTTAGTGTCGTACCTAACTAAGAAAACGTATTTTCAATATCGAAATTATTATTATTAGCTGACAGCAAATCGCAGTTTTTCGACTGTTGCTGTTGTTGTTGTTGTTGCCCTGCCGTTGCCGGCGCATATTGTAATAAATGGACAGGCCTGTTATTGTATGCACTTTGTACATGATATGCGAGTACTAACCCAAAACTTGGCGCACACTCTACAATCATTGGGCATTATCCAAACACTTATGCGACTTGCTTGAAATTCAAAATGTATTACAAATTATAAATTGAATACGAAAATAAGGAATACTGTTTGGAACATTTCTTTCGGCTCAAAAATAGTGCTGTCTCCAATTTTTTATAGTTAGTAAGCTTAGCTGACTAATAGTAAAGGTTTCAAATATCATAATCATAATGTTGTATAATGTTTTGTTGTATTTGCCTTATGATTGTTCTAAGCTATGATGAGTTATGATAAAAAACGTTGGGAGGTCCGGTTCAAGGTCGTTTCATTTACCTAAAATATATGATCAACCCAACTTCAAATGTATTTGAGCTATTTTTACGAAAGTTGGATATAAACAAAACATAGTCTTGCACACATTTATGTTTGTTTGGCATAATTTTGAATTTTATAAAATATTAGTAAACACCAAATAAAATTAAATAAACTTGTAGTACATTCAAGGTTTCATCAAGACCAACCCAAAAGCAGAGCTAACCTCTGGCATCATATTTTTTGATTTTGTTGGCTCGCCATCTGGGACTGCTGGTCGGCTTCTAAAGGTGAGAAACTGGCCACATTGCTGGCGGGCAGCGCTGCACCCCCCTAACACACATAAACACACACACACACACAGAGACAAAGAGCTGCGCAATTATATGCCATTTTATAAATACAAGTATTTTCAATAAATATGAGCATTTCTATCGGAAATTTATGCGCAAATAAGCAGGTGTTTAGTAGTGACGAGTCAAACGCTGCCCGACAGCAATGGAAATTCATAAATGTGAAACTGAAGGGGGAACGAGTTGGTGTTGCCAAGTTATTGGCCATGGCTTATGGTCTGTTGTGGGCTATGGGCATAGCTATCCGAATGAATGGCGATCCGTTACAGTTGTCGATCAGCTAACAAGATAATTGTACAAGTACAAATACAAATACAAATACAACAATGGGGCAGCAACAAGGAGAGCTGTGATAAGCAACACGTTACCACCAGTATCAAATTACAGATCTTCCAATTAACTGACCAATAAGCGGCATTGCTTTTAATTTGATAATAGTGCAAACTCACGCCCAATAACAACAGCAACAAACTGTTGCCCAGTAAGCCAGCAACTTGTTGGCAACAAAAACCGCGACAACAACAACAACACGCTATATAGTTGCAACACGGACGCAGGCAAAAACAATAGACGCATTTGTAAGATGCCCCAACGGGGGGGCTAAAAAACTCAAAGCAGAACAATTGCTAAGATTTTTGACAGGAATATCGCTAAGAATAGGCTACACTAACTACAACAACAACAACAAAAATGTTGACTTCAAATGGCTGATCATATTACCCAGAAATCTTTACAATTTTGCTGGAACCCATCATTCAATACTATAGATGCCACACTAATGGTTTCTTTTACGGGTATAGTACTAAATTAAGTCACATACTTTTTAAACACAACTTACATTTTTAACTGAATTTAATTCCAATTGTAGCCGAATTTAGATGGCAAATATGTATATTATTTATATAGATTTCTGTATTTATACAAATTTCAGCTTCCACTGATTTCGTTTGATGCCCAAAACTAAGTTTATGACGATCGGACGATAACTTAAATAATATTCACAATTATAAATTTTGTCAAAACCGAACTGATTTTCAGGCTGTATTTTTGGTCATGACTTAACCTATATATTAAAACTATATTTATCTACAAGATTTGATGCTCCCTTCCCTTATCAAATAATATTTAGTGCGAAATTATTGAAAAGTTGGTATGAGCATTCAGCACTTAAATATGAGCTAGGCACCAAGCACTTAACATCAATCAAACACACTAAACAAGAGTTTAGAACGGCAGCAACTGAGTTGCCAGTTGACATATGAGCAGCTGCAGCAGCAGCAGCAGCAGCAGCAACAGTTGAAGAAACATAAAGAAGAAAGAACATTTTGCCGCCACACCATGTGAAGCGGCTACTACACAAGAACCGGGAATGGGGAACTGGGAGTCGGGAATCGGGAATGGGGAATCGGGCCGCCGGCTGACTAACAAGCAGCCAAATAGAATCCAAACCTCAAGCATTGAGAATTATGTAACACGGCCGCTTGGATTGCAAATTTGCAAGTCAAGTCCGGGGATGTCACTGTTTGGATAGACAGGCAGGACAGCTGAGCAAAGCCGCCGCCGCCGTTGAACTTAATCTGCGGCCATGATTGTGCAATATTTGTGGAGTGTCCAACGACGACGACGACGAGGAGGAGTGCGCGCGTTGTCCTGGCAAGGTTGTTATGGACGCACCAAATGTTTGTTTGCGCGTGTAAACACAGAGAAACCCCAAAGCCTGACGTTCGGCTGTTTTACATTTACCAGTTGCCAGCCAGCCAGCAACAACAACAACCAACCACCACCACCACCACCGACAATGATCTCCAGACGCGACAAATTGCTGCAGCAGCCCTGGGAACAGTTGCGCTATGCGCAACATCGCGAGAAAGTGATGTCCGCCCGGCCGGCGATTGATACCAGGACGCCCAGGCAGCACGATCATGTCCAGCGCAAGTGGAAGAAGCAGCAAAACGAACGGGAGCGCCAGCAGCAAATCGAACGTGAAAATCTGCGGCTCCTCCAGAAACTGGGCGACATCATGAGCAGCAAGCGCATGAATAATCTCTGGCTGGAGCCGCGACCCAAGTAAGATGGGAAAATGCAAGTAACATTTTTGGCACTCTGTTCCCAGGGTAATAACAGTGAATCTTGAACTAGGCGTGGCTGGAATATATTTCGCTTGATCTTGAAAAGAGTTCATTACAAATTCAGCAAACTTAATTTGGTGACTCTATATACATTTTTGTGATTTGAAATAAGGGGGTGGACGGGATATTTTACTCTATTCAGAAGTAACTTATTAATAATGGAATTAGTGACTTCAAAAATAGGTGACTGAAAGACTTTTAATGGCGAGAATATTGTTGGCTTGATCTTTGAGAGATCCACAAACATGTAACTAACCAAATTCCGTGGCTCTAACTTTAAGACCGCAAAGAATATATATTTTAGCAGGGGCGGCGTGGGTGTGGCTCCGATAATTTTGGCTTGGCCTTGGAATGAGCTCTTTAGCAAATTACTTACATTAAACATTTCTACACCATTTCTTTCTCAACGCTACCTAGTTTTCTGCACCGGGAGAAGCTGTTTCCGGCGCGACCGTACTCCAGCCTGCCGCAGATTGTCACCATTTACGGGGCACAGCCGCCTGGTCCGCTGATCTATGGCGTGCTGCCCAAGCCGACTGTGGTGGGTCGCTGTCCGACATGTAGCGGCAATCCGGAGCGCACACAGGTGACCATACCGGAGCAGCGGATACCTTGGGCGCTGCCACGCAAATCGTCCAGCCGGAAGCACCAGCAGCTGGAGCAGCAGCAGCGCTGCTATCACTGCGGCGGGCTCAGGAGCATGGAGCGCAATTTCTTCGAGGACTATGACTCCTTCGACTATGAATAACAATGCAGCAGTCAAATAAAAAACTACAAATTTATTAAAAAAAAAAACGCTTCGTTCAAGCTTTGGGTATGTTGGGCGGCAGCGTGGCAAATGTGAGAAAACCCGTGTGACCGGGCAGCACTTGGGGATTACTCGAGGTCAAATACTTTTTCAGCTCCTTGGTCTCCTTCGTTTTGTTGTCCTCGCTCGCGTTTGTTTCCGCACTCCTGGGCGACTTCAGAAACTCCAAATCGATGACAGGCAACGTGCGGGTTTTCACCACACTCTCCTGCTGCAGCACCTCGATGGAGCAGATCTCATTGAAACCCAGTTTAGTGAGCTGTGCAATGCAGCGCTGTGACTGCTCAATGCACGGCGAGAAAGAGCAGAAGCGTCCGCCTGAAATGGAAATTGCTTATGTTCAGTGGTTACGCTAACAAAACTCTTATTTATTTGTAATATTTAAAAACATTTAAGAGAGATTAAACTACAATTTTTTTTAATTGGTGTACATTTTTTAATAAGAGGACAGCCCCTTTACAAAATGGTAACAAGTTTAAAAACAAGCCAATTTTTTTGTTATTTTTGGCATGATTTTTGACAGAAAAATAAACACCCCCAAATCACTTTATATAGTTTTTTACACCCACAAAGATCGGTTCAGTTTTGGCAAAGTTCTGTGAGTTTAAAGTTTTGACAGTACCTCTAATTAATTTATCCTATTAATTTTTATATTGATTTTCGACACATTCGAACATTCGATTAAAAATTAAATTGAAAGTATCTTAATAAAAATACAATAAGGGGGAGTAAATGATTTTTCCAATAATTTTGAAAACTGCATGAACCTTGGATTTGAAATTACGCCCGAATGCCCCTGTATGGTGGTATATCGTAACTTTAGCTTAGAAATATCGCTGTAACACTACGATCTAATCATTCTTAAAGCAATCTCAGCTGCAATGTGAAAGAACCCAGTTGGATTCGCTAATGAGTGACAAAGCTGCCCAGCGGGCTGCCTGAGCACGTCAACTGCCAAAAGTGGCCGCATTCAATGTCAAACACAATGAAAAGGCCAAGACAGACGGACAGAGAGTGAGAGAGAGAGAGAGAGATTTAGTGAGAGAGAGACAACTGACAGACTGAGTTGACTGACTGACCAAGCTAGGCCCAGGTCTTGATTGCTGTTTGTGCCGCTGTCGGCGACGCGCCAAAGGGCGCTGACAACTTGTTGTCAAACTGGGTGACTGGGCAGCCCGGCAGTTGCCGGTTTCAGCCGGCTGGTGGTTGGGGGTTTCACTTACCCGACAACTTCAACGCCTTGAATGCATGTGGCACTGCCAAATCCGGCGCGGGCAGATCCAAAAAGACCGCATCGGCCGCCCCGTCCAGCTCGCTGCTGAAGCCCAAATTGCACACATCTCGATGATAGACCGTTACAAAGTCACCGAGTCCATGCTGCTGAAACTCCTCGCGCGCCTGATCGGCGCGCGCCTCATGGAAATCGAATGTGTGCAGGCGACCCGTGGGTTTCAGGGCGCGCAGAAAATAGTGGGACAAGGAGCCGGAACCGGTGCCGGATTCAACAACCACGGCGCCGGGTCGCACCTCTAGCTGATGCAGGATCATGCTTATATCCGGCGTATAAATAATCTGTGTGCGATGCGGCAGCGTCTGTGTCCACAGTTCCGGATTGGGTTGGAGCACGTGCGCCCAACCCTTCGACAGCTCCACCCGACTGCCATACTCCACGCCAATAATACCTGGAAGAAAACATTAATCAATAACTAATCCTACAGCTTATTTAACCAAACCCACTTTGCACTTTCAGGGATCCAAATGGTGTCTGGAAGATGTTTGTTATCGTTTCGCCTTTTTTGTTTACTATCGTCGGCACTGCTTCGATGGCGTGCATTGAGTTGACACTCAGATAGAGTATTACAATGTCGCCTTGCTCTATGTGGGTTTTTGGTTTCAGGAAACTCATTGTTATGGTCGTTGTGGCTGTTGCCGGCTATGGGTTAGGATGCGGCGAGAGGAATGGAGACGCGTGGGTTAGTCCTAATGCTGATTGGTGTGACCAGCGCAACTTAAAGCAAACATCTCAAACAGCAGGAATCAATTTGCTAATTGGTATGCTGTTCGCGCAGAAGCCAATCGTACGCAAAACTAACCATATAAGATAAAAACAAAAAACTACATATATGCATCACATATAAAAGAATATACCACAGACTCTGTCAAGTTGAACAATGAAAAAAAACTCCCGCACTTCACGCAACAGTGTAAATATAACAAAGTGTGACCTGATTTTGCAAGTGTGTGAACTAAATACTGCATTGCTTCTGCGGGCGCTTAACAACACTTTTTCTGTTCGACGAGCAGCCAACTTCAAGTTGATTATCTTCTTCTTTCCCTCTTTTGGTTTTTTAACTACAAGTATGTAAGCTTGCTTTTTGTGAATTTGTCAAATAATCTGTAAACATCCGCAAAACTGCTAAAAACATCTTGCAATTTGCAATGCATGATTATTGACAAATATGCGCGCTACATTGTTACAACATACTTATGTAAATTGCATTGTTCTTTTTCCACATATTTGACGGAACTTTCCTGCGGACTTTTAAAATAATTTTAATTGAAACTAAAATAAAAGCAGCCGCAAAATGGTCCAGCGCTTGACTTTGAGGAGACGCCTGTCATACAACACCAGATCCAACAGGAGGCGCATGTAAGTTTTTTCTTTAATTTCATTCATTTGTTGTAATCTTATTCTAACGGTACTTCTTTTTGTTTACAGTGTTCGCACTCCCGGCGGTCGTCTGGTCTATCAGTATGTGAAGAAGAACAAGACGGTGCCACGTTGCGGTCAGTGCAAGGAGAAGCTTAAGGGCATCACCCCATCCCGCCCCAGCGAGCGTCCCCGCATGTCCAAGCGTCTCAAGACCGTGTCCCGCACCTACGGCGGAGTCCTGTGCCACGGTTGCCTGCGCGAGCGTATTGTGCGCGCCTTCCTCATCGAGGAGCAAAAGATTGTCAAGGCGCTGAAGAGCCAGCGCGAGGCGCTCGTCAAGCCCGTCAAGAAGGTGGAGAAGAAGCCCACCAAGGCGGCGGCTACCAAGAAACCCGCTGGCAAAACCGGCGGCAAATCTGCTGTCAAAACTGCTGCCAAGAAGCCCGCAGCCAAGGGCGGCGTCAAGCCCAAGAAGTAAACATTCTAGGGTTTTTTTTATTGAATTAAGAATTGGACGCATTGAAAGCATTTTGTAATAAACAAAAATATAGAAGTTGGAAATGTGAAATTTTGTTGGTATTATCAATCAAGAAGTCGTGCTGTATATACTAGCGACTTGTGTATTTTTGCGAAATGGCCATTCACAGTTTTTGCGTACAAAGAGCATGTGTCGCTGCTCCGGCGGGCGTTTGACAGATGTTGAATGGCGTTAATTTCTAAATTCTTCATATTTTCTGAAGCTCCAGTTTTTCACAAAATTGTATATAATATTTTTATAGCCTATCCTTAAATATTTCGAAAAAATCAATTTGGTTCAGTGTGTTTGATGTCTAGGCTAAAATCAAAAACAGCTGAGCGAGCAACTTGGGTATTTAGCCATTCACAGCGTAAGCAGACAAGAGCATTTATTGTGTAAATTAAATTAAATAATAATGCCACAGCAAGCGGTTGTCAGTAAACCAAATGAATCGTAAGTGTATACAAAATACTATTACCTATAGCATTAGCAAGTTAAATAATTACATTTACAGTACAATAAGAGTTCCGTTCGATACGGCGGAGCATGCAGAAATTGCCTATCGTGTCTTAAGTGTTGATCAGGAACCAAAAAGGAATTTTGTAAAGAAAACGTTAAGTTTGGATGGGGATGTGCTTGTGGTGCATTTTAGTGCTGATCAAGTGAAGAATCTGCGCACAGCCATCACCTCGTTCTTTGAGTGCCTGCTGCTCTGCCAGGACACCATTAAGCTCTTTGGAGGAGGAGAAGCAACTGCATCCCAGAAGGACAACAACAATGCCGGAGCACAGTCCGGCGCCGACTCCACATAGAGCCATCTATGGGTTTGCATTTTATATGCTCTTCACCGTGCTGTTCTGTGTCTATGTGGCGTGGGCGTATCTGCCCGTGGAGCTGGGATTGCATTCATATTTGCCGGACAAGTATTTTGCGGTATTTGTGCCGGTGCTGATACTGGTCTGTGCCTTCTTTGCCGTCATCATCTATCCGGCTATAAATCTCTCGCTGACACCAAATATTGATGACATTGCCTCCGTTGTGGATCTCAAGCTGGCTCTGCCCAAAAGCTCCCAGTTCACCTCCTGGTCCCAGCTGCAGTCACAAGGATTGGAGACTGCTCCGCCGCAGAATACATCATCACTATCGCCAATCCCTTGTAATCTGTGCAACACGGAACACTTGGCGAAGACTCGTGCGCCCATACCTCCACTTAGATTTCTAGACTTACAGGAAGTAAACGCCGCTTATCACAACTAACAAACTGATCTTATAAACTGGTTTACTGGGTTCGTCTTGGTTATTATTATTATAAGGGAGTCTCATAGCACAGAAAGGTGATCCCTATGGTATCTTTTGTGCCCTGTCTTCGGCTTGGTTCCTTTACCAATGATTGTATCAATCTTGCCTCAATCTTCTATGACTATTTAATTATTAGACTTCATGTTTTATTTTGTCTCAACAAAAATTATTGAAATTTGAATTTTATAATAAAACTCAAAATTAAAAGTTATCACCGAGGAATATCCTCCAAACTTAAATTGAATTAAAGTATTATTCCTTTTTCTATTCTATATGAATGATTTATTTTAAGATTAACAAATAACAAAATAATCATTATTTACTGTCCCTGGTTAAATTCTACTTTCGGCGCACTGTCGTCCAGCCGTCCTCCGGCTCCAGAAACTCGGCCGACTGCTGTTTACGTGTCTGGGATCGGGTGACCGGGCGACCACTGCTTGTCGCCTCCGCATTCTCCTCGTCGCTTTCATCGGCATGCATGGCAGCATCATCGTCTGCCTCCTCATCGTCCATGTCCTCGTCGGAGGAAGAGTCGCCGTCGATGGGTGTGTAGGTGATCTTGACATCGGCACGCAGCCAATCCTTTCCCTGCGGCAATTTACTCAGCTCCATTTCGATCTGGGTGTACTGGGAATCAATAGCCATTTGTTTGTAGCGGAGGAGATTGCGGCATATTTCTGGTATAGAGTGATCTTCGCACAGCGTATGGAACTCCTGATCCATCAGCTCCTCAATCACATCCTGCAGTTCCCCCTCCGTTATATTATCATTCCCCACACAGTAATCATAACAGTAATCCATTATTTGAATGGCCACCTAACGTATTTTTAGGTTAGAAATTGTAACTGATGATGACAACTACACTCACCTGCTGGCCATTGCGTCCGCCCATGCCATGTTCAACCGCTAGACGTAGATTTTGCCAATTGTTGAAGATTCGTTCAACAATCAAGCGAAAATTCTTTCGAAATTCGGTTTGTTGTGTTGTCGCTGCCATCGCGTGCAATGCTAGTGCTGTGCAATTTTAACAGAATCTAGACATTCACATAGCACGTACCCACGGCGAATTATACAAGGTAGCAGACATTTCTCGCGTTGTGTCCTTGATTTTCAGTTTTTTTTAAACTGACATAAACATGCCACCATGCTGATGCTTACGAACACGTGAGCAAGAAAATTGAGAGATGGTTAGAAAGAAAAACCCGTGAGAGGAATATACTCCACCTTGTATAATTTCATACCCTGCACCTCTGCCCACGGACAGCTGTGCCTTTTGTTTACATGCCGACGCGCCATAAATTGCAAACTAGAAATTATGTCGGAAACTGAAAATCAAGAGATGGCTTTAAATGAGCAGCAGGACTTGAGTACTGAGGCAGCCCTTGAAGATGATGATGACGAGGATGCTGAGCCAATTACAGCACAAAAGGTAAGCCAGAATATTAAATAAAGAAAAACTGAAAATTAAATAAATTAAAAAAAGAATATATAAAAACAAATTATTAAAAATTAATGGAAAGTAATAGATTTTCACAAATTAATTACAATAATTAAAGAAATAAAAATATTATTGAAGTAAATAATCTTCAATTTCCAATGTTGACTGTCTCTAGTATAGAAATAAATAAATAATAAATTTCAATATTAAAATAAATATTATACATTTGTTTAGGTGCTGGAAATATTGGAGACTGCCTGGACAAATGAAATGTGTGCGCCGGAATTGCTGCAGCATCAGACGGACATGCTGGAACTGATGCTGTCGCAGGTGGCGCACATGGAGGATCAAATGAATGAACTGGACAAGAACGACTTTAGATTTGTGGTACATCAAATGGAACTTGAACGGATTCGGTATATTATGGCCAGCTATTTACGCAGTCGCCTGCACAAAATTGAGGAGTTTACCCAGCACATCATCAACCAGGATGCGGCACGGGATGCGCCTGATAAGCACCTGTCGCCAGAGGAGGTCAAATATGCCCAGGAGCTTGCAGCTCATGTGGACGAGTACTTCAACAAGGTGGCGATACAATATATGCCCAATCAGCAGCGCGGCGAAACGGAGCAACGCACCGTGGCACCAAATCTCATGAGCCATGTGTTTCTCAAAGCGAATGTGGCAGGTCTGATAATCATATATACATTTAATTAACTTATTTGCAGTCCTCGGTTGATAAGTTGTCTAAGTGATCCAGTCATTCGGGCAACTGATCAACGAGGATCCGTGTTCCCATCCCAGGCAAGTGTCTGGTTGTTGTTAATGTCTAAGCCGAAAGCCTTAGTTGATAATGCTTTTAATACCCTGAGCCCATTAAAATAGGAAAAAGGGTATAATGGTTTTGTGCAAAAATATGTAACAGGCATAAGGGAGCATCTCCGACCCCTAATATTGACACCCACAATTGGTTAAAGAAAGAATTTCAAGAATCTATTTTTTGAAAAATCAGTTTTTGTAAGGGTCCCCCCTTATCCTTTTTTCGCAAAAATATTTGAAAAAATGTTAGTTTCAATAATGCATAAACTTGAAATGTAGAACTGATATATAGGACAAACCATGAAAAAAATGGCCTCAAGCCTTACAATCGGTTCAGTTTTGACCAAGTTATGGGAGTTTGAAACCAATTAGGGCGTTTACAAGACAATTTTTTTTGTCATTTTGGCATGATTTTTGACAGAAAAATGAAACACCTCAGAATCATTTTTCCTGTAGTTTTTAATACTAATTTTGACACCCACAATTGATTAAAGCAAGAATTTCAAGAATCTATTTTTTGAAAAATCAATTTTTGTAAGGGTCCCCCTTATGCTTTTTTCGCAAAAATATTTGAAAAAAATGTATATTCAATAATGCAACAAGTTGAAATGTAGAATTGATATATAGGACAAACCATGAAAAAACTGGCCTCAAGCTTTACAATCGGTTCAGTTTTGACCAAGTTATGGGAGTTTGAAACCAATTAGGGCGTTTACAAGACAATTTTTTTTGTCATTTTGGCATGATTTTTGACAGAAAAATGAAACACCTCAGAATCATTTTTCCTATAATTTTTAGTACTAATTTTGACACCCACAATTGGTTGAAGAAAGAATTTCAAGAATCTATTTTTTGAAAAATCAGTTTTTGTAAGGGTCCCCCCTTATCCTTTTTTCGCAAAAATATTTGAAAAAATGTTAGTTTCAATAATGCATAAACTTGAAATGTAGAACTGATATATAGGACAAACCATGAAAAAAATGGCCTCAAGCTTTACAATCGGTTCAGTTTTGACCAAGTTATGGGAGTTTGAAACCAATTAGGGCGTTTACAAGACAATTTTTTTTGTCATTTTGGCATGATTTTTGACAGAAAAATGAAACACCTCAGAATCATTTTTCCTATAGTTTTTAATACTAATTTTGACACCCACAATTGATTAAAGCAAGAATTTCAAGAATCTATTTTTTGAAAAATCAGTTTTGGTAAGGGTCCCCACTTATGATTTTTTCGCAAAAATATTTGAAAAAAATGTATATTCAATAATGCAACAAGTTGAAATATATATATATATCATGAACAAAATGGCCTCAAGCTAGACAATCGGTTCAGTTTTGACTAAGTTATGGGAGTTTAAAGTGTAGTAAGGGCATTTGTATGGACTTAAGAAACCTATTAGGGCGTTTACAAGCCAATGTTTTTTAGTGGCAGTACAATACAAGTTTTGCATATTTTTCGATATTTCGTTCAAAAGTTATCGATAGATTTCGATTCCAAACCAGTGTTTTTTGGGTATAACATTAAAATGCCATCTTTATGTCTTATAAATTTCATTATGATCGGACAATAAACAAATTAGTTATTTACTATTTAACGTAGCATAATATCGGGCTAATGGAAGAAGAAGACGCGCGCAGCTAGCAGCTTGCGTTTGTATGTGTGTGTTGTGTTTCTATGTATGAATGCAGATAATGACTTATGAATGTAAGAACTGTGTTCAGGGTATCTCCTAGTCGGGCACACTCAACTAGAGTACTCTTACTTGTTCCAAATTAGGCTGATAGTCTATAACTAACAATATTATCATATTTTGTTTTCTTTTTAGTATCTGGCGTTATTGTGGGCGTTGATGATGAGGAAGTGGATCTGACACCCGGCTCACAGCACATTATACCCTATCAGCTGGTGTCCGATCTAATACAGAAAAACCAAGCGCAACTTATTTAAATTTAATTCGAAATAATATTACATTATTCAATTATCACCAGTTTAAAATTAAATGCAGTGCCTAAAGACACTCATGACTTATGTTTTTTTTAATACTCTATTTAGATAATTAATTCTAAACTTTAATCAAATTTTTTAATTTGGATTTTCTAATTAACTGGATTTGCTCTTTTGAGCATGTTTGCATCAGGTTCGCCTTCCGTAATTTGCTGTCCATTACTTGGTGTTGCCGTAGAAGATGGAATAGATGCCGAACAAGGTGTCAGTCCGAGGTGTCCGAGTATTATGGACCGGAGCATAAATAATTATTTTTCTTAGCTTACATAGGTTAGTACAATTAATTAAACCGTATCTTCAAAAAGCAGACCGTTACTTAGCAAATACTTGCGCAACCTAAATTTAAACTGCGTTGCAGAGGGGCGATCGTCCAATCCATTGTGTGTCCGCATTGCACCGAAGAAGTGCTCTAATGGGTCCTGTGATATTCTGCTGGTTACTAAATACTTTATATCGTATTTTTCAGTAACATAGCCGTGCAACATGTCCAATGATGCGTTGCTGACGATGATGCCTTTTTGGAAAGGCAAACTCCATTTGCTGTTTGGTACTATTGGCGAGGACATGAGGGCGGTCATGTCACTCAGCACTTTGCGCTGTGCGTTTAGATTTTGTCCAAACGGTGTAGTGTGGGCGGTGGACAACTTGACGTTAAAAATGTCAAACCAATCGTTCACCATTTGCACAAAATCTGACGTCTCACAAGGGTTGGACACCTCCAGTCCTAATGAGAGGCATCGTCTAATGGCATTAGCAGTGGTGTTGGAAAATAACTGCGCAGCTAGCTTGACTTCTTGCCTTCCGCCAGATCGCATATTCAAGTGCTTCTCGGTCACCTTCCAAGGGATCGGCATGTCAGAAGCGGACGCATGGCTCTTCACTTGCCTTATCGTCCTTACAGTTATAATTTTGCCACCTACACTAAGTCCTGAATCGATAAATTGATTCCTAATCAATGTTGTTAAGTGAGGCACGTCAGCAAAAACAAAGATTTTCATCTCAGCATTAGCGGGGTGTTCGAACCATGTTTTTTCTAAATAGTAAAAATTTCAAATTAACAAATAATACATGCATTTGATTTACACAAAATTCGTACCGGCTGAAATTTTAAGCTGATTCCATAGTTTGTTGTTTTCTGTGTTCATAACGGATACCATCGCCACTACGTGATAGCCCGCCGTGTACAGCTTTGTAATAAGGATATTCAAAATGGTGGTGCTCATTGGCTTATCAGAGTCGAAATATATCGGATGCTTCCAGGATTTACGAAGTCCCTGCACCATAACAACTTGTACATATTCTGGAGGCTTCTGAGTTTCTGTGCTGCAGTCATGCTCATTAGCCGAGGCGAGTTTCATCTCGCCGAACACCAATACACACATTTTATCATCATCCTCAATGTCCACAGCTTTCTCCATTAGATCAATCACGAAACTTAACGTGCCAGGTTCCACTTCTAGTGATTGTGACCATTTTAAAAGTGATGACACGCACGGTAGTGGAAACCCTTTCTTTAGCAGATGCCGATATGCCCGGGGTCCAGCTGCTTGAAGGCAAATGCCATACGAAATGTCATTCGCGTTCCAATTGACCCGCTTGTATCCGGTCTGTAGCCTTCTGATCTGTGACTCCGAAAAAATTACTTTTAGGGAGTCATTCATCGATTCCATCTCCTGCAGCTTTTTGCTTGAAATAGCATTTTCTCTTTCCAATTTTCGGACTTCTTGCTTTAACTGTATATTTTCCAGCG
This sequence comes from Drosophila maculinotata, assembly GCA_035045305.1. NCBI lineage: Eukaryota > Metazoa > Arthropoda > Insecta > Diptera > Drosophilidae > Drosophila > Drosophila maculinotata. The sequence goes on along the minus strand of JAWNPD010000649.1, from coordinate 936,047 downwards.
CTATGCCGCTATCAATGATTTCTTTTCTGAAAATTTTAATTACTATACTAAGATAACGCAGAAATAATGTGTATTTAGGCATATGTACGTACTCAGTTTGTGAGGCAATGTCACACATATTATTGCCACAGGCTGAAGCATGGTGGGCTGATGGCTCATGTTCCGCAATAACTGGCTTAGGCAGAGCATCAGGCAGCAGGCGCCTGCGCTTTGAACCCTTTGTGAAGTAAAATGATCTCTTACTAAAATGTTTGTCGCAAATTTTATTTCCTTCGCTTAAATCCACGCCGGCGGATTCAATCCACAACTGTTTTTTATTTGAATTTCTGGGCACCATGACACAAAGGTTTGATGTCTTAGCGGAACAAAGTTTGCAATATTGCAAAGACATCTTAAAATCTGAAAAAAATAAAGAAGCAAATACTAGCATAAGCAAACATACATATAAACACGCATACAACAACACATCAAGCAAAATTCGTCCGCATACCGACCGTCTTCAGTGACGTACAGCGTGAGACTGAATTTATGGACCCAGCAAAAGAGGGCACGCGTGGTGAATCCACCATGCGCCACCTTATATAAATCTACCATGCTCTTGGTCATCTCTTTCTCAGTGTAACTCGTTCTCTCTGTCAATGCAAATCAAGCAATTGGCATAAATGAATTTACATTTTAATAATATTATTTCTATATGTACATATGTACATATATTTCTGTTCCACAAATCCAATATATCAAATCCGATTCAATTGTTAATCAAAATTATATTAATATTGATTAATTAAACATAAAGCAATAATCACAAATATGCAACTATATGCAATGTAATTTTATTTAAATATTTAAAACAAATATACTAAGTATTATTGATGTGAATTTTGAGCCCATTATTTTGAAAATGCAATTATCCAAATTATCCTATACAATTACATTTTCGGCGCAGCCAGTATTGGTTAATACTGCTTTTGTGTGCACAGCTGCCGCTTGGCGGTGACGTCACAACACCCATTTCCACTGGAATTTAGAGGTACATATACACATCGACTTACGCACGCTACGACGATTCGTCTCAGTTGTCAATGTGGCGCGCTTTTACGCGTATAGCAAAAACACTTGAGTCCCCCCTTGGCCAAGGAGGCGCAGTACTACTACCACCTCAGAAATTCCAGCCACAGTGCAAATTTAATTACCTCAGCTTACACAACAGTAGCAACAACACTATCAACAACCGCAATATGTCCAGTGAAAAGCCAAAGGTGGTTTTTGTATTGGGTGGCCCCGGAGCAGGCAAAGGAACCCAATGCTCGAAAATCGTTGAACGTTTTCAGTTTGTGCACTTATCAGCGGGAGATTTGTTGCGGGAGGAGCGATCCCGAGAGGGTTCCCAGTATGGCGAGCTAATCGAAGAGTTTATACGGAATGGGAAAATTGTGCCCGTTGAGGTGACGTGTTCATTGCTGGAAAATGCGATGAAATTGTCGGGAAAAACGCGTTTTCTCATCGATGGCTTTCCACGCAACCAGGACAATCTGAATGGCTGGCAACGGCAAATGTCCGACAAGACTGACGTGCAGTTTGTCCTGTTCTTCGACTGTGCCGAGGATGTCTGCGTCCTACGTTGCTTGGGACGTGGACAGGGCGGCTCTGGGCGCACTGACGACAACATGGACAGTTTGAAGAAACGGATTCAAACGTACAACAACGATTCGTTGCCCATTATTAAGCAATTTGAGAATGCCGGACAGGTGAAGACGATCGATGCCAGTCCGGATGCGGACAAGGTTTTCCAGCAGGTGGAGCGCGTGTTTGTGGCCAACGGATTCCAGTGAAATTCCACACTTAATTAGTTGACGTTTTAGCTTGAATTATATATATATATATAGTACGTGTGTGTCTCCTTATGTGCATGTGGTAATCTTAATTGTATCTTTTCCCCTCCTACCCTTACTTAAATATATATATACGCTTGTTATCATACAGTTTACAAGATTGCAGTAAAATTATTTTTCGTCAGGCATATCAAAGGTGTTGTTACATTAGCTAGCATATAAAACGGCAGGGGGAGACGGCGCTTAGCCTAATCCTTGCGCAGCTTATCCAGACGCGCCTGCAAGTCGGCGTCGGCATCGGACATGGGCGTGGAGCCACCACTGCCGCCGGCAGCTCCAGCGCCTGCTCCACCACCTGCTGCCGGACCAGCGGCGCCGCCACCTGCTGCCACAGCAGCCTGCGTTTTTTGTGCACCAGCACCACCAGCTACCGACAGGGAACCGGAGGCGCTGGGTAGATCGCCCAATTGTTCGCCTAGTTGCAGGCCCAGTTCGTCTAGCACTTGGGAGACAACGGCATCTGTCTCCTCCTCATCGCCCTCATCTTCCATCGCATCGTCGATGGCATCGCTGATCATCTCCTCCTTCATATCCATAATTTCCGATTGCTTCTCGAAATCCTGGAGAATCTTTTGTATTTGCGGGAGATTCAGTTGTCGGTTCATGTTCTGCATGGCCTTGGTGACACCTGTAAAAGTGGCAACGCATTAGCCAAAATATGAATCACCCAATCAATGACACCACTTCCCCGCACCCACCTTTCATGGCTTGTGCCATTGTATTTTGAGATTTGAGCGTTTGTATTTTGAGGGAGACAGCTTGAATGTTTGCCTTCATGAGCATAAACTTCTTAGAGTAGCGACGCGTGCGCACCAGATCCTTGGCCATGATCTTCACGGCATCCATCTGCCCCTCCTTGGCCATTTTCTTAATATCCGCAATGATTTTCTTCTCCTGTTGATCCATTTTCATTCGCTCCCTGTCCAAATCCCGCATTGCCTTATTTAAAGCGCGCTGATTCTTGCGCAGCATCTCATCCGGTGAGATCTTCTTGCCAAAAAGCCAATCCATTATTAATTAATTATTATTTACGAACTGAGAGAACTGTGTAGAGGAATGTAATTCTTGAAAATTACTCATCAAAACAACAAATGGTGCGGCGTTGCCACAGAGTTTATGTCGCTGTTAACAGAAATGTCGCTTCCACACTTAACAGCGAATGCTTGGTGTGAAAAGCGAAATTTCAGAATGAATAATTGTTAATTTTTTATATAATTATTATATTAATGGTTTACAGTCAAAATAAAAATACATATCGACCAGTCATAGCTATTTTACGACCAACAATATAATGATTAAAAACATAAAATTCATTAATATTGTTTATATTTTGCACGGGATATGTACATTTACTACCAGTGTGAACAGCATACCGCGCTTGACGCCCCATTACGCGGCGCATTTTGCGCTTACGTTAACAGATGTGCAGCTTTGTCCACAACAACAGACGCTGAATCGTCCAAGTTTTGTGTTTGATTTTCGTTAGCAAAAATGAAAGAATTTGACGATTTCAATTTTAGCGTGGATAAGTGTAAGCATCGTTGTTACACAGCTTGACTTGGTTTAACCAACTTTACTTTATCCACACAGACACCAAGGAGCTGACACGTGAATGTGTGGGCGGAAGCGATTTGCAGCAGCGGAAAAAGGAAATAGAGGCGTATAATGAACAAACTTCGGCCACACTCAAGCAGACCTGCAAGAAGAACTACATGCAGTTCATACAAACGGCCAAAGAGATATCACGTAAGTATTCCCGTTGTCAACTGAATAATGAAGGTTGCCATCTGGTACAATAGGACCAAATATACAATATACAATTTTTTTTTATTTAACCTATTAAAATTTATATAGTTCCTATAGAAAGTTCATACACTTTCAAAGAAAAAAGGAATTTGTGAAATATTTTCAATTACATTTGCAAGCGTTACTGATAATAATTTCTAACCATATCCTTAGATCTTGAATCGGAAATGTATCAGCTGTCGCATATACTCATCGAGCAGAGGAATATTTTAGCCACGATGACCGATGGGAAGACGACTCATTTAAAAGCGGACAGCATTGAGACGGAGAACAACAGTGCGGCTACTGAGGATGTGGAGAACAGTCATGCGACGAGGGCGGTGAAGGAAATGGTTCAAGGATTTAATGGCAATCTGGAGGGCAAAACGTTCTTGAACGAGGGCGCCTTGATTGAACTGGATGGCAATGACTATCGGCCCATCCAGCGTGTCTTCTTTTTTCTATTCAACGATGTCCTAATTGTGTGCAAAGTTAAGCATGATAAGTATGTATTCACATTGAACGCTTCAAGCATAATCCTAGCACACATTTCATTGCAGACGCTTGGAATTTCTCACTGAATACGATCCGAAGAAGATAGCTGTCATAAATATTAAGGATCTGGATGGCGTAAAGAATGCTATTAATATTATAACGCCCGACGGCTCCAAGATTTATCAGAGCATAACAGCGGCCGGCAAGAGCGAATGGATTGAAAAGCTGGAGGAAGCGTTTCGTTTTGATCAGCAAAAGAAATCAAAGAAGGGACAAGCGCCGCAGCCGCCAAATCGCACCAAGCAGCAGTCCCAATCGAAAAGCGCCACGCCCGAGAAACTGCCAGAACAAAGTCCAACGGATATGCAGCCAAAATCCCTGGAGGATGAGACGCCCGAGTGGCTGAGCACGGCCAGCGAGGAGATTCAAACGCTGATAGCGCAACGTCACTTCGAGGACGCTCAGTCGCTGATCAGACGCACCCAGGAGTTCTTGCGCCTCGCCGAGAACAAAAAGAAGCTGCTGCAGGCTGATAGCATTGAGGCCAAGTTGAAGCAGCAGGAGCTGAAGCTAACCAATGTCCTGCTCCAAGAGCTCTCCAACTGTCACAATCGCAATTTACAAATTGCTTTACGCGCTGTACGACGACCCCTCAAGATACTCGTCATAATGAATCGCTCTCGGGAGGCCAGTGCCACCTTGCTGAAGGTCTGCACCGTTAGTCTGCGTGTGGCGCAACGCGAGGCACGTCGAAACAATGCCGAAATCTCTGAGCTCTTCTTCTGCGACCTGGCACAGGTGGCCTGTGATTTTCTCAGTGCCTTTGAACAGCAGCCGGCGTGCGTCAGCGGTGAGTTGTTATCATAATGATTGCTTTAACTGTCGCAGGATATTTACTAGCCAGGCACTCTCGACTAATTCATACATTATTTACTCCAATTTAAAGCGCTCGTCGTCTGGTGCAATGCAGAGCTGCAGTACTTTGCCAGCCAGCTTATCAAACACTATCTGACCAAGGGAACCTCGCTGGAAGCTGTCGCCAAATGCGTGGAACGCGTGCGCAAGCCATCAACGAAGCTAACCGAGATTGGTCTAGACATTAGCTACCATTTGGAGGGTCTGTTGCGCACAACGCTCGAATCGCTTATTGAAGAGTCGAAGCAGCGTCTGCTGGATGCAGTGGGTCGCACCGAAGAGAGCTGGCAGCCGTACAATCTGCAAACCAAATCGAATTTAAAGCGACTACTGCTGGAGCTGGACACGCTGGGTATCGATGTGCGCGCCCAGACCACCGGCGATACATGGCTGAATCTAACCCAATCCACGCTCGTCTTCGTGCGGCACTTTCTCCAGCTGACCGAACACTGCGGCTGTCTGGCTAAAGGCGAGGCGCTGCTGCAGAGCCTGGAGCAGCTGCTGCGGGATCTGTTCTTGGCACAGCATGCACTAAAGCCACCCAACGATATGTCTGTGGATGTAAGCTGAGCAATCAATCAGTTTTATACATAATAATATTGATTTAAAACATTCAATTTGCAGCCCAACTTTGTGATGAAGAACAAAATCTTTCTAGTGGATAATCTACTGCCCATTGCCATTGAGAAGTTCCGCAAGTCGTCGGGTCGCCAGTGCGAGAGACTGCGTGAGCTGCACACGAAGCTATCGCGGCAGCAGGGTGCTCCAGTGCCGCGACAGCGAAGCGTCTATACGACAGATGTGTTTTAAGAGTAGTTTAGTTTACTTTTGATTACATATATAATTTTTTATTTTTCTTTTTCGTTTTGCTTCAATTATTTATAATATAATTATATACATATATAACCACAATAATAATAATATTTGTAAAATTAAAAATCGAAGCGTGTGCTGCACTCTATTTCTCTGTTTGCTTATTACAATTTTTCGCTGGGCGCGAGATGTGCCCACATTCTATATAATATATATATATATATATGTATATATATATATTTATATATATCCGATTCATTTCTATATAAACTAATTGTGTAAACAAGTTTTATTTCGATTTCTTGTTCCACTATTATTTGTTTTTGTGTTCCTCGTTATTTTAGCTGCTCAAAACATAGGATTTTACAGATGTTTGATTTTGACAAAGGGTTTCCTTTTTTTTGTTTTTGTTTTTCTCAAAATTACATACAAGCAAAAGCTGGCCGCTTTGGCGCCCCCGTTTATTGATGTGTGTGTGGGTGTGAATGTGGGTGTGTGTGTGTGTTGTGGCGGCGCCTGCTTCGTTTTTGTTATTGTTGGTAGTGTATTAATTTATAATGTAAAATTCTTAACTAAACTGCTTACTAATTATATTCATTTATATTTATATATATATATTTATATATTTACTTTTTCTGCATGCAAATGTGTTTTGTGTGCGAAAAGGAAGGGAGTGGGGTAATATAGGACAATGTGGTAGCAAACAAATTGACAAATTAAAACTAATAATTTTGTATATTTTTCTTTGCATTTGCATTTGCAATCATTGATTTACGACCGGTTGTGTTTTGTTTACAAAAAACTTCGCTGCCGACATTTAAACACATAGACAAACTAAAAGCACTCACATTTCTGACATCGTGTACTCATCTGGTATTCATAATCTCAACGCTCCAGCAATGACTAATCCATGCTGGGTCCACAATTGCAAGGACCCAGCACTTAATTATTTTGATGAGCGTAGTAGGTAACGACGACTGTTATTACTCTTTTTTGTAGTTTTACGTTTTCCATTTCAGCTCTATTCATCATTATTGTTATTATTATTTATTTTTAGGTTTTTTACTTTGCAATTTGTGTTCAACTTTCTATTGGACTTAGCCTAAGCTTAGTAGCTAAAAGTACGCTTACATTTTTTAGTTTTTTCTTTCTTTTTGTTTTATTTTATTTATATTATAGAATTTTTTGCTTCGCTCTTATGCACTGCTCTGCTGCCGATGATTTGTTGTTGGTGTTGTTGTTGTTGTTATTAGCATGCTATCAAACAATGGGTTTTTCATTTTTATATTTTGTAGTTGTAATAAAAACCTATATGCGCTTATTACAAAATGAAAAGTGTGGAGTTCCTCTGGTGTTTTTGTTGTTGATTTTTAATAAATAACTTCATAGACAGTAGCCTTTTTATCGCCCGAGCCCGTAACAATATATTTGTCGTCAGTTGATATGTCGCAGCTAAGTACGGATGATGTTTCCTTCGACTGAAAGCGATATAAACAACAAACGTAAACAATTAGCAAATATAAATTGTCTATAATTATTTATAGATATGCCAAGTGGCTATCTGTCAAGTGTGAATGATTAGGGTTTTTAAATAAAGCATTGAATATAATAATAAGTACAAGTTTTGATAGTGCTCTTAGTAACTATTCAATGTAGGACACAAATAAATCTAAATATATACAGATTGTGACTGGTTTAAAATAACGTCTTTTAAACATGAATATCATAGAAATAGGTTGACAATATATTAAATACATTTTTGCCAATTATGTTATTTTTTTCTCAAAACTAGTAAAAAACATTTTATCGTAATCCCTCAACAAGTTTTAGAAGTCGGTAATCTTTTCAAGGCTTAACTGCTACACTGCTAAGACTGCATGTGTTTTTTAATTTGTCAGAATATCGAACATATGCACACAACCTTTTAAGTATTTTATATTTTGACGAGTGACCCCTCTATTGTTTTTCTAACAATAACTTCATTTGCTATGTTAAAAAGTTCTTAAGATAGACCACTCACCTGGAATATACTGGCACCGTATGGTGTTCGCCATGCGTTAAGCAGGTTGTCTTTGCCGGTGGAAACAAACCATTTGCCACAGGTGGCAAATCGCAGCGACAGAACGCAGCTTTCGTGCAAATGCAGCTGATACTTGTCTGGTTTCGATGCATGCAATACTTCCACATGTGAATTCTCCATTCCCACGGCCAGCCAGTCACCTTTGGGACGAGCGCAAAAATAAGTAAAAATGTGTTGCAGAAGAGTTAGGGATATTTTGGACATACCAGTGGGACAGTAGCCAAGCGAGAATATTTGAGAACTGAAATCGTGCTGTTGCAGTTGGCGACCCTCGCGCAGATCCCACGAGCGCACTGTGTTGTCCAGGCCGCCAGTCCATAATCGTGATCCATCTGGACTTATGTCAATGCATGAGGCACCGTCTGTGTGACCCTGGAACTGACGCACCAGTATCTCATTGTGCAGATCCCAGACGGCAATGTTGCCATCACTGCAGCACGAGAAGCACACCTTCGAATCGGGACTGATGGCGAGCGCATAACAGGCGGGCGCCGCTGAGGTTAGCTCGGCCTTGATGCGTGGCGTTGGACTGGCCAAATCCCATATCGATAGATTCGATGCCTCGCCACCGACAATAAGTGTGCGTCCATCCGGGAGCAGCTTCACGGAGCGTATGTAATTATCGCGCTGCAGGCAATCCAACTGGCTGACGGGATTTTTGTTGCCCGGCTGTGAGATGTCCCACACCTTGACGCAGCCCTTACCACCCGTATAAACGTATTTTGTAGGATTTGAAATGGTCACCGCACAAACGACCTCGCCATGCGATAACGTATTTATTTGCCGCGCATGTCTCGGTATTCCCACGCCAACCAACGCGTCCGGCGGAAATGGCACCGGCTGCAAACTGCCCTCGCCGTTCATATGGAAAGAGTATGCACTGTTCCGAAATCGACGAAGAGGAATGGTAATTAGTTAAAGTTTTTAAAACAATCATATTTATGGTGTACTTACGGCTTTCCACCCGTTAGTGCCGAGGGATGTGGAATGCCGTTTGTTCGTACGTGCGCATGCGGATCGTACGGCAACGGCGGTCGTCCATAGGCGGGATCCGATGGTGGACGCTGATAGGGATCCGCCGGTCGCTGATACGGCGACGCTGGATATCCAGCTGGAGGTGGGCCACCTTGTTGCATCATTTGTTTAGGATTTGCGCCCTGAGATGGTGCTGCAGCGTTTGGTGTCGGTGTGCGTGCCTTCGCGCCCGGTGTGCCCGGCTTGTCCATCTATTGAATAGAGACACAAATAAGTTAATGACTTTTGTACATAGACTTCGCTCAATAATAAAGTGGAACCACTTGACTCTTATAAAATAATTATCTATAGATATGTTTGTACCTGTTAATCTCAAAAATTTAAGTAAAATGATACTCTTTTTTTTTGGTTTGTATGAAAACATATTTAGATAAGACACAAGAGGATGATAGCATTACTCTGTTCATATCGAAATATGTCAATGTGTTTAAAAAAAAATGAACTTTGATTTGCTATACTTTTAAAATGAATAAGTATTATTATTAATACTTCTACTACTTAATTAACCTATTTTGCATATTTTCAAATAACTGGCAATCTGTTGGTTTTTTGTTATTGGCTCTTACATCTTTTGTCTTGAGGCTGGGTGTGGAACGCGACGAACTGGATCCTGAACGCGAGGGCGGGCGCTCCTGTTTGATACCGCTGCTGCCCGGTTTGTCCAGTCTCTCGCCGTTTAAGCTCTCGCGATCGCGCACTTCCATGGACACGTGCTCGCCATTGGGACGTGGTGAGTGGGATTCCTGCAAGGGGGCATTGAGACGAGACTTTAGTTCGTGTGTTTTGAGGCTAGGTTCTGTATTATTTGTTTGTTGTTTGGAGGTTTGTTGCATGATTATCAATCAGGGCCGGCACTCAACTCACCATTTCATTTGCAACATCTACGACTAAATCTTGATCGCTTTTCTCGCCTTCATCGTCCTGCAAATAATTTTGAAAAAACAAACAAACACAATAAAACAAAATGCGTATAACGATAACAACAACAACAACACAAACAGCAATTTAGTTGTTTTTATTGCACTAGACTACAAATATAAATATAGCTATATTGATTTCAGAGCATTGGTTTTTTTTAAAGAAGCGCATGTAGTGACAGAGGATTAGAAATAGACAACAATAACTACGTATGGGATAGGCGACTACATTTTATTAATACTTTATTGTTATGGTGAGTTGAGAGGCAGCCACAGCTGATGACACAATGATACGAGTCTACTAAATGATTTATACGTTTAATAAAATTCGATACTCACTTGCAGTTTTTCATCTTTTCGACGCTTTGAATCGTTCTCAATGTCTAGCGGCGAGCGCGTGCGGTACTTCTCACGATCCGCTGGCGAAACCGAATTGCGCTGCAATAAAGTAATTAATGTTATGTAATTGATATCATATTTTTTGTTTGGGTCTGCTACTTACCAAGCGCTCTTCAGCGCCCGCTGGTCCCTCTAAGCCCATTGGCTTTATATCCGGCCTTTGATGTTCTGGCGGCGCTTTGAGCAAACCCTGTGGCCCATGTGGCAAGCCCATTGTGGCACCCAAAGCGCCAAACGGATTTAAGGCGCCCATCGGCTGTGGCGGTCCGCCTGGCACCTGTTGTGCGTGTATTTGTTGCTGCAATTGAAATGCCACAGGCGGTTAGTTAGTTGATCAAACTTTTGACTTGGTGCAGGCGCTTGAAATTTTGGTTATTTGGCTATGGGACGTAACAAAAGCTGTTTGATGCAGTTGTGCGCGTGTGTGCAGACAACACCAACAACATTGACAAATAGAGCATAATTAAAAAAAAATATAATATATATATATATGAATACATTGTGGAGAACGAACGGGCGAGCGAGTATTAGCGCAACAAGCAAACAAACAAACGAACGCAAATTGAAAGGAAACAAAACAATAATTAAAACTTACTAAAAGTTGTTGTATTCCATGTTGCTGCTGATGCTGCTATAGACACACGCACATACACATTGTTTTCAAAATTAAATCAAATATTTAAGGATTCTTTTTTGTTTTCAATATTGAAAACTTTGTAATATGTATGTTTAATGTAATGTAAAGTGCACTTTCGTTACAGTAAACAGAAAGTGTAGAGAACATTCAAAAATATTCGTTACTGCGCAAGAAACATTGATTATATATATATTAAAAGAACACACTTCTAAGGAAGGATCACAGACACCTGATGAGTCCATTACTCAAATGGAAGTATTAAAAACCATTTATCATTTCAAAGTATACAAAATATATGCAAACTCCAAATGGAAGATTAAATAAATGATGACAATCTGCAGGATATTCAAAAGCAAAATATAACTGAAAACCAATATTTGTATTAGATTTGCTGACTTTTTGGAATATGTACATTATTTCTGTTTTTACTAGCGGATACAAAAAAAAAATCAATGTATTTAAGTAGGTCGCTGTAACGAAAGTCGTCTTTACATTGCCTGACTTTAGGTGCAAATGAAATGATGCTTAACTTACCCCAATGATCAGATTCAGTTCCTGCATTGTGACCTGCTTCGCGCGCTCTACCGCCTGCAGAACTTGTTGCTGATGATCGGCCTGTAGGAATGGAAGTAGCTGGTTTATCAGTGTGTTTAGACGCTTGGCGATTTCCGTTTGCTTGTGCATTTCCACATTAAGGCCATAGGACATTTCATAGTACTGCATTGAAAGTGTAGGAGGAAGAAAAAGATTAGAAAACATACGAAAATTTTAAGTTTTGATTTGTAATTTTTTTTACCATAACATAATGGCGCTGCATTTCGGTCTTTTCGTTTGCCAGCTTCTCGCACTCCAATTTGATGCTGAAATTCACAGGAAAAATAATCAAAAGGGCAAATTAGTTTAGTTGAAAGAAATCTCGGGCAACGCTTCCGTCGTCGTCGTCGCACCGGCTAAAGAATCCTATGACCAGCGCATATGGTGCGCTGCCTGCCAAAACCGGTTTATACAGCAAAAAGACATAGAGGCTGGCTCAAAGGCAACAGCAACAGCCCAGTAGAACATGTGAGCATGAAAAACCTACAGAAATCAACATTCTTCATTATTTTATTTCTTTCTTTTTTTTGTCTGTGGTGCATTTAAAATCCGGCATTCTTTGTTGGATGTTAAAGTATAAGGTTCTTTAGAAAATATGTACATAGTTTTACAGGGCAAGTTTTTAAGCGTGAATCGTTTAAGAAATATCCTGACCAAAGATGCGTGAAAACATAATAAACGTTTTCATGATATAACTTTGTTATTGACTTCCCAGAGTTTAATTTTCAATATTATAAATCTATATTTCGTATCTATCCAATTTTAAAAATTATCATTGCACTATGTCATTCCTTATATAATCTAAAAATAGCAAACCCTGAAAATAACAGCGACATAAAACATTATTTTTCTATTAAATATTGATTACAGTCACTCTAAAATTACATATTCCATACCCTAAATTTGTTCAGAAATTAGATTATAATTTCCATACGACTACTGTATTACAAAAGCCAATCTTTGAAGCTTGTTCTGCTGGGGTTGTTATTGAAGAGCTCTATGTCGTAGTAGATACTTGCCTGTGATATTGTGCCTGCAGAAAATTGAACTCCTCCTTGATGCGCTCCAATGTATCGGCAATGGTGAATTTGATTGGGCCCTGAGGTGGTGGTCCCTGGTAGATGGACATGGGGGCGAAACACAATTAGTAAAACACTTGGGCCCCATTGCAATATTCTGTTAAATACTTACCCCGGCGGCAGGGTGACGCACCGGTGCGGGATACATTGTTATTGTGTTGTTGTTGCTGTTGGTTGTTGGTTGCCCAAGAAGGAACAACAACAATTAACAGTTGTTGTTTCTTTTTCTGTTTAGCGAGTGGATTATGCTTCCTCTTCCTGTTGCCGCTGCTGCTGGCACCCTGAGATGGAACTCTCTCCTCTGCCGAAATAAGCAGCACTAGCACCGGAGGAGCATGTATCAAATTTGTTGGAAGCGTTTAATTGCTTTTGTTGTTGTGTGGTTTTTTTTTAATTGTAATTCAACTCCTGCGTTTCCATATTGTCGAGAGAGCGGAGAGTTTTGCGGTTATCCTGCAAAATATGGAATTTTACTTTTCTTAGTTATTGGTCGTTATATTTTGCACCATTTTTTCGATACGTAGAATCTCACGCACACAGGCACATACACGCACACATACACATACACGCGCGCTCACGTATTTTGAGCATCTCAGCAATGGCAGCCATGCCAGCAACAACGAGTGAACACACACACACATGCATACGACGCACGTACGAGGGTATGAGTGTGAGTGTTTACCGCCGAAAAAATCAAACGCACAGTTGCATGTGCCTTGGGGCGAAATGTTACGCAAAAAAAACAAGCATGCGGCATAAGGTAAAAAACAACCTGTTCACTTTATTGTCAGCCTAGACAGCTCTTGTTAAACAATTTTCACACTATTGTGGCATGCAATTTTTATGCAAAAACTGCACAAACAAATGTACCCCGTGCAATACATATACATATATACAGATAGACTGCAATTACGCAGGGTTGCCACCTCATTATCGGAGCACAAATATTGACGCTTGACAGCCAAACAAAACACACAAATATTATTTATATCATCCCCTTTTGTTTTTAAGCACTTTGCGAGTAGTCAGCAATCAAACAATACGTTTTTGAAAAAACAAAATAGAAACAGAAAATACATTGATATTTGCTGGCAACACTGTTTGCTGAGACAGCGAGTTGTCCACTCACACACACACATCCACACAAACATACATATACAAATATACAGACGGACATATACACGCGCGCGCACCCCGAACGAACGAGTGGCAAAACTCACTCACACACACACACAGGCGCAGCGCAAAAGAAAAATTGGCCCAACAAAAAATAAACAAAAGCAATTAAAAAAACGGAATAGTTGGCAATACCAATTTTACATTTGGGCGTTTATCTAGCCGCCGAATTGCACATTTTATTGCATATATACACAGCACCGTTATTTGCACGAGCCGACTTTTTTGGAGTGCCAAAAGAAGCGTATTTTTTTACTCGAATTTCGCCCGTAAAAAGTGGCCTCTTCAACCGACCGACCAACCGACCGACCGACTCGCTACGTCTGACAGCCAGCCTGAGCGTCGTCGTCGTGTATGTGTTGTGTGGCGTTCTCGTTCTCGTCTCTATTTTTTCGCATCTGCTTTAGCCGTCTATTTTGCACTTGAATTTTCGGCTGCATTTAATTGCTATCCGTGATGCTTTTATAGCGCACGCAATGCACATTTACTTGATCAAGTTGTTAACGTTTACTGCCGATTTGTTATTAAATCGCGAACGTGACTTTGAAGCGTGGAAAAAATAAAAAGCCGACGATATATCGCTAGATATATCTCATCACTTTATTATTTAGATGTACCGACTGGCCTCCACAATTTATCGTGCGGCCACTTTCGCTTATCGAAATCTGCTATCGAAGGCATTAAATTATCTCCAGTGCAACACTGTAACGCAACGATTAATGCGGCGCGCAATCTTTTATTTGAATTCAGTGCACAGTAATTAAAAGCATTTTAACTGGAAATGTTCAGAAATAAAAGGAAATGTAAGGAAATAAATTAAATTGGGAATAGTGAAATAACTTCATAGGTAAATAAAATAAATATTTAACTTAGTAAAACTTAACGAGTGCTCGAAAAACAAGAATAAATAAAATTCGTTTCTTAATTTTTGTATAATTGATCATTTATGTTAATAGGCATTAAAGGCGGGATGCGATAATGATAATGATTTAGATGTCAATGGCATATGATGGCGTTTAGTGCTCAGCCTTCAAAACTTGTCTGATCATTTATTTTCCTGTAATTTGTAAAAGTACCTAGAGTTGAAAGAAAATTGCACCCCCTGCCCCCCTCTTAAAAATCAAAAGTCAAATAGTATTATCTTTCTTAATTGCATTCATTTAATTGTTTTTGTATTTGTTTTTGTTTTTGCTAATTGCATTGTTGCCATCACAGTTGGTTATCACAGTTGCGTTGCCTTCATGTCTTCTCCTTGCGTAGTTGCCTACTGCCACCTGATGATGATTTACCAGGGGCGCCACAGTTTGTCGCCCTCGACGGGCAGAGGCGATGGCGCAGGACTCTCGCAATCACTGTGATAACCGGATGAGGCGGGGCTAAGCGGCGCCGAGTTGCAGTTGATGCTCAGCTCTGTTGCCGCCTCTGTTTGTGCCTCATGGAACTGCTGCAGGTTCTTGTAGATGCGGCCCAGATGCGACATCACCGATTTGCCTAGGTCAACGCTCATGCCAGGTGTGGATGCCATAACACGTGACACCTCATTGACGGCATTCATGTACCCATTGCGGAAGCTCTCCAAAGGCATGGCTGGTGTTGCTGTTGTTGCTGGTGTTGCTGCTGATTTGCCCATCTTTTGCTGGCGCATGAATACCACAGCTGATTCGAGCATCTCGGCTTTGTCCATGCGCAGAATGCCATCATCGCCGCGCAGCTCGGCGACAAGTGTCTTCAGGGTGTCCAGGCACTTGTTGATGCGCGCCCGACGCTGACGTTCGAGCAGCGGCTTCTTCACCTTCTGGTAGATCTCAGTCTTGCTGCTGTATTCCATTTTTACGTAAGTTGTATATTTTAATTTTCTAGAGCGATGTGTAATGTTAAATGTGCTCGTGGTTGCCTTGTTGCTGGCCGTATCGTGAATGATGCTCTCTGCTTGTGAGTGCCTCGCTTTTATAGCCTGGGCCCAACAAGTTCAGAATCCACCCTCGGCGATGGGCACGCATGAGTGCGCTCTGTCTCGCTCGCACGCACATTGGCCGGTTGCAAGGGCTCTCGCTCTGGCACGCAGGCGTCGTGCGAAGGGGAACAGCTGCAATGTGCGGCTGTGCATGGAGGACAATCGGCAATCCTTGTGGCTCGTGGCGTGGGAACCGACCTGAAAGTAAGTTTCTCACACAATTTTTTCTCGTTTGTTTTCCTTTTGGCCACATGCTTCGCTTTTTTAAAGGATCAGAGCACACAAAATTTTGCAGCTGTCGCTGTTTTGGGCATCGCCGTTGTTGTTGTTGCTGTTGCTGCTGCTGCTGCTGCTGTAGTTGCTCTTTAGGCCGGTGTTATTATCCTTAATGCATACTTCACTGCCTCATCCTGTGTGCGTGTGCGTGGGTCGTTCCCATTCTCATTGTTATCCTGCCGTGCCATCTACTCTCGCTTATTGTTTCATCAATGTATGCAGATGATGATGGCATAATGCGGTCCCGATTCCCATTCCGATCCCTGTCTCCTACCCATTGCCCCGATGAGTGTTTATTGGACACAATTAGTGTGGCGTATTGGCTTCGTTTGGCTTTGCCCTCTGCCCTCGGGTCTCTGTTCTCTGTTCTCTCCGGCTTTGGGCGGGCGCTGAAAGCGTGGTCTGAACAGTCGGCGCGTGGACTAACTGAGGTGATCCATGGGTGAAACTGGCCTGGGCTTGGCTGGGCTTGCAACCCCCTCCTCAAGTCAGACTTGTAGTTCGTATGTAACAATTATCATTAATAATTGATCAATTTCTTCTTGTTGGTGTTCGCAGTGGAAGCTAATTGATAAATTGATAATTAATTGGGTATTCAGTCTGAGTAAAATACCAAAACATTTCACTTTAGATTGTTGGAGTTTATTTATAGGGTGAGCTTTATCACATTACTAATTATATGAAAATAAAGCACTTATAGACTTGCAGCATGTCTTAAGTAATTAATGTGTGATATAATTTTTTTTTTTTGTAATTAAGTGCGGTTTGATTTTGATTGCTCATTAGGAATGCGATTATGGAAGTTTCTTAAGTTTTATAATTGCATATTTAACAACAATTATGTACATATGTTTGTTGAGGGATTAGCAAACTTTTAAGATTATCTGATGCGTATATCTTACGGATTTAGCTACGTAAAAATTGTCATGCGCTTGCTGCATATCTAATTTAAGACAAATAATGCTAATAAGGTTATCATAAGGACTTCAAATTTGCACTATCTTTTACATATATGTAAAATATATATATGAAATTGTTAATAGGAAATTTTCAAGTTCTGCTATGAGACAAAACAGTATCCTTTTTAAAACAATAACACCTACTTAATTTTTAATCCAACGAAAATGTTCTTGTCAACGTCTATCGACTACAAAATACCCTGTGCCCTGACAAAAATTGCGAGAATTATTTAATATCTTAAAAACAGTGAAGCAAAAGAGCTATGTAAGTTTGAAAACTCTAATTTGACTCAACTGTTAATACTGGGTAACAATAAATAAATATAAATGTGGCCTACTTCTGCATTACAACATACCCTTTCACAATTTTCATATGCCTTAATAATATTTCATTATTAGGAATTCAAATAAGAATTTAAGAATCATACAAATTCATATTTCTGCCTTCTCTTCTTATTTTGTCACATAATAACTTATAAATTAATAGCTGACTATTTAATAAAGTGCCTATTAAAGATTGTATTTTCTAGGAGAGAATGTTCAAGTCATAAGGGCTCTAAATATAGCTCTAAAAACATTGTATCAAGGTTATAATAAGCTCTCATAGCAGCTATATGAACAATATACCAATTACAAATCAATTATAATCAAATAATCGTATAACTAAAAACTCGACTACTATTCTAATGGTATAAGAATTATAAACCGAAAGTAATTTTACGCTGAGCTTGTAATTACCGTTCAATTGGCCTCTACTTGACGACTTATTTTACGGCTTTTCCGATCAGAAAGCTAGGTGCTAATGAGTAACAGTTAACACTCTAATTCTGATTGGGAGCTGAAAAAACTGAAAAGTAAGAAAGCTGATAGAAATTTCAAGTAAAAGATAAGACAATAGTTTTCTTTTCATATTTGTATTTTATGTATGTATTTATGTTTTGAAATATTTTGTTCTTAAATTATAAACATTTGTATTGGCTAACAGACTTCTGGCTAATTGTTAATAATGGAGTCAATAAAACGTGCCCTATCACAGAACTAACTTATAAAACGGTGTAACACTTAACGAGAGTCAAAATGAAGATCATTGTAAAGCATTAAAAGTAAAGCTACAGTTGCATTGCGTCCTTGTCCCGATATCTTGTGTTGGCGCCAAGATTTACCAGGGACGCCAGACGCTGCCGGTGTTGCTAATCTGCAGCAGGGATTGAGCAGCAATGGGTGTGGACGAGCCGGATGATGAGCCGCAATCACTGTCGCTGGCATAGCCGCTGGAGACGGGACTGAAGGCGTCGCGACTGCTGCTGCTGTTGCTTCTGGAGGAGTTAGTGGAGCCGCAGTTAATGCTGAGTGGCGAATGCAACGTCATTGTCATTGGCTGCTCCAGGGGCTGTTCCAGCTGATTTAAGCGCATGCCCAGATGTGTCATCAGTGTGGTGCCAAAGGCGACATCTACTTTGGGCAAAGCGGCCAGCGCACGTGAGACTTCATTGGCGGCACGAATGTAGCCGGCACGAAAACTATGCTCAGGAGCGGATGCAGCGGGAGCTGGAACGGCCTTGGATTGTTTAAGCTGGCGCAGATATTGAACGGTCACCTCCAAAATGTCGGCCTTCTCGAATTTGGCATCGCCCGCTTGGGCGACACACTCGGCCATCAGATCCTTAAGATCATCCAGGCACTTGTTGATGCGTGCGCGACGCTTGCGCTCCAGCAGAGGCTTCATCACCTTGCGGTACTGATAAGTCTTGGATAACTCGTATTTGGTTGCCATGGTTTCTAATTCGTGTTGCAAGAGTTGCTTGTGTGCTCGTTGTGTACTTCACGACGTTTGCGTTGAGAATGTTGCTGCCGTCTCCAGTTACCGCTACTTTTATAGCTGCACGTGCCGTCAACGTAGACGTCGACGTCCCGAGCTGCGTCTCGTGCTCAGCGCACGCAAGCACGCACGCAGAGAGCAGAGCACAGAGCGCAGTTGCTGCAAGCAAGCAAGCGAGCCAGCAACAGCAACAACATGAACAACAACAGCAACAACAACACCACCTGCCGAGCAAATTACTCAGTCATTCGGGTCGGTTTCTTTCGGCTCTGGCTGCGACTGCGCCTTGCTGCAGCGATCCTCGTCTGCTGGCACGCTGGTGGTTGGTTTTTCTCTTGTTGCCTCGGCAAACAAGTTCTGTGTGTGTTTGCAGGGGATGAAGCTGATGGTGATGGTCGTTGGTGTTGGTGGTGTCGCTGGTGGTTGTTGCACATGTTCAGCATGCTGTTGTTGTTATTGCTGCTTTTAGCTCTTCTCTGTTTTCTTTTACATTGACGTTCGAATCGTGGGAAACACTTTGCCCTCAAGTTTCCCACAAGATTTTTCTCGCTCGTTGGTGTTATAAGTTATAATCGCTCGGCCGTCTAGGGTGAGAGAGCAAGAGATAGATTGAGAGCGGGACAGAGAGAGCGAGAGAGAGCGACCGAGTTGAGCCCTTATGCACATTGCACAGTGGGCACAGCACATGCGGAAATTTTACACAAACTTCTATTGAATGAGCTCACTGGATTTTCCACTACATGTTCGTTGTACTTGATGTGCACATTTCTGGAGTAAAGGTAAAAATCTGTTTAGGATTTTACGTAGCTTGTCTTGTACTTGATACGGTTAGTTTCCGGGTTTCTTGTAGTGCCTGTGCGTGGGAATGCAATTTCGGAAATAAGGTAATGTAAGGTGATGTGAGTATAGGTGTAAAATCTATTGTGGATTTTACGTGGCATGTCTTGTACTTGATACGGTTAGTTTATGGAGTTCTAGAACTGACTGTGTGACGGAAGTTTTGGAAATATTGTGAACAGTAAGGTAGTGTAAGGTGATAGGTAGAAGAGTGATGTATATTTACCGGGATACGTCCTGTACTTGATATGCGAAGTTTAAGGGATTTTGCAACTGACTGTGCGTGGGAATACAGTTTTGGAAATATTGGGTTTGGTAAGGTGATGGTGCAAGGTCGAAGTAGGCAAAATTAAAATATATATTGTAGGTGTAAGCTGAATTTTATGCTCATTTGCAGGTTGCATTGAAAAACGTGGGAAATGAAAGAGGAGTAATATTTTGAATAAAATGGCCTACAACCATAGATTTAAAAATATTCAATAAGAAAGGTTCAGGAAATTTGTTATATATTGGGGTATCCTAGATTAATTGAAAATAATTTAGTTTATATGTCTTACTATTATCAATCAATTTGCGCTTTAAGATAATTTTCCAACACAATATTAATGCTCTTGTACCACTGTAAATCTGACCGTGCCCAGGACCGAGTCATGGATGGTAGTGTGGACAGTACTACCGAAAAAAACTACCACCTGCCTTTTATTTTATTTTATTTTATTTTTTCTTGCCATAGGTTCCTCTCTGCTATCGTTGCAGTCGTTGTTGCTGCTGCTGTTGTTGTTGTTGTTGTTGTTGTCAATTATGAATGCTGAATTGTAGCTTCTGTTGAACACTTGGGCCACGCTAAGTGGCATGCCTGGGCACGTCGTGGGACCGGGGATCGGAGACCAGAAACCGGGTAACAAGAATTCAGGGACGCTGTGCGGGGCATGCAAACTAAATGACTGTACGGCAAATTGACACACACTAAAGATTAAATGTATCGCATTCGTTAACTATATAAACAATATACGTGGCCAGTTTGGACACGGGCAGGAAGTGCGAGCAGCCAGCCACACAGGGGCGAGAGAGAGACAGAGACAGAGAGAGAGAGAGAGGGATGCAACGTTATTGTATGTGCCCATAGGGAGGGGGATGAGATGGCAGCAGAGGCACCATGAGCAAGCATGGCGTGCTGAGAGTGTGCTGAACAGCAAGCCGTTACAATCTTTCGAGTGTGAGAACATTTTTTCAACTGCACATGGCGATCCGATCTCCGATCTCAACAGGGGCTCATTTATGCACGCAACGGGGTTGGGGGTTGCTCCGCTTATTGTCAATCCAATGCTCTTGTCATCGTTGTTGTTGTTGCTGTGGCTTTGGCTGTGTAATTGAATATGTGCGCATGCTTGAACCACGTAATAACCCGCGACAGACACACGTAAAATGACAGGCTGATGGGTTGAATATTATGAAAGGGGGGTGGTGCATACATACATACATACATATGTACATACATATGTGTCAAAGGGGTGTCGATCTGAAAGGATGCAACTTGCATAAAGCTCAGTTATGCATTTTTTTGAATTGCTAAATTTCTGCAGACAGGATGTTATTATTAGCCTTACACAAATTCCAAATAACAAACCTTGAGCATTATTTAATTAACAGATACCTTATACATATAATGAAAATCTGTGTGACTGATTTCTAATATGTTTTGAACATTTTGTTTTCGGCTTACTAAAGTTCTTATGGTTATTCTTTCGGGTGTATCCATAGACCAATCTTACAGTGATTACTCTATGAGGTGTTTCATTTTTACATGATTAAATATTGTTATACAATTTTTTTGAAATAGGTCCTTACTTAATTCCTACATATATGATTCAATACAGACTTTATGCTATCATTTAACTTTTCAGAAATAGTTCTTTGCTAACCTAAATTATAATATTTTTTTCATTTTAATAAACAATACATAATTGCGTTAATAATGATCAAATGCTAAGCAAGTACTTTAATGTATTGATCACAATAATTGATTAATTATTTGTATACATTGAATAAGTTTTTTCGATGTATGAAGGTGACTTGACCATCAGGCTAAGCATATGTAGAAATTCACTTGGTCTGGAATGAATGGAATGGCAGAAAAGTTCGTACTAAATTCACATTTGGAAGCTGTAATAGATTAAAAAATGTTTACCAATTTCAGTCATCATCATTTTTGAGAATGAAAGAGCCCAGCTTAAGATCCAACATAAGAAAAAGATATTTTGGTTAATTACTTTTCAAGTCATTATTTTTATTAACTTAAAAACTATGAAACATTTATACTATTGTCACTATGAACTAAACTCTGATCGATAATGAGTATGTAAGTGTACTATATCACAAAGTATTTAAAGTTGGCATACGTATTGGTATTAAATATGGAATTAACACCTTGTCACAGGCAACACGTTGACATTGCTGCTGTCGCTGTCGCTGCCGCTGCCGCTGCTGCTGCTGATGACTGTTGATTGCAATTGGCAACTTGTTTCCCATTTGCTCATTTGCTGCATGCAACTAGTTTCGCATGTTGTGGCTGATTTGCTGACTGGATGGATGGATGGCTTCATTGATGAAGTGTTTTCATTCATATATTTGACCGCTTCTAACTACCGGTTTCAGTTGTTTGTTGTTGTTGTTGTTGCTGCTTGCTGTTGCTGCTTGCTGTTGCTACTGTGCATGCCAATAAAAACTGCCGTCTGCGGTTTCCATGCAAAACAGCAATTGATGTGTGGCCATTGCTGTCTCCTGTTGCATGCGCTCGTTAGCCTGATTTTGTGCAATCTCCTCCAGACTCTCATAGTGCGAGCAGTGCTTAATGTTGTTGTTGTTGCTGTTTTGTTTGTTGCTGCCACGCCTCTGCAGCATTCGGGCAATTAGATTCTTCACTTTCGACATCGTTTGGTTTTAATTTGGTTTTAATTTGGGCTGTTGTTAGCGCTTCGAGTTGCAAATTTCAACTGTGATGCTGGCGTGGCAAGTGTAGCGCTTTTATAGCACCATCGTCAACCACCACCACCCAAATCAAAGCAGAGCAACACCACCCAACGCAAACGACAAGTGCCACATGGGCAGCACATGTGAGCAGCACGCGGCTGGCTGATGTTGCAACTTTCAGCAGCAGCAGCCGCCCAACGCTTGCCTGCCACACTTTCAGCGCAGGCTCATCATGAGAGAGCAAGCTCAACACGTGCAGGATAATCTTGTCAGTCGTCCGCACCCCTCATTGTCGAGGCTTCCTTTCGCTTGCTGCTGTTGTTGTTTTTTTACTTATTCAATATAACGAACGCACAAAATAAATATTGAGAGCGTCGAGCAGTTGTGGTTCCCATGGATAAGGTTCGATGGCCCTCGGTTGGTTAGGGGAAAAATATCCCACGGTTCGAGTGGCAGCTGCTTGCAATTTAGGCCACAGCCCCGGTTCGTTTGGCTGATGCTGTTGTTGTTGCTGCCTCGGTGGTGGTTGTTGACTGCCTGACATATATTGCACTTGCTGACTGGCGAAAGTCTCGCCACTGCCACTGCCGCGAGACCCGAGACCTCTAAAGCCTGATCTCGGACAAGTGCGGTTTCGCGTTTGCCTAATTGCCACGCGTTCAATTTTCAAATGCCACACAAAACCCCGACCCGATAACCGCCTCCTGCCCCGCTTTTACACCTGATTGATATATTTTTGGTTTTGACCACTTGTGGAAAGCTCGCGCCAACCGCTGCCGCGTGGCGGACGCACTTGTCTCGTGCTGCGCCGCCTGCGGGGCGTTGGGCGGTCACGTGGCCGGTTGTGAATTTGATTTCAGATGTGGCCCAAGGTGCAGCAATTGAGGTTTGTTTGATCGCCACTTGATTCAGTTTATGGACTCTTTGTGGATTATAATTTGAGTGCTTTCGAAGTTAGTTATAATCAAAGCTTAGGAAGGGGAGTGGCACGCGCCACATTTTGGGTGGTGTTCAGGAAATTCGTATTTAATTGTATCTGGTTTTTAGTGGTGGTTAACATTTAAGAGTGTTTCTCTGCATATTAAAGTGTAGCATTATATTTTCTAAATTACTACGCATAAGATTGTGCAAGTATGCTTATCTAATTAGAATTGTAGTTGGGAAAACTGTTTAAAAAAGTATCCCACAATTTTGGACAGTTGGGTCTTTTAACAATGCGACGCACAATTGTCCACTTATCGTACAGCTAATTTACTATACTATAGATTATTTACTTCAGGCAACTATTTTCTAAGATGCTTGGGAAATGTTGCTAGAATGGTGAAATAAATGTGGTCATAATTACTACGAGTATTAGCTGATCTTTCATGTACTGTGTAAAGAACAAAGCCAAGATTAGAGAGAAATTCAAGCTTATTTAGGGGTCGGTTGATGTCGCTTCATCAATTATAGCTGCATAAATTCAAATGTATAAATAATCTATAAATAAACAATCTATAAATAATTGCTTGTCTATCAGAAGTGGTTTGAACCTAAGGCTTAATTGATTTACTGCTTAATGATATATCGGTAAACTATAAGTTGACACCTTATTCCTAATTGGTACTTGTAATAGCCATCTGATATATATTTTGAAATAACTTAATTTGTAGATTGCAATCATTAAAGTTTTGCATATGCAGAAAGGATATACATTATATACCTAAAAGTAAGTATGTATGTACTTATTTGTTCTCTTAGAACTTGGTATTTATTATATACTCCGATTTAATTTCCGCTTACCTTTCGATTCCATTTGGGCTATATGTTCTAAAGGCATACTTCCTTTTAAGTAATTTTCTACCGACACATGCAGAAAGGATATACATTATATATCTAAAAGTAAGTATGTATGTACTTATATGTTCTCTTAGAACTCAATTGGTGTTTATTATATACTACGATTTAATTTCCGCTTACCTTTCTATTCCATTTGGGCTATATGTTCTAAAGCCATACTTCCTTTTAAGTAATTTTCTACCAAGGCCACACTATTAAATCCATCTGATGGATTGCAAATCTTAAAATGTTGCACCTGCTGTTTATTTTGTTCTGAGGCTTTTTTGCAATCGTTCTGCTGTTGCCGCATGACCCAATGCCCATCAAATCGAATCCTCAATTGATGTCTATTGATGTTGGCCGACAGAAGCACTTGTAAATAAAATACAAAAAAAAATCTCAATTCCAATCACGTCAACAGTAGCGCCAACTTTTCACCTTCGGCTTTAGCCAATCAACGGCTGTAGCTAAAGATGAAGCCGATGCTGAAACTGAAGCTGAAGCTGAGGCCAATGCTGAAACTGAAGCTGAAGCTGAAGCTGTGGCTCATAAACTCTTCTGCGGTTCAATTAGCGCATGTCGTAAAGTACAAATAACTATTGCGTACAATTCCGCAGAAACCTCGAGGCAGACTTTGAGGTATAATCATTAAGCTGAAGCCGAGTAGCCGACATCGTCGACGACGATTTAAATTAAACAATCGACAATGACGACGCCAGCAACAACAACAGCAATAGTAGCAAAAACAACAGCAACATGATGACGACAAGAGTGAAAAACTAAAGTAAAGCAGTCAGTAATCAGTAAGTCAGACAGCCAGGTCGTCAGTCAGGCAGTCAGTCAGTCAGTCAGTCAAGTCGTCAGGGCAGCCACACGACGCTGATAATGCGCGTCGCGCCGGCGCAATAAATGTGTGCCGTCGACAGTCGAGGCCCTCATGTTGTTGTTGCTGCTGCTGCTGCTGCTGTGTTTGTAATCGTAACCATATAAGCGACTTAAATGGCAGGTGTGCACATCGCGTGGGAAACACACGACGTTACTCGAGCAGTTCTCACGATATGAAAATCGAGCAAGAGACGGACAAACCAACGGCTGACGACGACGTACAACTTACGACTTACAACTTACGACTTACGACTGATGAGTGACGAACGACGACGAACGACATACGACGAGTGCCGAACTGCGGGTGCCACTATCCGCAATGGAGCTAGGTAGCTACCCTTCCTATAAGCATGCATGGATAACTGGAACTCAGCCGATTGTGAGTGGTATGCCAGAAGTCATCCAGAAAGTAATTAAATATTGTGGTACTTAATAAGGAATTGTGTTTTTGTGTGCTCAGCCGGAACTGGATTAAGTGTCTGAAGGAATTCTATAGAGAAATCTGAATTGCCTTTTAAAAAGGATAAGCTAACATTTGAATCAGTACCAACAAAAATAAAGTTTCTTAAGTTATCCTTTATTTAATATATATATATAGTATTTTAAATATTTCAGATTATGAATACTCTGAATGAGTTCATATATGGTAAAAGGAATAAGTTATTACAATTTTGCTAAATGGTAAACTTAATTGTTCCGATATTATGTTTAGATAATTTTAATCTGTTCACCTAACTGTTGTTTATTTTCAACACCAATAATAAATCTGTGGATTATGTTCATATCAAATAGATATTACATATGATTTAGACCTATACTTTGCCTATTTTGAACTCCCATAAAACAAAAAAATCAATCCCTAAGGACAAAGCCATAAAACCACATCAAACGAAGCACATTTATAACTTTTTTCATCAATTTTTTTGTAAGACAAATCACTAGGGTCTGGTCAATTGTCTGGACCCTCTTACTATTCTTGGCTAGAATTTTACGGTTTAATTGCAGCTACAATGCGTCGGACACGCAACTAGACAATCGTCTTATAGTTTTTGTGTTGGTGAGCGTCTCAGTTTTTAGGGTCTATCAACGGTTTCCTTTCCCACGCACAGAGCAAACTGAGAGTGAGAGAGATTTCTAGAGTCTCTACCTGCAGCAGGTCCTGACTGCAGGACGTTGCCTATAAAAGGCGACGCTGCAGTTGAGAAGAGCATCATTCACACAGCATCCTGCAAGCCGTGCACAACTCAAACATTTAGTTGATCTCATAAAATGGCACCACAAACCGAAAACGTTTACGTCACGAAGACGCAGCATTATCTGAAGGTGAAGAAGCCTCTGATTGAGCGCCAGCGTCGGGCACGCATGAACAAGTGCCTGGACACGCTGAAGACACTTGTTGCCGACTTCCAGGGCGACGATGCCATCCTGCGTCTCGACAAGGCCGAAATGCTCGAGGCGGCACTTGTCTTCATGCGCAAGCAGATCATCAAACAGCAGGCGCCTGTCTCCCCCCTGCCGATGGACAGTTTCAAAAATGGCTACATAAATGCCGTTAGCGAAGTCTCTCGTGTCATGGCCTGCACGCCGGCAATGAGCGTTGATGTCGGCAAGACGGTGATGACGAGTCTTGGCAAGGAGTTCCAGCGCATGCTGCAGTCAGATCAGCCACAGCAGCAGCAAACCGAATTGGAATCCTCGCCAATCAGTCGTCCTATCAGTCCCGCATCTTCAGGCTATCACAGCGAAGCTGAGGGATCGGAGGCAGCAGCCAGCCCTCAACCCGCCAGCAATCCCATGTGGCGCCCCTGGTAAAGCAAACGAGTACCAGCAACAACAACAACAACAACTACAACTACATATAACAACGAATCATGTCTTCCAATTGACTCGATGTAAACTGTGATAAAAGAAGAGCTTTACATAGATATATTACATAGATTAATAAGAAACCAATATCAAGCTTTAATAGTTTTAAGTTGTAATGAGTAGCGAGATTCTACTAACATTAGACTGTAAGAAATGATTACAAGCTTTAATAGTAATAAAACTAAAACTTGACAAAAAAACAAATTTATTTGCTACTTTTTTTAATTTTGGGAATTTCAGCAATTTCCTTTGGCTTTATTTGATTGATATCAAGAGCTTAAGCTGGGAGTTCTTGAACAGTAAAACATTTATTTAGTTCCATAAACATTTTATTGGGTTTTACATTAGAGATTTTTAAACTAGCTTTTTACGATCTCTATAAAAAAAATAATCATACTTTCATGTTATTTTAACTGGCTTATAGTGTATACCTAAACTAAGCTAAGCTCATAGCTATATATGATTGTCTAGTGCAGACTTTAAGCCTAGCGTTATGCAAATAGGGCTTGTAAACTAAAAATAAAGTATACAATTTACTTCTATAAAAGTTAGCTATAGCTTATAATTATTTTCATTTTTTTTTATATAAAATAATCTTTATCAAAGTTTAGCTAAGTTGAGCTTAAATATAGATAGTTACTATTACTAAAAGGTCTAGGATTTTTTGTTTTGATACCATCTACTTTTAAATACAAGAGTTTCAATCTAGCTGAATAGTCTAAAATTTTAAAAAATATCAGTGCAGGATCATTATTTGGCAGACGGTCTACGCAATTTCCTTTTTGTCTCAACTGTACTTACTCCTGAATATCACTCTGTCTAGACCTGTTGATGTTGCCTCAAAATATTGACACGGTTCTTTGTCTACCGCTGCTATCAAGATCGATCTTTAAAATCTGTGAATGCTATGCGTGCAGTGCATTGAAAATCAGAGGATTAGGGATTGAGTTTGAAACGTAATATGAAAGTAAGATATCTAAAAGAGGACAGCACTTAAATCACTGCCTTATCAGTATTCGTAACACGATTCCGTCGTCTACAGTTTTGTAATTAGTATTGGAAGGATCAAGTGGGCCTAGACACGCTAACGATTAAATAAATGGACGAAAGATTGAAGAAAAAAGGGACGAGCATTTAGATATATGTATTTAATGAGTTTTCATTTTAATGGGTCTCTGGTATTTTTTTTGTAGGAGCATGTTTATGTTGAAATGGCTCCCCAGAAACTCAGTTTGTAAAGCAAACGTATCAAATGCAAGCAAACACCCCAGCTGCGATCGAGAGTGAGGGAACCCGAGCTCCCTAGGGTCACAAGTAGGAGGTCCTGCCCCGTAAGCTAGTTTTCATATGAAACCTTAGCTGCACCGATCAGCGACGCCCCTGAAACAAGTTCGAGACCTGTCCTCGCCCTGCTTGTTCAACGGCTCATCAGCGTGCACGTGTTGCCATCGAATCTGCATAAACCGGACTCGGACCACTTGCTGTGGCTCGTTGGTGGTGTTGTTGAGGCTCGTTTTAAGGGAGGGCGGCGACACTGAGTTAAACTGTAATTACAACCCCTTTTGTGCGCTGCACGTGCGTTGAGTGATGGGCGGCCAACAAAAAAAAAAGCGATGCGACTCGGCCGGGTTTATTATTGTCCATTGATCCTTGTCCTAAACTAACAATGTCTGCATTCCACGAACTGCCTCCCGCATGTGCAACGTGCATCTCACATACTAATTTGTAAACTAAAAAGATAATTCAACATGTCGCGCTGTCTCGTGTCAAGTGCGCATGCATGTAATATGATGACAAAAAAAGGACCCCACATGTGTGTGGGTCTGCCAGTTTTTATTTTTATAACGATTTTATGAGTGTTTTGGGTCGCTCTCTCTCTCTGTCATTTCTCGGTGTGTGTTATGGTGTGTTATTTTATCATTACAAAACCGCCGCGTGGGTCGCTATTCAAATTTATCTGCGATTTGTAGATGTTGTTATTTTAACTGCAGCGCACATGACTTTATCGCTATTGTTATACACTACAAAAAATTTTAATGTTTATTGAATCATTTGTGATATTTATTATTTAAACAATTTTTGTACGTAAATTCATTTTCATCCCAACACTGCCTACATTTAATTTTACGATTTAAATTCAAGGAAATTATTTTATATTATGCAGATACTATTTTTTAGATAAAAAAAGTTGTAAAAATTTAATTCTTATTTTTTTTTTGGTTTTAAAAACATCTTTTCGTTACACGTTTTTGATATTACATTAGGAAAATACTCAGACATTCTAACTGATTGCAATATTTTTGAAAACTGTCTTATTGATATATCAATTAATAAATCGTATTGCTTTAATAATAATTGGAAAAATATATTAAATCTTTTCGGTAGCTCAAGTTTTTAATTCCGATTCTTGCCCTAGCTGGCAATCATTTAAATTAAATTTGTTTACTGTGTACAGCTGGTATTCGATATGTAGAACTCCAGTTAGACTAGACTCAAGTGATTGCCATCGTCGCCGCTTCGGTTACATTCTGTTGAATTTTTCGCACGCCTCGTTTGAAGATCACGCTGACCGGCAAGAAGCGGAAATACCGTAACGCTGGCCACAGTTAGCACCGACAACGTTTTTGGTGGAAAACCCGAGTCCTGTAACCGGACCTGACGGGGCCGCCAATGATAGCGGGCCTTTCCCGCAACGCCACATGTGTGAAAATTCGCTGCTCACAAGTTACGCACGTACGGATCGTATGCGATCTATCGTTTCTCTCTTGTACACTTGCTGCATATAGGATGGAAAGTACATACATACATACATACATCAACAAGACGTGTCAGTTGGCGACGCTGCGATTTTGAAACGGCGTCGTAACACCAAACATCCCGCAGCGACAGAAACGAGGTCGTCACGTGTTCAAACAAGACGATTCACGTTGCCAGTTCCCAGTTCCAAATCCCAAACCGAATCCCAATCGCAGTGCGTGTGTGTGTATGCACACACTTGGGCCAGGAATCTAAACACTTGCAAACAATAGCAACCGGTGAGGGGTCAGGTTGTTGTTGATATACTTTTTTTTTATATATTTTTCTTTTTTTTTTGTTCCACAGGTTTTTGTTTCGGGCTAATCTACAATTTTCTAAACCTTAAATGATCGGCAACGATAAGAAATCAGTGCACGTGTTCATCGAGCAAGCAGGTCAAAGATTTCACTGGAAACGATTTTTGGGCCAACAAGGGAACCACGGTAGCCCAAAACCGCCACAGTGGTAGCTGCTATCTGTCTATCTCTGTGCCTCTGGACCCCCAGCGGGGCTTTTCGAACAATCTATTTTTTTTATTTTTTCGGGTTTTCGGTTAGCCATAGAAATTTGGTGGCTATTATATTGGATCGTAGAATGGGCATGCACGTGGGCCATGAAATGAAAACTAGGGGAATGAGTCAACCAAAATAGAGCCAAGGACGAAACACAATTAGAACACACAATCGTGCATAATAATGTTATGGTAGCATGAGTCGACCAAAACAGCCAAGGCCGTAATTCCTAATACCATGAACAAATTCTATACAAGCTATACAATTGACACAAGTCGAGCGAATTGAGCTACTATGCAGTTATCTATTTATAGGACATATTCCTAGAAACACAGGACTTCTTTTTGCGTTGATCTTTTATATAAAATACAGTATTACAAAAAATTGTTGATAAATCAAGTCGTCAGAAGATATTCAATTGATTGTGGGTTTGGCTCAAGAAAGTCATCAACTGTGGGATTTACTTTGCGAAAAGTAGTGAAGATGTTTCAGGACTTTAAGACAAGGGTGGGCAGCCAAATTTAGCAAGTGAGCCCGACAACAACATCTACAACAAACACCGCGACTGTGGTCGTTAATCTGCGCAAAGCTAATACAACAAATGTGTGCACTGAGCAAAATAATAAATTCAAAACTCAAAGATATTCAATAGTATTTATATAAGACATGTTTAGTTTGAATTTTTTTAGCCAGTGTACAGGGACCTAACTGTTATTTTATTGCTTTGCGATCGCGGCTCGAGTCGAAGCATCGGCGCACACTTCATGTATTTTGTTTTTGGAATCTCGCAAACGCGTCGCGACGAAATGCAGATGTCACGCGGTCGCGGCTCGAGTCTAAGAATCGGCGCACACTTCATGTATTTTGTTTTTGGAATCTCGCCGACGGCGCACAAGCGACTTGCAGGCGCCGATTGTTAAAAAATAACGGAGTGAGCTCAGTGAGCTCCGTGAGCCACTACGCGCCCACCCTTGCTTTAAGATAACAAAATTATTGATTGGAATACAAATTCTTATATTTTGTATTATGATATATCATATCATATATAAATATTCTATTTTTAAATATAATTATTAATCCGAATGAAAGCTCAAATATAATAATAATTTTTTTACTCATCTGACAAGTAATAAACAATGATAAATTCAATGAAAAGTAGATGTAGACATGTATTCTTTTAAGGGTTGTTCAGGCAATTCGAATATTAAATTATTCATCACCTTTCTATCTATATCAAAGTTAAATGTTTTTTATAGTCACAATTTAATTACATTTGAATCGCTTTTTTATGTATTCAGTTTGTATGAAAGCAGTTACAAATATTACTTACATCAGACCTGGCTCAAAATTGATTTCAATTAATCTTATTTAAATTTGTATTTTACTTTTCTTTTCAAAATATTTATTGTATTGCCCATCTTTAATTTTAATTAACACCCTTTTCCTTACAACTTTATGCCAGGTTTTACATAGCGTATACTTATTGATATTAACTTCTTTGCACCAGCAACAATTTCAGTTGTTGTCTCTTACAATAGAGCTTCAAACACCCTTAACTGTCACTTTCATTCTTATCGGTCTGACTATTTATTGCTTTAGAATGCCAACAAATCACTAGATTATTGCCTTCTCCTCTAATTAAACCTCAATAGCTGAGCTGAGCTGAGCTCAGAGAAAACATACACACAAATCAGCTAGAGCAACCCAACCATTACTAACAATAAGTCCAAGCCGAACCATATAATCATGCCATACATCTGGGAACACATCAATAAGATTGCACAATCTCTAGGTACAAACAATTTCGAAACGAACTGTTAACGCCAGCCTACAACTTCTCACCAGGACAGTCGCTGCTTGAATCTATATTTGTCGCTGAAAGAAAAAACAACAGACTGTAGCTCCAAAATAATAAAAAAAGGAAAAATGAAACTCAACGCACTATTTATGGTCAGGTCAAAGACAATCCATTAAGTACAGGATCGTCCCCGAAATCGTTCCCATGGCTCTGTGCCATCCTCAACGCCTCACGCGCCATCACGTGTCCAACTTGCGACCGAAGCCAAGTCCTAAAAGGACAACGCTGGCGCATCGTGCTGTGCGTGCTGCTTAGCTCCTCCAGGAAGCACACAAAGTGCCCCTTAATAAGGCACAGACAGACAGGGCAAGAGAGACAGAGAGAGGGGCGAGCGTTTCGACTCGCCTGCTAATTGTGTGCCATCGAAATGAAATTAAAAGCAACTCCTTCGGCTTTAGAATGCCTGACACGTTTTTAGTTTCTTTTTTTTTTGTATCTCCCCCATTCTTTATGATCCTCCTTTTTTCTCGCTCGTTTGGGCAACGCCTCGAGCACACAAAAAATTTTATAAATTTCAAATTACAGCGCATTAAATGATCCCAGACTGAGTCCTCAGTGTGTTTGCCTATTCAACTAGTTGATCTGGGCCTCCGCTGTCAGGCCATTAATTGTTTGGGTCGTTCAAGCGTTGAAAATTGAAAATATTCTCCCACGTTTTCGGGGGCAGAGCTGCACACGTGTTCAAGACCCGAAAAAGGGATTTCTATGCCAACCAAAACGAGATAAGTGCATAAAGAGCTGCCAGCAACAACAACAACGATAACAACTGAGGAGCATATAAAAACCAAAAGTGATCAGCAAAAAGATTCTTTTTTTTTTTTTTTTTTGTATTGTTGTTGTTGTTTTCAATAGGCTCGAAAAAGGATCCTTCGAAAAACTGTGGGAACTGGTAGAAAGTCTCGCTTCTCACGATCCTGGCGCAGGATAAAATTGCTCTACACAAACAGCAGGTGCGAGCGGTGCAGCAACACATGCCGACACACTCCAACGCATGCAGGTTAATGGCAGGCAGGTCCGTCCCTGCTGTCCGTTTTAAAACACACCTGCCGTTTCTTGTATGTGTGTGTGCTCAGGATTTTCTCGTTTACTCGTTTTGTCTGTGCACGTATCCTTGTACTTTCCCACACTCGCACAGTATCTGGTGTATCTTTCTGCCTGCCTGCCTCTGCCTCTGCTCTGTCTCTCGTCTCTCGTCTCTGACCTGCTGTCGGCTTGGGTTTCGTTTTGGTCCTGTGCGGGTATAAAAGGCAGCCGTTTC
This sequence comes from Drosophila maculinotata, assembly GCA_035045305.1. Classification (NCBI taxonomy): domain Eukaryota; kingdom Metazoa; phylum Arthropoda; class Insecta; order Diptera; family Drosophilidae; genus Drosophila; species Drosophila maculinotata. The sequence goes on along the minus strand of JAWNPD010000649.1, from coordinate 902,422 downwards.
AGAGGATCAGACATCATTCGAGCACTGCGCCTTATACAGCTAACAACTCAGCTACAACTCAGCTACAGCACAGTTACAAAAAAATATAAAAACAATTCCAAAATGTGCCAGAACAAGAACGTCATCGTCAACAACATGAACATCAAATCCAACAAGAAGTCGTACAGCGTGAAGAAACTGCTGCAGAAGATCTTCAAACAGCAGCAGGTCGAGGAGAAACAGAACATGCAAAACACATACAAGGCTAACTCATTGGAATCACTGGAATCCATGGAGAACAGCCGCAATGCTGATCTTGAATCAATTGCCAACAAATCCTGCTGCGCCGATTCGCTGGAGTCCTACGAGAACGAAGCCAATGAGCGCCTCTCCGCCTCCTGTGAGATGGAGGACTACGAATACGAGCAAATGCCAACAGTGCCTGTTCACTTTGTGCGCACCGCTCATGGCACCTTCTTCTGGACCGCCGCCTCCGATCTGCCCGCCGACAACGATCTCATCGAGCCACTGTGCTGCAACACTGCCAACGAAATAGCCGTCGCCCAGTTCCAGGATCGTTGGGTGCAAGCCTAAATCAATCTGAAAAACTACACTACGCAACATTGTCTTCCATTTGGGACCAGCGGTCCCAGCTTCCTGCTTTAAAGCGGCTTCTGTTAATTTAAACAAAATTAACAGCAAGTCGCAACACTCAACTGAGCTTTACAAAAAAATTGTGATAAATTTTAACTGATATTTTTACAAAAATATATATACAATTTAAAAAGAAAAACAACCAATTTTGTAGTCCTTCTTTAATGACTTTCAATTTTCAGCCACCCCTAAAAAAGACGACTACTTAATAACCTTTGCATAACTGCAATCCATTGTTAATCAGCGTGACTCATTGTCCAGTGACTAATCCACTTTGTTTGCCTTAAGGGTCTACCTGACCCAGGTCCCTTGTGGTCCCTTCTGAGCCTGGCTTATTGTTTATGTCTTTACCTGCGCGCAGGTAACAAATCAGAGTGAATGCAACAGCTTCCAATTCAAGTTTTTAGGGGTGGATTTTACAGTTCGTTGCAGGTCCAACCAGTTTCAGGCAGTTTTACCTGCGGCTAATCAGAATATAAACATCGTATCCTTGATCGAGTTGTGTCCAATTAGATTGGTCGCCTATTTAATTACGTTGATCGTAGAAAGGAAGAAGCTCTGCAGCGATAAACAATTCATTACACAACTTATTCAGAGTTGGTATGTATGTATCTATATCTACATATATTTACAGTAGCTACAAGCTCTTAATTGCTTGTGTGACGGCAACTTCAGATATGCTGATGTACTTGTTGCTTGAAAAGCGGAGATTTTCAACTGATAAAAGTAAAAGTCATCACATCTATATGTGTCTGTGTGTGTGTGTGTGTGTGTGTGAGTGTGTGTGGCAGTAGATCACATTTGAAATGGGAGCACTGGAGGTGGAGTAATGTGAAGATATGCTTGAAAATTCATTAAATGCATACTCAGCACACATTTGCTTTCAATAGATAAGCATCTACAAACTATTGTGATTCAAGATCCAATTTTTTGCTTGAATATGAGATAAGTTCATACGAATGTTTGGCTTGGACTTATCATGCCATAAGACATAGCTGCGAATATATTTTCATATAAGTTAAAGAAAGATCTGATTTATATCAAAGTTTGGCCTTAGCTTGTATGTAATTAAAATTAAAATATATCAAACTAACCACTCAGAATCAATTTGTATTCGAAATTTAAAAAGAATAATCGTCTATTTTGGATAAAGAATCAAGCAAGAGGACTAACCTAAAGCTGTCTGACTTTAAAATCTTATAAGTATTTTTTTTGGAGCTATTCCTATTAAGTAATCGATATTCTAATAAGCATACCTATTTATTAACGAGCAATCTGTTTATACAATAAAATCAACTGCATGTCAAATTCAACAAAACTATAATAATCTTGCACTATCTCTTCCATTCTTAAGTCATTTAAAATGATTCAAATAGTTGACAATGCACATATTGTTCTGGCATTCATTTGAATTTGTCCAATTGGCATCTAGTCCGAATATAAAATCCTTTAAATAGCCTAAATTGGGTTTGAATAAAAAAATAGATGCATGTTTTTTCTTTGATATGAGAGTTTTTGTTTATTCATATATAATTGCTAAATTAACGTTTATAAATTATTTAAAGCTTAATTCAACACACTTTTAACTCTAGGAAACTTTAGCAAAATTATTAGGAAGTCAGCACACTCAAAATGAATAATGAGGGACAACGTACTTTAGTTATATCACAGTTGAAATACAAAAATTTACAAATATTATCGAATTAAACTTAAAAGTATTTAAAAACAATGCACAATGCCATAAATCATTCGATTCGATGCGACAATTTGCTTTGGAAGACAACAGATTTTGCTGTTGTTGTTTGCTGCTGCTGATAATTGCAGACAGCGAACGGTTAATAGCCATTTGGAATACTAAAGATAAGATCTAGAAATTAGATGATGTCGCCAGGCAACCAGTTGATTACCAGGGCCGCCAGACGGGCTCCGAGGCACCCGACTCCTGCGAGCTAACCGACGCCGTTTCGGATATCGCTGTGCCATCCACGGATGTCACATCGATCAGCTCGTCCTTGCCCGCCAGGAAGGCGCTGTAGCTGGCTGCGCCGGCGTTGCCGTAGCCTTCCAGCAGCGGAAAGGCTAAGCGTCCCGATGCATAGCCGACGGCAGGCAATGATTGCGGTGGTTGCTGCTGCTGATGTTGTTGTTGTTGCAGCAATTGGGTTTGCAGCTCAATTAGACGCGTCGATAGAAACTTCATTATCTTGCGGCCAATCTCATCGGTTTGCTGCGTCTGCAGCAGCACTTGTGTAATCTGATCGGCCGCATGCACATAGCCAGAGCGAAAGGACTCGACGTGGGCGGCACTGGTGCTGGAGGCAGAAGCATTCCCGCCAACTCCGCCCCCGCCGCCGCCACTGCCACCGACTGGCTGCAATGAGAGGCCGCCGCGCTGCTTGAGTTTGCGCATGTGATCCACTGTTAGCTCGAGTATGTCGGCCTTCTCCAGGCGCGTCACGTGCTCGCCTTCCTGCTGCAGGCACTCGACCATCAGATCCTTGAGATCGTCCAGGCACTTGTTGATGCGCGCCCGTCGCTTGCGCTCCAGCAGCGGCTTCATCACCTTGCGGTACTGATACGTCTTGGACATCTCCATGACCATGTTGTGATTCCCGACTCTCGATTCTCGACTCACGCTACACACAATTTCGATTACAGTTACGATTTTTGGCTTTATTCAGCCCGAGCTAGACGCACATATTCATGTAGATATTGGTTGGTTTTTTGATTTTGTTTCTTTGGAGGAGCCGGCTGCGCGTGCGTCGCGCTTTACGTTCCGTTCAACAGGCGGCACGTTTGTGAAATGAGTGGCAAACAAGTTCCCAACGTTACTTTTATACGACGCTCTCCCAGAGCTCCCGCATGATCGCGATCGCTCACACACACAAGCGCAACACACGCTGAGCGGCATTCGTGCCTTCGGTCTCGGCTCGGTAGCCACACTCGGCAGCGCACAAAGAGAGGCTACTGTGAAGTCCGTTGCACAGGTTTTTTCTGTGGGGTTGGGGTTGTCATGTTGGCAGGCAAGCCAATGCACAGTGGGTCGTAGTGTTCAACAATGGATTCCTGCTAATAAGCCTAGTTATAGTTGGTTCATTTGAGTAGGTTAGCTAATGAAATAATCAAATACTGATTTCACTTTCCTCTGAAAAATTACAGCGTGGGAAGATACATTTGTTTTGATTTAATCAGTTTAAATAATATCTATAATTGTACTTTTCCAAATCTTAATTTTTAAATTTAAATACTCAAAGATCAGATAGTATTGTAAATATATTTCGAATTTCTACTGCATACTTTTCAGAGCATGGATAAGTGATACAGAAACTGATTAATGAGCACTGTTTGAGAAACTTTATTATATGATATTTTCAATCGTAGTATTTAGTATAATTACCTAATGGTAATAGATGGAAAATTATCGTAGTTTTAGTCCACCTTGATAAAAATACCAAATGTTCCTTAAAGTATGCAACAATAGTTGTTTTGTTCATTTGAAAAGCGTTTTCGAAAATTTAAAATTTAAATTGAAAAATAAAATATAACTAATTGCAGATGAAATCGTCCCAATATCCTGTTGTTCAGCTGGGAAGTTTAGAATATGTCTATAGCCCCATTTTCTGACTATGGATTTCATTCGGTAAATCCGCTTAAAATGATGATAGATCTAGTCATTTTAACAGTCTATATGTTTGATTTCTTATTAAGGCAAGTATATTATTCCACTCTCTGCCCCACTGTGCTCTCTTCGGCATATTGTTGCGCCAGTTTACGTAGCCGAGCGATCCGACAACACTACATTGGATGAGCGTGAGCGAGAGAGCGTGCCCTGTTGCGCTCTGGCGCGCGTCGTCTTCAAAAATTGATTGCCGAGCGGGAGTCGCAGTCGGGTCTTTGGATTTTGAGATTTGGAATGAGAATATCTCTGCGCGTGGCTCTCAGTGTGCCGTCGATGTTGCTGCTGCCTCTGCCTCGGCATCAACCTCAACCTCAGCCTCAGCCGTTCCCGTTGCCATCGTCCATGTCATACTTATTGTCAATGATGACAGTTGCGCTGCTGCTTCAGCGGCGGCTCCTATTCGTCGTCGTCGGCTCTTTGGTGCTCTCGCTTACACACACACACACACAGGCACACACACATGCATATGCATAAATGGGAGCCTACTGAGAGTGTGTGTAGTGTGTGTGTGTTGTGTTGTGCCTACTTTACGAGACCGTGGGAAACAGATTTGTCGTGTGTTTCCCACACGTTGGACGGATGGCTGGATTGTGATGCGATCCGATGGATTGCTGAAATGTTTTGCTGTCTGTTGTTTTTGTTGTTGCTTGCTGTTGCTTGTTGTTGCTTGTTGTTGCTGCTGGTTGTTGTTGATGATTGCTGTTGCTGCTGTTGTTGTTGTTGTGGCTGCCGCTTGTTTGGGGGGCTTTAACTCGCGCAATTATGTCGCATGCTTGGCTGATGATGATGACTGCGACAACTACGACAACAACAACAACAACAACACGAACAGCAACATCAATAACAAAACAGTAACAACAACATTGAGTGGCTAGCATTTCGTTGAAGCGTATCGATTAAGCGTAGCAGTTTCACATTTTCTTCAAGCTTTGGGGCTCCCGAAAAAGACTTTTGCATAGCCAAAGTTGTCGCCTTCAACGCAATAAAGCTTCAACATCCGGTTGTCGTTCTAAGATGATGTTGTTTTTCTTTACGCTGATCTCGACTGGAGCTACTGGGCAGCTGTGGGCACACACACACACACTATGTGTATAAAATGTTGCCTTTTTTTTCGTATTTATCGCCATCGCAGCAATATGACACTTGTGCTTGGCACGACGTTTTTTTTTTTGCCGGCCCAAGCAGTTCCCATGATGCCGCAGAATCTCTGGTTGGCTTGTTTGTTTGTCTTTTGCCCATGACTTCCGTTAGCTGCCGTTTGTGGTTGCTGGCTTGGTCTTTTTTCTGCTGACTTCGAACAGCGGCAGCGATAATAACAGCAAACAACAATTACAACAACACAGAACAGCAACAACAACAACAAAAGCCAGCTTCATCTTACAAGCTGACTTAACTTTCAACTTTGTTGTCACACGTGTCGTATGAGTAACGCAGTTGCATCCAATCACACAGCGCATGCAAAAGACACACACACACACACACATATGTACATATATGTATGCGAAGAATCACAGCAGCCACAAGCCGCAACCAAAAGCCATTTTCAACTAACCTCAATGCACACTAATTGCTTGTCATATATATTTTTAAGCTTTGCGCTAACTTTGCGCAAAACTCGTTGCCAAGTTGCCGCACTGCCGCTTTGGTCGCCTGCCGTGTGAACCAAAAGCCAAAAGCCAAATGGATGCTTGTGGCTCAAAAAACTAAAATCTCATGAGCTCAACTTCGAAGCTCAAATGCTCTTTCTCCAAAGAAACTAAATCTAAATAGTTTGGCTGCAGAAATCTTTGTAAACTATTTGTTTATATCTACAACTTTATTAAATATTCATTACAGCTTCCCAACTTTTGCATATCGCTTTGGAAGTTTGCGAATATACTTTTATCTATTCGCAAAACTTCCAATAATCTTTTTAGTCGACAGTTTTTATCAACTTTAAAAATGTATGTACATATGTATGTATGTATTTGTTATCACTTTTAATCAGCTTCTAAATTGTTAATGAATGATGTAAGCTTAAAATAATACTAATGTCAATGTTTCTAAAAAAAGCTTTTAAGATATTTCTAATCAATCAGACAGTGATAAAAACTGTCTGCTGTTGCAAAATTAGGCACATGTTACTCCAGTGAAATGTTTTTATCAAAGCTACTAAAAATAGTTTTAGCATAACATCAGTTACAACAATATTTACAAGCTTTTCATTACTATTTTTGGCTATTATTACTTTTTTAATCAATTGCAAAACAAGCTTTAAGCTAAATTGAAATTTAAAGGCGAATGCAAAAAAACTTAATAAAGTTGAAAGCTGGACTAATAATTTCTATTTTTATTTAAAGCTTGCATTTTAATTAAGATAAATTAACTTTTTTTTATAAATACAATTGTTTAAATCAATTTATATCAATTTAAATTAAGAACTATTTAAGCCAGTTTATAAGTTTCATCAATATATAATTTTCTAATTATTGTGAATGCCTCAGGCCAGCTCAGATTAGGTATAGTGCATATACAACTCTCAGAGAGTGTATAAAACAGCAAAGACACCAACTCGACGTTAGCCGTTTGTCCCGTCTTTCCCGTCTGTCCCATCTGTCTGCCAATAAGGCGTTAAGGCTGGCGCATGCGCAGCTTGGTTAGAGACAGAGGCGCAGTTGGAGTTTGAGTTTGAGTCTTAGTTGCTGTTGCTGTTGTGCTCGTAGTTGCAGTCATAGTCAGAGATGGAGTCAAAGTCGCTTTCAATTTAGCAAACGTGCAGTTCAAAGCTGGGCGCTGATTGGGGGCAAATGTGCGGGGCAGCGACGACTACGACGACGACGACGACGACGACGTGCAGCGGAGAGTTCAAGATTAATGGCGGCCAAAGCGATGGAGCAGCAGACGGTGGCTCACAAGCTGCAGGCGTGCGGTGTACACGCGATTGGCACGAGTTTGTTGCTTTTGGCCCACGGCCGGGCAAACAGGCAAACAGGCCAGGCTCAGTCGCCGTCTTCGACTTGGCTAACTAGTTTTCGAGACTAGGCCCGGCGCTGGTTTATTGTGTGGGAAAGAGCAAAGGACTGTTGTGGAATCAGGTCATGGCCTCATTAGATCTGCCTTTGTGCGGAGCGTGTGAACAACATGTCATAATCCCCTCGGCTAGGATCGAACCAACAGACATAAAATAAACTTATCAGCGCCGCTGCGCAGAGCCTTGATTATAAATGACAACAAACAGGCGAACAAGTAGCAATAACAGCTGCTCAACAGCAACAACAACCAGACACCAAAAAATCACAAGAAAGGAAACAAAAATAAGAAACAACAACAACAACAACAACAATAGTGCCCGAAAACCCAAAAACCAGAAACAACCCAAGTGAAATTCTTATAAGCCCTTTCCCACACTCGCAACGGTGCGCCGCCTGCGCCAGGACGGAAATGCACAGCGTCTTAGTTTACAGGGGCCACAAAGGAACAGGTGCAGCTGCTGCCCCCAGTCAGTTGTGTGCAACCAAAAACGGCTACGTCACTGCGCCCAAACGGCTTCAGCTGGACAAGCAGCAAACCAGCAAACCAGCAACTACTGGGCTCTGGCTTTGGCTCTGGCTCCGGCTCCGGCTTCGGGTACCGTGTGAATGTGAAAACAAAGTCAGTCGTGCATAAATGACGGAACAGGCGATGCACACTGGTTGCAAACCAATTTGTTCTTTGTCAAAAGCAGTGCATTTTTTTTTGTGTGAAGATTGAATACAGGAAATGTGACTTTTTGCTTGATTAATCTACGTGCAAACTATATTCTTGAATTAAATTTGGAATACTTTAATAATACAGCATATTTATTAAATGTATCAATGAATACTAATAAAAAGTCTATAATTTTTGAATTCAGTGTCTACAATCTCTACAAGTTATGAATATAAAGTTGAAAGTAACATGCTCTTAACTTTGTTCCCTTCTTATTCTAATGAATTCATTAGTTCGTATAGGTATTTCCGATTTAATCTCTTTTTGTTATATTATACAAAAGATGTTTTTAATGTACAAACTTAAGGAATTATACGTTAGCTGATTGAGCTTATTTTTATTTTTTGTTACTATGATAATGACTTTAATTTGCACATTAGACAGCAAATTTGGTTTTAGCACCGAACGCGATTTTTATTGCGTTAAGGCGATTATTTTGGAATTCATATACGAACACTCCTAGTAACTAGTTTGCGTTCCCAGGTAAACACTTTACGTTGTATCTTTCTAATTCTAAAATTTAATGCTCTTCTTTTTGAACAATGAATATTAGCCTAAGAATACATTTATTAGGCACGTTTACTAAGTTTCTAAGTTGTTTTTGTGATAATTGCAATATTAAATTAAATAAATGTTCATCTGTTACCCCATAATAAAATACAATTATAAACCAATTAGTTCTTTGGGACATCACCATTCAAATGTTTCGTTGCATGGCACCACTGTGCAACCAGCGTCGTCTTCATCTACCTGCAGCCAAAACTCATCAAGCGGCCCTTGTCGATTGTACGTGCATGGGAAAAGTACACACAAGCTTGTGGATTCCTGTTGGAATTTATTTGGGAAATACGCGCACATAAAAAGCAGCTCCCTCTCCCTCATCATCATCGATGAGAATAAGTGTCTGCGTGTGTGTGTGTGTGTGTGTGTGCATGAGAGTGCACTCAAATTTCGTACGGTGCTCGTGAGATCTGGCGGCATACGATTTCACTCTTGACTGGCCACTGGCAGCGCTGCGGCAGCGGCTCATATATAAATATGAGCGCCGGATGGCGCAGCAGCATCAGAAATCGAACGACTCTCGCGAGGTGCGCACACGCAACGCTCGCTCGCTCCACCACTCACACAAAAGCCAAATTTGACCGGGCCGAAAAGCTTGACAACACAAAAAGCTATCGTCATGTATCTGGATACTAAGAATCTGACAGCTAGCAGCAGCAACAATACAACAGAAGCAACAACAGTTTTAATGGCGCCCAAAGCGGGGCGACGCATGCGCAAAGTTTGGCAGCCGCTGCGACGACTGCTGACAGTGGGCGGCAAGGGCAGACCCGCAGCTCAGCCGCATCCCAACAATGTGGATCTCAATAATACACAGGTGCTGCTGCTGCCGCCGCCGCTGGAGCTGCTGAGCGAGAGCAAAACAACAGCAACAACAACAACAACAACAATGCCCGATGAGTCTATCAACAAGTTTGCCGCAGAGCTGCGCCAGCAACAGATGCAGCAGGAGGAGGATTTAACACAGACGCCACCGCCGCCCAATACACCCACGCTGATAAGCAGCGTCTATGTGGAGAAGGTCAGCACACAGAGCTGCAATGCCTGCCAGCATGGACGCAACTGTCAGCACAAGCATCACAGCAGCAACAGCAACAACAGCAACAACAGTAACAAAAGTTCACAATCCACGCCCACTCCCACGCCCACTTCCACATTGTGGGACCTGCAGTTGCCGCTGCAGTACATTAGCACCGACAACGGCACCTTCTTCTGGGCCAACACACAGGAGCGCGTCGACGATGATCTGCTGCACGCCTGGCTCTGTCAGAGCTTTAGCCAATTGCCCGGCACACTTTGCTAGCCCAGCAGTTTGGTCCGCAACAAAACCGATAACAGATCTCATTTTGGGTGTGCTCGTGACTGTGCCTGCAGCATGACTCAAAAAGTCAGCACACCTGAGGCACCCAGCATTGTGCAGCCCAAATTCTAATTAGTTATTTGTTCACACAATTATTTATTTTCTTGCGCAATACTTCTTACTTTGTCAATGTGATATTAATTTGCAAATAAATGAAAAACTATTGTACCACCTATATACAACGATATAAAATGACTGGAAATCTACTATTTGAACAGCTGACTTGAGGCACATGTTTACATATTGTTTACATAAATTCAGTTCCTAATTGGTGCTACTTGAACCATAACTTCAAGAAATTAGCTATTATAAACCGGTAATAATTAAGCGATCAATATAGTTTCTAGCAAAGTAGATACATATTTTGTTGTCTCTAATTTTTAATATTCTCCATTCTCAACAAAATTTTTAAACCCGATATTGCATATCACATTTCACAATTACAAAAAATTATTACCCATTTAAATTAAATAGGTAAGAAAAACAAAAGCAACAAAATTTTAAATTAACTCGAATCTAGGGCAATTGAAAGCTTATAAAAAAGACAAGATTCTTTTATTTAAAGTTAAGTTAAAATGTTTCCAAAGGTCTATTTAGGAGGCTGGTATTGGAATTTTGCAAAGATGGTAAAGAGTGCTCTAGTCGAGAGTGCCCGACTAAGATATATCCTGATCCAAGGCCTTACATTCATAATTATTTATCTGTATTCATAAATGGCTCTTCTTCCATTGGCCTCAAACTTCTTTATAAAATAATTAATAACTTCTTTGTTTATTGTCCGATCGTAATGAAATTTGTAAGACATAAATATGGCTTATAAAAATGTGAGACTTTGTAAAGTTTAGAGCTATACCTAAAAAATACAGGTCTGGATTCGAAATTTATCGATAACGTTTGAACGGGACGAGATATCGAAAAAAAAATGATAAACCTGTATTGTCCCGGTACTACGTGAACTTATATTTCAAATATGAAGTCTTTAGCTTTTGAAGTCTCTGAGATCAGCGCGTTCATACAGACGGACAGACGGACAGACATGGCTATATCGACTCGGTTATTGATAGTGATCAAGAATATATATACTTTATGGGGTCGGAGATGCTTCCTTATGCCTGTTACATACTTTTGACAAAACCATTATAGACCTTTTTCCCATTTTTAATGGGTTCAGGGTATAAAATACTATAGTCTTTTAGAAGGACTCGTCTAGTGTGTATTGTGACTACCATTTAAAAACATTTATATTTTTTTTTAACATTTACGGTATTTTATTATGTCAAAAACTTTTGAGTACAAAGCAATCTCCTGACATTTAACAGGTCTCGGCTTGTAGAACGCGAAGAAGCTCAGTGGGTGCGGTGCCGGTGGCCATGAGGGCGCAGTTGAAGGTTTCCAGAGAGCAATCGTTGGGGACGAGGCCGCGATACTTGCCATTGGACACACACAGGGGCTTGTAGATCATGGGACAGGGCTTGAGGCAGGCGGCAACGTCCAGTTTGATATTCAGTTGTGTATGAAGATCGGTAACCTCACGAGAGCTGCACCAGGCCATATCCGTTTGGGCATAGGCTAAACGAAAGGACATCAAAAATATGTAAATCATAATGTGTATGTTGACTTACTCGTCTGGGCATTGCGTTCACGGCGACAGTTGCTGGCCTTCAGATTGCAGAGGCTGGCGAATTCCTTGAGATTGAAGCCATCGGAGCCACAAACCGGCAGATAGATAGCCGGACACATTTGCGGACAAGCCGTATCGTTGCTGGACACCGTATTGGCAGCTATGCCGGACAGCAGCGCCAAACAGCAGCAGATCGTTAAAGTTTGTGACTTCATAATGCAAACTTAGATATTTCTTGGGAAATTATATATTTTCTTTATATATTTTTTATTTATTTGTTTATTTGTGGGCTGTAGTCTACGTGTGCTTGTTGGTAGCTATTGCTTACAATTGCTTTGACTGTTTGGAAATTCATTGATTTTTATATATATTGCGGCCACTTCAGCAGCAGCTATTGACGCTTTCTTATCAGCAGCGGGCCACTGATAACGCAATCGCCCAGATAGCAGCGCAACATGAAACGCATTTATTTTTGGTCTACACTGTTCTGGCTCGAACTGTGACCGTGGTGAGTAACACACTTTGTTGTGCTCTAATTGACGTGTATTGACGGCCCTGTCGGCCAAAATGCCATCAGCCATCAATCGATCAGCAATCAACAGAAATCAACATCATTATTGTTGTGATGGCAGTTGGTATCTTGTTTATCTCATCGGAACAACATTTCAGTATTATTTTCGACGATATCTTCGGGGAAACACTTCTATTAGATGTCGCTACCAAATATATATGCTTTGTCATTTGTTTACCAAATGTTTTTTTTTTTTTTTTGGCAACAAATTGTGTTATTGTTTTTGGGAGTCTGCGTTATTTGCGTAAACAAAACACATTTTATTAAGAATTCTTATACATATTTTCATCGGAACTAATCAGTTGTTTTTACCAGTTTGTCAGCGATTCTAAGGAGTTGAAGTTTTGAGGAACTTTTAGTTAATTAAAAGATAAAATGTATACTGTTTTCTGAGTTTTTTTTTCTCAAAATCAGTATTCCTATGGCCATGTATTTATTCCAGATTAAATGAGTAACTGGGGCTTTGAATTATGTTGACTAATTAACAATACTCAAAACTAGCAATACGCCAAGTTGCAGATAGGCGACAATATGTCTTCCTAATGGATTGCCTCGATAAAAGACGTCGATACCAGCGCTGACTATGAGAGAGTGGAAAAGTAGGAGCCAGCGTCTTTGATGGTGGTCTCCGTGGGATTCATTGCATAGTCTGTCGATAAATCAATCGGTCGCGATTACGCACGAGCTTTTCAAATTTAGCCATGAAGAGTCAGTCTAGATATTGCTATGTTTGACCTCAAAGTCAGCTGCACAGTCCAGAGCTGATTCATGTATCTGGACCAATAAAATCGATTACCTATCCATAAAACTAAGTTGTTTACAGAGTCGAAAAGTTACCTAAAACAAGAAGAACAACACAAAACAGTTGATCAACACATTCTAATTTCAAGAACAGCTTGCGCTCAAAAGTAGGCTTCAATAAGTTTATGTTAAATGGAGAGCAAGTCTAGCGATTTTTTAATCCAAAGTCCTAGTTATTAAGAAATTTATTTATAGAAAATTTATTTTATTGACACACAAAATTCATAAGAAGTTATGATTTAAGCCAAAATGTTAGAATCCAGCTTACAAAAAACCGACTCTTTAATGTTTTCTTTCTTTAAATTTTAATATTTCTATAATTGTAATATATATTAATTTCGATCTTTTAGTCTGTTTTCAAATGATGTACAAAATTAGAAATAGAAGTAGCTAGTCACTAAGCACTTTGTGAAGGCAGCATTTATGCTTAATTAAATCAAGTTTATTGCGTACAACCTAACATCATAACAATCTCTATGAATAATCTGTATAATTATAGAATTTGCAAATCCATAACAACGTTATTATTCTACAAACACAATTAAATATTTACATAAGTGTGCATGCTCAACATAAGTATTTAAATGTTTTAATTGTAGACTGCGTTTACGCTTAGATCTAAGTATCTACCATTTTGTATATTCCGTCTGCCCATATTACCCCTCATTTATTTAATGGTAACATTGTAGCTAAAAGCACTGCGGGCTAATTTGTGGCAACAGTCGCCACACACAAAGTGCCTAGATAATAATAACAATAAAAACAACAACAACAACATCAGCGACGACGAGAAGACGACCAGTCTTTCAGTCTCATTCCACGAGTCGGGCCTAATCACCGTTTAATGTGTTCACACACTTGTTGCTCGCGGCGCCCTTAGCTAACTGGCCTGGTCGAGCATAGAGACATGGTCAAAGAACTGGCCAGCCACATTGCTGCTGTCGCTGTCGCTGTGGCTGTGGCCACCAATCAATGACCGCTAAGCGCATGCTGGTCACGCACGCGAAGGCCGCCGCTCAGTTGTTGTCGCCGTCGACGACTTTGTGGTTAGCTGAATGTTTTCAGAATTGGGCACAGAGGCGTACATTAAACCCTAGTACACCGTGCACTGTCAGTACCCACAATACCTGTCTCAGTCCGAGTCCCAGTCCCAGTCCCAGTCCCAGTCCCGGTCTCAGAGACAGAGCGGCGCACAGTTGGGCATATATGCAAGTGGTGTATTCTGTAAAGTCGCCGCACTCGGGATCGCTTGTAAATGCAAATGAATAGTGGTAGCCGGGCTCGAAAGATGCCTATCGCTGTCTTTGGCCGCTGGCAGCGTTCAGCAATCATCATAAGCATTATCAACATCAACAACGGCATTCCATGATGGTTCTTTCTTTCAATTCTTTTGCCGCTGCGCATACGAAATTAATTATGCGCTGTCGGAGCCAATTTAACAGAAACTTATATTGCTACTTAATTTACGTCACGGCGCTACCAGAATTTTATTCATTTTTTTCCCATTTCTTTGTTCGCTTTTTGTTCATTTTTGTGACATCAATTTGCATTTTTAGTGTAGGAGAAATGCGTTAGTGATTGATAGACAGAGAAAAAGGGGGTAGCAGGAGTCAGATTGGATGGGAACGATTATCATTTGCGGTACTGTTTTTATGCCCAATTTCAACGTCCGCCTCGAAACGCCTTGGCATGTGAGAGTTGCGTGTGTGTTGTGACTGGAAGGTGTTGACGTCTACATGTTGCATTTTAATTGTGGTTGTTGATATGGGTTTTTCCATAGCCTCCTGCTGCTCCTCCAAGCCACTCCACTCCACTGCACTTCAACTCCTCCTTCTGCTCACTCTTTATTTTTCTTTTCTTTTAGAAAAGCACATAAATAAGTTGTACGACACGCGGCGACTAGCCCCATGCAAGAAATTGCCGTGAAGTTATGCACACCATAGCCATATTTGGGCACACAGGTGGCGGTGGCCTTAGGCCAAGGCAACCGACATCCACAATACTACTTATAGTATGATAGCAATGCATTCGAAGTGGCAATATTTCATATTGGCAGGAAGCCAACTTAAAGGCGAGCTATAGAATGCGAATAGATTGTTAAGGTAGTACAAGACAAGGTCATCTTATGAAAGAGTTCGAGTAATATAGAAAGATTTCGTATGTCAGCATCTAAGCTGACAAACTGTTTGATGGAGCATAAATCCAGGATATACCATGCACAAAATGGCACAGAACTTCAAGATTGGTTCAGTTTTCGCAAAATTAAGAGAGTCTGACGTTCTTGAAGGACAGCACTAGGGATACGCGATAATTTCTATCAAAATTTAACAGGACTTCGAATTTTGCATGTAATTATAGTTTACTACAGACAGAATGGTACAATTTCATTGAGACCTATTTCATTAATTTAATTTACATTCGAAACCATCTTCAGTTGCTGTAAAATCATATCGAAATTAAAAATGTTATTCAATGTTATGTTGAAGATAAATGACACTGTATCAACATGTCAAATATTTCCATTGACGTCACAAAAAGTTTCCAGAAAATGTATCTAGAAACATCGTGTTGCATCCAAAAATATAAACACTCACAGTGCTCTTATCAGTCACGTAGACCAGAGAAAGATATTTTATGAGCAAAACATAAACAGAATCTCATATCGTAAACAAGTTGTAGCAGCTACTCAATTGAATGGAATGCCAGCCGTCATAACAATGCCTAAGATGAGTAAGTGAAGGATCTGCTGTAATCGTAAAAATGAAACCCAAAACCGAAACCAATTAGAAGCCAAAGTAAATTTGTGTTTTATGATTTTTGTATTTTGTAAAATTTGTTTTCTTTTTTTTAAAGCTCTCATTTTCTATCACAATATCTTATAAACTAGTGGAAGCGCTGGGATCGCTGAGTTGAGTTTTGAGTTAAGTTTAAGTACGTTGCCGCTGCCGCTGCTGCTGCCGCTGCTGCCCGCTGCTGCTGCTGCTACTGCTATCACAATGTTGTATGCATTTAAAGCTTGTTGTTGTTGTTTGAGGATTGGGCTTTGATTTTCAGATTTAAGCCTGAGCCCAACGATCCTGATATTGCATGAAGGGATGCTGTTGGCTGGAGTAGCAGTAGGCGGGCTGCAGCAGATCCGCATCGACGCTGGCAACTGGTTGCAGATTCGTTGTCCAGAAGAAAGTGCCGGCCTCGGTGCGTGCAAAGCGAACGGGAACATAGATGTCCTCCTCCTCCTCCTGCTCCTGCACCATCTGAGCGAGTTTCTCGTTGGCGGTATTCTCATCGATTTCGGCATAGTAGACCTCCTCGACCTCAGCGTTGCGCATATTGTCCACTGATTCAAGTGATTCCAGTGAGTTGTTTTGGCGCTGCTTGTTCTGTTGCTGTTGCTTTTGCTGCTTCTTGAAGAACGTCTTCAAGACCTGCTTGATGCTGTAGCTGGTCTTCATCTTGTTGTTGCTGTTGTTGTTTGTGATGGCGACTTGTTGGCACATTTTTGAATTTGAAATTGAAAAGCGTGTGTGTGTGGTGTGTGTGGTGTGTGTTGCTTGTGTGCTGTGTGTGTTGCTTGAAACGCTGACGATGTCAGAATGATTTTCCAAACGAAAGGCAACCGCTTTTATAGCTCCGCTCAGCGTTCAGCGCAGCCCAAACCAAATGCATTTCCTGTGACCGCACAAGCACGAAACAAGGGGAAGAGAGATGGAGAGAGAGAACGAGAGAGACAGTAGGAAAGAGAGACACAGTTAAGGAAACGTAGAAAGACCCTCCGACAGACACGCGTACGTGGTACGCACCTCACCCTCATTGAAAAATGCCCTGGCAAGAGAGCGATAAGATTGTTAGCTGGTGAGCGAGCGAGAACCTGAAATATGAAGCCACTGCGAGGCTCTCTGGTAAGGGCAGCAGGTAGCCAGAGACGAGCCTGTTTCTCCTCGATGTGTGTAGGAAGTCGTGGAGGAACGTGGAGCGAGTGAGCCGCTAAGGAAACGTAAACGTACCCCGATCTACTATACAAAACACAAAAAAAATGTGCAACTGTTCGGCTATACGAAGTGTGGGAAACAATTTTTCGGTACCCTAAAATTTTGTAAGGAAATATACATATATATTCAAGTGGCTCTGTTTAACAACAGGCAGGTGTTCCTTCGTAAAATTTCTCACGACTCGAAGGAAGACAGGACTCAACGTGCACACACACCGAAAACGGTGCCCAATATTTGTGCATGGGATCATACAGTTAAAAGGAGTGCAAATTGTTGTCCTAATGGGCAATCAACATAAAGGCTGTTGTACCCAGGGGATATCAGGAATACAAATAAATCCTGCATTCCCACGCATTGCCACAACGCATTCGTCCTGCGGTCCCTGCTATTTATATATGTACATACATATGTTTGTATGGGCATTTCGAATCACTTGTTTGGCTGTTTGCATTTCCAACTTTCCCACACGGATTTTTGTTTTGTGGTGGAACTCGAACTCGAACTCGCACCCCGAACGTGAACGTGAACGTGAACATTAACTCGAAACCCTGCAGCAATAAATGTGTGGCTGCCACTTGTCTTCGATTTCATTATAAATGCGCCCTTATTTGCTCTTGTGAAATCTTTTAGATATTTTAATTAATTTTTACTCGCATCGAGGGAAACCATCAATAAGTTGAGTGCGAGCGTAAAGTGTGTGTGAAGCGCGTTGGGATTAATGTTGCAAGAGACAGTGGCGCGTATCTTGAAGATATTTTTTTTATTTAATGACATTAGATGCCAGCCAGGGGGGGGGTTCTTTTCTGTGTGTTATCGTTGCAGCTAATGGGTGGAGCGTGTGAAATGCTTGGCCGCCCTCCCGTCAAGCCATGCTGACAATGTTTATCGGAGACTGCATCCAAAAGGGGGGCATTGACAGCTTACACTTTAGCTCTTGGGGGTGCAGTTTGGCTGTAAGCCTTTTTTATTTGTAGTTGTCTTGTCTCTGTGGTAATATGATATATGCACTTGAGTAACTGAAGCCTCCAGCGGTCTCAAGATAATGGGCAACGTGCCAAGTGCTCGCATGTGTGTATACATACAAGGCAAACAGTGCATCATAAAAGCGAGCCACCATTCACGAAAGAGCTGACCGAAGAGCTGAGGTCAGTGGCTGGGGGCCGGGTGGTGTGTGGGGCGTGCCGTGTCTTTTATGTGATCTTAGCGAGTATGTGCTGGCATCCAGCAGCCAGCAGACACAAGACGCAGACGCAGCCTCGCTTTGGCGGATGGCAAACTGGTTTTGAAGCCAAGCTACGACCATGGCTATAACTACACTCACACACACAAGACACACTCAACGCTTGGGGTATGACGAACAAATGTGTAAAGTATTAAAAAGACTAAAAAGAGACCTACAAAAAATAAAAAAAATAAAACAAAAGCGTCGACCGCATCCTAAACAGCGGCCAGCAACGACTCGCCAAACAACAACAGCAACGACAACAGCAACAACATGGAGCAACAACAGCAGCAGCGGCAACGAGCCAGCCCCAACCAATCTTTTCAAGTTGATCCCCATCAAGATATTATTTGACAGCAATGAAACGACTGGCACGAGTTTGTTTCCCACGGTCTGGCCTGCGCATGTGTGTGTCTGTGTGTGTGCCTCAGTCGAGTATCTGTGTGCCAGCCCCCCACTTTGTTGCCCCCAACCCCCCCGACCCCGCCAGTGCCTTTTGTCGGTATGGATGGGTTGCCGTCTCTGTCTCTGTCTGCGTCTCTGTGTGGGTTGCTGGCGGCGTTATGGAGCTGTCGGTACGCGGTGGGGTCTGCAGGGGGTAAGGCGGGCAAGGGGGCGGCTGAACACACTGCTGACGCTGCTGGCTGTGGCTGCTTTTCGCGGCGCAATAAAGTTGAAAGCGCACTGTTGGATATAAATTAATTCAACAACACGCTATAGTTGTTGCTGTTGTTGCTGCTGATGTTGCTGATGTTGTTGTTGTTGTTTTTATTTCTGCTGCCCGGCTTGGTCTCTGGGCTTGGGCCTGTGCCTGTGCACGCTCTAGTGCTGTTGTTGTTGCTGGCCCAAAGTTGGTCGCCGGCGCAGCGGGGGCACTAAAATTCGCGCGTGCGTATGCCATCGATAAAAAAATAAAAATTGTTTTACAAAAATGAAAAAATAAAAAAAAAATATAAACGACCAAAGCGGGAGAAATGAGGTCTTCGTTGTGCTTGTGCCGAGAATCAATGTGTGTGTGTGTGTGTGTGTGTGTGTATGGGTGCATGGGTGTATGGGTATTTAAGTTGGTTTTGGGCGACTATGAAGAATGCGCTACGCATATAGCGAGCATATTGCGAAATTGCATTGGCTCACACTGCGTATGAGTCATGCTTAATTCAATTAGACCCTTGGGCTGGACTGAGTCCCTCTTGAGACTGATGCTAATTATGGATATTGAATTATAAATAGCTGAAAGTTAACTTTTTTATTGATAACAAATTTGTTGTATTATTTACCAAAATTTTAAAAATATATTTTAATAAAAAAGTTTCAAATGAATAAAAAAAAATTACCTAGTTTGATACATCTTGAAGACATAAACGCATTTTTGTCATTTTATATTCCGTTTTTAATATAAACAAATAAATTGACATAAAGCTAGATAGCTTAGTTCCCCTAGATAGATATCTTATTTCGAAGATAAATATCTTATTTTTTACTGATGTATCGTAGAAAGTAAATCAATCAATCTATTATATATTTTCTAACATTTTACTTAGACTAAATTAATAATTGATTAATCAATTCGATTTTTAGTTTTTCAATAGCTTACATTTTCTTCTGTATAGAGTTTTTCATTTAATATGCATAAATATGTGAGTATATCAAATATACTCGTATGATGTATAATCTTTAGAGTGCCCTCAGTAATTCTTTTATTAATTCTAATATTCATGTTATTTAGGGCAGCGCAGACAATCAACCCTCATGAAACCGAACCCAATTGCGACCCCTATATATGTATGTATGTATGTACATATATTTTGGGATGCAACTCATGTTTTACAACACTAACAATCACACACTTTTCACTCTCAATCCAATTAGCCATTTCCGGAGCAGGCAGCTTTTTGACAGCAACGTGCGCGCCTCACTTAACGGTCCAACAACAACAACAACAATAAGTATAACAACAACTCTGAAGATGATGCTGTTAACATTTGTTAACTGTAGCTCATTTGAAATGCGTACAAAACGCCAACTTAATTTGTCTTGTGCCCCGTTTATTGTTGTTGTTGTCGTTTGTTTTTTTTTTTTATTTATTTTGTTGTTATTGTTTTTTTTTTGTTTGAATGGCGCTGATGATGCGCCACTTGCGTTGTCATATTCAATGTGATTTCGTCGCTTCGGCACTTCTAATTAAGTGCTGTGAAATTCGAGCTGTGTGAGATTGCCATAAATAGCTAAAATAGCGATATGATAAATAAGCAAGTGCTATTATTATGAATAGGGGGATGAATCACAGCTTAAAGCCGTGCCAAATATAAATACTACATGCATGTGCTAAAAAGTTCAAATCACTCGTGACGTGACAAAAGCCTCAAAACACCCCACGAGCCACATGGCCCATAACAACAACATTTATAGCGTGTGCTAACAACAACAACAACAACAGCAACAAAGAGTCGTAACTGACTTTCGCGCACACGTCGTATAAAAAATGCTTTGCCTTTTGCCCAGTCAAGCCGGTAATTGTCTACAAATGGTAGAAGTAGTCCGCGGCATAAGCCGTACCCGAACCAAAAATCCAAAAAAAGAAACAAAACAAAAAAAATATAAAACCCACCGACAGATCCCAAAGCTCCGAACCGAGCAGTGGTCGCAATGGGCAATCAAGAATAATCATGTAAACGAAAAGCGTAATGCTTGGCCCACGAAGCCCACGATCCCAATCAATGATCCATAAAGCGTTAAAAAAAAAACACATACAACAAAAACAAAACAAAGAGAGGGAAAGAAGAGGAAAACGAAAAAATGCTGCGCGATGACGATTCCACAATTATCAGCGTGCCATAAGCTACTGCAAGGGTGAAGGCGAAGGCAAAAGCAAAAGAAGGCACATGGCAAGAAGACCAAGACGAACCAGCAACAGCAACAGCAACGGCAACGGCAACAGAGAGCTGTGAGCTCTGAGCTCGAGTCCAAATACCCGGCCACATACAAATGAATTGAAATGCAAACATCTTGTTATGGATGGAAGGCATGTGCTCGCTTGGCTGCCGCTCTGCCACAGTCGGAGCTCTTAAGGCGGGCCGTCAGACGCGGCCGGGGCGGTCGGACGGACGGCCTCAAAAGACCCCAAGCATGCACAATCAGAAGAAGTCAGGCCAGGCAGTCAGGCAGGCAGCCGTCGTCGTCGTGGAAATCGGCTGCGAAACAGTTTCCCACGGTATAACAATCACAACTCACACAACCGCACACACACACATACACATACACATACATATACACAGGCAGATAGAGGCGCAGCCGCAGCTCAAGTCATTTTATTGCCCTCACACACAGCGCGTGTGTGCAAGAGAGAGAGAGAGAGAGCGCTCGAGTGAGCACACACAGCGCATACGTAAACAGAAGCCAAGCCAGCAGCGACAGCAGGCGCAAGGGAGAAAGGAACTTAAAAGTTGGGTTGCGCACGAGGCAAAATGCGCATCTCGCTCGCACTCACTGTCGCAGCAGAATGCGGGCCGAGCCTATAAAAAGCACGACGCGAACAGCGAGCTGAATCATTCAAAGCAGCGACTTTGCAGCGTGCACAACGCAAGACATTCAGACACCAAGAGAGACAGATTTAAAATAACTGTGGATTACGCGTGATATCGTCAAAGTTTTATACCAACTTACTGTTCTCAACATGGTGCTAGA
Organism: Drosophila maculinotata; assembly: GCA_035045305.1. Classification (NCBI taxonomy): domain Eukaryota; kingdom Metazoa; phylum Arthropoda; class Insecta; order Diptera; family Drosophilidae; genus Drosophila; species Drosophila maculinotata. Next base: position 880,575 of record JAWNPD010000649.1, on the reverse strand, counting down.
GATGGAAATGTCCAAGACATACCAATACCGCAAGGTAATGAAACCCATGCTGGAGCGCAAGCGTCGTGCGCGGATCAACAAGTGCCTGGACGAGCTGAAAGACATTATGGTGGAGTGTCTGACTCAGGAGGGGGAGCACATCACACGCCTGGAGAAGGCCGACATACTTGAGCTGACCGTGGAGCACATGAAGAAGCTGCGCGCCCAAAAGCAGCTGCGCCTCGGCAGCAACAACAGCTCCAGTGGCAGCGTTGGCGGCGACTCCAAGCTGAGCATTGCGGAGAGCTTTCGTGCCGGCTACGTGCATGCTGCAAATGAGGTGTCCAAGACATTGGCTGCGGTGCCCGGCGTCAGCGTTGATCTCGGCACACAGCTGATGAGTCACTTGGGCCATCGTCTCAACTATCTGCAGGTGGTGGTGCCCACACTGCCCATCGGTGTCACTGTGCCGCTCCAGAATAAAGATGAGCTGAGCAGCAGCAGCAGCAGTAGCAGCAGCAGCAGTCCGAGTCCGGCGCTTGTTACACCGCCTCCTTCGGAATGTGGCAGCGCAAGCGGCAGTTGCAGTCCGGCGCCCAGCGAGGCCAGCAACAGCTCCGCGAGCACTGGACCCATGTGGCGTCCCTGGTGAATGCATTGCTGGCGGCCAGCCTTGCAGCACAAGGCGTTGACAACTTACTCAGCCCACTTTGGAGCACAGCTGTTCGGACAGGCGCACTGGATTGAAACCCGTGCGCCAGCAGCTCAGCATCAAAAGATCTATGCCCACTCGGCCAGAGCCTCGAAAATTGGCTACAGAGTGGAGCTACATTTTTTTGTATACCCAGAGCAAAATCAAATAAAATATTTATGAAAAGAAAATGAATAAACCCGAAATTTCCTTTACTTAACTTTATTTAGTCATCTCGAATTTCAGCAAGTGATTGAATTTCATCAGGCGCCTGGCTGCGTCATCGTGTCCAGCGATAAGCATACCACACAATCATCAATGAAGCCCTTCCGGAGGCGTGACAACGTATAATGAGCTCCATAGAAAAAGCAAATCAAAACCGCAGCCGGAAGTCGCTAAATATTTTCCCACACTCGCTCGGCCAGCTCTCCAGTTTGGCCTCATTTAATGACGGTTCGTTCTCAGTTCTCTGATTCCGACTCCGTGTCCGTGCCTTTTGCGCCGGCGCTGCTGCGGCAATTAAATAATAAAAAACAGCGTAGAGCAGAAAAAAAAGGAAAAAAAAATATTTATTTTTATATAGATATGTGTATGTGTATATAAAGACCAGCAACTGAATTCTAGGAAACGTCATTTATTACAAGTTTTTTGAGTGTGAGAACCGCTCGACTCGCCTGTCAATGGTTCGCATTGTTATTGTTGTTGTTGTTGTTGTAGTAGCTTTGACAGCTTTAACTGCGCTTGACCGTTTGGCACATGCGCCGGGGCCGTCAGCGGGACAAACGGACAGACGGACAGACCTCCAGACATCGCAAATTAAGGTCCGCGACCGCGACCGGACCGGGCACTTAAAACTTCGTCATGCATCAGTATTGGTATTGGCATATATATGTATATATGTGTGTGTGTGTGTGTATTGGTATGCGAGTTTGCGGTTTGGTTACGGAACTTCAAATTGAACGCTTTTGTGTCTGGTGTGGACAACTATGATGATGACTGCTACTCTCCACTGATGCTGATTGCTACTAATCTTCGCCAAATGTGATTAGTCACGTAACATTGGCACAGCTCTTTTTCATTTCTATACACACACATATACATCTTATATATACATATGTATATGTATATATCTTTTGAATTTTGCGCTTCTTTTTGGCCAATCAGCAACGTTAAATTTGTAGAAAACGAAAATTGCAAGAGGACCATTAAAGAACTTGCCTTGCCATATTCATTTCGAAAAGTGCGGTCAGAAATTAGTAGGCTTGTGATGATATTTTAATGACTTTTAAGTGCTGATATTATATGGAGGAAACCATAAAATCATCAACAATGTGACTTCCCTCCTCAACTGAAACTAAAAATTGAATATTGCATCTCAGACATTTTATTGAATTATTTTTTTTGTTTTCATTTATTAATTAACATTAAAAGCCAGCTTTTAATTAATTTTAAATATTTTTTTTTTAGTTAATAATACATATACAACAATCTTCTACAAATTTGTGACCAACGCATTATTTTGAGTTTAATAGTATTTGGAATTTTTCTATATATACTTTTCATTTGGCAAACATCATCTTTGCCAGTAGCAAACCTTGATAGTGCCAACTATTTTTTTTAGCTCATGATATAAAGCTGACAATGACGATAATGATATTATGCTTTTTGGGCCAATAACTAACGGTTCGACTGTTGGGACTTGAACGGTGGTTCGTAAGCGCCTTAAAGTAGCAGAAAAGAAAAAAAAACATATAAATATGTATTAATGTATAAAGAAGTACAGTACGGTGCACACATCACGTGACCTCTGAGTGTTGGCCCCACACTAATTCCATTCCCATTCGCATTCGCATTTCCATTCCCATTCACATTCACTCAGCCAACTGCAGTTGAGGCTGTTGCCGATGCTGCCCCGGGGCCAGGCAGTGCCACCTACTGCAGTCATAATACACACACGCCGCAAAATTTAATGCAGCCATATTAAAGTAAGCGCAAGACCACCACTTAATAATAAAAATCATACAAAAATACACACACATACACAGAGAGAGAATAAAACCGGCCCGCTGAATCGGACGCTGGCAATGGGGATTGAGATGAACAGAGACTGTTTTGTGGGAGGGGGTGGTGTGGTGTGGTGTGGGGTTGCCATGCTACACAACTCGTGCCAGCATCTCACACACACACAGACACACACACACAGACACAGTGGAGCAGTGCTCTCTTCTGGTCAGCGCTTGTCCAGTGGCAACGTGCGCGTGTGCCAATGCAGTGTAACAACATCCCATATTAAAGATATTACAGAGTCAATAGCACACCATATAAGTGTGGCTCGGTAGTGCCGTACACACTCTCCTTCTATCCCATCCCACTCTTTCTCTCTCTCTCTCTCTCTCACCATCACAAGCGCTGTGTCTTTGTCTCGCTCTGGCCATAAACAAAGTAAATTGAGTTCGTTCGACAAAACGCTGCGACTGCGCTGCGAGCTAAGCGCTGCTTCGCGCATGCGCCGTGCCGCGCCGCGCCGCGCCACAGGCTGCCCCTGTCCATACCCCTTCTGTTTCGGTCTTAACGATCGTGTGTCCACAGTCATTACAATGTTGGCCAATGCGACGACGTCGCCGTCGACGTCGAGTTTGCCGCACACTTACCGCACGCTGCTTTTCTCTTTCAAGTCGCAGCAGCAGCAGCAGCAGCGTCGCCTCCTCCTCCTTCTCCTCGTCGCTCCTCGGTCGTGATCTTGCCCGTAAGTGGTCTTGTATCTTGAATTCAAAATATACGTACAAACAGGGACAGGCACAGGCACAGGCACACACATACATATGAAAAAGGGCAGGTGTGTCGATCGTGTGAGAACCACGTTCCAAACCATTTTCTCACGATCTTCGCTTCTGATATTTTTTGTACTGTCCCTCCGTCTGTCCCGTCCGACCGTCCGCCTGTCTATTTGTGTGTGCGTGTGCTGGGGCCCTTCAAGTGATTCGTATGCAGTTTGTGTATTGTAGATTTTTAATGACTTGGGCTTGCGTTCGAGCGTCGAGCGTCGAGCGTCGGACGTCGGACGTCTCAGCAGATCTTGAGCGCTTCGGAGTTTTTGGATTCGGTTTCGGTTACGTCGCAAACACATTCGTTCATCATTCATCGGGTTTACCTTTAAGATTAAGTATCTTTTGTAGCTGCATGCATTTCCTTTTTGCCTTCGCCTTGCCTTTGCCTTTGCTTCAGCCTTATGCCATATTCAGCTTATTGTCCATTGTCGTCTCTGGTTGTGCATCTTGTTGCCGTTGTCGATGTTGCCGTTGTTGCCGATGTTGCCGTTGCTGTTGTTGTTGTTGTTGTTGCCATGGCACAATTATGCTGCCTAGGGATGGGCGAGGATCAACAGAGTTGCGAATTTTTACGGCTCTTTGTACTGATCTTATGCAAATTTGTTTAGCTACTCGATTCAGAATTAAATTGAGTTGTACAATAGATATTTTTTTTTCAATGATTTCAAAATATTTATTCGGTTTACCTTTATAAGTCTGAGTATCTCATATATAAACACTGATTAATTGAGTGCTTGAATTTATTTGAATTAAGATAAGAAAACAGTTAAATAGTTTTTAAATAAAAAAAATTGTATCCTCAAATGTTGCTGAAAATGTTTATAGTTCTTTAATTGAATTATTTATAATAAAATATTTTAAGCTATTAATTGTGAAGTACACTTTATTTACATAACAACTATAGATTTATTGTAGATGGAAAATAATAATAACAAATCTTATGTTTATCACTTTAATTATTTAATCAATTTATTTTAATCATAGCTTATGGTGATCCATTTTAGGTCATATTTCATTTAGTGAATCTTAACTCATAATAAAACCATTTAATGCAGTAAAAGAACAATTTTTTTTATATACATTTTTTTTATGATTTTAATAATACATTTTTGCTATTGAATAATATATTTTATATTATACTTAAGCAAATGTGTAATTGAATTTATTAAATTCCTAAGATATGTTTACTCATAAAAAAATACTAGGAATCTTAAATCTGGAGATTGTTGATACTGATCAAGGCCACATTTATGCATCCCTAGAGGTGCCCTCATAATTTTCATGTTCTCAGGGCTATTTTATGTTGCTGTCTTTAACTTCATTGATTGTTAACAGCTCGGGCGTCGGGGCTACTGGTCTTGTTGGAGCAGCAGCAGCAGCGGCAGCGGCAGCAGCAGATAAGCAAATGATGCGGGCCAGCCAAAAGTGATATCCTGTCAGGGCCCAAGCTGTGGATTGCCCTAGGGCAGGGCAATCATTTATATTTACCTGAATGTCAGACAGACAGCCCAAGCAATTATGTGTCTTGCCTTGACCATTGTGTGCACGATTTTCTAGCCGAGTGGCCAAAAAGGATGGTCGCTGGTTGGAGGTTGGCCTGGAGGGTTGTACAGCGATGACTCGATCCTTTTCTGCTTTTGTTCGGACCGGCTTTCTTTTTGGGCCTAAGGCTGAGCGACATTGTCGTAACTCGATTAGACACGCCAAAGAGATAAGTCTCTAATTTTTTATGTTGCCTCGTCTTATTGTGTGCACACGTGTTCAAGGGTGCCCCTTTGGAAACATGGACGCGTCGGTAGCCTCTCAACGGACATCGTTTTATGCTTGCATTCATCTCGTCTCGTCTCTTTTCTGTTTCTTTTTTTTTTTGGGTTTTCATCTCTCGGCCTTGGCATTGTTTTCGCTTTCTTTTGTTATGGGATTTTTGTTGGTCGGTTTTTCGTAACAATAAGAAAAGAGCATAAAATTACAACGAATTGACGAATTTGGGTTCGATGAAAATGTAGCATTAATGTAGGCTATGGTTAGGGCATTTCCGCTTGTGGAACTGACCTGTGGACGAACTCAAATATTCTCAGAACTAGTTTGACCAATTGGGAAAGCAAATGTTGCTTATTGATATTATCAAACTGATAAGAAGCGATTCCAGTTAATTTCAGTTTTATGACAAATTGATTAGGGGTGAAATTGGTGGATTTTTTTAATACTTGTATTGAATAACATTCAAAAGTATTTGATCACAGAAAAATTGCAAATGATAGTTCAATAAAAAGATTTGTGCGTATTTAAATTGTTGCTATATATCATTTATTATCACATGAACTGCGCCTCGTTTAAAGCTTTCATTTCGTTTGTTTCTTTTTTAACTTAAAGCTAGGTGGTCGTCTAGGGAGCTGGATTAGTCCCACTAGACTTGGAAGACTTTTTGCTAATGTTTAATCTCTCTCTCTCTCTCTCTCTCTCTCATTCTTTCTCTCTCTTTCTACCAGGGCCGCCAGACATTCTCTTCGTCCTCGCTGTCCGCTGCATCATCCATTTTGCTGACATCGATGCTGAGATTGCTGGAGCAAGTGGTGAGTAGGGAGGCGCTGCCTAGCTGCTCGCTGGTAACGCTGGAGTTGGGGCTGCCGACATAGCTGGAGACGGGCGAGATGGGCACCGAGTAGGCATCCCGGTTGGCAATGTGAACGGAGAGCGGTGATGTCACTGGCAGCAGCTCCTTAACAGCCGGCTGCAATTGATTGAGGCGCTGGCCGAGATGTGTCATCAGCTCTGTGCCCAGGCTGACATTCATGCCGGGCAGTTGGGACAGCGAACGGGACACCTCGTTGACGGCGTGTATGTAACCAGAGCGGAAGCCCTCGGCGGGTGTTAAAGTCTCAGCGGAGCCATTGGCTCGCTTGTGCTGGCGCTGTTGCTTCATCTTCTGCAGATGGGTGACTGTCAGCTCGAGTATGTCGGCCTTCTCCAGGCGTGTCACATGCTCCCCCTCCGACTCCAGCGTGGCGACCATCAGATCTTTAAGCTCATCCAGGCACTTGTTGATGCGTGCGCGCCGCTTGCGTTCCAGCAGTGGCTTCATCACCTTGCGGTACTGATACGTCTTGGACATTTCCGACATGTGCATTGAAGACATTTTGTAGGGTATTTGGTATTCTTGTTTCTGTTTCTGTTTCGTTTTGGTTTTTGGTTGCTTTGCTGAGCTGTTGCTGCTCTGAGTGTGCAAGACGTTGTGTGTTGTTAGCTCAACTGGCCGCTGCCTTTTATAGCCGACCAGCCAAAAACAACCCCCATGATGATCCCTCGTGTTCTTGCTCCGTTCTCGGACTCTTTTTTAGGCTCTTGGGCTGTGCTGGCATTTCGTGCAGCGTGTGGCTGGCATACTATGAGGGTTGCTTGCTGCCTTCCGTTCGTTTCTTATTGTTCGCTCGCTTTCTTATTGTTGGGCACCCTTATCATCAGCGGGCCGGGAGGGAGCAGGATCGCTGCCCTTTGCAGGATTGCTTGTGTGCGCTGCAGTATATCGTGGGAAACACTTTCCTCCTTGGTTTCTCACACCAATATATATATATATATATTCAGGGGCTCACCTGCTCAATGGGCATCGAAGCCTGGCCATGGGAATTTTTGCAGTTTGTGCGTTCTTTGAGTTTGTGGCGCAGCTGCCGTTTCTAGATTTGTGTTATGATTTGCCTAAGCATACACATACATATATGTATATGGGCGAGCGAAAGGATAATGAACTGCTGCACGCTTCTTGCCATCTCATTTGCTGCCCTGTTGGCGTGGGAACGTTTCAGGGAGCAGCACAGTTTTGCTGGGGCGTTTCAATAAGGCGGAGCTGCAGAAAGAAAGGGAGAGAAGAGCACTTCCTGTTTTTGTGTGCATTGGCATTCGGTATTTCGGATCGTCCTGCACTTGTTCGCCGGCTTTGTGCCAGTTATGATCCTGTGGGAACATTGCTCGTGTGCGACGAGTGTGCTTAATGTGTGTTCCCGTTGTGTTCTCAGGCGCTGCCTCTGCTGCTGTTGCTCCTGCTCCTGCGGCTGCTGCTGCTGCTGCTGCTGCTGCCCCGGCACCTATGGCCACCTTTTGTAAGTAAGTCGAGGTCGAGGTCGGGGCAAGGGCAGGGGCCAAGCGATGCTGTTCGATCCTCGCTGCTTACGTTCAGCGCACGGTGGACACACTTCCGACTTCTGACTGTAAGTCGTGCGCGTTCCAGACTCTTGTAATTGGGTTGTGGAGTTGAAGTGTGAGGTGGCCTCGGGTGAACTTTACATGAGTAGGTTGTTGGGCGTGGGTTGAAGTTGGGTTAACAATTAGCGGATGTAGAGTGGATTTAGTTCAAAGCTTATAATTTAATCATGTAATTTTGACATGAGTCATCTTTTGATTAACTGTGGTTTAACTCTGAAGCTTTTTTGTATTCCAATATATTAATAAATAGTTTATGAAATATGGAAAAATAAGCTAAACTGATTTTAGTTCAAAATTTAGAAACAAATGTATATAAACATAGAGATTTTGAATTGCCAAAAGCATAACAAAATAGTAAAATTCTAATCCAAATCAAATATGAATATTGTAGAGCTTTATTTTCTTAAGCAATCTGGGCTCTTACATTTTTGTTTAATAAGAAGTCAAAGTGTTCTAGTCGAGAGTGCCCGACTAGCATATACCCTGAACCCTTATGTTCGTTCATAATTATGTATCTACATATAAACACACACATACAAACACACGCTGCGCGCTTACATTGAATCTTAGATAACTTCTTTGTTTATTGTCCGATCGTAATGAAATTTTTAGGACATAAAGATTTTACATAAATGTATGCCAAATCGAAAGATACATCCACAAATACAGATTGGCTTGCACAATGCCCAAACACTATGAAGTGCCTAATGAATTACCTTGAAATGACCCTTCCAACACTTCAAACACCCATAACTTTGTCAAAACTGATCCAATTGTAAACCCCAAAGCCAATTTTTTTTATCCTCTACCTTAATTCTTTATTTAAGGCTTATGCACTTTTGATATATATTATTTTTTTGTTGTAATTTTTCTAAAAACAAATCATGTACCCTCAAAAATTTTTTTTTCAAATATTAGTATCTAGAAATTTTATTTGTTTTGAATGTGGGTGTCAAAATAAGAATAAACCAGTCAGAGTGCTCTAGTCGAGAGTGGCCGACTAAGAGATACCCTGAACCCAGTTCTCACACTCATAATTCTTTATCTGCATAAATATGAAGTCTCTAGCTCTTGTAGTCTCTGAGAAACGCGCATTCATACAGACGGTCGGAAGGACAGACGGTCAGACGGACAGACAGACGGACATGGAGTCAATAGAGTTTACCTTTACTTGACTAAAAACTTTAGGTAGGTATTCTGAATGATGTTACTATAAATATGGATAGTTTTGCCATAACTGTGCTTTCGAATACAAAAGTTTCAATTAAAAGTTTAAAGTCTAGAAACATTTTAATAGATGACCGGAAAACTTTGAGCGTGTTCCACCCTCTCTAAATAATAAAATGTATCATCATTCATAAATTTTCTGCAAAAAAGCAATTAAAAAATGTTGGAGAAAATAAACGTTTAATTAATTTTTAAAGTTTTTATTATGTATATTATGTGATTTTTTTATACTCGGTAGATTTAAATCATGTCAATTGAAAAAACACAAACAGTTTAGCTTAAAGGATATTTAATTATAAATATATTTCTTAGTCTAAGGCATTTTACAGTTAAATCTAAGTGGAAGCTCGATGGGAAGCTCAAGGTATTCAAATCAATATAAATTATGGTTTATATAAGTATTATTGGCTACTGGAGATCAAATATATAAAAAACGCACTTAAAAACTATCACAGGAACATCACATCATATATGTCAATAAACCAACTAATAAAAGGAGGCAAATGTTTACAATAAACGCTTGGAAAACTCGATCAAAACTTACAAACTAAAACCAGATTAATAAAGCTCTCAGTGTGCAAAGCTAATAAAGCTAAAGGATCGGCTGAAAGGATTTTTTCACCAGGGTCGCCAGACCTCCTCGCCCATGTCCAGATTTTCTTCAGGTGATGTCGAACGCTGCTGCTTGCCATCGGCCAGATTGACGGGCCCGATGGCATCTTCGCTGCTCAGCTGTTGCTTCATATCCTTTAGCTGATGGCCGAGCTGCTTCATCAGATGCGTGCCGAACTTGAGATCCAAGCCGGGCACCGTGGAGAATATGTGCGAGACCTCGTAGGCGGCCTGTGTGTAACCAGCGCGAAATTTATCAAAGTTCAGCTGCGTTCCAGGTGATGGTGAAGTGGGCGTGGAGGACGTGGAAGCGGGGGCTGGAGGCGTGCCAGATCTGATTGAGGCGATGCGCTGCTGCTGTTGCGCCTTCAGGTAGTTCACCGTCAGCTCCAGTATATCGGCCTTCTCCAGCTTGCTGACCTGGTCCCCCTGCGCATCCATGGTATCCACAATGAGATCCTTCAGCTCGTCCAAGTAGAGATTCATGCGTGCGCGTCGCTTGCGCTCCAGCAGCGGCTTCGTGACCTTGCGGTAGTGCTGCGTCTTGGTCATAAATCTGTGACTCTCCAAGGCCATTGTGCTAATTTAATTGTGTGTAGTTTGTGGTGGTAATGGCTTGGTTCAATTTGGAATGGCGAATGCTGAACGCTGCTCCGGAAAACGGGCACTTGCTGCTGTTCACCGCACGGTAGTCGCTTGAGAAATGATCTTGCCGCAAGGTAAACTGATCCTTTTTGTAGCTGCACCACCAGCAGCAGCAGCACCAACAGCAACAGCAGCAGCAGCGTCGGCGGTGACGAACACTTGCAAAATCCTCCCCTAACTGCTACCACGCAACGCACAAAACGATCAGAGCGAGGCGAATCGGATCGGATCGGGAATGATGGCCCAAGACGAGCATCAATCGTGTCGTCGGTCGTTGTGCGTGTGTGTGCCTCCGACTCTCTGCTTGTGGCAAGATTCACTCGACGCTGCACGTGTGCAACATTTAAGACACACAATCAGTTGGTTGCTGAACTTTGAGATACCCTATTGTGTATTTGCTGTATTAAATATGTTTTGGTTATGTTCCTTAGAAGGAAATGAACATACATACATAAGGCTTAAACTGGATAAAGTTCAGTTTTAGTTCCTTTGAAGAACCAATAAAAAAGCTTAATATTAAATCATTATATATGCATCATTAGTCATTGAAGATTATAAACTATGTATACCCTCTATAAATTAAATGGTGTAAGCACTAGAGGAAACGAGCGGAAGCCATTTATCTACACTGAAAGAAAATAAGTACATATAAGGTAAATATTTATACAAATATATAAAATATTCCTTACCATAATAAAAAAGAAAGAAATGCAGTTAGGTAGATATATAGATATAACGAATTGTACGTTTTTTTTGTTTGTTTTTTTTAATATTAAAATGATCTATGTAAGCCTAAATATATGGATATGTAATTTTATTTAGGCTGTTTTTAGGGATTTTTGAAGGCAACCTATGATCGGAAAATGGGTTGATAGTTAAAATTTAATTTAAATTCCTTGGCTTGGGCCACGCCGAGTAACATCAAAAATAGAATGTTCTCAGTGCACTTTCTGCTGCCTTATCTTAATAACGCGTTCTCGGCGGATCTGCCACAGAGACGATCTCGCTCTTTCTCTCGTGCTATGGCCGTGCGCCTGCGCAACAGGAACACAGCGCCAGAGCAAGAGCATGAGCCAGAGACAAAGGCTGAAGCAAGCGAAGAGCAACCACCACTACTACCACCACCAGCAGCAGCAGCAGCAGAAGCAGCAAATCGCACCACACGCACAAACGAGCTGGCTGCGTGCAATATTTAACTCAAGAACGACTGCGACAGCGACATGACCTCGACCTGGCTGTGGCTGTCTGTGTCTGTGCCTCGCACACTCTCTGGCAACCGTGCCCCATGCGTGCCATGCCCGTTCCCTTTTGCTACCCTCACTTAGTTGGGCCCAGAGCGGCACAATCTCAACGATGGCGGCATTGTTGGGTTTTCTGTATGGTTCTTGTTGGCAGTGTGTGTGTGTGTGTGTTTTTTATTCGCTCTTCCCTTTGTCGGAAGCCAGTGCCAGATCGAGACCCAGACCTCATTTCCTCTTTGGCGCGACATTGCGTTACACTTACGGACGGGGACGGGTCGCGCTTGCTCGAGCAACCACCGCAACCACCACCCGTACCAGTTGCCAGCCACTTGCCAGCCGGTGTGCCGTTGGCGGCGGCGCATCGTGAGAAAGTTTACTTCAAGCATTCCCACAAGTATTGGGATTGAATTTTCGTGATTCGGCCCGGTCAGCTGTGGCACTTGCCCCGTTTTTGGCGCGTTTGCAACTGGGATTGGCCCATTGACAAAATTCACCTGCTCGGCCTACGCTCGAAGGGTGAGTGCTTGTTTGCTCCGAGGGTCGTTTAATCGCATGCATGAAATCGAGAAGTTAACAAAACACAACAACAATATTTGTGTTGATGCCACCGATTTCAATGCGATGCGTCGCTTCGTGGGGGAGGTTTTCAATCTTGGCGCACAAAATGCTTGAAATGGGTTGCTTGGCAAGTGCATATGGTATTTGCTCTGGGTTTGATCTGATGGAATTGCAAGAAAGCGAATAAATATTTGCATATGAAAAGAAGGCAAATGCTGCAGTTTAAATTTAAAAAAAAAGATTATGGAGGAATGCTGTACTCATTTAAATCTGTCCTTTGTCCTTAAAGATGCTCTTGAGGAAAATGAACTTTCTCGATCAGTTATATACACTTAACTTACTTTTAATAAAAAATTGAATTTGTTTTTTTTTTTAACATTTTATTGAGAGTTAAATAATTTGCTTGATATTGTACATTAATTTAATTTGAAACATGAACATTTGAATATATATCTTTAGTATAGACGCATAGATACGCAAAATGTATTTCGGTTCAATAGTTTCGTAAAATACAATATAATAAGTTTCGATCTCAAATACATACACATATAGCAACACATACATATATTTAGCACAAATATAATATATTATACTTATATATGCGAAAGTAACGTTTCTCGGATTTGTTATACATAGTTTACCGTTCTAGTTACATTCGATTAAAAATGTTTTTGTTGAATTCGATAATATAAGTAAGTAAAATTCTTGTGCTAGTTTCGCTTATAAGAAAGGGAAGATAACGGACTAAATTGTTGCGTTTATTTTCGTTAGTAAATTAAAATAAGTGATTAATAAGAGGTACAAATGTATAACGTTCGACTCTTTAAAACTAATTCTATTTTCAATATTTTCAACTTTTTTAATGCCTAAAACTTTACAATTTTCAATAAAAAAAAATAACGTATGTTCATGAAATAAATTAAGTAAAAGTTTAAATGGAGATGAGCTTAAGTAAAATATAAACAAACATAAAATAAATGCCATTAATATACAAAATTTGTTAGTTGCAGCGGGAGATTCACATATAATACATAAGTTTGTTAAAGCTTCTGGGTGTAGTTATCGTTTAGTATGTTTCATGTTTATGTCTGGTACAAATGGTGCCGTTATGCCTTGGCTGTGGTCTTCTCAGGAACTGGTGTAAGTACGTGTATTTAGTGCTTAACTACATACATATATAATATTTTAAAAACTACATTGAATCGATAATCGATAAAAAATTGTGATCTTTTGTCAAAATAGATGTGTATACATATATGATATCTGTCTAACTGTAATCCTTATTCGTGGGGTCCTTGCGTTTTGCCCTCTGGTTTGCCTTTGCTTTATATACACATACATATACAATATTTTTTACATTTTGTTTTTTTGGTTTTACGCATAACCGACTTCAATGGATACTATTTTCGTTAGCAACGCGTTTGTACATTTTGCGGTATATATAAATATTTTTGTTTTTGGTTCAGAAACATTTTTTAAACAGATTTAAAAAACGCATTACTTTTGCGATTAGTGTGGTACGTCTAGTGCGTGGGTTTCTTGTTGTTATTCATGCAGCTGAAAATAAGATAGAAGAGGCATAAACATGTTCATAAATTATGCAAAATTAAACAAACAAAAATATAATAATATATGTAAATAGAGTTCAGCAAAGATGGAATAAAAAAGTTTGCTTGAAAATAAAATTGAATTCAGATGCACACATACAAATTAGTAATAAATATTGTGTATAAAAAAAAATGTCTACCATCTAGTTGCTTCGATTTGTATTGTGTTTAACTAATCAAAATATGCTATGCAATATATAAATATATAAAAAGTCGCTGTAACGTTTCACTTTATGGTCTACTTTAAAGCTATAAAGCTGTATAAACTGAAATCTCTTTGCAACTAAAATTTTGTTAAGGTAGTTTGTGCACTTAATCTAGCAGGTTCTGTGGTTTATGCAATATTTGCAACTTGCATGCAGCTTCAGTTGCATAAGCTTTAGGTACGTTATAATGTGATGTTGTAATTCCATTAGCTAAAAGTTTGTATATAATAAAATATGGGCCCAAGTTACTAAGCTAACGATTTTGTTAGCCCCACCGATGGGTGGTGAACTTCAAATAGTTGTTGTTCGTAACATCGGGCGATTTCTGCTTAATATATATGTATGAATGAATGTAACAAACATTTACGACACTACGCTACAATAGTGCTAGACAATTTGAAGTCACATATGTAATCGAAAAACGTTTGTAAATGCTTCAAGGTACTGATAAATTTCATGAATATAATTCTCAAATATTCAAACACAATACAATACATACGCTAATACATTAAAGTGCATTTGTGTGTTTGGATTCTTCTTATTTGTTTCTGATTTTGGGAGACTGATAACCATTTGCATACTGATTAATATGTTTTGGCGCTTGCTAGTAAATTTTACAGTTTCGTTTCAATTTAGTTAGATAGCTCGATGCTTAGATAATTGTACAAGAGGTCTCTCAAGCACACGATATATATATATATATATTATATATTTAATTGTGTTTTTTTTTTTTTAAGATTTATGAATTAGTTTAGGTGTGTGTGTGTGTGTTTATGTTAATGTATAACTTGCTAATCTTGTTTAGTAATTTTTTGTATTTTTATTTTGGAAATTAGTTGCTGTTTAATGTGATGGACTTTCGTTCAATCGATGTTTGGCGCGTGATTTGCTGTGTGAGGCGCGGCGCAGCGAGGTGACGCTGCCGGAGCAGTTGTCATAAAAGTCTAATGATTCCGATGAGAATGCTATATATAGAGTATATATATAATGGTGTATTGCATAAAGAAAGAGTAAATAGAGAATATATAATATTTGTATCACAATTCAAGTATACCAAAAATATCATCTCAAATACATGGCTACAAACGCGCTAGGCTAAAAGCAAATTTGTTGTTAAGCTATTAATGCAGCTAATTTGAGCATTAACTAGACGGAAATATTAAAATATTTTCAAAATGTACCTTTGTCTGTGGGTGAGCCAAGCGTGAGGCTGCTTAAGCTGGAGCTTAAGTTGTAGGGACGTGGCGAGGGTGGTACTGGAGCGCATTCATCGCCAGGCAAACAAGTTTCCACCATGGCCTCCAAACAGTTGACAAACAGTTCCGAAGACTCACCCATCATGTTGTACTGTAAGTTAAGATTAAAGTTAAACAGCCCGTAGCTCAGATCAATTCAAAAAACCAACCTTTGTAAAAGGTCCAGCGAATCGCCAAAGTCCGCCAAAGCCACAGCTTTGCAGAAAGTGGAGTTGCTGCTGTGAGGGATCCTCGCTGGCCAACATGTTTTGTATGATGCTCTGCACGGAGTTGAGCACAACTTGATCGTGTGATACGGACAGTATATTATTAATCTTCTGATCCAGCAGCGAGTGTCTGCAAGAAATGACAATATATATTAAATACAGATGCAATAGAGATTCCAGCACACAACTTACATGACTGGAAACACCTTGGGAAAGACGACGGACCCTTCGGCCAAATACTGATACAAAACGCGTGTTTCGCTCTCATCCGAAGAGTATTTGACGAGGGTAGCTAAAACAGTTAGAACCAGTGCTTGTATGGATAGATCGGGCAGCACTTCCGGATCGAGTAAAACATTTGACTCATTCGAGACAGATGAACGTGAGCCGCGTTCCTGTATTGTAAAATAATGTTATTATACATATGTCTGAACTCAGCATGAAGTCAGCTAATCAGAGACATTGAGATAGTTGAAAATGTATTTTGATTGTGAAAAAGATTAAACAATTTAAATAGTTTGTTATGGAATTGATGGGGGGGCTGTTAGCAAACAGGCAGTGTCATGCAGGAAAACTCTATATAGTAATTACAATAGCACATTTAGGTATTTGAGTTAGTTTTTGATTAGTGGGCTCAGGGGCACATACGGTTAGGTATTAGTATCTAAAAGTCTAGTTAAAGAGAGACACAGATAGAGAGATAAAGAGTTTTGTTTTAGGCAATACCTGACGTTCTTCGATGCCGCTAGCATTATTCGGATCCTTGGTGGTTGGTACCGAAAATGAGCGTTGAGTTTTGAATAAAACTCGCGCATTCTACGTTTGTAGTTGTTGTTGTTGTTGATGTTGATGTTGTTTTTGTAAGTAGTTGTTTTGTATTGTGATCGATAACCAAATCAAACGTAAATCAAATGACATGTTCATGCGTAGTAGTAGTAGTAGTAGTGATGTTAATTACGAGTAGTTTATGTAGGTATATATATAAGTTTATATTGATGAAAGTAACAAACACCAATTAGATGTAAGAGTCAGCAGGCATATATAGTAGTATATATAGTATATACGAGTTACGTAGTGATAAATGTATGTTACGGTTTTTTTATATTTTTATTTGTTAAAAACAAACATAAAAAGAGATAAGAAAAAATGTCATTGAACGATTAATTAATAAGTTATGCAAAGGTTGTTTTCGAATAGAATAGATCAATAATACATAGGCGGGATGTTTACATAATAGTAATCTCAATATAACAAGTGGATAGCCAAAAGTTACTATAGCAAATGGTTATAACAACTTTTGTACAACGATTTTTATTCAAATAGGTTACACACGTAAATTCAATAGGCTCTAGGTAATTGGCTTACCTGAAGTGTGGGTACTTTATGTTGTCGAGCAAACTGCAGAGCTGACTGATCTAGTATATCCCAGCTTTTCTGACGTCGCGATAACGGTTGGCCAATCTGAAAAGTATATGACATTAGTACAGTATTATAAGATGGTATGAGTCGGGCATTCTCGACTAGTATTTTTTTTCAGCTTTATACACTTACATTCTGCACACCATTGGGTAGTTCGCCATTATCCATGCTGCTGCCGCTCAGATCTGCGGGCCAGCGTGGCAGCGCATGCTTCACATGACAGCGAGAGCGAACTTCCTCGGAGACAGCCACAAGAGCTGTCAAGTAGGCGACACTATCCGGCGTTACCTCGAATTTGTCGCGATGTAGCGGCTTGGCAATAATTCCCAACAGCATGGAAAGAACACGTGAGGTACGCGACACCGTGGTTGGTGTGGGATGGCGAAAGCCCTAAAAGAAAAACAAAATTAAAGGCAGCCCCGCACATTTGATTTGAAAGCAAACCTACCTTAATCAGATGTCCGACGAGGGCAAAGTGGAAATTACTGCGGAAGGACAGGCCGACGGCATGATCCAGTTGTTTGAAGTGCCACTCGAGTTTCTCGCGGGTTTTCATCATGACCTCTGCGATGGTTTCCTTCTTGTCGAAACAGCCCTGTGACTTGAGCGTGTGCAGATTCTGTTCGAGCAGCGCCAGGCCAGCGCCATACAGCGTAATCTCGTCTAGCTGCAGCACAGAGATGGCCACCCAGAACAAAGCTCGATGTATGGGCGATTCAGGGCGCAGCAGCGGCTGAATGCGTGTGAGGCACATGACCAACGCCTCAATCAGTATCAAATCGTTAAAGGATTCCAATGCCTTGACTAGGATGCGCAGCAGCTGCTTCACCTCATGATCCGTAACGCTCTTACTGATGCAGCCGAAGACGATGAGAGCGCGAGGCTGTAGCGCTGGATTGTAGCAGAAGGCGAAGTTGCGCGCCAGCGAGGTCCAAGTCTGCAGCCACTCGCAATCGGGTACATCGCGCATGCAGGCCTCCATGATCTCCAGAAGAGCATCGGTGATCACCTCCAGCGAGGGCAGCGAGAGACGCTCGCGATCCGCCGGCAGCGGCTGAGTGACACGTTCATTGCCCAGCCACTTGTCGGTCGGATGGCGACAGCTGGAGCGGAAGGCAGTGACAGCTGCCGACTTGACCTTGCTGATGCCGAAGAGCAGATAGAATTTGGGCAGCGAGAATTCATCGAGGGAGAGGCGCAGGACACGCTGTGCCTCCTCGCCAAACGAGGGATTCGAGCAGGTGCACAGAGAGTGGATTATATTGATGACCAGACCGTGTGTAGAGGCACGCATGGAGAGCGAGCCGGAGCAGACCAGAAATGTGATGGTGTGGAAGAGATATGGTACCGAGGTGGCCACATCCAAGCAATTGTTGAAGGACAACATGAGCAGATAGCGTCCCAGTATGGCAATATCGTCCCACATCATGTGCTGTTCCAGATATTGTGTCGGATTCGTGCACGACTTGTCCATGACGCGACACATGCGCGTTATGACCTTCTTGGACACCAGCTGGACATTGGCTGAGGCCAGTGCCACCGCAGTATCGGCCATAATCTCCACCTGCGGCGAACCTAATCCATAGGTAATCGATTTGTGCAAAAAGTTGTCCAACACCATGTCAATCAGCTCCGGTATTTGGCCAATAGAGCCCCAGATTTTGGCCTGCACAGAGGGATACATTTCCTTCTGATCAATAGTCAAGCAGATGAGCTTGTCCAGAATCTGCGACACCTTTAGCTTCTTGGCATCATCGTTGGACTTGCAGAACTTGGTTAGATTCTTCAACCAAGGCGTCATGTACTCCAGGCACAAATGCTTCAGCTCGATGGTGCTGCGCTGAAAGCCCTGAATGGACTCCTCAAGAAACTCCAGTGTCAGATGCGGCTCATTGGTGGCCAGTTTCTCGCTGACAGATTTGATAAAGATTGTATTATTCGAGGGTATGCACAAACCCTGAGTCTCCAGCAGCTGGCCCTCAATCTTTAGATCAAAAGTGGCGGTCAGAGCGCAAAGCAAATTGTAAGCAGCTGTACGCAGATTGGGATCACAGGAGCCCAGATTTAGCAACGCCATGTTAAGCAGCGTGCCGGGCACATCCTTGGGTCGTATCTTTTGATGTACTGTTACCGAATCCGGCTGACTCAGCTCCCAGCGATTTCGTATATGTATAATCGCCTGCACAATGTTATCGCAGTCGTTGTGAATGAAGCTCAGCTGGCCGCTTTCATTGGTTATGGACAGCGTAAATTGGTTGTCATCCACCAGGCAAACCTCCTCAATTTCCGACGCGTAGTAAACATCATTGAGCAGGACGGAATGCGCCAAAACTTTAGTCTTTTCTGCGGACGTAATCTGCAGCGCTGTGGGACCCACTTTGATGGCCACTTTCGTATCCTTGTGACTGAGCTTGAGCGCATTGCTAAACACCTTCAGATCCTCATCTAGCGAGAGTGTGGCACCCGGCAGCTTCTGCTGCTCGGCATCAATGTAATCGCTAAGCTTGTTGGGCGACTCCAGGAACAACAGCTTGCGATAGCCCTTCAGAGGAGCCAGGATGCGATCATGGAACTTTGTATACTCGCGCACCCACGAATTGCAATTGTAAATGTAAACTGCATGTACATTATCATATGCCACAGCGGGCAGCACATAGAACCACTTCTGCAGAAACTCGGTGCGGAAGCGATTATCGGAGCAGGTGTGCGTAAAGTCGATGACCACCTCGAAGGGAGAGTGACAGAAGGGCTTCAGCGTGAGTATGACGTGATAGATCAACAGATCCCCATTCGTTTCACCAATCCTGGAAAATAAAACAACCATTAATAGAGATGCATAGGTATGGAATAACTAAGTGTTCGACGTTGTCCTGTTTAAGAATATACTCTATAAAATCCCTGTCATTTAATGCTTACAGGGTATTAGTTGGGTAACTCACTTGTAACGCCTGGCTATGTAGTAGAAGACCGGATAGCCCGACTTGCTAGTGCCCGCTTGGTAGAATATGTTCATGGATTTGAGCGTCTTGAACTCCTCCTTCTCGTGCATTTGATGCTTGACCATAATCTCTTCAAAATTCGTTGAGGACATATCAATGGAGCTCCAGCGTGCGTACGAGCTGAACATCATGTGCGAATCAACGGGCTTGTGCTCTGGTGGACCCAAATAGGCCAACAGTGTGGCCATCTTGTCAAAGGGACGTCGGCCAACGGCCTTGTGATCGCGACTGCTAGACAAATAGTCGCCAATCTTCTCCTGGTGCGTCCACAGCAAACGATGCAACGCCAGCACATTGGCATCTGAAATGAAGCTCATGCTGTGCGATGTTTGATCGACGGTTTCGCAATCGGAGGCAATCTGTATGAAGAAGCGTCGTCCAGCCTCGAAATGATCGCGCAGAAAATCATTGAAGCAGAGCATATGCTGCTCCTTGGAGAATTCCACATGGTTGGCAATATTCTGCAGTATTTTAGACATGAGCATCAGACCGCGCTTAGCCGAACTAGGCACCTGTTTGCCCACAATGCCTAACTCCTGCGGGGAGACTGGAAAAGCAGAAGGAAATGAGGTTAACATTTAAATACAAAATTTAAAAGCAATCGAAATTGACAGTGACTTACCAATGGCTGGATTGATAAAGCGCAGAAAGATGACAGTGCCCACGGCGCCAATGTTGTTTTGCAGAAGATTTGGAAAGCGCTTGCTCAACACCTGGTACAGGCAGTGGCACATGGAGCGCAGCTGCGGTGGAAAGCGATCCGACGAATTAATAATGGCATCGAAGACTCTCTGGGTCAGGGCAATCAAATTATTGCGATGCTCTTCGATATCCTCGGCGGGTTCCAGTCGTGCTGGATCCACCTCAAAGCAAGTCTCCTCCTCATCATCCAACAAAGGGCGGATGAGCGGCTCGAGAAGCATTTGCAAATAGCTGGCGCCATAGATCTTAAAGCAGAAGGCCATTATCTTGCTGCCCAGCGAGTTGCCGCGAAAGAGCGTCTGCATGCAATCCGAAACTTCGACCTCGCGATAGAACATGTTCCACAGCAGGGGAGAGAGCAAGTGCTTGGCATCAAAGAGCGTGACCAGGACACGGGCCAGCTCATCCATTTGCGAGGTGGTCACCACATTGGCGAGCGCCATGGCGATGGGCAGCTCGCCCTTGTCGCTGATCATGGTTACCAGCTGGACGAGCTGTTCGAAGCGATCCGCCAGCACCGTTTCGGCCAGCGTGTCAAATTCGGTGCCTTGCTGTAAAATCTGTGTGAGCACCTCCATGAAGGCGGCGCGTGTTTGTAAATCCGGATTATAGCCCAGGTCGATGGAGTGCATCAATCCAGAGTCAATGTTGGCGCCCAGCAAATTGGACATGGCTTGTATAGTGGCATTCCTTAGGGCCGTCAGCTTGCCAGCAGCCATGCGTGGTCGTGGCGGCAACAGAGGCGTATTATTGAGCTCCTTTTCCGCCTCGGAGCTGTCGATGCAGTCGTTCAGCAGATTCATAAACAGCGTAAAATATTTCAAAAATAATGCGCTCTTGGCATCCATTAGATCGCCACGATCCGACTCCTCAGGCTGTAGTGGGAGTCCACGCAGCAGCGCAGCCACTGCCTCCATGCAGGCCTGATCCAGATCACGAAAGATCAACGAGGTGTTGGTCAGCAGAGAAGCATCTGCGGAGCTGGGCGGTGCTATCTGATGCGAGGTGCCCATCACCCAATCCGTTAGATATTCGACAAGCTTGTTGCGGAACTTCATCTCCTGGCGAAAGGCCAAATCATCACGTCGCTTCATCATGACCTCCACCAATTGGCAGAGCTTCGTTTTTGTCCTGATGGCATAGACATTCATGTCCAAATGACGCACGTAGCGCACAATGCCTAACATCATGCCCTCAATGCTGGTCACGCCCAAATGCTCCGATGGCGACGGTTGCTCATTGTTGGGATCCTTACTCGCCTTGGGATCCAGTATGGATTTCATTATGTAAATCGTATGCTCAATAAACTGTGTGTTAATATCTGTTACATTCACATTGACTTGGCCCTGTTGGTCAAAGAACTTTTCGACTATGGCTCTGATCTGATCAAAAAGTATGGGATATAGCTGTGTAGACATTTCCTCGCCCACCAACTCCTTGACGTTCTTCTGTATATTGAGGCCAATCTTCTCATTGCTGCACACCAGCAGACGCAGCAGCTGTCCAATGAATCTGAATGAAATTAATTTCATTTGTTAAATAAGAATGACAATTTACGTAATGAAACTCAAATATAATATAATACGCACTGGGTAACTGCACAATAGCTGACATCCTGTGGCGGCGCTGGCGGTATAGCGGATAGAGAGACTGTGCTGGGATGCAGCGAGCCATGCCCGGAGCTAGTCGAGCTGGAGTAGAGAGAGGCCTGAGCCAGAGATGCAACTGATGCATTGTTCTGCGATTGTTGTAACAAAAGCTGACGACTGCTATTGCGCTTCTGCAGGCAAACACCGCCCAAGGCCAAGAGGAACCAGGTCATATTGGCCCACTCGTTGATTTGTTCCTCCAGGTCGTGCTCGGAGCTTTGATGGCTGGCACGACGCTTGCCCATGCCGCGATGAAACATCTCCGCTTGCGCATCCTCGGTCTTTAATTTGGGATAGGTCTGCAGCACCTTGCTGAGCACCTCCCAGTTGCGAAAGGTTTCCTCCCAGGCGGGCTGGACGCCATGTACGCAATGCTCGATCTTGCGAAGCAGCGTCATGATGCGCTTCTGCAGTGTCAAACGACTCAGCACACTGCCATGGCTGTTCTCAAAATAGCAAATACGAGTGTCCGTGGAGGCTATAAACGAAATGAGAAATATTAAAATTATGCTATAATAAATTAATCTTTAACTCACATGACGAGAGCTGTGCGAGCTCCTGGTAGATGTGATAGTTGGGCATGATGAAGCCCACGGTTAGCTCATCGGAGCTACAGCAGATCTCCGCCTCCTCGCAGAGCAGACCGAAACAGGAGAGCGATGTCAGGACCGCATCCAAGTCCACACTCCACAGGTACATAAAGAAGACCACTTCCATTTTAATGTGCGCCTGCTTGCATATAGCAATCTGGCTGCCTACATGAGCATAGTCCTTGTGCCGCTGCAAAAACGTGTTGCGGCAGATAAGTATCTCACGCAACCACTTCAGCACATCCGTATAGTTGGCTATCTGATGCTGGATGAGCTTCTGCGATATGGAGAACAGAACCTGCGAGCTGACATCCCAGAATGTGTTAATGGGTGCCTCTGGATTCCAAACTTCGATTTTCTCAGGTGCATGCAGCGCTAGCAAAGCTTCCATAGCTTCCTGTGCCACATCCGGCAGAGTCGTCTGATGCACCAGGCTAACCAGACCATTAATTAGCTCAAGCGTTGAACTTTGCACCTCATGCGCC
Organism: Drosophila maculinotata; assembly: GCA_035045305.1. Classification (NCBI taxonomy): domain Eukaryota; kingdom Metazoa; phylum Arthropoda; class Insecta; order Diptera; family Drosophilidae; genus Drosophila; species Drosophila maculinotata. Next base: position 857,478 of record JAWNPD010000649.1, on the reverse strand, counting down.
ACTTTGCCCTGTGTCTGCAAAAAAGTTAAAATTTAATTGTGTTACATTTAAATTGAATTTAATTAGTTTACGTTCAAGAGCAGCGTGGGATCGGCGTGTATGAGCCGCACAAACAGCAGCAACAGCATCTTGTGCGCAGGTCCCTCCTCGGAACGCGTCGAACTCTTCTGTGTATCCTTCGACTTGAGTGTTAAGGATGTAATATAGCGCAGCGGTGTATGTGCTATATATCCCTGCGTTGCCTTGTTCAGCGTATCCGTAAAGAGAGCGCGCAGCTCAGCGGAGCGATAATGGACGACATCGGTCTGTGGCCACCATGGCAGACGCGGCTGGTTAACTATGCGAAAGGGATTCTTGTTCTGCAGCCGAAAGTCCACATAGATATGTGCCAAGCTGAAATTTGAATAATGTATGCTTTAATATTAAAACATTTACTTTATATATATATCTTTTTTTACTCACCGCAACAGCGAGCTGACAATCACAAAATGATAGGCCTGCGGGGATGAGAGATTGAGGCACACCTTAAGAGCCTCAATGTTGTGTGGACTGATACGAAAACAGGATACCCAACAGTCAATCATTAGCTCAATGTCAGCATAATTATAGCCTTGACCGCGTGAGAATGGCTTCAGCGGATTGAAGAGCAGCGCCTTGAGATCGTTGATGAAGTACTGCACCAGCTTGAAGACCACATTGTTGGAGTCGTTGTTGTTGATGTATGTGGATGCTTTGCAGAGTTTCACACAAGCTATGGCCGATGATTCGGTCACCTGTTTCGATGGTGAATGCGGACCCAAACCACGTTTGATGCTCTCAATAAACTGCCTGGCCGAGAAGTCCTTATCGCGAGAAGTGGATTGTGTGGACTTTGAGGGCACCTTCTCCTTTTCTTTCTCCTTCTCCGACTGCTGCAGCTCGTTGACCGTGGCCTCCAGGCTGGACGGATTTAATATAAGCAGCAGCATTTGCAGTGGCCAAACCAAAGTTTTGCTTTTCTTGTTCTCCGTTTTAAAGTACTCCACAAAGTCCAACAGCGGCTCCCAGCAGCTTAAAAAAGCAACGAAATTTCATTAGTATTATTAGAGAATCAAATTTGTTAACTACTTACGTTGATATGTCCCGATTTGTGCCACGCTGCAGGTCCTGAAACTCCTGTGGATGATACTCAATCCAGTTCCAAATGGCTTTCTCCAGCGAGTACAGCAAAATCAATGGCGGAGCGCGCTTCGATCGAAATTTAGTAATTGTTTCTACAAAGGAACATAGTTTAATAACAAATTAAGCATAATGATAGTAGAAAATATAATACCCTGCAAGAGCTTGGTCAGCTTTATCATATCCATATCAATGTGCTGTATCAATTCAATATCGTTGTAGTCGGGATTCTCCTCGGAGCAGGAGGTCAGTTCCTGTATGCGCGCCGAGATGCGATTAAAGACGGCCGAGAAGTGATTCTGGGAGAGTGCGAAGAGCACTTTGGATGCCAGCGCCTTTAATTGTGCAGCGTTTGGATTGTTGTCGCTTTGCACATCCACAAACTGTGAGATTTCGCGTAGCAATAGTTTGACATTCATGGCCTCCTCAAAGCGTGCCGTATCCTTGGTCTGATTGGTCAGGCAACGTTCCAGCGTGGTCAATATGATGACCAGAGATTCAAAATAACAACGTTCTGGCTCATATCGATTTTGCAGCGCCTGTTAATGCATTTAATTATTATCTAATATTCTCAATGAAATGTTTGATATAGCTACTTACCGCCTCGTTGACGCGCTGCAGCATTTTGGTCAAACCGGAGATGACCAGCGAGAAACGGTAGCGCGAAATATGTATGAGACATGACACCAATTGGTCCTGGCTCATGCGCGCTTGAGTGCCATAGGCTCCAATTTTGTTTGGCAGCTGCAAGTAAAACGCATTTCATTGATTATTTCAGTTAGTTGTACTCTAACCAAGTGTCTTACAACTATGTCATATCGTATGCAACAGCTCTTTACTCTTTATTATAAATAACAAATATATATTTTTATATTGTTTATCAAAATAAAACAACACATAATTTAATATTTCATATATTAATAATGTTTTGTTATATGCCCTTTTAAGGGTATGCACGCTTCGTTGGCTCATTAAAAGCACAGCTCTCCAGTTCATTCATGAAGCAGTTGCCGGCCCCACTACCGCCCAAGCACCCCCCCTTGCAACAGCACTCAACTCACACCAAAACAACACCAGCAGCAGGTACATTTTTTTTCGCAGTGCTCGAAAAAGCATCGCGACGCAACATATTGAAAAGTGTTGTAAAACATTTACCTGATCTTCAAATCTAGCCAGCAGACCAGTCGCCCATTCGCCAGGCTTTTGGGTAGCCATTTCGAGTTTATTTTTAAAATTTAGAACCCTTTTTTCACTGCATTTTATTAATTTTCCAAAGCGATGGGGTTTTGCAATGTAGAGCTGTTAAAACGATGGCTGAGGTTCTGCTGAAAGAGAACTGTGTGCGTGTGGACGAATGAGAGTAACAGGTAACGCAAAGAAGTGCGCCAATTTGCTCTCTCTGCGCATGACGACAATATATTTGTTGTTGGAGCTGCTTGTGCGGAACTTATCGATATTTTTATCGTAGTCGCTGACAATTGTCTGCTGAGAATTCAAATTTTATTGCGCCAAGCACTCACTATATATACAAATTATTTTTTATACGTCAAATTTGTATTACTCTTTTGCATTTTCTAAATTACATATCTAGACCGCATAAGTCTGTGATTTTCGATATAAGAATTAATGATAAGCTAGTGCTGCCAAGTAGAGGAATTTAGGAGGAACAGTGCTGCCAAGCTAGAAAAGTGCTGCCAAGTGCTGTTAGACTGCCAAAGGAACGTTAAATTTAAATATTTTTGTAAAAAAAAATGTGCAGTTATGGGATTTCAATTTTTAATACTACGATTAAAAATACGCGTCTTTTAGTTGTAAGTATTGGTAGTTGTAGTTTATTTAATGTTTCTTTTTATGCATAACAAATGTTTGTTTTTTATCTCAATTTATTGAATTTGTCTGGTAGTGTATGTTATTTGTTGCAGCTGTTGTGTCAATCTCTGTGTGGTTCGTGCGATATTACGATAATACGTATTTTCAAGTTACATAATAATAATTATGTATATACTCTAACATTTCGTAAATACATATTCAGCATATCGAGCTATACGTAGTTACAATATAAATAGATTTTCTTAGTGTTTTGAAGTTGCGTTATATTTTGATTTTTTTATATATCCATTTTCTAATATTTTACGGTATAAAGTTTAGTTCAGCTATCTAAAAAACAAATGTACAGTCGCAATATACTTATTTTTGAAATAACATCGCCTCAGGTGATAAAAATATTATACTGTTACTTATGTTCGGGTTCGTTGGCTCTTTGGGAAGTGTTTCGTTTGTTTTTTATAAATTTTTTTTTGTAAAGGGAAACAAATAGGTGCATAATATGTATATATTAAAATTACGAATATTACAAAAAATTATTGAAATTGTTATACAATTATTGTTGTGAGCTTGAATACAGTTTTGCAAAAATTACATTATTTTTGCCGCTTATCTCTTTTGATTACACTTGCAATGAATTTAGTTAAATGCAAATCTTGATATTCGAAAACTTACGTATTGATTTTCTCTTGCATTTAGATTGGTGTATATGTTGTAGTTAGATAGATTGCATTGTTTGTCAAAAGTTTTGTATGTTTTTATTTTTGTGTATAAAGCTTTGGTATATAGATGTCTAGATATGGTTTTTGCATTTTCTATTTGATTTTGTTCGAGCAACGCTTATTTTAACTTCTTAAATATTGTTCTATAATTTTACATTTTGTTTTTGTTTATTTGTATGTCAAGTTTGCAAATGGACGTTTATGAGTATTGAAATTCTGAAATAAATACTGTTTTATTTTTGAAATCATTTAGCTAAATTAAATCAAATATGATAGTCGTTGTAAATATTCCTTAAACATACATACATACGTACAATCGTACGATTTCTTTTGATACAATACTTGTTTTAATTTGCGTTGTTCGATTTCGATTTGCGCTTAAAAACTAAACGGTTTACTTGAAATTTAATTTCAATGCAGTGCGGCAGCCCTGCCGTTGAGCAGGCCTGGCAACCCTAAGCGAGAGTCGTTACATTACAAATACTTAAATTTAGTGCTAGAATTTCCACATTTATCTCCTCGCTCTCTCTTTCTCAACTAGTAATAAAGACTAAATTTAACAATTCCTTTAGGGGCTTCATAGACTTATTTGGTTGTCCAATTTATGTTTTTTTTTTACTTAGGTTCCTAACTTAGATCGTCCAGACCTGCACCTTCTCGGCCACGACGCACCAGCTGGCCCGCTCATAGTAGGAGCTCACAATATGCAGACTGGCCACATGATGATTTATCAGCGAGTCCAGCTCGCCCTCGCGGAACACGTGATAGTAGCGGTGGTGCGTGGTCGCACCCCCACCCTGCGAGGGGCTGTCCAGCGAGGCGGTTGAGCTGTTCGAGAGCTCCAGCGACTCCGTCGGGGTGCGCAGCTGCAGCGTCTTCGGTTGCTGCGATGGCGATGGTGCCGTATCCGTCGAGCTCGACGCACTGGAGGGCACTGATTGGATGGCACCAAAGGTACGACGCCGCTGTCCATACTCGTGCATTCCCTCGCCCAGCTGATCGCCACCTCGTGCCTCCAACGCCTCCGCATCCTCATCCTCCTCGGGTATGGCTAAATGGAATATAAGGAAAGTATGTGAAGTTGGCCACAGTCTGCATTGTAAATACGATTATATACAAAGTTGATCCCTAATATACATATACATATCAAACTTCGAATCGGGATATCTTACCATATTCATCATCTCGCACATCGCTGTCTCCATCGTCCTGGAGCAAATAGGCCGTCTCCGGATTGAGATTGTAGTGGCGATTGCGTTTGTATTTGAACTTGGAGATCTTGCAGTGCTCATAGATGCCCAGCGTGTAGCTCCGTTCGTTCAACTCGTCCTCCTCCTCGCCCTCCTGCTCCTCGTGTATGGTAAAGCTGCGCGTCTGCGAGGACAGTGACGAGGTGGACGAGGACATGGGCGAATGCTGCAGACTGGGCTGCGTTGAGAGATTAGCCAACATGAGGCGTCGCTCGCGGAGCTCATCGCGCAGCGCACTCAGATCGCCATTGGAACGCTTCTTGGAGCCGCCACTCAAGAAATCGCCAATGTCGCCAATCCCTTCCAGACTTCGGCACTCGGCACTACTGCTCTTGTCGTCCAGTTCACGCTGCAGTTGCGCCGATAGCTGCTCAGCAAATTCGGCGCAATCCTGCGGCTGCTGCTGCGCCTGTGCCTGGCTAGCGTCGCGCTTATCCGGCAGCAATGTCGCACTGTCCGCATTGAGGATGATATCATGGCCATTGGACGTGCCATTATTGATCTGCATCTCGCCCTTGTGATAATCATCCTGATTGTGGTTAATCAGTTGGGCCAGCGTCGTCTCGGATTCATCGCTGGATTTGCTGGTGCCAGTGCCCGCTGCCGATTGCAGCTGTGCGGAGCGTGGAGCGCTGATCACGCTGTCAATGGAGTCCGGCGAGGAGGGCTCACTGGAGTCACTGTCCAGATCATCGGTGGCCGGATTGAACAGCTCCAGCGAGAGCAGCCTCGTGTTGCTGCCCGCTCCCGTTGCCGCTGCAGATCCCGAGGCGCGTCGCACTATGGGAAAACTCTGGCGATGCAGTTGCAGCGATTGCTGCTTCCGGAACTTGGGTATCGCTGGCATTTCCCGGATCGCTTGACGTGTGATCTTCGGAATGGTAGTCGTCTCCTGCTCCTGCTGCTGCTTGATATGCGCCTCGTCGAAACTGAAGCGTTCAGTTTTCGTAGCTGGCGTTAAGATTGCCATTGCTGCTGTGACAGCTGCCATGGATTGTGGCGGGGATGTAACGGTGCCTTGATTGGCAGCCGGCGAGTGGGCGGGCGTCGGCGGGCAGGGCATAATCAGCGGCGACGTTGGCACCGAGTGTATGCAAGTGTGTGTGTGTGTGGGCGGCAAACGGGCGGCACCCTGGGCACTGGGCGTGGCAAGCGTGCTTGTTCCCGCGGCTGCTGCTGCTGCTGCGGCTGCTGCTAGAGCAGCTCCATTGCTGGAGCTGGAGTTGCTGCTGCTCGAGTTGGAGTTCTGATGCTGCTGCTGATAGTTCAACTGCTGCTGTGCCTGCTCCGGCTTGGGTATGAAGATGACCGAAGCAAAGCTATCCTCCGACTCAATGCTCGTGTCCGACTGCAAGCTGCTGTCCTTGGATGAATCCGAGCCGGATTCACGCGAGTGCCGGCGTGCATTGCCCTGCTCGATGTCCGCACAGGCGGCGCACTCCTGCTGAAAGGCGCTGCAGTGACAGATGTTCTCAGCGGTGCAGTCCACGATGCTGCAGTAGCTCACCGGACCCGTGCTGGTCGTGCTGGAGAGCAGCAGATGAGCTGCGCTGCCTCCCAGATGATGATGATGTTGGTACTGATTGGGATGTAAATGAGTTTGCGGTTGTGTAACAGGTGTGCTCTGCTTAATGTTGGTGTTGGACTGCTGCGGATTGGCTGCAGCCGGCGCCGGCGTTGGGATGGCCTTGATATTCTGGATGAGCTTATTAATGCCCGTTTTGGTCACGCGCTCCAGGCTGCCCGTGGAGCTCTTGATCTTGGTGGTGAAACCATCCCGTATGATCTGCAAACGCTTGGAGAACATGGCCGAGCGACAGAGGAAGGCCTCGTTGAGTGATGTCTGCTTCTGTATGCGTTTCCTAACACGCTCATTCTCCCGCAGTCGACTTCCAGCCATGAGCTCCTCATTCAGTGAGCTCTGTTTTCGCAGACTGGCAGTGGGAGGTGCAGCAGCTGGTTCTCTAGCTTCAGCTGCCCCTTCCGGACTAGCTGGCCCGGCGGTATGCGGCTCAAACTTGGAAACATAGCAGCCGGTGCGCATATAGAGACTGCTGCTGACGCCGCCATTGGAGCTGTTGTAGCTGCTGACCATGTGGAACTGCTCGCTGGATTGCTCGCTGGTCGGATCGCTGGACTGCGCCAGACTATTGTCGTCATCGTCGCACAGCGACTGCTTCTGCTTGATGAGCTTGGGCCGGCGACTCAAGGTGCTGCCGGCACTGCCAGTAGCCATCGTCGGCGAATGCCGGCCATTCATCAGCTGCAGTTGCGCCTCCGGTGCACTTAGTAGCAGCGCCGCTGCAGCGCTCGCTTTCGTCTCGGCGGGTACTAGGGGACCACCTAAGCTGGGCACACTTGAACGCGAGCGCACAATCTGCAGGGGTGGTGTTTGGAGTATGCTGCCCAGGCTGCGTGATTTGAGGCCGGCGGAGAGCGGCGGATCGGGAAAGTCTTCAAAGTCCTCCAGGCGGCGCAGCTCAATGGGCAGATCCTTGGCATCCTCGTAGTCCAGGCTGCTGTTGTTCTTGGTGTCCTTCGAAGTCCAGGAGTCGAGAAACCAAGCATGGCGACGACCGCCAGCCAGTTTCTGCAAAAGGCAACAAATATTATGATATATATAATATATATTGTATATAAATATTATAATTACCTGTATAGCACGCCGTACAAAGCTGTAGCAGGACTCGCCCGGCGAGGATGAGCTTAGGCTGGAGCTGTCGCCATCGCCGGCGGAGCGACTGGAGTTGGTCGAGTCTTCCGTGTAGGCATGATAGGGTGGCAAAAAGTCATCGTCATCGTCCTCATCGGAGTAGGAGAAGGTGCGATTTCTCGGTGGCTGCCAGGGTATAAGCACATCCTGCGACTCAAAACGTCGATGGCGCTGCTCCAGCGCCCACACAGTGATGACAACTCGTCCGCCAATGCGCAGAATGCGCGCCAGTTCCCTCAGCGCACGTACGCGTCTCTCCGTGGTGGCAAAGTGGTGAACGACGGCTAGCGAGAGGACCGCATCGAAGCTGTCGTCGCGAAAGGGCAGCTCCAGATTGTCGCACAGCGCCACCTGTGGGCCAAGAATAGCACAATGCGATTATGAAGAAGTCAGTGCCGAGGGAAATACGAGTCAAACACGCTGCCTTCTCTCTTTCTACCCAGATACCCAGCCAATTAAATTACGTAAAAGTCGCCCACAACACGCCAAAGCAAGCGAAGCTCATCCCTTGAGTAAGAACCCCAAGCCGATAGCGAATTCCCCGTAAAGTATGCTATAGAAATTGTGCAGGCTGCAGCTAGCGTTGGGTAAGCAAAGCACGTCGATGCATTTTTACAGTTTCGTTTTGTTAACTTCACTTGAAAAAGCTCAAAGAGTGAACCGTTCATTTTAAGTTCATAGCAAAGCAGTTTACTGCCTGAAATATACCATTGAATTATGTAACTGAAATGTATGCTTATTTTTATTGATTAAGTGAAGAGCCCGTACAAGCATAAGTTACTACATTATCAACACATATGGAATACTTAATAATTTACCAAACCCCATAGCACCTTATGAGGATTAATGTATGCTTAATAAACTTAAAGTCAGGCTGGTTAGCTACCCTGTAAGTTTGTCATTTTATCACATAAATCAATAAATTTGTAATCATTTTTTTATGTATGATATTCATAGTCAAGCCAGTTCCTATTTAAGCATACTTGCAAAAAATGCGAAAAACACTGTTTGGCCATTAAAAAAGATATTTCATTATTACGAAAGCTCTTAATAGGATGGGGCATATAATAATAACACATTTGAATAATAAATTAATTATTATAATAATAATCATCATATTTTCTATTAGCAGTTGTTTTCAAAACAGCCTCAAAATTTAATTGGGTAATAGCTTCAATGCCATTTCATAAAAAGTGCCTTAATACAAATGAACAAACTGATGGCGTAGTTGGCCTGAATGTGAGCAAAGACCTTCCAAATGCCGACAGCAGTTTGCAATCAAAAATTTAGTTCACATTGATGGGTGAAAACAAAGTTAAAGCGCTCGCCCCTGATGAAAATTGGCAGTTGGTTTGGTCAATTTGCCATTCGAGTGCCAGCAATAGAATACATAGAAACGTACATATACAAGCTATCAGTTAGCCCAGTTAGTTGTTTCAATTGCAAAAGTTGCGGACGGGTTTTTAGAATGTAAGCCAGTAAACTGACCTAGCCTAACTTTGCGGCAGGTGTGTACTGTCGATTTGTTTATCTATGTTTATATATGTACATTTCTACACGCATCATTTATATTCATTTCCATGTCACGGCCAGTGCTGAAAGTGTCAATTAAGCCTGACAAAAAAAGGGAATAAATAAAACTCTCACATGTCAAAGAGTGGGCGGAAAATCCAAATGCAAATGGCATTTCCCGAAAGCACGTACACATATCTTAGCTCCATCATTTCTAAATTCATTTTGTTTTTCCCATTTAATGTAGTACAACATAAACCACCATCAATTGCATACGAACGTTAATAAATCATGATACCAAAATAAAAAACAAAAACCGATGGGGTGGATAAATGTAATAAGTGAGCTTTGTGGCTGCAGTCTCTATTCTCTCTGTGGAATATCCATTCATTTCGACTATCTCTTGATGCATATATTTTCCTTTTTTTTCAGGGCGTACTACAAATATTATTTGTACGTTGCAATAACGCTGATATCGCTCCGACTGTATTCGTTCAACTGCAAAAACGAACAGCCTTGACCCGCCTGGCAAAAAAAACAACATAGGATTCCTTTCTCTCTTTTCCTCTGCATGTGCTGCTGGCTGTGGATCTGCCCCAGGTACTTGGGAATGTCAGAGCAAAGAGCCTATGCAACAGACGTTACAACTCTACTTGTGGCAAAAACTGTTTTTGGCCGAAAATATAAATTTAGTTAAGTGTTTGCCCTCAGAGTTGTCAACTGCAAGGGCAGATGTCGTGTTAGCTGCAGATTCGTAAATAACAGCAACAATTTCAACAGTTATATTTAGAGCAATTTACTCATGTTCATTTTAAAATATCAATTCGATTTTTTCAATTTGTCAAATTTTAATTCGTTGTCTCATGCTCATGTTAACTGTCTACTTGCATAAGTTACAAGGCCTCTCGTTTCCATTGTAACAATTTGACATACAATTTCTGTGTTGCCAACGGCTCTACGTTTTACATGCATTTTGTGGTAGCACAAAACAATGTTTGTAAAACATAAAACATATAGTGATTTTTAATTAAACATGTATTAAACTATTAACTAGTGATGCTACCGATAGAATATTTTATAATATTTCGTTGTAAACAAGAAGTGAAGAAATTCCAACTAGGCAGAAAGCATTAGAAAAACGTCCCTTAATGACTTTTTTTCATATATATTTTTATGGATGATAAAGCATTGATCTGTCATTTAATGTTTCATTAGCTAAGGATTGCCTGAAGCCAAAAATAAAAAGTACAGTGGCTCAAGGGTTTAAATTATTTTTCGAAATAATAAGTACGTAGTTGTTTAAGTATGCTCTGTGAACTGAATGTATGTTAATAATCCATTCAATAGCTTTTGATAGAAATAAGCTGATGTCTTCACAATATAAATATCCTTACTGGCAAATAAAAAAAAAATGTTCCTGCACTTGTGGGCGTTGCTCATACGACTTTGGCATTTAGATAAAAGTGCATATAAAAATGCAGCCCACTCGCCTTCGACTTTAGTGCTTTGTCCAAGCAGCTTTCAACTTTTTTTTCAGGTTGGTTCTTTTAACACGTGTTCTGGGTGCCGTGAATGCGCACGTTGAAATTTTTCTATGCTCTTTATAAATTGTATTTATAGCAGTCGCAATATTTCATACACACACACGCACATACAACTGAATGGTGCATGCTTTGTGGGTGTGTAATGTCACACTGGTCGAGCACATTACGCTTTTGAAATTTATGTTGACAAGTTTTCAATGCGGCTCCGCTGACGTCGTGAGCGTCAGGTGAAACATGTTACGCATACGCCACGTTGCACACTAATGAGGCCAAAGCCCAGCCCAGCTCAACTGACGACCCGCAAGCGAAAAAACAACTGCAATAATATATATAAGTATATATGTATACAGGTATAGGTGTATGCATGCCTGTACTTATGTACTTTTGTTTGGCCTTCTTCGCCCGCAGCTTATTTAAATGGCCCTTAAGCGAACCACAGGAAAATACAAGCAAGACTGTTCTATTCAAGAGCGGCCGACAAGGAGATACCTTGTACCATCCTACATTCATTCATTCTCATCGGTGTAAGTTTGTGGACAACTCAAAGATATACCCAAGAAAAGGTAGAACAAAAATCAAAAAACTACCAAAACCAAAATATTAAAAAAAGTTGTTCTCAAATCAGGACTTTTCATTATCCTTTTTAAACATTTTGAATAGGTTAAGGGTTTAAGAAAAGGTGTTAGCGCTGCTGAAGTTTTTCAAGTGAATTCGTTGGCTGCGACAGGTAGGTAGTACAAAACTGAAAGATTTCGCCTGAGTAGAGAAAGAAAAGGAAAAGATTCTTTCGTTGCGCTCGTTTTGCTTTTGGGTTGCTGCACCGCCTTTTTATGTTGTTTGCTGCCTACTTTCTTTTGGATGCGTCATTTTGGGCAGCAAAAAGAATTTATGTGCTCTCGACTGCAAGACGCGCGCGTGTATGTGTATGTGTGTGTGTGTGTGTGTGTGTGTGTGTGTGTTGGTTTGCTTAATGCATGCTGCATAACTTGCTCCACTTGGCAGTTTATTGCTTTACAAAATTATAGTAAATCAGGCCATGCACGAGTTGTGAAATCAAAGTTGCCTGACAGCAACTGAAAGTTTTCCCACCAGCAGATATATGTATCTGTATAGCTAAAGTCAAGTTAAATTGGTTTAATTCTGTTTCTGCAAAGTCGACACAGAGAAAAGCAACAGCTGCATTCGCTTGCAGGTCACGTGAGTCACTGTGCGTTTTGCATTTTGTGCATTTGAGTTTATTTAACAAAAGCGACACACACACACATATTGCATATCATCAGCATTAAATAAAGCCAAATTTGACATACTTATTTTGCGATGCATTCAATCGAATAATGTAACCTGACATATATTAACTGACTGTCGTTCATTTTAGACTGCACAAAGTTTGACTCTGTAGTTGTGTTTTTAAACACAATTGGATTAAGAAAACCAAGGACACTCCTAAGAGCTGAATGTATGTATAAATATTATTTTCCATCTGGGATTTAGCTTACTAAATAAACATATTCAGAACATTCTTTTGACAAGAGAATAAGAAAGCATCTTAACAGACGAGTTTTCAGCATTGAAACCGATTCTGTAATCCTGAGGCGGAATCAGAACTACAATATCTTCAGTATATTCAGCTTGAAAAGGGCAGGGCACATTTCTGTAAAATGAATTTAACAGAGTACTTTTATATTTTTTATATATTTTTATGATTTAATTCTTATGATATTATTGTATATTCAGCTACTTTTGATACTCTTTATTCTTCGAATATTGATTAATTAAACAGAAAACTAAATATAATTGCTCCTAATGGGAAGCTTAGAAATGTCAAGGGCCTGACAGTTGTAACAATCGAGCAATCATAGGCACATTGCATTGCTGTCGAGTCAAGATAATGATAATGGGACTGGTTATTAAATAAATAAAAGCATTTATAGCAAATTGTATGCACTTTGCAGCGTGTGGCATGTAAGCGACAGAGGTGGCAACCCTGGCCGCTTGCAATGCCATTGAACGGCTGCCGTCCCGTCGTCCTCGACGTCCTCGTTGTGTCCTCGTCGTCATTACATGCGAAGTTCAATCCCACGCAATGCCAGCAAATGCAATTTAAATGCGAAAAATGCCTGCAACTAAGCCTTGGGGAGGGATGGGGAAGGTGGGTTGGGCAAGAATGAAGAATGGAGAGGGGGAAAACTATGCATTTCTTAGAAAATGGCATTTCTTGCCTGGAAATGGCACCATAAATAAGCGAAGCGAAACGAAACGAAGCGTTTGTAATAGATTATTGCAAAAACTATTGCATACCTCTGGGAACTGGGTTACTGGGAACAACTGGGGGGCACAATTTATTGTTGGCAGTTATAAAGAAAAGGAAATGTTGTGGGGCTCACAGCAATAATAACAACAAAACAATAAACTGAATACAATGCACATTACTCTAATGGCAACTTGCTTACGACTACATACAAATTGCGAGAAATGAATATTGCTGTAGGAATGGAATTTTTAAAGAGATATACAATTTATATACATATATAGTTAGACGAATAATAATTTCAAGTTATTCAGAATATTCGGCATATTTTAGTTTAGTTTACTGCGTTACATTTCAGGTCGGTCAACAATTAGAGCCAGTTGGTTCTAAAAATTCCTGTGGCTTTTTATTCAAATATGCGAATAATTCGAGAATCTGGCAGTCCTCATTTTTGAATACCAACATTTTAGCTTGTAATATTTATAATATTTCGGTAACGAAAATTGAACATTCAAAAATACTTTATATAAATAAATAACCACATTGATTGTTATTTCAAAAAGTAATCCTCTCTGTGCTTTTATTTCCTTTTGAAATGGGTAAAAACGACATCATTCGTTGCGTTAAAATTCCATTTGTAAATGATTTTTCAATAATTAATAAAGTTTTTAGTTTTAATTAGGTTAAATTGAGCAATTCGATAAGAGTTTTAAATTTCGAAATGACAAGAAATATTTGTGCAATGGTGCCTTCTGTTGCCAATTCCCAGTCGGACTCATCATCGTTTCAGAGTCACTTTAGATGCAATTGTGCAGCAATTTGCAGCAGCAGCAGCAGCAGCAACAGAGACGCCTGCATTTTATTAGTTGCTCTCTAATGACCGAAACGTTGCTCATTTTATGGGTCCATTGTTGGCCATTGCAATTATGAGGGCATTAAAGCTCTGCGCTGGCTATAACAGACAGAGAGAACATGTGCAAATAATTTCAATGATAAGCATAATTTATGCGTTGCAATAAAGGCGACTGGCAGCAGAGCACTCGACTGGGTTCCTGGCTAATATTTGAATGGAGCCACTGTGTTTGCTCGTTCGGGTAAAATGGGTCAATTGTATGGCCAAGAAGTGCAGTAGGACATATAGATAGAATGAGATGGAGAAAGAGAGAGCGAGAGAGAGAGAGAGAGAGAGAGAGAGACGAGAATAATTGAACTATTGTTGCCATGCCAAGCAATATATATGTAAGGACACACCACAGAAATATCCACACCTGCAAAAGCTACAATGGAGTGGAGTGAATTTCCTTTTGACTGAATTTCGAGAGCAAGAGGCCCACAGTAACAGTAACAATTCAATATTAATAGACACATTCCGATGTTACCAGTAACAGTTTCGATACTATAGAACATGTACGATCAAATAATGAAGGGACTGCAAATTCAATATAATTATATATCAATCAATCTGGGACTGCAGGACTAATCCGCTTCTCTGCTGATTGAGGGAAGGGTTATAAATATCTCAATATCTCAAGCCTTCGGGCCATTGAAAAATTATGCTCATTTGTTGAGGACCTCAGAATGCGACCTAATAATGAAAGACCCGAAATGTTGGTTTTCTTACAAATTTAAATGAAATATATTATTAATTATTTAATAGGGCATATTGAGAGTCACAGATATGACTGACAAGTAACAATGCCGCTCATCACTCGAATGCAATAATTTTCCCGCATAAATTATAATTTCATGCGTTGCATCACTTTTCCACCCACTCACCTCGCCACCCCTTTCGTGTGCCACCTTGCCGAGTCGAAAGCAGCGATCGACGCCAATAGTGCATATGGCGGGATTGCATTGTGTAAGATAACGCCCACTGCCGCAGCCGACATCGCAAACAACCGAGCCGGGCTCCAGGCTGCCCAGAAACTGTGCCACTCGCGGCCGCACCGGTCCCGTCGGCTCCTCGCAATTCTCGTAGACATCGTGGACGTAGGCACGTTCCAGAGCCGCCGAACGCCCGTTGGCATCACTTGATGCAGTTGCTGGTGCTTTTGTTGTTGAATGCTTCTTTGTTCTTGCCCCTGTTGTTGCACTCGCAGCTCCGTCTGGCGTTGTTGTCCCTGTTGTTGCGCAACTTGTTGTGGGCGATATAACTGTGGGCGCCACATTAGCGGTTTTTGTTATACTCGACGCTGCATTTGTCGCAGTTGTTGTCGTCAATTGTTTGGTCATTGCTGCTGCTGCTGTTGTTGCTGTTGTTGTTGCTGCTGCTGCTGCTGCTGCTGGTGTGCACTTTTCATAAGTCGTTGGCAGGCAAGCCTCATCTGAAGAGAGTTGGCGAGAGAGGGAGACAGTGAGATAGGTATAGGAAATGTATATTCGCTGCAATTTCTTAGAAATATAACAACTTTTGTTCTATTCCTAGAACTGAGAAGCTTCCTGATTCTAGTTAGACTTGCTTTCTTTTGGCACGCGCACTCTTTTTTTGTATATATGCACGTTTTCTAGATATATTCTGCTTTCGATTTCCAATTTTCTAGCTCAAGGGATTTACTACGCAAATTTCTGTATTTGATTGGCATTACAGATATGTAAGAAGATGCATATATTTTTCTGTAAATAGCAGCGTATATATGAAGTTTTATCATCACTAAAAAACATTAATTTAAATGAACTATTTATTAAAAGATTAAATGAAAAACCATTTATGTGAATTAAGAAAAGTTATTTAAGCTTTGAATGTTTTGCCACACTGTCCTCAAATTAACCTAATCTATCTATGAAGCTTATTCATGAATTCCATACATTAAAATAAAACCTAATGAACATATTGATTTACTTTGTGTAGCTATTAGGTTTGTATCTCTAAAAATACATTCTTTGATAGTCTTTGGATTAATTATAATTGCATACATGTATTTATAATTTAAGCCGATTACATGACTATACACTTTGAAACTTGAAAACAGTTTGACTTAAATATCAATTGCTTAACTGTTGACCCTTCCCCTGTTTCCAAGCGATATATCCAAGAAATACGAACTGTATTTTGCCAAACTGCACGGTTATTTATAGTGTGCCAACAATTTGTATAATTTGTATAATTAATGCAATTTGATCGCTTAATAGTAGCCACAAACTCAAAACTTGCGCCCCAATTGCATGCTCAACAAAATGTACCATTGTGTGGGTGTCTTGACTGTTATTA
Source organism: Drosophila maculinotata (assembly GCA_035045305.1). NCBI lineage: Eukaryota > Metazoa > Arthropoda > Insecta > Diptera > Drosophilidae > Drosophila > Drosophila maculinotata. The sequence continues at coordinate 841,299 of JAWNPD010000649.1, read as the reverse complement.
TGCCTGTTATTGTTGTAACTGTTGTTACTGTTGTTGTTGTATCTCAATGCATGACATCAAGTCGTAAAATCGTTACGCTACAACGTTTGCAAAACCCACACACATGCACAACCGAACTGTTGTCAACGCCGTCATTGGTCAACTTGCATAGCGGAAATGTAGAACTAGCATTCGTTTGCATTGTTGTTGACATTTTATAACAGTATTTCCGGTGACAGTTAGCGTCAACGCTGCCCAAAGCGCATGCATGGAAATTTTTGAGCACCCTCACGTTCCAAGAAATTATCAACAGTAAATAATTGCATTAAATGGGGCGCTAAAAACGAGTGAGGGAGGATAATTGAGCGGGTGCGTGGCCCCTAGGCATGTTGCATGAGTGGTTGGGGGAGGGGGTGAGGGTGGTACAGTGGCTACTATGCGTGGGCGCTAAAGCGCATTAACGCTGTAAAATGCAATTATAATTGAAATCAGATTAAAAGCAAATATAATGCTGCAACAATGACGCAGCGCTGCAGCTGTTGCGAGTGCGGCACCAAAAGGAGCATAAGATATATTGTGTGCGTGTATGCTTGTGTATGTGTGTGTGTGTGTGTGTGTGTGTGTGTGTGTGTGTGCGAGCGGGTGTTAATGAGGGCAGCAAATGAGCTGTGAATGAGTTTTATGACATTTTAATTAAATATGCTGGCCTTTGAGAGTGCGACAAGGAGCCAAAGATTAAGCACAAACAGGAAGTGATCAATAAAACTCATTAAATGCACATTGAAAACATGCAAATTATGTACGCTCTACCAGAGGAATGTTTAAATTAATATATGAAAATGTTATGCGACCGTTACAAAGTAAGTCAAAGGAACTTTTGCGACACCGACTAATGGATTTTTAAAATAACCTGGCTTAGTTCAGCGATGCGTTTAATTAAGCTGACAAAAACATAGCAATTTATCATCATTAAAAATATTTGAATTTAGTTTGAGTTTCCTCTGATTATGCAAGTAATACGTAACTGACTGAAATATGCTATACAATTATAATATTCAATAAAATTCACTGTTTTTTGACTTTAGTTTTTAGTTTTAATAATTTATTTTATTTTCGAAGAGAAACTTTGTTATTTGTTAGTCGACCAAAGTAATTACTACTAGAGAATCAAAAAAGAAAAATATTTTTGAAAAATAAATTATCTACAAAATCAACGACGATGCTAAAAATCAATGAATCTTTTACAACTATATACAATATGTATATACATATGTTAAACCCTCAAGCTATGAATTAAATGTGCTTCAATTTCCCCAGATACTTTCCATTTGACACTTTAATATACAATATTCTTGCTACCTATTTGTTTCAATGCTGTTGGGGCGTGTACTGAACATTTATTAATATCATCATCTTGCTATCTATGCTGAATCTTTTGATACATTTCGCAATATGACTTCGTATATTACACATACGCCTAGTAGGCGCGCGCACATCGTGCGTATGCATAATATTTTGTGGCTTGTAAGTGTGCTTAATGTTTGTTTGTTGTTGCTATTGTTTTTTGTTGTTGTTGTTGTTGTTGTCGGTGCTCACCTTTTGTTAGGCCGTTGGTGCGCTGATAATTCGCATTCAACAACGCCGTCGACGTCAGTTCCGCTGATAACATGCGATGCGGGCAGGACGCAGGACGAGAAATGACTTTACGAGATTGCCAATAGGCAGAGGCTGTTCCTGTTGTTGTTGATGATGTTGTTGACGGCAATGAGTGGGAGAGCGAAAGCGACAGCGACGGCGACGCGTCACAAAATCAATGTGCATGCATAATTTAAAGTCAGTTGTTTCTTTGGTTGGCAGCTCGAAGCAGGCGGCACTTGCTTCTTGAATACGTCTCCGTCTCCGTTTCCGACTTTGACTTCGACTTGAAATTGGCGTACTGTTATTTTTAGACTTTCCAACCGGGGCACGTTTTATACGATAATTTGCTCAATTTTGTTTTGAAATCTATCATTATAGCAACTACACGCCGTAATTGCTATTGTAGTTGTTGCTGTTGCTGCCGTTAGCTGCTTTTGTTGTCGCTACTGCTGTGGCAAAGGACACGGACACGGACATGGACACGCGCTCGCTCACACACAAAATAGGATACACAAAATGCTTTTCACTGCTCCTGCTGCCTCCTTTGTTGCTGCTGCTGTTGCTGTCAATGTGCCTGCCAAGCGACAGCCTGCCTCTGGCATATGACGTTTTCTTTGTGCGTGTGAGTGTGTGTGTGTGTGTATGTGAGTGTGTGTGTGTGTGTTCGCCTGTGTTTGTGTGTGATTTTCTGCTTCTTATAGGCACTTTTCACTTGCACTTTTCATCCAGCAACTTTTCACATTTACTCATCTTTTTATATCTATTAATTGCAACCTTATTCCGCGTGTTATTTCTAGGCCACTCGCGCTTGGCGCTTCAATTTCTTAATACAAATACTCTTTGTTTTTGCGACTGTATGGGCGTTTGTATGTGTGTGTGTCTGTTTCTGTTTGTGTGCGTGGTATACGCGTCGGTTTTGCCGCTGCCGTGTGTGTATGCCATGAGTTAACGTCGCGTACTGGCCACAAAAGCACGCGCATATCCTTTTGTTCAAGGATGTTGTTGGAATGTGGATTGTATTGAGCAAAGCTTTCGCCTATAACTTGACGAAAGCTTCAGCATACAGCTGTTGTCAGAGAGGGAAAGTGTTCATACGAAAATAAGCAGAAAAGGAGAGAGAGAGAGAGAGAGAGACAAATGCAAATAGAGAGGGCGCCTCTGGTGATCCTTTCAATTAAGTACATTTAAAATTGCTACAAATTGTCAATGAATTAAGAAAATATTTGACATTTTTGATGGAAGTTGAAAAGGCATAAGGTATGGATGGGCAAAAATGAAATATCGAAAATCATTTCGATAATGGAAACTTTAACTTGAAGGTAATCCGTATAAAAACGTAAAAATAATTTTAATGAATCAAATGATTTGTATTATTATATAAGGTATGTACAAAAACTTTACAGCGAGAGAGAGAAAGAGAGAGAATTGAAATAAATGCTCAACAATTGTATTTCATAAGTTAGCAAATTTATTTCGTGCCGTCGCCAGCTAAAAATAGACAAACTCTGGGCAATTAAAATAAAAAGCTTAATCGCTTTGTTTGTTTCCCCGCGACAGGCTGTCAAATTTCATGAATGAATCCCCTGAAGCAATTGAAGACGCAGCTAAAGCACAAAAACAGAAACACAAATAGAAATAGAAACAGAAACAGAAACCAAAACCGAAAGAGAAGCTTCGTCAAGTTTGGCAGCAGGGTGGTAGCTATCCAAAATAGTCATATACCGTTGGAGCAGTCAAAAAATAGCACACGATACTCAACATTTTCGCAGCGCAGCCGCTACAGTGAGTGCGACACGCTCGCACATACCCCACAGGATACGCTGCTCGCCCGATTATTTTTGATGAATGAAAAGCTTTTTGTTGGGCCTGCCGCTAACTGAGCCGCAACCTCCTAAATGCCCCTCTCTCCTCGCGTTCTTTGTCTATGGCAGGGTACATTTCTTTGTAGTGCCATAAAATAGGGTCGACTGACGTTGCTGCTGCTGCTGCTGCTGCTGTGTGTAGTAAAAGCTAAAGCTGTTGTGGGTTCTGGCTTTTTGATTGGGTGTTTGGGTGGCTGGGTGGCTGAGTGGCTGGTTGCCCGAGCGTCATATGGCTTTTTTTGTAAGCATGACTAATGTAATCAAATGGCCAACGCGACTGTGGATATGGCGTCGACATTTTTTTTGGCGACATGCCAATGAGTTTAGCAAATGCGAGTTAAGCAGCCCGACGACAGATAACCTTAAACAAAATATGTATTATGCCTCGCTGCGGGGGTGTCAGCGTTGACGTCGACGTCGAACGTCAACGTCGCAATGTGTTGATGTCGTCACAAAAGCCTGGTGAATCATGCAGCCGGCAAATGTTTGCTGTCCGTAACGCTTTTATAGCCCCTCACTTGGCATGTGGCAAATGACAGGCAGAACATCAGAATGAAAAAGGAAAAAAGAATATATAAAACAAATACAATAAGCAGATGTCTCAATTGTTATTGTTGTAAAAGTTTACGGAAGTAGCCGGAGCGGGGCATCTGCATTACGCGATATGTTTGTTAAAATTGGAAAAGTTTTGCGAATGCTCCAAGACACTAGCATGCGGGCAGTAATGATAATATGATAATCGTATTTGCATTGGCAGCAGCTGCAGTACTATGTATTTTTTTATATTAATAAATAGATGGTATGTATATCATTATTCGTATGCTTGTGGGTAAATTTTGCCTTTGACCTGGCACGCCTGGCATTCAACGAATGCGGCATCATTAGTTGGATTCCAGTCATAAATCATACGCACCCTGGCACAATGCTATGTACTTATGTATGTGGAATGGGTGAATGGGTGAATGGGTGGTGGTCAGGATATATGACTATGCAGGATATCTACTGCACTGCTAATAATGTCACGTAGCAGAGCTTTTGACAGCCAAGTGGCGCACACACTTCATTCACAACTTCATTGGTTCGCCATGGGGAACGAGCGCTAGCAATTATGATAGCAATCCTGTCAGCTCTTGAGTTCCTAAGTGCAATTAGCAGAGCTTTAAATATATAAATAGATGAGCTGCAGCTGAATAGAACAAATTAAAACTCGCACGTTTTTCTATCATTTAGTGAGTCCGAGTCAGACAATCAATTGCTTGTCTAAACTTCTTTAAGAAGCTGCTTGTATTTTTTTATAGATACATACAATTAAACGGAAAATAAGTACGCCACATCTTATGCAAGAGACAATTAAAATGTAATTAGAAAACTGTGCTTAAAAATTATGCATAAACATACTCAAAAGCAAATACGAAATGCAAAACATTTAGCTTGTTATCACTGATTTAAGGCAAAAGCAAATTGTGCGCAACTACAAGTAAAACAGCTCAAGGAACAGAGCGCGAATGTCCTTGCGCTGTGTGCGTGTGTGTGTGTGTGTGTGTACGGCAAATGGAGTGCAAATTATGCCGGAAATACGCGAAAAACAAGGCGCCTACACACTGTTCCTTCTTATTGTTGCTGTTGCTGCTTTCCTCGCCCCAAAAAGTATGCAACGCATATTTTGGCAGCAAAACACGTACTACTTGCCACTTGCCAGATAAAACTTGTCGGCATAACTTAACTGTGGTTTGTACGCAACATTCCATCCCGCCAACCCCTCCCCCCCCACCACACACCTGCTCCGTTCTCGCCATCTCTAAAAATCTTATGTTTGGCGCGAGGCGACGTTGGTTAAAAACGACGCCATTTTGGATAGTAGCCTGTTTTTGCCGGCCTTGCATTGTGGCCTGTTTTTTTTTGGCGGATTCTTTAGCTAAATACATATATTTATCTCAAAATACATATCTTGTTGCGCATTCTCCCATGTGGCATGGTCAATGCTCGGGGCGGACACTGGAAGAGGCCTGACGTCAGCAGCAGCACAAATCACTGCACAACAACAGCTACAACAACAACACTTTGCAACTCCGCCCCGCTTCAAGGCCAAACAATGGGCGCCAGCGCCATTGTCGCGTGACGCAGAAGGATATTGAGTTTTCTTTTCTCGCAGGGCGTCTTTAACGAATTTCTCAAATAGCCAATTCACTAGTCACGTGTCTATAGTGCCAATTAGAGTTACCGTTATAAAGCTTTTAACGGCAAGCTTTGCATTTAGCAAATGCACAAACCAGAAGAGTCAAAAGTTACAAGTTTGGTAAAAGCATCAGCACAGGGGCGAACTAAAAGTGGAATGTGGCCAGAAATGGGGCGCCAGGAACTGTTGCTTATAATTCAAATAGAAAACTATTTAAGGAGCTGTTACTTAAAACTCACTTGCAGTGTTGTAAAGCCGTAAAATTCAAGGGATTCAGAACTTATGTTCAGTGTAAGTAATGATACAAATTCAATATTTATTTTTCTTTCCATTTATTTATATTAAAGCCTTAAATGGCCTTTAAATATTGGATCGTCAATTATTCAATGTAATGTTATTAACAAATAGATAAAAGAGTTTACTGAATGCACATTTCTTGGAGCTTTGACTAGAGTTGGAACGGAAGTTGAGGTGCACTCCTGGAGATTGCAGAATCCTCCACAGATCCCCTTTACGGATCCATTCAGAATCGCGTTATCTTGCTGTGCTCCGGTGAAGGTGGCAAGGAGCAGACGGACGACCGAGAAGGACTTTGCTGTGGACGCGGTGGTGGACGTTGCGGATTAATATTGGCATTGGCCTGGCGCAGATTAGCAAAGAATTGCTGGCGTCGTGGACCGCCGCCACGCAAAGGCAGCGTGGGTATCTCGCTGGGCGACTGATGATGCATCTCCTCGTCCGAGCAGTGCCGCATCGCGGGATTCACGCACTCATAGACGCTCTGCCAGAGGAACAGATGATAAAGAGGTGGCATAATGGTGGACAAAAAGACTTACCTGCTCCGAGGAGTACTGATTGCTCTGGGCAAAGGCCAACGAGGTGAGCGAGGGCAGCGCCTGGGCAATATCCGAGCGCTCGATGCCGCGCACAATGAGAAACGTGCGTGGTATGAGAATGCCAATCAGCACCGCCCAACCACTGGCCTGCAAGCCCAGTGGAATGGCCGCATCTCGCCACTCGTCACCAAAGAGCGACAGAGCAATCCACACGATCCAGATGATCAGAATCAGCACAGCGCCAATCACAATGAGAATACCCTCACGATAATTGCGCTGCGATCGATAGATGAACGGCACCAAGCTGACCAGGCAGCAGAGCAGCAGGAAATTGTAGGCTAGAAGACCCCACAGCCAGCCGCCATAGTAGATGTTTTCGCAGGAGACGCTCTCCGAGGCCATGTGCATCACAACGAGCAGCTGCACGGACATGCCCAGCTGGACAAAGACGCTGAACACGCAGATGACAGCTTGAATATAACCATTGACGTGGGACAAGAAGCCGCCCTCGGAGCCAATGGATGCCAGCATAACAGCTCTGCAGAGCAGCAGCGAGAAGACAAAGCAATATACGAGCGTCATCATGAAGACCCGCACGGCACAGAGCGTATTGAGAGTGTGGACATCCTCGAAGGTGACATGCGAGTTGCGCTGCTCGCCCACATACTCCATGGAGAAGGGAACGAAGGAGCAGAAGACCAGGATTAGTGATAGCAGCAGTAATATAGACGTCATCGGATTGCCCTCAAAGACATCACCCAGCGAGATGCGCACCACAATGAATACCAGAATGGCCAGCGTGGCAATCAGGCCGAGTATGGCGGCTGTCAGACCCGCTGCCACCCAGGTGTCCAGTTTGATGCGCCAGAACATCACGCTCTCTCCGTCGAACAGAAACGGATGGCGACGATTATCGCCCGCTGTATACTGGCAGTTAAAGACTAGTCCAAACTTGGTCTTCAGCTCCAGGCTGGTGTGATTGTCGCGATTATAATGATAATAGGTCGTCACATTCGTCACAAAGTTCTGTGAGGCAATCTCGCGCAGCTCCATGCGTGACTCGCCTGTGATAACATCCAGACTCTCCTGTTTCTTCTGGTACATCTGAAAGGTCATCAAGGTCGACAGCTTGCGCATGCGCAGCAGCGTGAGCAGCTCGACGGTGTCATGTGGATGGCGATACTCCGGGGTGCGCCAGTCCTCGATGAAGTTCAGAAAGTTGAAACAGCTCTCCAGCACATACAGATCCTCGTCGCGCTTGCAGTGCTTGGCCAGCGAGGCACGCAGCCAGTTCATCAGATCCACAATGGGACTGGCAAAGGCCAGAATCCGTGATGGGAGCACACTCTTCCCAATGAGCACCTCATCCAGCGTTGTGGGCATTGCATCCAAGTCAGTCGTGCGCAGCTCTATTTCATTCTCCATTAGTATGAATGCCTTGTTGGGCAGCTCTGTAAACATAGAATCAATCAAACGAAGTAAGTTCATTAGTTCCCAAGATGGAGATGCCCAGTTAATGTAAAGGCCAACCCATGAATAAAAAAGGTATTCCTTCTTAAAACTGGATTAGCTCGAGCTTACCTTCCAAAAAGGCATGATCCGTACGGCCCGTGGGTACGGCAAAAATGGTTCCGTTCTCCCTGAAGTGATTGGCCATCTTGTTGCCGAATAGTATGTACACATTATCATCGCTCTTGAAGTGCATGAGGCACATGTGCTCCTGCCTGGCGGCATCCATGAACTCATTATATATATCTAAAGTTTCGCTTATAATCTCCACAGAGGCAATCTTCTCGCCCCAGGGCATTTGATGCAGCAGGTGCGCCACTTTGGGAAAGAGATGAACACGCGTCGAGGGTATGGGCCACACATTGTACTCCAAGTCCCTGATGATGGACTCAAGGCGTATGAATAGATCAAAGTCTATAAATATGCCAATTGAATACTGCGTGCACTGCTGCAAATATTGCACCTCCTGTATGAGCAGATTCTCCGCCAGACTGGCGTTATCCACTCTGATAGCCCGAATACCTATTGGGAGGAGCGAGTGTAATTGTATTGGAATATATTTAATAAAGCGATTTCTCTGTTTACACATACCAACTTCAAAGTCGGCTGATATTATGTTTGCCTGATTGGCGCGATTAATGACAAACAGCGCCGATACAGGATCGTTAGTTAGAACGCTGAGCATGACATCTCCTTCAATGACCTGTACCAGCTCCTGCTGCCTGCGCACCACTTGCTCTCCATCCACATTCGTAATGCTCAGCTGCAGTCCAGTGATGCAAATTTCGGGCACCAAGCTGCCCGCTGCAGTTGTGCTGCTGTCGTCACTGATACTGCTGCTGCTGCTGGCGCTGCCCTCCGTTGTGGACGATATCAGTGGCGCAAGTTGCTCGTTAGTGCTGCTGGCTTCATTGGTTGTCGGTGGCACAGTGGTGGTGGTGCTGCTGCTGGTCGGTTGTGGTTTCGTTATTCGCAGTGGTGCGTTCTTGTTGGTGGGCTTGGCATCAGCAGCAGCAGCAGCAGCAGCAGCAGCAGCTGCGCCATAACACTGGGCTATGCAGCTTACTGTGATGAGCAGAGAGAATAGCACTGCAAAGATTTGAATAATTGGTTTAGTAAATTAAAAATGATAGAAACAAGAAATAAGAGAAACACGATAAATGTATTTCTGAATCTAGCCACACATCTGTGTTGTCGTTCATCTCAAATTTCAGGCGATTAACATGGTAAATCTAGTTTATAAATTGTTTCCTATATTTTTAGAAGTATATTTAAGTTTTTGACCGTTCCCATGTGAGCAGTAAAATATTGTAGTTCGATAGTGAACACTTTTTGTCAAAAACAATGAACATGTTTAAGCAAATAAAGGTATTTAGATTTGTATCTTAATACAAATGTTTTCACACGGGAACTAAATGTTACAACTTTAATGATTTAATGTCGCATATCGAAATGAATTATATATTTAAATGCTTCACTTTGTCTGGAATCAGATCACTATCAATTGTACACTTCCCATATCAGCAATTTTAATAAATCTGCTTGGGTATTGAACATTCAAGCTTACTGCTTTTTTTATAAAAGACTTACCCGGTGGTGATGGCGATTTCCATCCGCGCTGCCTGGCACGCATGTCCTTTTCAGTTAATGGACTTTTATGTATTTTAATTTAAAAAATTCTCTGTCAATTATTTGTTAGCTTTTTTCGTCGATTTTCTGCAGCGCTCAGCATATATGGACAATTAGCACCATTTTATTCACGCAATAAACGCGAGTTGCCTGTGAAAAAACAAAGATGGTTATTTGTGGACATTAGTGCTGGAAAAAACTACCATCGTAGAATCGAAATGCTTGCAAATTGTTGTTAATTTTCTATTTCTTCTTCACAATTTCAGCTTTTTACATTTCACTTTGCCTGCGGACTCTTTGGGAGAGTGTTGCACTTTAATCGCATTAAAAATTGTCACACTAACACACACACACACACGCATATATATACAGCTTTGGTTTGGCCTGGCACAGTTCTTTTCCTGCTTTTCTCGCTTTTCGCTCGTATCACTGCAAAGTAATGCGGTGGCAAATATTTTAGATTTTCATATTTTAAAATGCCCAGCAGAAAATGTGGCAAGCGAGCAAGGCAAAAGGAAAATCAATAGGTACTATTTTCTGCGGAAATTATTATGGCCCACAATAATATTCTGTGCAAATGTCTTGTTAATAGTGGCACAGTTTTTTCCTTTATTTTGATAGATTTATTTTTTTGTTGTTCCACTTAAATCGATTTTCCCTTAGCACATTTAAAAGCAAGCTTATTTGTACACAATATTCATATGATCTGCAGCTGCTCTGAGCTTTGCTTCGACTATAAAAAAAATCCAAAACACCGAAACTAAAATTGAACGCTTCAGCGATTTTAGGGTCAATTAAACGTTTGTCGTTTTATATTTGCCCACTGAAGTAATCAGACGTAGCACAACACAATAACTATTCGATTTATATATAGGTATATATTTTTTTTAGTTTTGTATTTGTATTCCTTTTTGTTTTTTGCTGAACTACAAACAACTTGCGTTGCGACTGCCAACGGGTGCTGTTCTGCCTGCAACTGCAACTACTGCGGTACGGCACAATTTGTTAACAAGTCGAGTCACATTGCAATTATGTTGTATTGGTTTTTGTATGTGTGGTTTTTTCTGTGTTCTGTTTTTCTTCTGGGTTCCCGAGTTTTTGTTCAGCCACCCCCGAAGCAGCGATGTCGCGATGTAATGTTTTGCACCTGTTTTGCTTGTTTTGTTTTGGCCAACTTGGCTTAGGCCGACGTGTTCGGCACGGAACCGTCCGTTGTTATGGTTATGCGCTCAACTGCTAGCTCACTCGATTCGACAGTTGAGTGAAAATATTCCATAATTACAAAAATCAACATTTTGTGACGTGTTTGAGTAGTGTAACCCCTTTTTGGTTTGAACTTGTGGCAGCCGCCGGTTGAAGTTTGAAGTTCAAACATTGGTCATTACAATTAGCCAGCTGATTGAAGCAGGTTTTGAGTTACACACACACACACACACACACGGCTATTGATGGGGGTTGACAAGAGCCAGAAGTTTTTTTTAGTGAGTAGAAAATATGCAATGCTACGATACGAAAATTGAGGATTTATGAAACTGCTATTTTTCATAGAAATTCGGGTAATGGGTTCAGGGTATAAAACGATAGGAAAGTGATTCTAAAGTGTTTAATTTTTCAGTCAAAAATCAACGCCATAATTGGTTTTAAAAACCATACAAATGCCCTTCCTAGATGTCCCATAACTTGGTCTAAGCTAAACCCTTACCAAAACAGATTTTTCAAAAAATAAATTCTTCTTTTTTTAATCGATTGTGGGTGTCGAAATTAGTATAACAAGTTAAAGAAAAAGTAATTCTGAGGTGTTTCATTTTTCTGTCAAATATCATGCCAAAATGACAAAAATAATTGACTTGTAACCGCCCTAAGTCCATACTAATACCATTCTTAGACTTCAAACTCCCATAATTTGGTCAAAACTAAACCGATTGTCAAGCTTGAGGCCATTTTGTTCAGGGTTTGTCCTATATATCAATTCTACATTTCAAGTTTATGCATTATTGAAAGTTAAATTTTTTTAATTATTTTTGCGAAAAAAGCATAAGGGGGGACCCTTATCAAAATTGATTTTTCAAAAAATAGATTCTTGAAATTCTTTTTTTAATCGATTGTGGGTGTCAAAATTAGTATAAAAAACTATGGGAAAAGTTATTCTGAGGTGTTTCATTTTTCTGTAAAAAATCATGCCAAAATGACAAAAATAATTGATTTGTAACCGCCCTAAGTCCATAGAAATGCCCTTCCAAGACTTCAAACTCCCATAACTTGGTCAAAACTGAACCGATTGACAAGCTTAAGGCCATTTTGTTCAGGGTTTGTCCTATATATCAATTCTAAATTTCAATTTTATGCATTATTGAAAGTTAAATTTTTTGAAATATTTTTGCGAAAAAAGCATAAGGGGGGACCCTTATCAAAATTGATTTTTCAAAAAATATATTCTTGAAATTCTTTTTTTAATCGATTGTGGGTGTCAAAATTAGTATAAAAAACTATGGGAAAAGTTATTCTGAGGTGTTTAATTTTTCTGTAAAAAATCATGCCAAAATGACAAAAAAAATTGACTTGTAAATGCAATAATTGGTTTTTAGGTCCATACAAATGCCCTTCCAAGACTTCAGACTCCCATAACTTGGTCAAAACTGAACCGATTGTCAAGCTTAAGGCCATTTTGTTCAGGGTTTGTCCTTTATATAAATTCTACATTTCAATTTTATGCATTATTGAAAGTTACATTTTTTGAAATATTTTTGCGAAAAAAGCATAAGGGGGGGACCCTTATCAAAATTGATTTTTCAAAAAATAGATTCTTGAAATTCTTTTTTTAATCGATTGTGGGTGTCAAAATTAGTATAAAAAACTATGGAAAAAGTTATTCTGAGGTGTTTCATTTTTCTGTAAAAAATCATGCCAAAATGACAAAAAAAATTGATTTGTAACCGCCCTAAGTCCATAGAAATGCCCTTCCAAGACTTCAGACTCCCATAACTTGGTCAAAACTGAACCGATTGTCAAGCTTAAGGCCATTTTGTTCAGGGTTTGTCCTATATATCAATTCTACATTTCAATTTTATGCATTATTGAAAGTTAAATTTTTTGAAATATTTTTGCAAAAAAAGCATAAGGGGGGACCCTTATCAAAATTGATTTTTCAAAAAATATATTCTTGAAATTCTTTTTTTAATCGATTGTGGGTGTCAAAATTAGTATAAAAAACTATGGGAAAAGTTATTCTGAGGTGTTTCATTTTTCTGTAAAAAATCATGCCAAAATGACAAAAAAAATTGACTTGTAAATGCAATAATTGGTTTTTAGGTCCATACAAATGCCCTTCCAAGACTTCAGACTCCCATAACTTGGTCAAAACTGAACCGATTGTCAAGCTTAAGGCCATTTTGTTCAGGGTTTGTCCTTTATATAAATTCTACATTTCAATTTTATGCATTATTGAAAGTTAAATTTTTTGAAATATTTTTGCGAAAAAAGCATAAGGGGGGACCCTTATCAAAATTGATTTTTCAAAAAATAGATTCTTGAAATTCTTTTTTTAATCGATTGTGGGTGTCAAAATTAGTATAAAAAACTATGGGAAAAGTTATTCTGAGGTGTTTCATTTTTCTGTAAAAAATCATGCCAAAATGACAAAAATAATTGACTTGTAACCGCCCTAAGTCCATACAAATGCCCTTCCAAGACTTCAAACTCCCATAATTTGGTCAAAACTAAACCGATTGTCAAGCTTGAGGCCATTTTGTTCAGGGTTTGTCCTATATATCAATTCTACATTTCAAGTTTATGCATTATTGAAAGTTAAATTTTTTTAATTATTTTTGCGAAAAAAGCATAAGGGGGGACCCTTATCAAAATTGATTTTTCAAAAAATAGATTCTTGAAATTCTTTTTTTAATCGATTGTGGGTGTCAAAATTAGTATAAAAAACTATGGAAAAAGTTATTCTGAGGTGTTTCATTTTTCTGTAAAAAATCATGCCAAAATGACAAAAAAAATTGATTTGTAACCGCCCTAAGTCCATAGAAATGCCCTTCCAAGACTTCAAACTCCCATAACTTGGTCAAAACTGAACCGATTGTCAAGCTTAAGGCCATTTTGTTCAGGGTTTGTCCTATATATCAATTCTACATTTCAATTTTATGCATTATTGAAAGTTAAATTTTTTGAAATATTTTTGCGAAAAAAGTATAAGGGGGGACCCTTATCAAAATTGATTTTTCAAAAAATATATTCTTGAAATTCTTTTTTTAATCGATTGTGGGTGTCAAAATTAGTATAAAAAACTATGGGAAAAGTTACTCTGAGGTGTTTCATTTTTCTGTAAAAAATCATGCCAAAATGACAAAAATAATTGACTTGTAACCGCCCTAAGTCCATACAAATGCCCTTCCAAGACTTCAAACTCCCATAATTTGGTCAAAACTAAACCGTTTGTTCAGGGTTTGTCCTATATATCAATTCTACATTTCAAGTTTATGCATTATTGAAAGTTAAATTTTTTTAATTATTTTTGCGAAAAAAGCATAAGGGGGGACCCTTATCAAAATTGATTTTTCAAAAAATAGATTCTTGAAATTCTTTTTTTAATCGATTGTGGGTGTCAAAATTAGTATAAAAAACTATGGAAAAAGTTATTCTGAGGTGTTTCATTTTTCTGTAAAAAATCATGCCAAAATGACAAAAAAAATTGATTTGTAACCGCCCTAAGTCCATAGAAATGCCCTTCCAAGACTTCAGACTCCCATAACTTGGTCAAAACTGAACCGATTGTCAAGCTTAAGGCCATTTTGTTCAGGGTTTGTCCTTTATATAAATTCTACATTTCAATTTTATGCATTATTGAAAGTTAAATTTTTTGAAATATTTTTGCGAAAAAAGCATAAGGGGGGACCCTTATCAAAATTGATTTTTCAAAAAATAGATTCTTGAAATTCTTTTTTTAATCGATTGTGGGTGTCAAAATTAGTATAAAAAACTATGGGAAAAGTTATTCTGAGGTGTTTCATTTTTCTGTAAAAAATCATGCCAAAATGACAAAAAAAATTGACTTGTAAATGCAATAATTGGTTTTTAGGTCCATACAAATGCCCTTCCAAGACTTCAGACTCCCATAACTTGGTCAAAACTGAACCGATTGTCAAGCTTAAGGCCATTTTGTTCAGGGTTTGTCCTATATATCAATTCTACATTTCAATTTTATGCATTATTGAAAGTTAAATTTTTTGAAATATTTTTGCGAAAAAAGCATAAGGGGGGACCCTTATCAAAATTGATTTTTCAAAAAATATATTCTTGAAATTCTTTTTTTAATCGATTGTGGGTGTCAAAATTAGTATAAAAAACTATGGGAAAAGTTATTCTGAGGTGTTTCATTTTTCTGTAAAAAATCATGCCAAAATGACAAAAAAAATTGACTTGTAAATGCAATAATTGGTTTTTAGGTCCATACAAATGCCCTTCCAAGACTTCAGACTCCCATAACTTGGTCAAAACTGAACCGATTGTCAAGCTTAAGGCCATTTTGTTCAGGGTTTGTCCTTTATATAAATTCTACATTTCAATTTTATGCATTATTGAAAGTTAAATTTTTTGAAATATTTTTGCGAAAAAAGCATAAGGGGGGACCCTTATCAAAATTGATTTTTCAAAAAATAGATTCTTGAAATTCTTTTTTTAATCGATTGTGGGTGTCAAAATTAGTATAAAAAACTATGGGAAAAGTTATTCTGAGGTGTTTCATTTTTCTGTTAAAAATCATGCCAAAATGACAAAAATAATTGACTTGTAACCGCCCTAAGTCCATACAAATGCCCTTCCAAGACTTCAAACTCCCATAATTTGGTCAAAACTAAACCGATTGTCAAGCTTGAGGCCATTTTGTTCAGGGTTTGTCCTATATATCAATTCTACATTTCAAGTTTATGCATTATTGAAAGTTAAATTTTTTTAATTATTTTTGCGAAAAAAGCATAAGGGGGGACCCTTATCAAAATTGATTTTTCAAAAAATAGATTCTTGAAATTCTTTTTTTAATCGATTGTGGGTGTCAAAATTATTATAAAAAACTATGGGAAAAGTTATTCTGAGGTGTTTCATTTTTCTGTAAAAAATCATGCCAAAATGACAAAAAAAATTGATTTGTAACCGCCCTAAGTCCATAGAAATGCCCTTCCAAGACTTCAAACTCCCATAATTTGGTCAAAACTAAACCGATTGTCAAGCTTGAGGCCATTTTGTTCAGGGTTTGTCCTATATATCAATTCTACATTTCAAGTTTATGCATTATTGAAAGTTAAATTTTTTTAATTATTTTTGCGAAAAAAGCATAAGGGGGGACCCTTATCAAAATTGATTTTTCAAAAAATAGATTCTTGAAATTCTTTTTTTAATCGATTGTGGGTGTCAAAATTATTATAAAAAACTATGGGAAAAGTTATTCTGAGGTGTTTCATTTTTCTGTAAAAAATCATGCCAAAATGACAAAAAAAATTGATTTGTAACCGCCCTAAGTCCATAGAAATGCCCTTCCAAGACTTCAAACTCCCATAACTTGGTCAAAACTGAACCGATTGTCAAGCTTAAGGCCATTTTGTTCAGGGTTTGTCCTATATATCAATTCTACATTTCAATTTTATGCATTATTGAAAGTTAAATTTTTTGAAATATTTTTGCGAAAAAAGTATAAGGGGGGACCCTTATCAAAATTGATTTTTCAAAAAATATATTCTTGAAATTCTTTTTTTAATCGATTGTGGGTGTCAAAATTAGTATAAAAAACTATGGGAAAAGTTATTCTGAGGTGTTTCATTTTTCTGTAAAAAATCATGCCAAAATGACAAAAAAAAATTGACTTGTAAATGCAATAATTGGTTTTTAGGTCCATACAAATGCCCTTCCAAGACTTCAGACTCCCATAACTTGGTCAAAACTGAACCGATTGTCAAGCTTAAGGCCATTTTGTTCAGGGTTTGTCCTATATATCAATTCTACATTTCAATTTTATGCATTATTGAAAGTTAAATTTTTTGAAATATTTTTGCGAAAAAAGCATAAGGGGGGACCCTTATCAAAATTGATTTTTCAAAAAATATATTCTTGAAATTCTTTTTTTAATCGATTGTGGGTGTCAAAATTAGTATAAAAAACTATGGGAAAAGTTATTCTGAGGTGTTTCATTTTTCTGTAAAAAATCATGCCAAAATGACAAAAAAAATTGACTTGTAAATGCAATAATTGGTTTTTAGGTCCATACAAATGCCCTTCCAAGACTTCAGACTCCCATAACTTGGTCAAAACTGAACCGATTGTCAAGCTTAAGGCCATTTTGTTCAGGGTTTGTCCTTTATATAAATTCTACATTTCAATTTTATGCATTATTGAAAGTTAAATTTTTTGAAATATTTTTTCGAAAAAAGCATAAGGGGGGACCCTTATCAAAATTGATTTTTCAAAAAATAGATTCTTGAAATTCTTTTTTTAATCGATTGTGGGTGTCAAAATTAGTATAAAAAACTATGGGAAAAGTTATTCTGAGGTGTTTAATTTTTCTGTAAAAAATCATGCCAAAATGACAAAAAAAATTGATTTGTAACCGCCCTAAGTCCATAGAAATGCCCTTCCAAGACTTCAAACTCCCATAACTTGGTCAAAACTGAACCGATTGTCAAGCTTAAGGCCATTTTGTTCAGGGTTTGTCCTATATATCAATTCTACATTTCAATTTTATGCATTATTGAAAGTTAAATTTTTTGAAATATTTTTGCGAAAAAAGTATAAGGGGGGACCCTTATCAAAATTGATTTTTCAAAAAATATATTCTTGAAATTCTTTTTTTAATCGATTGTGGGTGTCAAAATTAGTATAAAAAACTATGGGAAAAGTTATTCTGAGGTGTTTCATTTTTCTGTAAAAAATCATGCCAAAATGACAAAAAAAATTGACTTGTAAATGCAATAATTGGTTATTAGGTCCATACAAATGCCCTTCCAAGACTTCAGACTCCCATAACTTGGTCAAAACTGAACCGATTGTCAAGCTTAAGGCCATTTTGTTCAGGGTTTGTCCTATATATCAATTCTACATTTCAATTTTATGCATTATTGAAAGTTAAATTTTTTGAAATATTTTTGCGAAAAAAGCATAAGGGGGGACCCTTATCAAAATTGATTTTTCAAAAAATATATTCTTGAAATTCTTTTTTTAATCGATTGTGGGTGTCAAAATTAGTATAAAAAACTATGGGAAAAGTTATTCTGAGGTGTTTCATTTTTCTGTAAAAAATCATGCCAAAATGACAAAAAAAATTGACTTGTAAATGCAATAATTGGTTTTTAGGTCCATACAAATGCCCTTCCAAGACTTCAGACTCCCATAACTTGGTCAAAACTGAACCGATTGTCAAGCTTAAGGCCATTTTGTTCAGGGTTTGTCCTTTATATAAATTCTGCATTTCAATTTTATGCATTATTGAAAGTTAAATTTTTTGAAATATTTTTGCGAAAAAAGCATAAGGGGGGACCCTTATCAAAATTGATTTTTCAAAAAATAGATTCTTGAAATTCTTTTTTTAATCGATTGTGGGTGTCAAAATTAGTATAAAAAACTATGGGAAAAGTTATTCTGAGGTGTTTCATTTTTCTGTAAAAAATCATGCCAAAATGACAAAAATAATTGACTTGTAACCGCCCTAAGTCCATACAAATGCCCTTCCAAGACTTCAAACTCCCATAATTTGGTCAAAACTAAACCGATTGTCAAGCTTGAGGCCATTTTGTTCAGGGTTTGTCCTATATATCAATTCTACATTTCAAGTTTATGCATTATTGAAAGTTAATTTTTTTAATTATTTTTGCGAAAAAAGCATAAGGGGGGACCCTTATCAAAATTGATTTTTCAAAAAATAGATTCTTGAAATTCTTTTTTTAATCGATTGTGGGTGTCAAAATTAGTATAAAAAACTATGGGAAAAGTTATTCTGAGGTGTTTCATTTTTCTGTAAAAAATCATGCCAAAATGACAAAAAAAATTGATTTGTAACCGCCCTAAGTCCATAGAAATGCCCTTCCAAGACTTCAAACTCCCATAACTTGGTCAAAACTGAACCGATTGTCAAGCTTAAGGCCATTTTGTTCAGGGTTTGTCCTATATATCAATTCTACATTTCAATTTTATGCATTATTGAAAGTTAAATTTTTTGAAATATTTTTGCGAAAAAAGTATAAGGGGGGACCCTTATCAAAATTGATTTTTCAAAAAATATATTCTTGAAATTCTTTTTTTAATCGATTGTGGGTGTCAAAATTAGTATAAAAAACTATGGGAAAAGTTATTCTGAGGTGTTTCATTTTTCTGTAAAAAATCATGCCAAAATGACAAAAAAAATTGACTTGTAAATGCAATAATTGGTTTTTAGGTCCATACAAATGCCCTTCCAAGACTTCAGACTCCCATAACTTGGTCAAAACTGAACCGATTGTCAAGCTTAAGGCCATTTTGTTCAGGGTTTGTCCTATATATCAATTCTACATTTCAATTTTATGCATTATTGAAAGTTAAATTTTTTGAAATATTTTTGCGAAAAAAGCATAAGGGGGGACCCTTATCAAAATTGATTTTTCAAAAAATATATTCTTGAAATTCTTTTTTTAATCGATTGTGGGTGTCAAAATTAGTATAAAAAACTATGGGAAAAGTTATTCTGAGGTGTTTCATTTTTCTGTAAAAAATCATGCCAAAATGACAAAAAAAATTGACTTGTAAATGCAATAATTGGTTTTTAGGTCCATACAAATGCCCTTCCAAGACTTCAGACTCCCATAACTTGGTCAAAACTGAACCGATTGTCAAGCTTAAGGCCATTTTGTTCAGGGTTTGTCCTTTATATAAATTCTACATTTCAATTTTATGCATTATTGAAAGTTAAATTTTTTGAAATATTTTTTCGAAAAAAGCATAAGGGGGGACCCTTATCAAAATTGATTTTTCAAAAAATAGATTCTTGAAATTCTTTTTTTAATCGATTGTGGGTGTCAAAATTAGTATAAAAAACTATGGGAAAAGTTATTCTGAGGTGTTTCATTTTTCTGTAAAAAATCATGCCAAAATGACAAAAAAAATTGACTTGTAAATGCAATAATTGGTTTTTAGGTCCATACAAATGCCCTTCCAAGACTTCAGACTCCCATAACTTGGTCAAAACTGAACCGATTGTCAAGCTTAAGGCCATTTTGTTCAGGGTTTGTCCTTTATATAAATTCTACATTTCAATTTTATGCATTATTGAAAGTTAAATTTTTTGAAATATTTTTGCGAAAAAAGCATAAGGGGGGACCCTTATCAAAATTGATTTTTCAAAAAATAGATTCTTGAAATTCTTTTTTTAATCGATTGTGGGTGTCAAAATTAGTATAAAAAACTATGGGAAAAGTTATTCTGAGGTGTTTAATTTTTCTGTAAAAAATCATGCCAAAATGACAAAAATAATTGACTTGTAACCGCCCTAAGTCCATACAAATGCCCTTCCAAGACTTCAAACTCCCATAATTTGGTCAAAACTAAACCGATTGTCAAGCTTGAGGCCATTTTGTTCAGGGTTTGTCCTATATATCAATTCTACATTTCAAGTTTATGCATTATTGAAAGTTAAATTTTTTTAATTATTTTTGCGAAAAAAGCATAAGGGGGGACCCTTATCAAAATTGATTTTTCAAAAAATAGATTCTTGAAATTCTTTTTTTAATCGATTGTGGGTGTCAAAATTAGTATAAAAAACTATGGGAAAAGTTATTCTGAGGTGTTTTATTTTTCTCTCAAAAATCATGCCAAAATGACAAAAATAATTGACTTGTAAATGCCGTAATTGGTTTTTAAGTCTATACAATTGCCCTTCCTAGACTAAACCGATTGTCAAGCTTAAGGCCATTTTGTTCATGGTTTGTCATATTCATCAATTCTACGTTTCAACTTTCATTTTGAAAAATACATTTTTTTTAATATTTTTGCAAAAAAGCAAAAGCAAACCAAAATTGATTTTTTAAAAAAAAGATTCTTGTTATTATTGAAATGAATAGGTTCATGCACAATAATTTGTATAGTCTACCGCTTAGCAACCGAGCGAGCTGCAATGGCAAAATCCTTGAAAGTGTCCATGGCAGAGTGAAAAGCAAAAGCGCTTTACATTTTTAATGGGCATTGACATTGCATGCAGTTGAGTTTGGCGCGTTTCCGGATTAGATTGTTTTGCATAACACTTTTCATTAATGTCAACATGGGCAACGAATAGCAGTCGAAAACTGAAATTGCCGCTGGTCAAATCTCTTGGTCCCGAGACCTAGTAAGTTTAATTTAGCAGCTGTCCGTCCGTTCATCTGTGCGACAGCTCGGCTGTCTGTCAGATTGCGACTTTGTGCACTTTAATTACAATTTGGGCAAGCGAAATGTTCGTTCGACAGTTTTGGTCAATTTTGGGTATGCGAAATGTTCAATTTGTTTATGCAATTTTCAGCAGGGACTTGCGATATGTAACCAATTTGCACGCTGCACTCATTCACTTTACAGTTTGTCACTCAGGTGACCACGTTCACGTCCATATTTCAACTGTTCTAACTGTAGCACTCGGAGCTCTGGCACAGTCGTAAGCCCATAAAAATGCAAGAGCTCAGTAAGTGGGGGTATGGATAGGGGCGAGGGTGCGTGCGAAGGTAAGGGTGGGTGCATTCACTCACACTCACTCACTCAGTTATTCACTCATTCATTCATTCATTCATTGGACTTGTAATTACGTCTAGTTTCGGTGTCAGCTCTTTGTGACATGTACTATGTGCTTAGCATTGTAAGCGTTGCATATTTTGCAGTCAATATAATATGCAGTTATTAGTGACACCGATGGGCATTACCTGCCAGGTTGCCAGGTTGCCAGGTTGTCGGGCATTATTTGGGTCAGCTGTAAGCAGCAGCTTAGCAAACAGCGGAAGTGTCTTTGAAGACAGTTGTTAAAAGCATAAATATATATATATTGAATTTGGATCGTGTCAAATGTATTTGCCAGAGGATTTATAAATGCTGAAACAATGTATATTGCTTTGTCTATTTTTTTTAATGTTTTTCCTGAGGCAATAAAACAAAGTCACGCATTATAATAATTTCATGGAATAAAAAATTCTCGAAATATTGTGTACCCTTGTCACCATTCCGACCCTTGGCACTAGACATTTAAAATTTTGAGCGCTTCGAAATAAACTAAACCATAACGCAAGTTGCTCTCAGGAAAATTCAGTTGGATTCTTGTCTTCATATTTGGTTACTGTTATCGAATGTACTTTTTAGTGACCATCGCCGGCACCCTTGTTTGAATGCTGAATTTGGAGCTTGTGCCGGGAGGAATCTGGGGGAGCACGAGCTGTGGTGCCGCCGTTGAATGTGAGCTCACTGTCATCGTCTTCTTCACTGTACGAGGAAATTCCCTCGGAGCTGTATTGAAAATTGTCAATCTCAACCTCATCCATGCTATCAACTGGTGTCTCCATTTCCATATGGAGGGTATCAGCTTCAGAAGATACAGCCTTTGCCTTCAGATTGCTGTTGGAGACAGAGCTTGGCTTCAGGCATAGCTCAATTTTAGAGAGTCCAGTCTGTGAAGGGTATTTTGGCACCTCCTCCGTCAGATCGTTTAGCTGCATCTGTGTGCAAAAGCGTTGTATTTGCCCCAACACTTCGCGAACACCCAGCTCCGAGGACTTCACATTGACGCTATGATCCGACGATGACTGGTGCTCCTCCGTCGGGTGCTGGTGTGATGACTTCGAAGTGCTGTGGCATGCACAAGGATTCTGCCCTTTGACGCATTCGGTGGCTACTTTCTTCTGGTTGCCATGGTTCATCTTTGCAGCTGGCAGCTGCTTGTCAGATCTCATGTTATTAAAAACAGCTGCCTGCCTGGCCACTCTGTTGAGCGCTGGCGTTGCATTGGGATTAACTGGTGCAGCTGGTGCCACTTTCGGGGATGTCTGCTTGGCGGCTGTCAACGTCTGTTGCTGATAAAACATTTTATCGTATTCCGATTTCATGCACAAATAGCGAAAGTGGCGAGTGTTCTCCTCCCCATAGTTTGTGATCTCTGCGGAAGGAGAGATGTACCAGGATAAGTGAGTAAGGATATATCAGAGATGCAGCTCCAACTAAAGTCGGGAGCGTGTCAAACTAAATGTGAAAATATCAAATTTTACAAATCAAAAACACATGGATTATTAATATACACCAGAATGCTGAATAACTCTTTAAAAGTTTAGAGGTCAATAGTCTTAATAAAAATAAGGGTAAGGATGTACTCACTGTTGTTAATTTCACTTTGTAGTTTGTTTAAATGCTCATTGGTCAACTTAAGTTCATTCGAAAAACGTTCCATTTTGCCAGCCAAGTCGCGAAAATTTCGGGTGATTACTTCTGCAATGCTTGTCTGGTGGATAAGAAAGTATTCAGGGGCAATGTTGTTGTAGATTGGGTTAGAGAGATCATTTCACGGCAAATACTTACGCCAATGGCCTTCCTCACAGTCTGGCGTATAAGCTCAAAGAACTCCTCGGGATCTTCATCCTTGTCCTCATCCTCGCTTGCAGGAGTTTGCTGCATGCCACCACGCTGCTGAGTATGGCTAGGACGCATATGTTGCTGTTGCTGCTGCTGTTGCTGTTGCTGTTGCTGTTGCTGCTGCTGTTGCTGCTGTTGGTGATGCTTCATACTCTGATGCGAATGATGATGCATGTTGTTGTTGTTGTTGTTCGGATGATTCAACTGCTGTTGCTGATGCAGCTGATGCTGCAACGGATGTGGTTTCTGAAGAGGATGCTGCTGATTCGGATGCGAATGCATATGTGCCCGACGTGCATTTGCGTTCATTGGATCCTTATCGGTGAGATCGATTAGATTGGGATCCATCTCTGTATTGGGCACATAGATTGTGCGCTGAGTCATTCGCATTGGCATCGGCTTGGCATATTGATGATTGTGAGCATGTGGATGTGGGTGGCAATGGGCCTTGTTTTCTGTCGGGACAAAGTGCACCTTCGTCTGTTGATTGGGCACCGGCTGGCGAGCATTAGGCTTGATGCGGCGATTCGACGTTGAGCCATAGCCTAAAGCCTGTGTGGCTGCCGACTGGGACTGCTGCATCGGCATCTGGATAGTCTGGGAAGGATGCGAGAGGACGGTACTAGGCGCAGTGCGCATATTGGTGGCATTCACCGGTACGTTTGTGGTTATATAATAATCATTGGCAGTAATGTAACTGCGCTGGGTGCGAGCATCTACCTGGCGGGAGGATGCCACACGCATTGCTGCTGTCTTCGTCATGCCCGGCTGTGGGATTGCCTGTAATCGGGCCGGTTGCATGGCCTCCAGTTTGGTGCCATATACCTCTTCAATACCCTTACGTCGATTTGTGCGCACCATTCTACCAAATACTCTATCTAATAGCTCCTTTAAGTGGAACACAAACTTACCGCCAAACTAATATATTAAAAAAATAGACACGATTTCATATGCAAGCGAATTTCTGGTATTTGGTATTTGCATCAAATCTAAGCACTTTTCAATCTTTGTTGATGCACAATGTTCTTGTTACTTTTAAACTAAAATATTGATTTTTGTAAAAATTTTAATTGTTTTACATTTGTATATATCCAACTGACGGTTAAGGTAAAATGACCTGGCACTCAAAAACGGCCAAGTTATGTCAAACTAATTTCAGCGCCAACTGAGATACTGATACTGAGATTCCTTAAAAAACAACATATACAGAGCATTGGCTCAATAAACAATAAATTATTTAAAATTGCCAAATTGTATCGAGCGATGGGAGAAAGAAAGATTGCATCTGTATCCCATTAAGTTTGTATATTTTTTATCAACTTATAAGCTGCATTAATTCATTATGAGATTCCACAAGCAATTTATGGAGGCAAGTAATGAGGGTCAATAAAATAAATCCCGTTATTTACAGCCAACTTAATATTTTCAGAATCGATATCTTATTTACTACATGCATGTCTTTATTTAATTATTTTCACATGTTAATTGATATATTATTACTTTTGTTTAATATAATTACGAACAATTTTTATTTATATTCCTTACAATTCATCCAAACGAATTTCATGCTTTGAAATGAGGTTCAATTTATAATTTTAGATATTACAATTATACCAAAATGATCTATTTTTAACCAAATTTATGAATTTTTCTTGCGACATTTGAAAAGCCAATGACATGGAACAGGTTCAATGTTTGTTTGCCATTTCTCTTGCCGGAAATGTGTGTTTGATTTAACCAAATCAAAATGCTAATGAGCTCCGCTGCTTTGGTGCAGTGCTGATTGCGATGTTTAAAGTGGTTGCTTGCTTGGTTGCCTGCCGATTTGCTTATACAAATACAAGTGTATAGACATATGTACAACATTTTTATCAGATTATTTACCTTTGAACCTTTGTGGGTGGATGTATCAGCTGAACGTCTCTTTGGCAGATTTGGACGTCTTTGGAATTTTAAATGACAGTCTAAGTGCCACACTTTCGACGTGATGGCTTTAAGGCATCCCGAATCCAAAAGAACGCAATAGGCCTTAGGTTACAGACGCCCAACACTTGAAGTAAGGTTGCAACATTAGACAGGAGGCACACCGTAATTGGGTCAGTTGGATGTTATGTACGGTTTGCTATAGCCATGAGTTGCTTTTGAAATCAAAGCCATGGAACACGCGGCACCATTTTGATTCTTTGCTCATTATGCAAATTGCGCATACGACGTGTTTGCTGCTGGGCAACTGCAGGGCGACGCACTATTACGCATATTTGTAGTTGGCAAGCTGTTGCATGCGATGAGCAAGGCCACGTGACACACGCACATGTACATTCAAGGATAATGCGCACTATATATAAATTATAGTATGCCTGCCTAACGATAAAAATGTGTATGTTTTTTATGACTCCTCTCAACTCTTTAGTTTCACGTGTACTTTTCAGCTTCATTTATAGAAACTATAGCAATATGTAAATTTAGTTTTCTCTTTTAATGCATTCATTCAAATGATTCATTATATTCTTTATTTTTAAAAATAGATTTTCAAAATGCAATTAAATTAATTCGTACTTTTCTCATTAAATTGAAATAATTTTAGATTAAATATATTAATAATATAAGCCAATTTATAAGCCCTTAACATTTACACAATTATTACCACACTATAACATATACACTCACAAACATTCATACATAATATAATGCCGACACCATTCAACATTTTGATAGCTTATGATTTTCTGCAGCCCAGACTGCCTGCCACTGCGGCCGGCAATTGGGTGAATGTTAAAGTGGGTTCCATGCTGCAGTTGACCACAATGCCTCACGTGTGTGTGTGTGTGTTTGAGTGGATGTCTGTTGTCTTGATAGGAATTTGTCATTCACAATTGTTCATTTTATGTCATAACCATAATGCTCTCTACGTATTCCATATTTGTTTATTGGAATGTGTCAGTTGCAGTGGTCTTGTATGCATCTAAGTATGTGTGCAATGGAAAATGCTCTCATTTATTATAATCAGCTTGAGTCCTTAGATTCAAATGGATTCTTGATTCGCTTGGCTTGTGTGGCAAATTAACTGCTGATGCGTTGCGAAACAAATATTATTACTGACCCACACGCGTTGGCATTTAAATAGATATTACTCATAAACACTCATAAATAACGTTATATAAATGGGCCTTAGACAAGCTTAAGGCGCCAAGACATAATTACAAATTTATTTAAGACATATTCTACATATTTAACAGCCCAAGTTTATCCCGAGCGCATTACGCATAAATCTAGCAAATGCGTACAAATTTCTGTAGCAGTAAATTGTCGCGTGTTAAGTCTTAAGCAAAGAAAATAAATAAGTACGCGACTAAGTATTTATTATGAGCGGGCCAATTAGCAGCCAGAGAGAAAGAGAGAAGGAGCATATAAGTATCTCACAGATGCATAAATTTGTCAGCTGTCGCCAAGATCAACATATTTATCTTCGTATAACACCTACGCCGCATGACGTCTCAAAATTATATTTTTAAACAACGTTGTATTTATTTGTTGTGAGGTTACTTATAAAACAATATTATAATACAGATTATAAAAATAATATAAAGAAATATGTATGTTCCGTTGGTTTTGATAAATCAATAAAAATGGGTCAACAATTTTTAACAAGTATGCTTTAAATGTCTTATGTCTTTATCACTATTAAATAAAATGAATATCGAAATGCTCAATCAACTTAATATTCTTATACTGATTCAAAAATAAATGCGAAAATGCTGAAAAATTAATTTATTTGATGTGTACATTTCTAGGGTATCAAACCAATTATACCAGGCATGTATTTTATTTATACTATATAATTCATATTTTCTTGTATATTCTTTTTTCATCGTGTGACCAACAAGTGAATAAATTCAGGCGTTTATATTTGTTTAATTTAAGCGCTTTTTATTGTTGTTCGTCTGTTGTTTAAAGCATTCCCACTTGACAGGCGAACATGATGAGTGTCGGCATTCATCGTAGTCATAGTCGTAGTCGCTGAAATTGTTGTCTCATTTCGCTGGGCGCTGTGCTTTATGACTAAATGTGCGTAATAAATAAATACTACAGCGATAAATTTGCCTGCAGATATTGGAATAAAACAAAACAAATTGCAACAAAACAATCGTTTATTTATGCGATGCTGCCAAAGTTTTCGAACATGTTGGAATTGAGTTTAAATGCGATATTCATAAACGCAGCTGTTGCCATTTTATATGCAATAACAAATTGCTCAGTTCGGCTTTGATTGTTGACGATTATTTGTGTTCTGATGCCTTTTTGTCATGCATTCACAATTAACAACGATAATAATAAATAATAATAACAATAACAACAACTTAAGCTCAACTATATTACACAGTTTATTGGATTATGTTTTGTCTTGTGGTTTTTCTTGGCGATCTGTCGCCTTAATGGAATCGAATTAAATGCATTGGTATTTGGGTCAACATCTTTGCGTCACTCAAATCAATTAAAGTCATAAACACGGAAAATATGCTTGGATAAAATTAAAAACAGAACGAGGTACGCAATATTTTCAAAAGACTATGCTCCCAATTTATTGTTTACTTCAGATTTTACGATCGTTTTGTTTTATAAGCATCGCCAAAAACGTATTCAACATTTTCTCAAAGAGGGTTTTAATAGTCAACAATAAAATGTTTAGATTAAATAAGATAGAAATAGTTATAAAAAAAGCTTCTGTTTTCATAATTTCTTTAAGTGCCAAAACATATCGTTAAACATTAATTATTTTTGATTTATGGTTGGCTTACCTAAACATATGTTTTGCATATTAGCCACACGTATAATGTAAAAGTTTTTATTTGCTTAGAAATTGATAAGTTGATAAGAAAGCTTATCAGAAATGTTTCCTACAAAGTTGCTAAGTGGAAAGCTTTCGCATGTTGCTAAGCAGCACTTGGTTGCTAAACAAATGTTGCCGGCAGCATAGACAACTTAATTAAATGCGAGAACTGTTACAAATATTAACTTAACACTTGAGGTACTTAACCTGGCTACGCTCATCCCCATTATCAAGTGCAGTGGCAGCCACTGACGTGCAACATTCAAGTGCAGCAGCAACATATTGACAAGCAACATGTGCGAAAAACCAGTTGAGCAACATAAACAAAAAACAGCTGTTTGTGTTTCTGTTTCAGTTTCTGGCGCCGGCAAAGCTTTCTGAAGTGAAATCAAGCAGCGCATGGCGACGTGACGTCGTCGCTGCACAGTGGTCCTTTTGCTGAAATAACAGGCTCGAAAAAGACAATAACAAAATAGCATTATACTATTAAGCAAAAAGGATTTTTCATTAAAGTTTGAACAAGTGTCTATTTTACTAAATGTTTTTCCAACTTACAACCAAAATGTAAAAGAAGCTGAGTTCTCTAAGCGATATATTCTATAAGATATATTCTGTTGTTGAATAAATTAAAATTTCAGCAAAATTGTATGACTTGTGAAAATTTTATAAAGTCAAAAACATGAATGTAAGATAAATAAACAATATTTATTTCTAAAATAAATAATGTTTTTTCGATTGAATAAGTTTTTTAAGAACACGAAACTTCAAGGTACAAATAAAAGATAAATATAGTACTGAAATATTTTCGAGCAGATACAGTTATACTTTGCACCATATGTAATTGCAGACGTTTGGTATTGCCAGCTGCCCACTGTGCGCTAATGGCGGCAGCAGCAGCAGCAGCAGCAAAAGCAGCAGCAAACAGGAAAATCCGCACGACGATGCCACACACAAATTCAGTTCAATGCGAAATTGTGAATGAGCCAGACGGCGAATTTCTTGAATGCTGCGTGCGCCCAAAAACGGCCCAAAAACTCTCGAAACGGAATATCGCGAAGAATTAATCGTAATCAGTACTGCAAATGAAATGTGGTTTTGTTTTATGTTGCACAGTTGAGCTGCGTGGCGACCTTCGGCAAGTGAAAGACAAAGCCAAGTGCAACTCTTTAGCGGAAGGACAGTTGCCGAAAACTAATTGACCATTGACAAGATCAAGATTTATGCACTAGTGGTAAAAAGCCACAAACTTACAAAAAACCTGTCTAAAACAGTGTCAAATTCAGATCGTAGTGCAGTGATTTGAGTGTCAGTTTAACGATTTGCAACACGCCGTAAAAAAGGTTAACTATTAATTGGCCAACTTGTGTGTGTGTGCATCTTTGAGATACAAAACGTGACAGACGACAGACAGACTGCAGTGGCTGTAATCGAGTCTCAAGTGACATCAAGTGAAATTTTCTTTGCAAATTGGCGAAAAATTGAAGTGCAAATCACAACTTGTTCGCGCAAATTGGCGGCGCTTGTTTAACACTTTTACAACAAACCGAAACCAAAACTGAAGCCCAATTTCAATTTGAATTTGAATTGCCAACTAAACGCAAACGCAATCTGAATTGCAATTGCAACTTGCAACTTGCCACGGCAAATAGTTGAGTGAGTATCGCGTTTGTAATTGCGCAATTATAAGCGCCATGCCTTGGACTCCGTCTTAGCGCTTAAGTATCTGTTCAATTTATATATTTAGTTGACAGTGATTAATCTCAACATTTGCATTTGATTGCAAATGCCGTGCGAAAAGTCAACCAATTAATTTTACTTATTGCCAAATGCGTATGTTGTGTGTAATTCTATTTATATGGCTAATAAACTTAAACCAGCTATTTATCTTTTGTGTAGTCTATAGTTACATTTAATTGCTAAATTACTTTTCAGCACACAATCCACTTTTGAGGATTCTGAAAGTAGAATGCACTTAGAAATGTGTGTAAATCATGTTGAATGGCCCATAGTAATTTGCATATGCATTTCGAACTTTTTGAAAACTTTCATTTGTAATTTATGCACATGTTTGTAGATATCGGGGGGAAAAGTGGAGGAACATTGGTTGATCAAATACGCACGTTGGCATGCATATCAAATTGTTGCTAATTGCAAACGAGAATTTGAGGAATTTGAAGCCAAGCAATGCAACAGAAAACATTTTAAACAGCTTAAAATTATAATAAAATACCAAGTCAAACGAGATGTACATCATTTTAATTGATTTTGTACAACAAACTATTTAATCGAACTAACTAAATTTATTTAATGTGTGCAGTTTAAACGTGAGTAAATGTTTTTTTACATTTTAAAAAAGGAAATTGGAATGATTTTCACTTGTCGATAGTTTTAAATGATAATGTATGCTATATAATTAAACATATCTTGTATTTAACACTGCTTTAAGCATTATTGGCAATTTTTTTAACAGGATATTTTGCTCTATAAAATGTGTACTATATACACTCACTTTGATTGAAACATCTTCAACTCAAATACTGAATGAGGAAAGCCCGCAAATAACTGAAGCAAGCAAGTGTAAAATGAATGAACCATGCAAAAGTTTCCTCAACTTTATTCCGAATTTTCAGTTCATTTGGTCAAGGAGAATCAAATAGTTTACATGTTGTGCCCAAAACTGTTGCAAACTGCGGCTACAAAATGTTAAGCAATTGCTGGCAAAACACATTCCATTGCATCACCACGAAAATTGAGTGGTGCTTTCAAATTGTTTCAAATTAATTAACATGAATGAAATGAAAATGATGCAAAATACCCCAAAAGGCTAAACAAGTGTGATTAAGGATCTATAAAAAATAATAATAATAACTGCAAATGAACACAAATTGAAGCCAAAGTCAACTTACGGAAACTGCACACTTTCGAGGCAAATACATTAAAGCCAGCGAACAGAAAAACTTTTCACCAAAAAAAAAACAGTAAGTGCGACAGTCAAAGTTCAAATGTCAGTTATGCATAGACTTTAGCTCTGCTCGCTACCCCTGCCAGAGCCCCCTATATCATGTGTCTATGTGGGTCAGTTTGGTGTATAGATTGTGATTGATCTGCTTTTAATGCCATTTTGTTGTTGAACGGAAGCGTAAAAATGTTTCGCTGTGAACGATGACACGCACAAATCTCTGCCCAGAGGATTTCTAAGTTCTAAGGGTTTGTTCTGCGGCTCTGAGGGCTGCCGGGGCTGTTATGCGATACACATGCTCGACATATTTATGAAGTTGTTAGCTGGTCAGCGATACTCACTTGCAATACGAGGCTGCCGCCATATGCGAAGTTGTCCCTCGAAGTTATTTGCAGACGTCTCTTGCACAGAGAACCACACACACACACACACAGTCAGCTAATCATGTGGTTTTTTATACAGCACATTGCACAAGGGTCTAAAGCATGGGGGCGTGGTCCAGTGCGGTAATGTTGATAGGCCGAGCTCTGATTTACAGCAGCTGTAAAATGCGCATAAATATGGCAGAATACTTTTTAAAAAGGGACATTCCCAAAAACGCTTTCTTCTCAAGCACACACAAAATTTACATAACATAGCTGAATAATCAGAATAATAAGATTTTCCATAACAAATTCAATAGCAACTATTTTTTGTAAAGCCTTGACAGGTTTATTAGCGCTTTTTTCAACGACACATTGCATTTTACAATGAAACAAAGATTATAAGCATAAGCAGATAGACAACATTCTTAAGAAGCTATCTCATAACGAATATAATAGCAAATTCTTATTAAGTGTATTTTGGAGTTGCTATCAGATGCATTTACTATTTCCTGGAACACACTCGAGACATATTATAAGCTTGATAAGCAGCCACTCAAGTTGAAAAATTAAAGCCAGCGCAGTAAGTCAAGTCTGAGCAGCTGCTCAGATGTATGCTACAGAAATACCAGCCAGATCACGTATTTATAAGCATAGCCAAGCCCAGACTCAATCTTATGTCCATAGTCATATTAATATGCTCATACGCATAAAGGAATAGAAATACGTGCGTGTAAAATTGCAAATGGCATTTGTAGCTAAGTATTTCTGCCTTCTGCTTCGGCATCTGTCTTCCCAGTGATTTTCAATTTCCACTGGCATATTTCATGCATTTTGTTAGGCAAGCTTATTATGTTATTGTGAGTTATGCTAACAGCTTTAGAGGCTACTTATGCGGCTCATTCTACACATTTTCCACTAGACATCATTTAGTTTATCAGTCGTTCGTCATTTTAAGTATTTTCCAGGAAACTTCTTCATTTTGCTGCTCATGTGCGCATTTGTTTTTTTGCATACACTTGTCGGACATCAAAACAGCATCTAAGCTAGATATGAGCTTCTTTTATGAAGAACAATAAAAACAGTTTCGAAGCCTTAAAAGCCAATATCTGATTTTCTGTGTCATTCTCTGCAATCACTTGACAAATTGTACATGTCATTGACTCCACAGCTGACTGACATTAACAGGAAGTAATCTATTATACAACCCACATCACTCTCTCTGACACACACATACACTCACTTAGATACACAAACAAATACATAAACAGACCTCCAGTCTGTCTGTCAGCTCGTATTGCAACTTCCGCTTAATCTTATCACAGTCTGTAGAAATGCGCTCATCTTAAATTTGTCGGTGATTTGTGACACCTAATTGAATTTTTCGGAACATTTATTTGCTGTTGGTTTAGTGCTTTCGCGGCTCTATTTTAAATTAAGTGTAGCTAATTTATTTATTCAAGTTAAATTGTTTAAGAAATTAGGTCACGATGAGTAGCTGCATCCAAAGAATAGACTTTACGAATACAAATAAACGTTACTTAAATTCAAGCTTAAATTATTTGTAAAACCAATAACTAAATTCTGTTTACGTCGAATATCGCGCCTAGAAAATACGTTAAATTGCTCTGACAATTTTATTTTATCATCCACTTTAATAACAAAACCAAGCAACCAAACAAAAGAATTAAAAAAAAAAGAAAACAATTTCAATTCAATTTTGTGTAATGTATACGGTTTTTTCTAAAACGCTAATTGCTCTGTGACAAGAGCAAAACAAACTGACAAAATGTCAAATATATGTTTGTTAGCACAAATTAGGGCAACTGTATAGTAAAAGTGTGATACATGTCTAAAAGGGTGTAGTAAAATGTTTTAAAATAATGAAAAAACAAATTTTGCATTTAAAACAAAACAAGTGAAAAATAGCATATTAATGCAGAATACTTAAATTTTGAAAAGAAATTATATATATATATAAATTTAAATTTAAATATTGAAATTTAAGCATTGTTTGACAAAATTTGTCAGCAGTGTTCAAATTATGTTCCAGCATTACTTTTCCATACTTTTCAAGACGAAAACTGATTTATTGTGAACAAAGTTTCGTAAAAGAAAAAAAAAAAATTGTCAAAATTACCCAAAAAGAGGCAATAAAAGTGCAAAAAAGCGAATGAAAGAAAAAAAATCACAAGTTTAAGTAAAATAAGAGCAAAAAACCAACTGATGTGAAGACCACCACTAATATGCTTGTGGATTTTACCGCTAGAGCAGCTCTGCGCCAGCTGTCAATGATTTGTTTCAACAATTTTGCCTGTCGTGTCGTTAAACGCACATAAATATTGTGATTACCAATAATGTGCCAACTGTCTGGCCGTCCAATTGTCTGACTGTCTAGTGTTTGACTGTCTGCAGCTTCTTTTTTTTTTTTGGTTTTTTTTCTGCTGTGTGTGGCACTTTTTTAATGATGCCACCGCCACATTAATGGGCAGTTGTCCCAATGGGCGTTCGTCTGCGTCCTCGACTTCGTCTTCACTTTGCTGTGGTTTGCATTTTCAGGCCAACGCCGACGACGACATGTCTTTAAGGGATATTTTTGCATGAGTTATTTAATTTTGCTCATTACGCTTAATTTATGCGCTCTTAACACGTTCAGCTTAATTATCGACTGGATTTGAGGCCAATAAAAGCAGTCTGGGAGTTCAATGCGTATTTAATTTTTATTGGGAATGCAATTATGCAGCCGCGTGAATCGCGCTGCCGTTTGACATTTCAATAATTTAATTTCTTATTGTTATTATATCGCCATTGTTAATGGTTATATCATGTCATTTAACATCCCTGACTGCCAAGACCCCACATGGGAAATGCAAAAGTAATTTATATGATTTAAAAATACAGCAGCCGTCCAGTTGCCACTCACACGTTAATCATACGTCATGTGCGCCCACCCACTGGGAAATGAATTCGCGTGTGTGCCTGCTTAAAGCCACTTGGCTTGCATATTTAACTCGTTTATGCTCAGCACAACGTTGTGTTTGCGTAATAGCACACATTAAGCACATACTCATACATGAGTATGAGTTATGCATATAAAAGTTCAACACTTACATACATGAAGCATAAAGCATGATAGCTCTTAGTTTTTTTTTTAAATTCCTTGCTCTAGGTAAAAGCTATTATAAATTTGGTGTTGCCAACTGGTTCCTGCGAATTGTATAAATATTTTTAGTAATATGTATGCAGATTAAAATACTGGTAGAAAAAGAGTTGCACGCCAAGTAGTTTCATCATTTCAACATTTATTAAAGACTTGAATAAGTAGCAGCTGCTCGCAATGAAATTGAATAAGTGTCATTTAAGGATAAAACTCTTGCTGACATGCAAGGAAGGATTATAGCAATTTCTGCCTTACACTTTTCTTTCTTGAACTTCCCAACAAAGTTTATAATTTTTACACAGCTATTAAAGCAGCCAACTACCGTTACATTAAAGCGGTGCGCTTGGGCTATAACTTGTTGGCCAAGTGCCGATTTCCCGCATGGCCAAAGCCACAAATTCAAGTTTAAATGTCTCATAAATCTTGGCGCTGCAGCCAGTTGGACAAATAGCCCGGGCTAAAAACCACAACATATTTCACAATTTTATCGCTGCTGTGATTAAAACACTTTTGTTCTGCCTAATTGGGCCATGTGTGGGACAGGCAGGTCCCGATAAGAGAGATGTATGTTAGGCTGGCGGTTTGCGCTCTAGTGTTTACCAAGTAGGCGTTGTCAATAAAAACCAATGTCAGCCAAAACTAGCCACTAAAAGACAATAGCAGCAACATTAAATGACCAGCTTTGTTGTTGCTGTGACTAAAACAGGACATGCACTGAGCTAAAAATAAGGTTATAAAATTAAAAACGAATGAACAGCTGTTGTTTAATATTGTACTCAATTACAATGTACCACTTTGCAATGTATGTTCTTAATAGAAAAACGCAGCTTTTTGAAATGAGAAGAAAGAAAAATAATAACCGAGACGTTCTTGATAACAGAACCGACTGTTTAACTAAATTCGATCTTACAATAATACTGCCGTTATTGGTGCATGATCTCATGATTTTAGTACTTTAACAACCAATTTTTTTGAAGTGTGCCTATTTTTAGTGTGTGATGATAGCCAAATTGTTGTCAGAGGGGCCCAATGCTAACAAAAACAGCAACAATGCAAGCAACAGCAGCACAGTTTTGATAATTTCCCTGATACTATGAACATTGCATATATGACGACAACAGCAGCAGCCAAAGAAAAGCCGAAAATAGCAACGCGCTAATGGAACGACAGCTCATTAACATGTTGCACGCGTTTAAAGTGTTGCAGCCAGGCAATCATGCAGTCAACCAGTCAACCATTGAGTCAAACATGCTGTACAGCAGCTGCCAACTCCCTCATTTAACGAATTTGAAAAATATTTTCACATTGCAGCTATAACAAAATGTTTTTGGCTCGTGAAATGTTGATATTGCAAAATTTTTGGTGTTGTAAATCATACGAGTTGGTAACTAGAAATGAGCTAAAAATTTGATATAGGGAAGCAGCTGAAAATAACTATATACGATCTAAAGGACTTCATATAAATAAACATATTTTTTGTATGCAACTAATTTAGGGACACTCTTAAAATAACTGAGGATTATCCTATGGAATTGAATATAAAAAACATATTTTCTGTATATTAAATCGCAAATATATCTTTTTAATAGAAATGATTTAAACCAACGACAATTAACATAACCTTCAAAATATTAAAACAATTCAGAAATATGTTCAAATTAAACATTTTTTCATGATACTATTTAATATACATTTCTGAACTATTTGTAAATCAATTTAAAATTACGTTCAAATTATATCAGAGACACCAACCTTAGCCAATTAGTCAATCGCGTAAGAAGTACTCCTCGTAATACTCTCATTTAGCCAAAAGCAAGCACTTCAGAACCGAATGCTGTGACAATGCAAATTGGCTGAAACGTGATTCGCGGTTGATAGCAGCTCCTCAATAAAAACACCTTGTGAGCAACGGGAATTTCGACTGTATTTTCTGCGATAGTTGTTACACATACAAATCGAGTGCAAATAAACTTTTTCGCAACTTATTTAAATGCAAAAAGTTTAGCAACGCGTCCTTGTTCTGTGAATTGTGGGTGGCGAATGGTGGCATTGGGATGGGTGTGTAGGAAAGTGGTTTCAAATGTGACTGTGGCTTCGCCATTGTGCCATTGCCTGTGTGTATTAAGATTTGTGAATTTAGTGGAACGGATAAATTGAATTTAAAGGGTTTGTAACTTCGTCTTTTTGAAGAAGCGATTTCTTTAA
This sequence comes from Drosophila maculinotata, assembly GCA_035045305.1. Lineage (NCBI taxonomy): Eukaryota > Metazoa > Arthropoda > Insecta > Diptera > Drosophilidae > Drosophila > Drosophila maculinotata. Next base: position 804,566 of record JAWNPD010000649.1, on the reverse strand, counting down.
CTAATTATATTTTACATATCTGCATTGTTAACAATTTGCTGAAAATGTGTTTCATCTTTTGCGAAAAAAACAGTAATATTATTATTATCATAACCTTTAATTAGCCATAAATTGTTGTACGATCACATACTATATACTTAGATAACGTTATTCTGCCCAAGCTAATGATCAGTTATCAGCTATATTTTTATAGACAACGTAATTAGATATATGTATAACAATCTTCGATAAAAAAAAAATAATTGTCGATACCCATTTTAAGACAATTGCCGAAAATATGTTGAAAATGCTTTTAGAAAGTAGGCATCATGAGCATTACATGAGTCCACGTCCGACACTCGATTCTTTTTACTTCTGTTTGATTTTGTCTATGTATAAAGTGGGGCAATCAAAGGTTAGACACGCACCACAGACACATACATTAATGCGACATGTCGAAGTATGCAAACAGATGCGAGAAAGTGCGCTAAGCCCACATGAAAGGAGTAAAAATCTCTGCAGTCCCGTCGTCGCGCACGTTTCGAGCATAGGTAAAAGACCGAGTGGAAGAAGAGTCAAGGAAGAGGTGTCAAAGAAGAGGAATCAAAGATGGAGGAGGCTGAAGACAGTGCAATTAGGGGGCATAAGCCGCACGCGTAATGTGCCGCAGCAATAAATGCCGTTTTTGTTTTATATTCTTTTTATTTTTTTTTTTTGTATCTTGTAATGTTTAAATGTTACTTTCAGCATTCAAGTCGCTTATTGACTCGATTGCTTCGCAGAAACGAGACAAATTATTTTACATCTGAACAATTTGTGACATGTCTGGAACTTGGCAACCTGGCAAAAAACTCGCTGCTTGCCTGAATAAGTCACTGACTGACTGACAGACTGTGATTGGCAACAATGTCAAGTGAAAATAGAAAAGTAGTCGACTATTAAATACTCTGCATTTACTCTTTTGCAGAGCTCAAAAGTATGCTATGGTATTGTGTAGAAAAGTATGAATTTGATGTGCATAGCATAGTGTTGTAAAACGTTCGATGAAATTATTAATGAATGGTTTTTGCCACGACCAATAACTTCATGTATTTTCTATCTTTGAAACTTAATTTTAACATATTTTTTCAACACATACTTACAATTAAAAAATGAGGCAATTTTTATCAAACTATGTTTAGATATCAAAAGTTTACATTAAAATGGGATTACTTTGGATAAACAATACGTAGGTTAAATAAAATGGATTAATACTGACAAGCTGTTAGCTTTTGTGCTAACGAATATTAACTTTCAGCACCAGATTTGTTTTTCTATCCGACTGAATATACCTCTAGGTTTCTAAGGTACAGGGTACAGGGTCTTAACGTTGACGCCTTTTGATTTACATTTTGGCTGTTGCTTGTCTCCTCACCATCGCTAATTACAGGCTTGCCAAAAAAGGCGGCGTCCCACAGTTGATCTGACCTGCCGCATGTGGCAATATACATATGTATTTATATGTATACGTATGTCTTTGACATTGCAGATTAAAATCAGTGAAATTTTGTGATTTACCCATTGTCAATTTGCTTGCTGTGGCTGTAGGTGTTGAGATCCATTTATCTTTTACTCTCTCTCTTTCGCTGGCTGTTGACTCTGTCTGCTGCTTGGTTTGCTTGGCCTTCTTTTTTTGGCTCTTTGGCATCGCCCACGTCGACCATTTCCTTTCGTGAGTTTTCAATCTGAATTTGCCACCTTTTTGTATTTCTTTGACTTGCTGACTGGCCTGCAATCGCAACTTTTGTTTGCATTACCCTAAATTGCTTTTCACAAAATGTACATGGCGACTGAGATTGTTGAAGGTAACAGTGACGGTGACTGTGACACTTCCTGGCGCAACACGTGCTCCATTATTAAGCATTTAATTAAATAGCTGTCACATTTTGAATCAAGCCAATCCAATGCACTTTGATTGCCAGCACTGATCTTAATTGTTTGCACACAGCGACAAATACGGCGCCAGGTTCGTTGACCAGAAAAAGCAAAAGGCAGCAGCACCACCACAACCACCAACAAACACCACCAGCACCAGCACCAGCACCACCGCCACGAAAAGCAACAGCAGCCAGTCTCAACAGTTTTTTGATTAATTAACGTGCGACGGCCTTTTAGCCACGGGCTCTGGGATGGTTCTGGGTCTAGGTCTGGGCTTGGCAATGCCACAAACGCATACAGTGAACATTGGCCAAGTGATGCGCGCTTAGCTTTTTTCTAGCTAAGAAGTAATATGAAAATATTAAATGGATGTATTTGATGTAATCATAATATCGTATTTCTGCAATTCCTTTCTTTCAATACATGCAATAAAAGCTAATAAATATTTGAAAAATTGCAAATGAAAAAGATATAAAGATATAAATGAATATATATAAAATTGTTATATCTTAATGAGTAAATATAATTTATAATATAAATGAAATGTAAATTTTAGTCTTAATTACAGCATGCAGGAATATTATAGTTTTAATTGACTTTTTTTACCATATATAAAACTAGCCTTTTTTCAGCGTTTTATCTCCGTCACTGTACAGCGCTAAAATGAACTCGGGGGAGTTGTAGCTGTGGCATTTGCTATTCGCTGTACTTGTGTCTAATTAAGTCAAGTTCAAAATTCTACTTAGACGAAAACGCGTTGCTGGCAAACTGTGTGCACCGCATAAATTATATATGCGAATATATTTGGTATTGTCTGTCTAACAGTCCATTTGTGTATCCAACTGTCTGTCTGCCCAGCTTGTCTATCTGTCAGCTCACCCATCTGTCTATCTGTGTGAGCGAAGGTTGGGAGATGTGGCTTCTTTCAAGCGTGGTTTGACTCGCGGCATTAGTTTCATTAGTAGCACCAGTCTCTGATGCCAACCAGTTAATCAAGCCAATTATGAAATTGTTGCATATTTTATAAAGCTGATTAATTTTGGTAGCAGAGTTGTTCTCTGTTTAGGCTTGGCAATACATATTTAGAGCTAGCAGCACTTTACTGTCAGGGTATGAGGATGTATTACAACACTCGGAGCTCACAACAACAACTAGCTGCAGTGCATATCGTAAACGCACATAATTAATATTAATAACTTCTTGGCAGACATTTGCACATCCAACTTCCCCTGGCTAATTAATGCAGGCCTCTTTTACCTTTTGCCGGTAAATTTTCTATGCCAGGCTTGGCATAACTAATGCAGTCAAGTATTTGTTGAAAGCAGCATAATTTATTTATAATTGCCCTAATAGGCTAAGGGCAATTGGTCGTGGTCAGGCAACAGCAGCCAAAGCATCCTGTTCAGTCATTTATTCATTGCAATTAATTTAATTATTTCGCTTGATTTATGACTTCGTTTTTGCTACCTCGTTCAGGTGCGAATCGTTTTAATGCAAACATTCAATAAATGCCGCTTAAGTGCCACACTTGAGCGGCAGCCAAACCCAAACAGTTTTCCGGTGCCGTTTTCTCTGCCTTCCTTTGTGGGTGGCCACTTGGCGTGGTGCTTGTAAAGTCCATTTAATGCGCAAATAAAACCAGGCATGTCTGTGGATGGCTCAAGGCATTATTAAAGTATCAATTTACACGAGCTTGTCATTCAAATTTCAACAAATATCGCTCATACGCATGGTGTGCGCCACTTGGCCTCGAGCCACACACATGTTGCTTTAGCAAAAAACATTAGCTGTTGACACTTTGACAGACAGACGCCGATAAGCACATGTGTATATATAAGGTCGAAAATTAATAATAAATCAGCTAAATAAATGTAGGCACTCACATGGCTTTATCTATTGATAGCTGTTCTTTTGCCCCGTTTTATTTTTATTTTTAACATCTGAAAGCCAGCTCTCATAGAAATGTCGCCCACTTGTATGTCTAGCCAACATGTCGTATACGAATTTTTATATTCTAAGATTTTTGCTTTACCTTTTGTCTTACTTTTGTTCTTTGCTGTAGTTGCTGAATTAAGTGCTGTCAGCTTAGAGAGCAAAACCGTGTATTTCACTTTAACCGAGCAGCAAAAAAAAAAAAAAACATACATGACAGTTGGGTCAGACACGTGTAAGCCAAAGTTTTTCGGCCAAGCCATAATCATAATGTCTGGCTATCGATAAAAGAGCTAACTTTAAATTTACCGCTGGCTGGGGCTCGAAACTTTATCTCGAGTGGCAAATGTTTCGATGCGACTTGCCCCTTGTGTGTGTGTGTGTGTGTGTGTGTGTGTGTGTGACAGCACAAACGCCAGACAATAGCGTCCCCACCTCCCCTCACAGCCAGCGTCTGCTGTGGCTTCATTGTGTCCCAAACTGTTTTACAGATGCTACAAATTTAAATATAAATGCACAAGCACCTGTGTGTAATAATAAAATAAAATGCCATTCAATGCCGCATGTCGAAAGACGCGTCGGCATTTTGGCCACTGGGGACACCAAACAGGACGAAGGCGCTACAAAAGTTCCAAAGGCAACCATGCAACTTTTCAATTTCGATTGCTATTTAAGCCACTGGGAATACTTGTAAAGAAAATGTTTAAGAGATAGATACTAAGAGTAGAAAACTTACTGCAGTTAGTGAAAAAATAGCAACTACATAATACCAATAAGTATGCTATAGAAGATTCGTTAATTTATTTCTCAGTAACAATATACCCTTTTGTTCTTGACTTACAGCGTATAAACACATTTCATTGGTTTTAACCATCGAGACAATGAGCAAAATGAGCCGACTTTTAAACATGGCCCTGGCAGCCTAGGACCTAAGTGCGTTCATACCAAAACATTCCCAAGGCTTTTGTACGGCATTACGTGCGACTATTTTGGTCTGTCATTTAGATTTAAAATTAGTGGCTACTTAAGATGCGCGACAGTCGCATTAACAGGCTGTGAGCCAGACTAATTTTACTTCAGACTATCTGGCAATAAAGACTAGATATAATGCAATTCCAAAATATACGAGTTGCAAATAATGGGCTGATAATTTACCGCATTTATTGTCAAGGACTATAGCTTTTCATTGAAGATATAAAATAATAATGATGGGAAGAAATGATATAAAAGCAAATTGATAAATAGAAGATCAAAATATTTAATTATACCTCGGTAAGTTATAGACACTTAATAAAACGTATTTTTGAAAAAGTAATAAAGTGTTCCACATGGAGACTTCAACGATGAGTATCTTTTAAGCATACTCAAATGGTTGCAAGCAAATTTTAAAAGGCATTGCATATCTGTTGAAAAATACAAAGAAACGCTAACAATGTTATCTAAACTTATACCCAATTACCAAGATATTACATGTGGCGTACAAAAGCTGTTGTGTGGTGGGCTTTAATATCAAAGCCCATCTAATTGAATGTTTTCTACAAGCAACTCAGTACTTATACTTTCTCGTCTCTGCTATCAGCTAGTATGCAAAAGCCAACAACAAATTGTTTCTATTAATATTTTATTTTTAGAAGTAGTCACAAGTATCCATGGCATAGTAGACTGCCAATTATCCTTTATGCGACAAGCACACACGTCACGCTCCATAAAATTGAAATGAAATACTAAACTTGTGTCGTTATTGTGCTGATTGCCATGAACTGCAATTGCACATATGGCGGTGAATGTGAAGAAAGAAATGGAGGTCTGCAATGGCTCCCAGCCATAAACATAAGGCAAACAGCACAAAGCAAGGCATAAGCTAAAAAAAGGAACAATAAGAAAAAAATATGAAAATATAATAGAGATACAACGTGCGACGAACTGCTGACCTAATAAAGTTTGTGCCGCTGCTCCGGCCATGCTCGTATTTTTGCAGTGAAATCAATTTTTCATTTCGTGGCAGCATGGCGACGCCAAGCCTTGTCCTCTATGTCCTATGTGCTTGACAATTGTCACTGGGCACATTAAAGCCAAGCGACAGACGACGTAATGGCTTATATAATGGTGGTCACAATCAAAAGGGAGACCAAAATAATACATAAATATGCAGCAAGTGGCAGTAAAGTCTAGAGTAAGAGGCAACAGCAGCTGCTGCTGCTGCATTCGGGTTTTATGACGCATACGCAACGTTGCACAAACTTACAGCTGAAGTTGTTGCAACAAACAAAAGGCGAAAGTGGCTGCTCTTAAGCTCTCAGATTATCAGATTGCCAAATTGTCGGATTTGTGTGTGGCAAGTGCCTGCATTGATTACACACTCTATATATCTATACTCTAGTATCTATATTTTGTATCTGTTTGTCTCGCTCTGTGACAAGTGAACGAGCAATTTTTAAAGCTGCTCATTTGCGCTTGAGCAGCAAAACAGACATGAAAAAATGCTCCTGCATTCACTTGAGCGCTTCCCGCACTGATTTATCCAATCAAATTGAATGCTGCTCGAGTGTGGCAACAACAGCGACAGAAATGCCAACGGCAGTGCCAAAAATAAAAGCCAAGAAAAAAGTGTCGCAGCACAAGAAGAATTTGGCTTCTTATTGTCTGAGGCTGTCTGCATTTTGGCTGACAGCTTAGTCAAAATATGTCAATCAAGTTGAAGCAAAGCGCATAGCAAAACAAATAAAATAAAATACTCCACGGCGCCTTGGCATCAACTCGCGTCTAGGCCATGAAAAGAAGCTTTGCTTATTTTTTTGATATTTTCCATGCAAATTAAATGCGCATTAACACAAGCAGCAGCCGTAGCAGTAGCAGTAGCCTTAATCTTAAATGCCAAACTGTTTATGCAAAGTCCAAATGGGTTTAGACGATTTTTCCTATAAAGGGATTTTGTCAATTTACATATGCAACTATAGCTACTATAGGTACATATTGCAGATTTCCATAGGCAAATGCTTATAAAAAATAAAAAAATATATATTTGGAAATATTTCAACAAAAAAAAGTAAACGCACAATTTGTCTGTCATAAATTTTACAAAAATTACACGCGTTTAAATTCTCATACCTTTCTCAAAACTCTGTCAATTTAATTTATTTAATAACATAACTTTGCTTATTTTTTTACTTAGCATCTTAAGATTATGGTTTTATTAATTTTCGTGGTGACAATTACCAGTCTGTCAGTGAATCAGGAAACACTGTACTTATATAAAACTCATTTTTCCATATACCCATTACAAGTTCATAGCAAAATGCTAAAATAAAACAGTAACTTTCAAATTACATATAATATAAAAAGCTAGTCATATGCATGCATGAGCTCTTAGAATAAATTTGACCACATTTGAATATAATTGCAGTTTATTGAAATAACCAACCAACATGGATCAGCTAGTTCTTCTCTTAATTAAAAGTAAAAGCTGAACAAACATAGATTAATTTTGCATGTACTATAAGTAAACATAACTTCAATGTATAATTTCAAACTAGTTGTACAACATTGAATAAAAAACAAGTAGCTTAAATTACATTTATTTTCAATTACAGTTTTACCCATTAAAAATGGGAAAAGGGTATATTGATTTTGTTCGAAAGTATGTAACAGGCGCGCGTCGTCCATCTGTCATCTGTCCATCTGTCCGTCTGTCCATCAGTGTGTATGAGCGCGCTGATCTCAGAGAATGCAAAAGCATCTATGTATGAATGCAAATAAAGAATTATGACTCAACTTAAGGGCTGGGTGCAAGGTATCTCCTAGCCGATCACTCTCAAATAGAGCACACTAACTTGTGTTTGTTTTTTAAATTATATAAATAAACATATATTCATAGTAAAAGTGAACCTGAAAGTAAGTGTATACACAAAACCAACTGCAGCTGTTAATCCCACAAACAGTTTACGGGAAATGAAACAAAAATAAGCTTTGCAGCATAAAGCCGCCTTACTATAAAGGCATAAAGTTAAAATTGTAGCAAACAAATTGTTTTTATATGATTGCAACAGCAAGTTGTAAGTATTCGCCATATGCGAGTGTTGCAACGTTGCGTATGCGCAATATATCAAATTGTATATGTATAGTTTTAAAGCGCTGCACATCAAAGCTTTAGCACTTAAGTGACACTTTAGTAGCACATTTGCAGTAATTATTTTACGCAGCACCCACAAAGGCGCCTCGTTAGAAGCGCTGTGCAGTCTAAGGGGGAGGGGGCCAACGACTTGGCTGACACTCATGAAACATAAAACAGACGCTGCAAAGCATTTGTTGGCCCTGGGCCAAATGAAACTATGCGCATGTAAAATGCAATAAAAAGTGATAAATTTATAAGCATCGAAAGTGGCGACATGTGGCCACGCCTAAAACGCCCCCAAGCCGGCAGCCACTCGACTAAATTGAATGTGTCAAAATGAAAGCAGGCAACGCAGACACCCCCCCACACACACACAAACACACAAACACATATATACAGGCTGTACGTGTGGTAATAAATCATTGCCAAAATAGTTGCGTGCTCGCATTAGTCGAACGCATACCTGGGCACAAAAACTTTGTTTGCATTTTAAATAAAATTTATTGGGAAAGTTCGTGCATGTCGCTGTTTTGTGGCTAATAAGTTGACATCTTGTAGTGGTTTTAATTTTAAGTCGCTCTCAAAGGTCACACACAGGCAGTTAAGCACCCACACATACACAGACAGACAGACAGACAGAGATGGCAGTTAAGCAGACGCAGAGTAACATATGCATGCATAAGTTTTGAGGCCACACACATATAAAGTTCAAAAGTCCTTTTGTTTGGCTGCAGAGACGTGCGTGTCGCCAGGACATTGCCATCATTGTTGCCAACAAGCTAATTGTTTAAGTTATTGTTATCAGCAATGAACAGCCGAACAATCAGTTGCATGCCCGCTGGGGTCAAGACTTGCACATGTTTAATTCAATTAGAAACTTGCTCATAATCTCACTTGATACGTGCTCTTCCAACTCAATGAGCAGACACGTATCTTTACATATATAGATGAAATGAAAGTGTTGCTTATGTGACTTTTAATGGCTGTCATTGTGAATAATTTAATTATGAAATGCCCTTGTGATAAAAAGAGGTATTGAGAATTTAAATAATGTACTTGAATACGTTGTAATTTAATTTGAAGCGATTTCATCAGAAATAAATTATTAAATTAAAATAAAATTAAATATTCTTGATCAGAATCCCATTTGATACAATTCAAATGTATTAACCTTTTAATATTCATGTTTAATTTTACTTCCGGTTGTGGTATCAGTCAAATTAAAATACAACTTGGGCCACCACATTGAACAATTAATAAAAGTTAGCCTTCAATTTTTTACTCTTACTCAGCTGTAAAAGCTAAACACAAAATTAGGCACAGGCAATTTTTTGTGTAAATGCTTACCCTTATCATCCTCCAGTTGTAAAGTTTGCCACCTACAAAAGTCGCATGCGGCGCCACATTTATAACAAGGTTCAGTACACGACCTAAGCTGAAATCAAGCCAGCTAAACAGGCAAACACATATAATTTATATACACACACACACACACACACACACACATGACAGACAGCAGCCCATATCCAAACCAATCCCAGTCCCCAGACAAGAGCCATGTTTGGCATAATGCCAGCAAGTGCTTAAAGCGTTTATTATGCAGCTGTGGATTTATGAGTGGGTTTAAATACCAGAGCTTAACAGGTCTTATTGCAATTGAACTTATACTTAACTTCTTTTTTTTAATACAAAGCGCTATTTGTAACGTTTCTTCAATGGTATCCATTTGCAGCTACAATCTGTTGGAAATGTCTCAGTGAAATACCTAAGCAAAGGCAGCACTACAGTCGGCATGTTGCATCTGAGGCTATTCGATAGCTCGCTCTATTACACGCTGGCCTCCATGTCGTCGGGCATGCTGCCATCCCCCCAGGCGACCAATGGCAGCCAGTTGACGTTGACTGGCACAGCAGCCCCCGAGCCGTTGGAGGCTGCAGTTAATCTGACATATTTCACACCTGCGATCTCACACGTGATGTTGGCGCCGACGCCAACGACCGCCAGTGCAGCCCAGACGACAGCGGCGACAATGGTAGTAGCAGCAGCGGCAGCAGCAACAACAACATCAGCAACGGCAGCAATAACACCTACCGGCAGCGACTTCCCGGCGGCAGCGGGCGACAACTCAACATCGCCATATGCCGGTGATTTGGACAACTTGAATTCGTTCTACTTTTATGAGGTGGGTAGCCAAAAATTGTCATTGTCTTTTGAGGGTGCTCATCTGCGCAGCGAGCACTCAACTAGTTTATGCATTGAAAACCAAAAATACAAGTTGCAATGCAGCTGCCCAAACTCATTTTATATCAACTTTTCTCAATTCAATTGATTTTTAAAATTTACATTTCGTGGGTGGTTTGAGGCAGCTTAGGAAAGTAAACTACAAAATAATTTATAATTTAAAAAATACAAGTTTGTTTGAAACACGCATTTTTGTTTATTATTACGGTGTTAAAAATAATATCATGTTTTATGTTTATGTTTTAATATTTTAAGAAAATTAGATTAGCGAAAACAAAGTCATGGGATGATATCTTTATTTAATGTTTAGAGTCTTCCAGGCAAAATGGAAATATAAATTTAACCATAAACATTTATAAAAAAAAAGAAACATATTAATTAATATGATCTGACAAACAAAAATATTTAATATTGAAAATTAAAGTTTTGACGTCGGAGCACTCTAGAAAATGAAGCATATTTAGAAAGAAGTTTATTATAGCACGACAAGTTTTGCCGTTCAAATTTCTCCCAAACTTTAACAGGATTCCTCAGCATTTCAGAATTAGTTTTTTGATAGTGAAGTTTTAAGTGAAAGTTGCCGTTAGACCCTCGCATACCTTATGCATGTGAATGACTTTTGTTACAAACTGCAAAGTTTATTTTTTTTTATTCGCTCGCCGCAAAATCAAACAGAAGAAGACGACGCGTCAGCAGACAAGAATCTTGGCTCCTCGGGTCACAGTCATCTGACAGCTGTTTCCATGTTTTTAGATACAAATTTGAATTTTGTGCAAGTTGACAGTGAGCGGCGACATGAACCTCATTTTGGGCCAAATGATGACTAACAATAATAAGGCAAATGTCGCCAAATCGTCATTTGTTTCGCAGCTGAAAATTAGAATTGAAGGAAACGAACGAAAGTTGTGCTGCGCACTTTAAGTTAATTTGCATTCGAGGCGCCTGCCTTATCAATTGGGCAATCAATCAGCGGTCGCCAAGTCGTGGCAACAACTTCGATTAAACTAAACTTCCGTTTTTTGCGACGAGGCGGCCATAAAAATGGAGAAAACCTCCCGCAAGTGTGGCACTCGCATCGAAAATGTAATGAAATCTCTACACGCTCCTTCGTATAAATCACGCCAACGAGCAGCCATTGTTAAAACGGAAATAGCCCCAAGCCCAGGAATTTCCCTGTGCAGGGGGAAGCACATGTAACTTGAGCCAAGCAAAAGCACGTCAATCGCTCTAAGAGTGTGCGTGTGCTTGTGTACGACATAAATTTGGATTTATTTAAATGAGGACCACAAAAAGAAAGCAGCCAAATTCTCACACACACAAACTCTGAGAACCGCAGACAACATATGGCTAACAAAGAGTAAAGTAAAGCCCTCTTCATTTGCCCCATACCCGTCTGGCAAACAATGACAAAGTTATAAAAAAATCAAAGAAGGCATGGGCTACAAATGCCAACAGCTTATTGATTTGAGTGATAGTTTTTACGAGTATCCTTAAAAAGAGACCGCAAGGGTAAGCATATAATTTATCTTCATCTCAACTCAAAGCGCTTCAAAAAGATTTCGTGTTTGCTTTCTGCATATATATTTGATATTTGTAACATATTCCATACAGTTGACAGTCAAACGTATTTTGAGGTTATTATTATTCAACAAAAAAAGCAATAAGATTGCTACTTTTATAGTTTGGGCAAAGCGAACAAATATGTATTCAGTTGGAAATATATGACAACATTCATTTATTTAAGTTAAACAGCTCAGAGAGATAGGGAGTGAAAGAGAGTAAATGTTAAGATAGAGAGAGAGAGAACTGAGAGAGTAACTCAGCATTATGGGAAAAGCGACACTTGACTAGCCAACAAAACGTTAATTTTAAAAGTGTATAATATTGGGCTCTTTAGAATCCACTCGAAGCACTCAGGATACTTAGCAAGCCAACACTCTTTTTAAAGGATATACGATAGAAGAAGATAAAAACAACAGTCTAAAAATAAGTATGCGTCGGCTAAACAATTTTAAATGCTAGCACTAAAATAGATAGAGGAATTTGAGATTCGATGCAATTTGACCGCATTGGAGATTTTGTAAATCCACAATTTCTCAATTGCAGCATAAAAGGATAAGAAAAATAAACAGTTTTATGAATGGGAATTTTAAATATTTAATTGATCCCTTTCGTATGAAAAGCTTCTTCAAGGGTGAAGACTGATTTAATATTAAAAAAGCTTAAGGATTTTACTAGACCGATGCTAGATTGCTTTGTAAAATTGATTTCTTTAATGGTTTAATGGTATAGCAGCCAGTGCTTATGCAATGTAAGTACAGGCAACTAAATCATATGAGGTATAAGTAACTAAAAAAAATAAGCTCACATAAATGTACATTAAACATATGCCACAAGGGAAAGCTAAGCAAGAGAATTTAAAAAAAAAAAACGAAATAATTTAAAGTCGTATTAAGTAGGATCATATGGCTTTAATTTAGTTGAGAAGATTAACTTAAGCCATGGAGTCTGAAGATAGATCATACTCAATGAACTTAAGCATAGAAGCTTACATATGATTTACATAGATCATACGCCATGTGGTCTTGCAAGAGTTGCTCTCTGCGCAAAAAGTAAATCAATTGATGATTAACTCAGCTCAATAACCTGTACAGAGTCATAGTGTATTGCTTCCATTATAGAACGTCAACAATTCCACTCTCACACATGGGCAAGGCCACACACCCTGGGGTGTAATCTTGGCACATTGAGCTGTTGATGGTTCTGACACAGATATGCCAATTACAACTGCAACACACACTCTCCATGCGGCGCCCAAAAGGTTAGACAAAGTCAAATGTGGCAGCAGCTCACGCCGAAACAGTGAGCAACTTCTGACCATCTGACCAGGGAAAGCTCAATAGCATTGCGAGTATCTGAGTATATCCCCAACCCAATCCGTTTACTTACCCAACGAGACTTGGCTATTATTTCGGCTGCTGGGTATGGGCAACAATTTTATTTGATGTGCATGAAGCCTTGCCCGGCAAGCTGCTGGATTTTTTCCCCTCGCTTGCTGAGTTTCCCTCACATACACACACACACACACACACACACACACACGCACATTACGCACGCTTAGCCAGCAGCAAGAAACGAAAACATTGCGCAATTTGATGGTTGTTTACTGGCAAAATCGAAGCATATTATGCAGCCGCACACGCAGCCAGCTACTCGTATTATTTGTGAGCATTGGCATTGGCAGCACTTGGCCAGAGCATGTCCAGGCCATTTGCTTGACAAAAGCTGGGGTGAGCACTGTTCGTAGCCACTGTGAGTTTGGCTTTAAAATTTAATTTTACCAGCGGCTTTTTTGTTTTGATGCTGCATTTATCAGTTAAATCAGCAGACACAAAAGCCCGCTGGACAAGCATTTTGGCCAGATAATCAGATGTGTATGTGTGTATGTGTGTGTGTGTGTGTGTCTGTGTGTGTGGCGCTAATGACCCTGGTAGTCGTTATTTAATGTTCCTTGGGCCCGCTGAGCCTTCTGCGTCGCCTTGCGTCTCAAGGACCTCAAGCACTTGTTTTTCATATTCCACATTTATTTTTAGCCCGGCAATGTACGACGTCATGCCGTGCTAAATGTATTTGTTAAATATGTATAAGCACATAATAGCTACTAAGTACAATGGCGGCCTTTGGATAATGTGACCATCAAAGCCAACAATAATTGAACCATTGTCGGGCATCGAGCACCATACAAATATTTAAAAATTCAATAAATTTGTTTATCAGCTAATATATCAATTACATTGTTGCTGATAGGCTTCACATGAAGCTGTTTATAGAAGTCGTTAAACTTATATGCATATCTTTGAACATATTTTAATATTTTCCTATTTTCATGCGAAGTGCCTTTTTGGTGGTCTTAGTGATTGATTCTGTATCTAAATGTATTTCATACGGGAAAATTAAAAGTTATAAGCAGCTTTTTATAAAGTTTACTCCAATCTGGTCTAAAACTTTTAGAATATTAAAGATCTCCTGATGCTGTTCGCATAAATACAATAATTGCCATAGGTCCCTTATATTTTTGGCGTATTTCGGTTTGTTTTTATGCATATATACATTAAATATTAATTTACCCTAGTAGTCTCTTTAGTTGTAGTTACTTAATTTACTTAGTCTATACATATCTTGCTTACAAGCAGATCGCATATTCAGCTGTTGCATTAATATTTTTTTACAATGGCGGTTGCTTCCAAGAATTCATTAATGTGGCATCAAAGTGTTGCTTAAGCTTACTTGCCAAGCAAAATTAAGCTTGTGCCAAAAGCAGAGCAGCAACAGCTAATGTTAAATATATATGGGAATGTATGCATGTATATGTATGCATATATAATATTTATAACGTGTCTCGACGACGACGGAGCGTCTGAAGGTTAAACGCTTAGCGGTCACAAAGCGGCATCATTAACCGAAGGCTGGAAGTTGTTTGCTGGGTTTGCTGTGAAGATGTTGACTCTCCCCTTTTAACAATTTAATTTGCCACAAGTTGGCAATGCGGTGGGCAGCAGAAATTACGAGTACAGCGCTAAGCGGCTTGCGAGCACACATTTTGCGCAAGGACAACAGACACGCAGGCGACATCGACACATAAGGAGTTGACAGCCAAGCTGCAAACTTGTTTATTGTGCCGAGCTTGAGGTATTTGCCCAGCACTTGGGGCAGTAAATAATCATATGTGTGAGAGAGCCGGGCCGAGCTGGGCGTGGCATTAATTACACTTGCAGTGCTTTAGCGTACATTTCAGCATCTTGCGAGGAGCCAGCAGGAGACGTGCATTGTTGGGCTTTAATTGCATTTGGCCATTGTTGACAAAACAACGTTGCCACAAGGACAACGAGTACTTGAGTGGCCCAGGCTCAGAGAAAGCTGAGAATGTGACCCTTGGGATGGACCTAGTGAGCGAAAAATGAGTTAACAACATTATTTGCCCTTAGCCAAGTTAAGAAATGGACGCAACATCAATTTTATTAAGAACGCCACACAACGTGCAACATCGCAACGTCACAGGCCGCAGGGTTTTGCCACCACCATAAAATACGCTTTGACAAGAGTTTTATCTGGCACGTCGCCTGCGTCAAGCTCTGTGTATGTGTGTGTCTGTGTGTGTCTATGTGTGTGGTTGTGTCAGGGCGATTTATAAGGCTTAGGATTTGTTGCCATCAAGATCTCTGGTCGAGTCGTGGCCAGCTCAGCTTGTCAATTCAGCTGCTATTTTGTGCGTGCTCTCGATTATTCCGCCATGATTGTTGTTGGTCGGGCAATGTCTTATGAAATATTATTATTATTATAAACAATACTTGCTCAGTGTCAATGCACTTCCGTGTGTGTGCGCCTTGAGGTGTTTGTCCTTCAATGTTCGCCTTTTTGAGGGCACTTCAGCGCTGGTGGGCTGTGAATTTTCAGCTTCGCTGACTTTTGGCAGCTCATTAACTGGGCATTAGCACGGCCGACACTCTCTAGTTGAACGTTCATACGCCACGTGGTACGTAGTTCAATGTTCTTAGTCTTAGATTTGGGTGTCACCCATTATCGTTTCTATTTGACACTTTTTGGAAGGGGCTGCGAGCTCATTCTTCAAATTTCCAAGTGTCACTTGACCAACAAAATCAATAAACGACTTCTGCAACTAATTGCAATAATTTGCGTCTTGACTTCGGCATCTATACACACCCAACAGACATATATTGTCAAACTTTACGACAGACAAACAACAACAATAACAATAACTTCTGGAATGAGCCAAAGTGTTAATTTCACAAATATACACTCATAGATTTTTGGGGGGTTTTGGGCAAATGGCTGTTAAAGTTAATTGTTGGCTTATTTGTCACGCTTGAACTTTGAACCCTATGTTTTTGTTTGGCTAATGTGTACAATTAAAAGGGGTTGCAAACTTTTCTAACAACCCCCGAGTGATGATTAAAGCACCAATTGATTGTGCGTAACAAGCTGTGACACGACTAAAGCACACTGAAATACTTTGAGCGTAGAAACAAAATTAAAGAAATTATATTAAAGTTTGTTAACAGCCTAAGGTAATGACAACTTAGCTTCAATTTTATTTGAATTATTACTTGTATATTGATTTAAAATGCGACAGTAGAAAAAAGAGTTTGAAACAAGTTTATTGAGAAGATAAAACTTTTTCGCATTCCCATCAACAATCAATCATTATCGGTTGCACACTCCACAGACTTGAATTTTGAGCATCATTGCAAACCGCAAGCCTCGAAAGACGTTTGAAGGCTCCACACACAAACTTTAACGAGTATGTTTTATGTTTTTTGAGCCAACTCATGAGCCAGCTCTAAGAACATGCCAAAAAATGTAGCATACGCAAAGGGGCAACATACAAAGCGAAAAGGCTGTCAGAAAAGTTAGTGTGTGCATAAACTGGCAAAAACTCGTAGCAAACGTATAGTTAATATATGTTAACAAATTTAAGCTTTAACTCATACAAATTTTTGGCTAGCGGAAAATTTCTAATTCGCTTGTTGAGAAAATGATTACGGATTACTGATTAAAATGAAACCAAATGGAAATCAGTTGCTCAATCAATTTGAGAAATTTTGCAAAGCAAGCAGGCGCTTAATAGCTCCAAGTAGCGTTAAAGCCGACCTATAAAAAGTAAATAAAACATAAACAAGTAAACAAATTAAAGAAAAACTCGAAATCGTTGCCCATTTATTGTCTAGCAATAAAACTGTTGTGCAATCTGTGAGCTAACTTTAAGGCAACTTTTCAGTTGCGAGTATGTCATGGGGCACAGTGCTATAAATAATCAGGAGTCGGCACGGCGACGCCTACGCAGCTAAGCGTCATGCCACGCCCCAGTCGTGTCTGCACATAATTTGTGAAATAAAATACTCGAACATGGCCAAATTGAAACAAAATTAAATTGCAATAAATCAACTTGGCGTTAATAGCGTTTCACTGATAGCCATTAAATAGGCGTCGCCATGGGCTTCCAACAAGATACAGAGTAGCAAATAAATAAAAGGCACGCACACACTAACACAAACACACACACACATACAAGCATATGTGTACATATGCCAGGATTCTTGACTGTCTTGGGATTGGATTTTTCGGCCATGCCCCGTTGTGTTTTCTTTTTAACGCCTAATTGATTTGTATTTTGCATGCTCGCCTGGGAGCGACTGCAGACAGCTGAAGCAGTGAGATGGTGAGGGGAGTGTTGCCACAAGCATCGAATTCTCAATTGTTTTGCCAGCTACGTATTGTTATTGTAATCATTTCGGAGTGCTCAATGAAGCGCAAGCCACGCCTGAAGGCGTATCTGATGTCCTGTCTGTTGACAAATGTACTCGTATCTTATGATTATTGATATTTGTATTTAGCAAAGGCAACTGTTGTAAAAATACCAATGCGAAAGAAAACTTAATCAAGGACAAAATTTAAATGCCCTACATATGTTATTTTGGATAGATGTATTCGTGTATATATTAAAATAAGCTAATAGAATAGTTTATATTTGGGAACTAAGTAATATATTTAAATCAAATATGAATTATTGGAATTTTCAATAACTCTTTTTCTATTTATAAATTTACATATTATCAAAATTTTTTCATTCATTTAGAAAATGAAGATTGCCAGTATTGTTAATATAAAATTATACAAGTAAAAAATTTCAAAAAATTGAAGTAACCCAAACAGTAAGAGCATTCAAATTTCCACCCAAAGGCGTTATCGCAAATAATAATGTCACATTTGTATATTGTGATATTTTTGTTATTTGTAATCATTGCGGAAGTTGTCCTAATGAAAGACAAGAGCCACATTTGAGCATTGTACTGTAAACGGACTCAACAATAAGCAATGGAGATAAGAGTTGGCAGAGAACAATGAAGCTGCGTTCGCTATGACATCCTGACACACACACACATACACTCATACTCAGACTCACACAAAAACACCCACACAAGACAGCTGCAAGCGAAGAATTCAAACGAAAAACAAATTTAATTTCAATTCATGTGGCAGGCAGCAAAAAACCAAACAAAAATGTTGCACAGAAAGTGTGGGTAAATATTCACCAACACTTGCACTTCATAGGAATGACAATTTGCATGCATAAGCAGCAAAAGTGGAGGCGGTAGCAGCAGCAGCAGCAACGAATGATCTGGCATGCAATAAATTTAGCATAGCCCGAGTCAATTACAGTTTTACAGCTATTCAGTGCGGCGGCCACGTTGCGTATGAGCAACATGCACGAGCGTAAGTAAAACCCAACAAAACTGTGCTACAAAGTTTTGCCGGAAACGGAAGCGCGCACACACACATTGTGACGCAGTCGCCTGCTGTTTTGTCTAGGTGCATGTAGCTGTAAGAAACTTACAAACAGACGACAGAAGGTCGCTGAAAAGCAAACGTAAACAAAACAAAAACAAAAATAATCTAGCAGAGTTGGATGGGTGGGAAAAAAAAAGACGCGACCCAGGGGCACTTAAAAAATCGTAAAAAACGGCTGCAGAGCGTAAGTTGTAAATTATGCAAATAGCAAAAGCGTTGAAATCCGCGCCTAAGGACCGCCAGGCCAGATAATTGCAACAGAATGTGAAGTGCACTAAATTTAAGTAATATCAAATTGCATGCAAAGTGAAAAAGTAGAAAGACGAAATAATATTAAGGGCAGCCTTACATACATTCATCCCTCTTGGGCGGCTTTTGTGCAGGCGCGTAATGCGCTTAATGAGAAAATGCAAAGGCGACAACAAACAGCGAAATTATGCTCAGTAAATACTTGAAATACTACTAAAACCAAACCAAGGCAAGAACTTCAACCCGACTAAGAACTTCAACTGCGAGCTGCAAGCAAAAAACTGTCAACAGCAGCCAGTCTGAAATGTCTGAACAGTCCGAGTGCCTTGAAACTGGGTCAGCGTCAGTAGTTGACAACACACCAAAGTATGCAATGAATTGTGGGCGCTTTAAATTAAATTAAATTAAATGACTTCAACAAATTTCATGATGATGAATTTTGCTTTTATTACGCGATACTTAAGAGTTAATGAAGCTTGCTAGAAAATTTAAATATGGATGCGAATTACACACAGTGCTTGCCAAGTATACGAATTCATTAACCGCTGCATTAGAAAAATATATTAATTTTAAGTGTCAAAATGTTAAGCTTTTTAAATTCTTAGTATTTTTATAAGAAATCATATAAAATTTATTTTCGAGCTTTATAATATAGTTTGTTAACATTTTGTAAAGCAATTTTGCAGCCAAAAATAATTTGTAGTTATAAAATTCCAAAAATTCCACGAAAAGTAACTTAATATAATAACACCGTTATAACTGTAACTTTTCAACTTTTCAACAATTTAATATATCTCTTGATGTGCTAACGATTCTAATTTCCAAGTATCTTCAATTACAATTCATTAAAATGTTGCTTAGACAAATGCATCAAAGTAAAGACGCGGCAAGCTCAAAATAAAATGGTTGTACAAAATACATTATGGAATACGTAGAATTTCTAGCTGGTTTTATAGTTTGCTGAATGCTGCCCGTGCAATGGCTTATTTGGTCTTGACACCTACGCCAATGTAGCTACCCACGCCAGCAGCTACATCAAAGTGAAGGAAGCACGTGGCAACAAAATAGTGCGGTACAAAAACGGAAAGAACGAATGTGCATTAAGAGGGGCAAGTGGCCGAGAGGGAGAGAGGAAGACATCATTTACGCAATTCTAATAAAATTGGCACAAACATCCCCTTTGGCAGTATGTTCGGTGAGCTCATTGCCATTGCCAGTTGCATTGGTCCGAAGCTCATTTTTATGAGACAAATGACGAGTGGCAGGAAAATCTGTCAGACAACTTTTGCGCAGCGTTTTCCATGTTGAACTTTAATAATGCCAAAGCACATGCGGTAGTTGTGTGCTAAGTTTTTTGGTTATCTGCTTTCTGCTTTCCATTTTTCGTTTAGAGTTTTCAGTTGCTTTCAGCGTTGCATTTGTCATTTGTCACATAATTTTCTTTAATGGTATGCTGCTAGTTGCGCAAAGAAATATAAACTTAAAAGCAGAACGCTGCCAGCGCGTGTAAAAGTCGCATTCGACTCGTCTCCGCGTACGTGCGCAATGTCAAATGTACACACACACACACACAATCAGACACAATGTGGCAGTGTGTGAGTGCATAAATGATTAAGTGCGCGCTCACATTTGGTTTGCGCTGCACGTACAGACAATGCATTTTTGCTTTTGACACAAAACACTTTATAATGCCCGCCCACACAATCAAACGAGCACGCGCACACACACACTAATGCACCCTACTGCATATAAAGACATTTTCGATTTGATTTACATTTGACATCATTTAATACATTATTATGTTTCAATCATGCGATTGCATTCCAATTAGATGACTTGGTTCTCTTTGTGCTTTCATTTTTAATTTTCCACTATTAAAATTGCGTATGCGTAATATCTGCTTATAAAGGACTCATGTGTGATTTGATAAAGTGCGCTGATTTGTAATTGTAATCATTGGCTTTCAGGTATTAATATTTAAGTAATATAATCTACATATATATATATTTGTTGCACATATATGCATGTCTTAGCTCATGAAATACTGAACATTTAGTTTGTATAACGCTGTCTTATTATTTGAATTATTTATCAGAAATAAATTATATGTGACATCAGACAATATTCTGTCGGGCTTAAGCTGATTGAATAAACCAACAATCGTTTATAATTATGTTGTTCAACTAACAACAGACTTCAACAAAACTTAAGCATCCACTTTTTATCTACAATACAAATTTAATTATAGTTTGAAATGCAAAGTTTTTAGCTAAGTCATTAGTAAGCAGCCCGACAAAGTGGCACCCAGTAACGGAGCTGACGTAACTATATATTTTAAGTA
The DNA here is from genome assembly GCA_035045305.1 of Drosophila maculinotata. NCBI lineage: Eukaryota > Metazoa > Arthropoda > Insecta > Diptera > Drosophilidae > Drosophila > Drosophila maculinotata. Next base: position 783,429 of record JAWNPD010000649.1, on the reverse strand, counting down.
CCTTCAATACCAAAAAGTCAACTTTTCGGCAAAAACTATCTAAGGACCGAGGGCCAGCACGTAGACAGTCCCTCAACGGCTACAAAACCGCATCAATTTGCATAACACGAACAGGCAACACACACACTTTTCATTTACACACCAAATTACTTGTACTGACTGGCAGGCAGGAAGCACACGGCTGCGAGTGGTTTGCTTTAAATAGCATCAAAGTCGGCCGCCAAGTGGCGCACATTGCAGCTTTACGGAGCATGCAGCGCAGCTGAGCACCCGTAAACTGTAAAACCAACAAAATCAGAAATAACAACTCGGGCGTCTAGTTTTAGTTGCGACCAGGGCCACTTGACTGCCTTCCTTGCACTATAGGAAAAAGGGACACCTTCTCGGTCAAAATTAAAAGTTCTCAAAATAGCGAACTTTTCTTACAAATTCATTATAAATAGATAGAACTGTAGCAATGTAGCGACTTTTACAACTTATTACAGACCCTATACGTTTAATATTCTCTATAAAAATTAAACGTTTTGAATTCATTACGAAATGATTAAAATAACGCTGTGAGCTATAAGTAAAATCAAAAATTATATACAAATGCATACAAAATAAATGTGTTTAAAATTCGATTTATATTATTTAGTAAATCTTTTTTTTGTTGTTATTTTTGAAATACCAAAAATGTTTTCTTACAATAATCTTCAATAAGATTTTCTATATTTATTTATGACCGAAAAAGTGACTTTTTGCCAACAGTGCGCTGGCTGAGAGGAGTGTCCTGCCTGCAGCCGGTCGTCTGCCCGTCCGTCTGTGTGTCTAACTGTTTTTCTGACTTGCCAACTTGTCCGAGCTGTTTCCTTATAAAGCTGCTGCATTTCCGCTATAGTTCGTCGCTTTCCGCTTTGGTGTGTGTGCTTGTGTGTGAGAATCTCTGTCGCCTGTACTGTGTATCTTGTGTGTATTTGATGGTTTCTTGTTGCTGTTGTTTTATTTGCAGCTAGTCCTTTGACAACTGCCAGTTGTGGAATTTCAAATTACGAAAAAGTTTATTTTGTTGCGAATAGCTTTGCCATTTTTCTGCGCACTGCGTCCTTTAACATCGCCTTTAGTGGCGTTCACGTTCGATGTCCCTTAGTTAATGACAAGGTGCTTCTGTAAAACCCAACAGTAATTAAATTTGTTAGTTCCCCAAAGCCAAATTGCGAGTGACAGCCTTAGAAAGAATGCGTACACTTCAATACATTATATTTGTTTTTACTTTTGGCATCTTTAAGCAAAATGTCTTACGCTTAAAACTGCTTACGCTCAACTTTTTGTTAGTTGCCAAAAGTTCGACAAGAGTTTTGTGCAGGAAGTTGCCAGTCAGTAGGATAAGATACTGGTGTTGGCGTCTAATGGTATTTAGGTTATCACGGCAAACAAGTTTCGTTTCTCACGAAAAGCTAAAAACAAAATGACTTTAAGCATAATTAGGGAAAGGCGGAAATATGCACTGATTTACAAGAGATTATTAATATAAAATTCAATTTTTTGTCTTAGCGCAATTTATTGAACAATATTTTCATTTTGATTAAGAGCAGTAATACAAATCTAGTCAATTTGTCGCCAAATAACAACAATTCCTTTTTGCTCACTACATAAGTACATTCAAGTTATTTGCATATAAATCTTTTTTGATTTTCTTCTTGTGGTCACCAAATTGTTTTACTCGCTTTCATTTTAGTCAAATGTCTTCTGATTCTGTGTATATAGATACATATTGAGCCACTTGAAACAGTAACAAAATCTGATGTCATGCTCAGTTCATTTGGCACAGAGATATAGTATATATAGTTGCATTGGGTTGGTGTGGCAACATGTCTGCTGCTTATGTGATAATTAGCACTGGGCAACCGAAGCGAACCCAACTCAAAGTCAAATGACAAGAAAAATATTCAAATTTATGCCTGAATTACTTGCGCCCAGGATGCCTCAACATGACTATCAAGATCAGACTGCGAGTATCCGGCATGTGGCTGTTATTTATGCAAATTACTCTAGAGCACACATGTTGGGTCATAAGTATAGCTAGCAGAAACCGCACTACATTCAACTGCCGGCACTTTTGTGTGTAATTTGTTTTGCATAGTTTCAGGCGCGTGTCTCTATTTATTGTTTACTCGATGTCTGCTAATATAAATACAACAACTGCGCCCTTGTTTTGCCATTGTCTGGTCAATCCGGTGTTTGTGTTTGCTTGTGTGCGTAAGTTATGTTTACTCTGCATCTATTTTTGGCAAATTTAATTTGGCCTTTTCATGTTATTTAAGGCGCAGCGCAGCCATTTGCGGCCCCTTAATTTATTTATGCTCATTTCTGCATAGCGACAGCATTTAGCACTGATATCCTTCATTTCTTTTACAGCCATCTATTTATGCATCTTATACATTTTTATTTTCATTTTGCCTGCCACTTAGATTTATGCTCGGCTCATTTGATTAATGTCTTGCGGTTAAGGCTGGGGAATTTACGAGTAACTGCTGTAAAATTGTAATTTTTTCTTTTGAAATTTATAGACGTTCTTCGAGGTCAGTTGGCAAGCTGGTCAAAGCTCTTCATTAAATAAATGGTTAGCAAACTGCAGTAGGGTATGCAAAAGATATAAATGGAACTGTATGCAAATTTATAAAAATAAATGAATATTTTCGCTGGAATTCAATTTACACATTTTCAATTTATATTTTACTTACTACACACATCTCGATTTCGATGGTAAATAATTTTCAGACAAGCTGACTAATATGCATTTTTACCAGCAGTTGGTATTTTTGCCTATATCATTGGCCACATTTCCATAGACCCCATCGTCATAGCAGCCGCAGCAGCTGTGACCAGCAAACTAACCAAAATTATGTTAGCCAAATTTTGGTAATATTTCACATTTCTCCCTCTTCCCTGTAACCCGCCAGTAATTTGCTCTCTTGTGCCAGTTACGCACTCAGCTGCCAAAAGTGCCGCTCAACAGTTTGTCAAGTAAACAAACACAAAAACAACATATACACAAAGTATTACCTCGCTCGCACCCAAGGCTAATGCTCGTTGTGTGAGGGGAGAGAGAGCGCTTTATTAATTTCAATTTGTGTCAACATCAACGCCAAATATGCGCAGCCAGTGAGCCAAGTGAAATGATTTAAGCCAGCTGATGACAAAATGTTGCCCATTAGACGAATTAAAGCGCACTTTTTCGGGTGCTGTGGCAAACATCAGTCATGTGGCTCGTCCTTCCCTGCACACGTTCCCCGCACGGGTGCTGGCTTTTGTGGCTTTGGTTCAAGCGTAGTTCATAAAACTCAACGACTAGCCATTCTTGTCCAAACAGCAACCATTAAAACCATGATTGATGCGCACGGCTTGACCCAAATGCATGTTTTTATACCTACTTAACAGATACGCTGACATTTCTGTCTCATATCGTTTGTGCGTGCTTTTGTGTATGTGTATCTGGACAATATGCTGCTTCTTAAATATTAAACATCTATCCGCACCCAGCACGCGCTGAGTTCATTGAACTTTGCCGTTAGCCAAGAAGCTGCCACTGCGCCTTTATGGCAGCGACATCATTTTGCTTATTATCTGACCATTCTCGCCAGCTTAGCACACTGCGTATACGTAACATTCCATATAATTTCACTTTACGCTAGCAGACTATTTCCCGCTTACAGCACTCCGAGCTCAAGCACAATGTAATCGGTATTAATGAAAAGTGCAATAAAAATAAACAAACAAAACAGCCAGCCAAAGGGAAAAGGAAATTACTCGTAAAAGTTGTAGCAGATCCTGCATAGATATCAATGAAAAAAAGGGAAGCTGTGCCAAAGCACGAGTTACAAAACTGATTAATTTAATGGAAGAGTATATTCTTAAGCAGTTTTTTTTTAACTTTTGAGTGTAATTTCACGAAGCCAACAAGTCTTAAAGGCTAAAGGAAAATGTGGTTGAAAAAGCTGCATAAAAATAACGGAATTAAATTTAGCGGTTAAACATAATGTAAAATTAATAAAGGCAGTGCCACTTACCAACAATTAATTAAACATTAATAATTTTTAAAAACATCTCAATGCTCCGTTGGATGCAGAGCATGCTACATTCATCGTTATCCCTTTCAGCCAGCTTCTTGTGTGCTAACTGTAAATATTTTCCTTTCGCGCTATTTGCAATCCTTGCGGACTTGGCTACAGCAGCTGATTTATAAGCGTAGCAGCAGCTGCAACTGCAGAGTTTTATTCCTTGCTGTTGTTGTTGTAATTGCCATTGCAGTGAAATGAAATTAATTTGCCATTGCCAGTGTTTGTGGCCACACATTTGTCTAGCTGCTGCACTTTACGATATCGCATCTGCTGAAATTTGTCTTGGCGACTTTAAGCCACAGCAAAAAGCCGCATAAAGCGAACTTAAAGTTAAGTGAATGCCAGGAGAATGATAGAAAGACAACGAGGGATAAGGGGAGTTCCACCATTTTGCTGGCTATGTGAACCTTGAGAGTGCTACAAAGCCACAACAGCCGCTGGCTCAAGTACATAGCTATTGTCATTTCAGGCATACTTAATAATCAGACATAATAGTTGCGGCGCCAGACAAAGTTGCTGCGTCTTGCGCAACAGGTGGCATTGCATCCTGCAACAAGGCAAGCATTGCCCTTTTTGCGAAATTGCCTTTTAATGGGGACTTACGGTTGCCCAGGCTGTGGTCTTATCAGCTGCCGGTTAAGCTGTTAGCCTTAAGTCAGCGCTCCCTTAACTCCTTTGGCTCTAGATTAAATTTTCCTTTTTTATTGCTCCCAACAAAAAAGCAATTTCCTTGAGGTGCAAAGCGAAATTGAAAAAGGCATAATGACTTGCTACCAAAAAAAAAAGCAACAAATAAAAAGGGCAGCACACACATACACACCAAGAAATAGCTGATCATTAAAAAAGGCTTAAAACGTGCCATTTATTACATTTTTATAACGCCCGCAGCAAGACGCATACAAATTGAGTAAAAAATGACTAAAAACAAATTTCAAAATAAGTTTCGGAAAACAAAAGCACAAAGTTCATGACAACTTAAATATGTATAATATAGAAAGTAAAAAATTACAGAATTATGATGCACAAATAACCACTTAAAAACAGCTCTGGAAATTTGTGTACTTTAATTAGATCATAAAGACACAGGTTATATTTGGTTAAGTTATGTGACTAACTTGGCGAAATTAAAGAGAAAATCATTTCTGGAACACAAGCAAGTGTATATATATATTTACTAAATATATGTATATATATATATATCTACAAACTCGCCGCAAATATTCGAAGCTCTTAACACTGCACAAATATTTTGCCATCCGTTGCCACAACAAAAAATGTGGATAAAATGTAAAAAAAATGGGCTATAATAAAAAAAGCATAAGAGCTGAGCGAAAGTCAAATAGCCAAAGTTCTATACAACTTTTCGGCAGGGTTTTATTTTAAGCTGAGGCTATAGTTAAAAATTGTCAAAGTCATGCAAGAAAATTGCAGCAAAAGGCGCAATACTCCAGGACATAAAGCCAAAGGCGCAAACACTTCAGGACACAGAGACAAAGGCTTTAAAAAATGATCCAGTCATTGATGCTTAAAGCAAAAACAAAGAAAATAGGATACTCTAATCAAGTGCTTAAATTTCTAAAATGCCAACAAGCCAAAATTCATTTTACTTTAAACAAGTGTTGGCCACATTTTTAAATCAGCACGAAGTAATGAAAAAAAATGCAGACATATATATACAAATACCGTTACGTATAAATAACAAAACGGTAAAAATAGCCGCTCTGTATGGCAGTGTCTGCTCATTTGGCAGTTTGGCTGATTTATTTGGCAATTTGCGCAAAATGATCAACTGCCAGCCAGCCAACGGCAAATGCAAAGACGACTCGTTGTCTGTCTTGAAATCGCAGACAACAAAAAAAGTAAGCGGCGGCAGCACAAAATAAAAAATTTAAGCAGAAACCAGAGTTAGGGCAAAAATTTGTAGCATAAGCTGAGGCAACAAAAACAAACCGTCAGAACTGTCAAGATACTAGTGGCGAGTTTATTTTTAGCTTGTACTGTGTCCTTCAGCATTCAAGCCACTTAGCAGCTATAAATAAAATGTACTTCATGCACTAATTATATGTGATATATGAAGAGTTCAAATACCAAATAAATCTAATCTAATCTAATCTTCATTTAATTGGAATTGCCGTGTAGTTAAATTAGGAAACCAAATAAATTGTGTTTTGTTTTCTTAGCATCATGTTAAGGTTATGCTCAAATTCTATGCAATATTGGCAACGGCAAGACAATAAGTTTGTTAAACAGACTGATCAAATCGCAAGTATTTTTTTAAGTTTCGCACTCCTACGTTATTTAAATAATAATTATTTAACATGAAGATAAACTACCTGATAAGTTAAAATAAAAATGAGAGCAAGAGCCTTCAACCATTTAAGTATTTATAATTTTTGTAAAATTTTAATATAAGCATTAAACTTGGTTTATTACTTCACCCAGAACAAAACGCTGTCATGCAATTAAATTAAACTAAATGGCTACGTCTTGGCTTTTATTTCTATCACTTCTGGCACTTCGTTTCGACTGCAATTTCCTGCTTGAAGCACACACAGCAAACCTAATTACCTCACCGACCACTGAACAGTGAACAGTGAACACAGAGACTCAGCACAATACACAACCAATTGATAGCAACAACTTTGCCTTCTATCTATCATTACCACGGGCAATGTGTGTTGTTGTTACTGATGTTATTGTTGTTGTTGTTGTTGTTGCCGTGTCTTGTTGGCTCAGAGAAAGTAAACTTCCGCTAGCACATCCTGCCTGTGAGGCCCAGACGCCTACATTGGCCCTGACTCTCATTTCTGCGCCACGCCACGCCTCAGTTAGTGTCTATCATTTTTATGGCTCTTTAAATAGCCATAAACAAAGGAGCGTGTGTGGTTTTATGTGTGTCTGTGTGTGTATGCTTGAAATTGCTCTGATATTAAATTGAGTTTTATGCGTGATTTCCGCTCTTAACACTTTGTTGACAACGAATTTTATGGTCGGTTAGTGAAATGTATTAAAAATCAAAGACAAATCTCACATCCTTTCTCTCTCTTTCCGGCAGACGGAACAATTTGCGGTACTATGGATACTCTTCACCATCATTGTGCTGGGCAATTCGGCGGTTTTATTTGTGATGTTCATCAACAAGAATCGCAAGTCGCGCATGAACTACTTCATCAAGCAGCTGGCGCTGGCAGGTGAGTGCGCAGATGGTTAAATGGGCCAAGAGTGTGACTTATTGTTTATAATTCTTTTAGATCTGTGCGTTGGTCTGCTCAATGTACTGACGGATATTATATGGCGCATCACGATTTCGTGGCGGGCCGGAAATCTGGCCTGCAAGGTCATACGTTTCTCGCAGGTGTGCGTCACATACTCCTCCACCTATGTCCTGGTGGCCATGAGCATTGACAGATACGATGCAATAACGCATCCCATGAACTTCTCAAAGTCGTGTAAGTCCTCAGTTGAAAAACTTTTTTAATTGGAAAATCTTTAGCACTTGGCGTAACAAGCAAAATGTTTGTGTGTTCTTTAAATACTCTGCTCTATGAAGGAAACGCGAGTATAAATGGGTTGTATGCAATGACCGTCAGACTGTCTGTTGTTACATTTAATTTTATAAATAGGAAATTCAACAATTAATTGTAAAGTTATCTTAAAATTCTTAAAATGCGAAAAGTTTATTTAATAAATAAATAGATAAAAAATTTTATATCTCTCGCAGTTTTAAAGCGAAATGGTAACGTCCGTTGAAGGTTGACCTTAAAATATACTAAATATATTCTCATAAAAATAACCCATTTCGTACAGTTTTAGAGTCACAAAACTTAATATCAAGCATTACAATCCAAGGAGAACAGAGTATTTCACAGTTGGCTAAGTCCGACTACAACGTTATTATTTGTTTGTGTTTAATGTGTTTTTCGCCACTTGCAGGGAAACGCGCTCGTCACTTGGTTGCTGGCGCCTGGCTGCTCTCCGCGCTCTTCTCGCTGCCCATACTGGTGTTGTATGAGGAAAAGCTGATACAGGGCCATCCGCAGTGCTGGATTGAGCTGGGCTCACCGTTGGCCTGGCAGATTTATATGTGTCTCGTTTCGGCCGCATTGTTTGCAGTCCCAGCGCTGATAATCTCCGCCTGCTATGCCATCATTGTGAAGACCATATGGGCCAAGGGATCAATATTTGTTCCTACAGGTAGGTTCTGCTCTCTCTTTCTCTCTCTGTATTCCCCCACTCATGTATTAATTTTGGCTAGAACGTATAGGTTTCGGTGCTGCGGCAACGCGACGTGCCAGCTCTAGAGGCATCATACCACGTGCCAAGGTCAAAACGGTCAAGATGACTCTGACAATTGTTTTTGTGTTTATCATCTGCTGGTCACCATATATAATCTTTGATCTGCTGCAAGTCTTTGGCCATATACCGCACTCACAGACTAATATTGCCATAGCCACATTCATACAGAGCCTGGCACCGCTCAACTCGGCTGCGAATCCACTCATCTACTGTCTCTTCTCCTCGCAGGTATTTCGCACGCTCAGGTAAGCACCATAGCATTTCTTTTATTTATCTGTTCTTTTATTTAATTTTATTTATATTTCACTCTACCCCTATCAGTCTTTTGCTTTATCTCTATCTCTGAATTATTTTCCCTTGCTTTCGAATATTAATTTTTTTATATTGACGAAATACATATATACAAATTGCTCCACAGTCGCTTTCCGCCGTTTAAGTGGTTCACCTGCTGCTGCAAATCCTTTCGCAACAACTCGCAGCAGAATCGCTGCCACACAGTGGGTCGACGTCTGCACAACAGCTGCGATTCCATGCGCACGCTGACCACCTCGCTAACGGTTTCACGGCGCTCCACCAACAAGACAAACGCACGTGTTGTCATCTGCGAGCGGCCCAGCAAGGTGATCACCGTTCCAGCCATGTCGGAGGTATGATAGCTGGCGCATTCGACCCGCAGGCGTTCAACGTTTGCGGTTCACGGGCCGACTTCCTTCAGTGATGCGGAGTTTCTATAGGTAAATACCTGTAACAGCAACTGCTGGCTATACGAGGCTTAGACAATAAGTGCGACAGTTGTGTATCGAATATATATATATATATATATATATATATATATGCATTCGCTTATATATATACATATATATATATATATATAATATGTGTGTAGTTATGCTACAAATTTCTCATTGCAATTTATCCTAAGTATTTATGCATTAGCTCGTAACACTCAACTAATCTATACATCTAGACTATCTTAACATCACAATGCATTAGGCTAAAATGGGTTTCCTAATTTTAATTTGTATTCTTTTTGCACTCAGCCTAATGCCAAGTGATTTTTGTTTAGCGTTCTATACTCCTATTCGTATTCTATTTACCAGACTGATGTTATTTATTTACACGAAATTCAAATAATTGCATTTCTTTAAAGTCCCTTACTAGTTGTTAAGCCAACTATGTATTGACATATATACTATATACTCCCTATTTAATCGTATCTCTATTCTGCCAACTCCTTATATACAAATCTTCTACTGTTCATACCCGCATAGTGTATGTATTGTATTTAGTAGAGCTTAAGTGTGCAGAACTTGTCCAAGCATTCAAAAACCAAAATCTATATTCACTTAAGGAAAACATAAGAATTAATAGAGCATAATGTTTTAGTCAATTTGGTCTAAGCTAATATTTATTTCATAATTATGTGTATTAAGTGGGCGAACGCAAAAGAATAAAGGCCAACACTGTGAAAAAATCTGCGGGCTCATGTTTTAATTCATTTTGGCGTGCGCCACAAATTTTATTCTTAGGTCTCAAAGCTTCAGCGAGCAATGAGCTCAAGGACGAAACGGCAAGGACCAACTGCGACAGGACAGGAGAGGGCAGGCCAGGCCAGGATAGGACATGATGGGACAGCGCATTTTCATTCTCACTTCATTTACAATTGTTGTAATGTCTGCGGCTTTTGATGTCAAAGGACAAAAGTCAACACAACAAATTGACCGAATGCCTGAACAATATACAAGATGGAAAGCATATTTAAGTATTGTCTTCTGGGTTTCGTAAACAGCCAAAGTTTATTTTACTTGGGGCTTATTAAAAGCAAATAATATTTAATATCCGACTAAATTTGACCTGGTTCTCAGTTCCATGCATGACTGACCAGTTAGCCTTCAGGGAACTATAAATGCTGATGACATAATCAGTCACTGAATCGCTGGTAAGTCAACTGATAAAAATATGGACTTAAATAGTATACTGTCACATTTCATTTGCTATGGCAAATACGCTTCATTAGGCAGCCAGTCAACTTGAGGTATAAGAAGTCAGTGAATGCGGCTGGCTGTAAAATATTTGCAATTAGACTTTTATAATTTACTTGGCAACTTTTAATTGAAATGCCATTAGAGAGACAGTCAACTAGCACGATAAGGCACAAGGAGGAAAAAAAGTTTTGTAAACAGCATCTTTGATTTAATTAAATACAAAAAATAAATTAAAGTTAACTTTATGCATTATATAGAGAAAGAGACAGGTTGTGAGTCATATTTTACTCTTCTTTGTATTATCAATTAGAATATACATTAAAATCTCACAATACCTGTGACACATTTTGGCTTTTTCCTTCATAATCATTTAAATCTCATAGTCAGGCAGTAAAATAAATTCGAAAATTGAAAACAGTGTAAATCAAACCGCTACGCATTGTGTCACACTCAAAATCAAAGTGTAAATCCCTAATTTTTGAACCTGTCTCTTAAATTTATGTGCAGCCCACACTTTCATCACCAAAACTATGTTTCCCAACTATTGCTTCAGAAAGCCGCCCGATGATTTCGGCTATGAAGTAGTGTACATGCCAAAAAGCGGTTACAACAGCAACGTCCCTCAAATCAATCGCTCGGATATCCATTCCCGTTGCCGATCACGTAATCCCTTGCGGCAACGCACGAAACTGTGCTACGATGATATCATATCGCTGCAGGCCATACAGGAGCACAATGAGCGATTACGCCTAACGAACAGCGTGAAACCCCGATCAAGAACGCCGGCACGCACCGTCGAGTTTCGCCTGCCTCCGGTGGAGCAGCAGCGTCATAGGGAGACGACCCTACCGCTTAGGGAAATTGGCGGGATGGCTGCAGCCGAGCGCGATTACTGCCAGAAACAGCAGCAGCAACCACAGCAGCATCAACAGCAGCAACAACAACGGCAACAACAACAACAGCAACAGGAAGCCTCTCCTCCCAGAGATGTGCCATCCAGTCCCTCCGATCCGAATCGTGATATGCAAGATTCCTGCGCCGACTTTTTCAACATTATATACGAGAATGTCCTGGAGGCAGTGCATGGCGCCATCGAGCACATGGTGAGCAAGCATTTTGAGGAGATCATGCCTAAGATAGAGCAGCTATCCGCCAATCTAGCGCAGCAGCAGACGTTTTTGAAGCAACTCAACACAGATGTGATGGGCAGTAAGTGCAAATAATTTTAATAGAATAGTCGCTTGAAAATGAGATCTTCCAGAAATGAGATATTAGGAGAAATTAGGATCTGAAACAGTCATAGCTCGTTTACTCATCCACTGACCTCCCTAGAAATCGCCGAGCAAAATGACGCTAGCATTAATCAATTCAAGTTCATTGCCCAGATGCTCATCGACAATCAGACGATTTATTACCGGGCGCTCAGCCAACATCGCCATATGAAACTGCAACGCAGTGAGGATCGAGATGAGCAGAAGAGAAGCTCCACAGATAATTATATTCGCAGTGCAGAGTCCGAATCTCCTCAGCCATCAGAGACGCATTCACAGCCAAGCCCACAGCATCAGCATCGATTGTGGCAGCAACAGGATCTCGGCACTAGTCATCAACAGCCGCCAGTCTGCAAGCATAGCAATAACCAGAAGTCCTATTTGAGGTCTGAACGTGCCACGCCCTGCAGGCCAACGTTGTTAAGGCGTACGGCCAAGGGCGCCTCTACCGCCAGTATGCCCGATCTACATCGTGGCTCCTTGTACTCCACATCGAACGGCAATAACAACAAGTCCAAGGCTCGCTCACCCACATCTGCTTGGGCTCAAGCGGCACAGTCGGGCATAGTCGGATCCTATCGGAAGTGCCGCTGTCAATGTCAGGGACATACCATCGTTTCTCCAAGGCGAAAAACACATAGTCTAAGCAAGACGATGCCTAGTTTGGAAGATGTCAGATTGCACAGATGAGCTATTGTTAAGCGCCAATCTGCTACAGCTGCCAATTGTGTGGAAGTAAAGGAATTTGTGAAAACATCCTTACACACAATTGGCAGCATTAGTTGATTGGCATACTTTAGATAAACTTCACAAAATTGTTAATTCTTTTACAAATTAAATGTCGTTACAGATTTTATATTTCATTAAAAATAAAGTATTTCAAATAACGTAATATGTCGAAAAGGATGAAATTAGTATTCAATTTATTATTATTATTATCATCAAAATGTTTAGTAGAAAATTGTAGAAAAAATTTGCTGTCTGTCAAGAATGAAATATCTAATGACTTGAAGGAAGATACAAAAACAATGACAAACAAAAAAGAAAGTTGATTGAAAGGAATAAAAACGATACAAAAGGAAAGCATGATTTAAAGAGTTTATAACATTATTTATTATTGAATACTAAAGTAAAAATATCAACATATGGTGATACAAAAAGGAACAATATTTTTGATCAAGTTCAGCCCTAATCTGTAAACTCTGAAATTACTGACTGCTGCTTCAGCTGTACTGTTTCATAATCTCTATTTCTAAGCATGTAACGTTGGACAATGGGAGCCAATAGCTTCACATCCACAGAATTTACATCCTGACGTCCAAAGATAAAAGTAGCCATATTTGAAAGTACAATATTGAGTAAAGCGCCTGTCAGAGTGTACAACAGGAAAGACATGTGGTATACGGAAGTACCGCTGTGTGGTTCACTGTAAGACAAAAAAAAAAAGAAAATAATTATAAATAACAAATCCTCTTCACCTTAAGCTTTTTGTTGACTTACTATTCTGCTGTTGAGTTAAGATAGCGACTCATATCGAACTCGTAGTCACATTGCTCGACAGAAACTGGTAGCTTGGTATGACGAAAGGAGCCGGTAACATTAGCTATTTGTGCATTGATCGTAATCCAAGCCATGGTAACAAATGCGACAATGCTGCTTAGAAACATGCTCTGAAAAAAAGGCAGGAATTTAGTATAAGTATATCGAATCCACGATAGGTTTGTGACTCTCTCACCTTCTCGCCCACCCAGGGCATTAGCATGCCCACTGTGAAGATGCCCAGCATGGGACCGTATAAGCTGGACTGTAACGTTGCCGACAGCTGCAGCACCATGCCCAGATGCTCGACCACATAAACCATAAATATGGAACTGATGCCAAAGACAATTACAACCAGGCGCATAGTCAGAGCTACTGTGCGCTCCGTCATGGGTTTATTGTTCATGCGAGGCTTCACAAAGTCCTCCAAAATAACGGCAGCCAATGAATTGAGCAGCGTTGAGAGCGAACTTAGAGCTGCGCTGAATACGGCAGAGACAAAGAGACCCGGAAATCCTGGCACAAAGCCCAGCACACGCATTACCAGTAGCGGCACCAGCTGATCCCGACGTCGAGCTAACTGTTCAAGGAAAATAATTGTATAATAATGCTGTAATTAAAGTAAATATCATACTCACGCCAGTAGTCATGGGATCACAGTCATAATAGGTCGCATAGCACACCAGACCCACATAGGCACAGCCCATATAGAGTAGAATTAAACCAATGCTGAAGCTGAACAGCGTTTGTCTTATATGCTTCAAGGAGGGTAAGGACATAAATCGCTGTATGGTAGCCTGATTGATGGAGGTGTTCTGCAGTTTGAAGAATGTCCCACCCACAAACACAGATAGGACGCTCATGCGCACTGTGGGATCCAGGCTCCATCTGTTTTGGGTTGGGATAGATACCATTTGGGGATTTATTATTATGTATATATTATATATTATTATTGATAATTAGAATTTAAATAAAAATGAGGAGTGAAAAGAAATCGATTTTATCAAGTGAGTCAATACATAATATACCAACAAACAAAACTACACCGAAAAAAACATTATGATATAAGTTCGAATTAAATTAAATTAAATTCTGCGGAATCGAACCCAAGGCGCCTTGTACTGAGTTACTCCTGCACTTAGCCTACTGTTAACTAAAATTTTACTTACGAGCGACTAGATATTTTGATACTTTTAATGCTGAGTTTAATTTACAAGGAAAAATATACTACAAGGATTTGAATTGAAACCCAAAATTAGTATTTGTACTTTCTGTACTTACTCAGGCGTATTCAGACGACCTCCCTCCATGTTGCGCTGCCAGACAACACCAAATCCGCCCAGATCTAAGGTGCCCTTGACCATGATAACTATCAGCGACCCAAACATAATCACACTCTGCACTACATCCGTCCAGACGACGCCCTTAATTCCACCTACAGTGGTGTAGAAAGTGCAGATGATGATCACAACTGGTGTAACTGTATGCACGCCAATACCACTGACTTGATTAAAAGTTAGCGCTGGCACATAGACCGCTATGGGTAGCCAAATGATCTGAAAAAATCAATTATCATTATATTATATAACATCAATTCTGAAACTTCTATGGAGGTTTCCCACTTACCGCCTTGAGCACAAAGAGTGAGGCGCCAAATAGGCGCATGCGTCGACTGAAACGTCTCTCAAAATACTGAAAGAGTGAGTGTGTGTAAGTATTTACGTGTTAAACAAAGTTGAAATGCTCAAAGCATTAAATGGAACCAGCTGTAAGGTATCAGGTTAAAGGTTTCAAATAGCAAAGGTCTAAAAACTAAACTGAAACTACAATGGCTGCATTTGTATGTACGATTTTTATTCATAAACAATGTGAGAATTTCTATTCTAGTTAAGCATTTTCTGCACCTGCTCATCAAGCTTGAGTTGCGTTAGCGATTCGTGTAGCTCCTTTTGCTTCTTCTCCTCATCATCGGATGAGGCAGCGCTCTTATATTGTCCATAATAATATCTGTGCAGCACTGGCGCAACCAGCTCCTTATCCACCAGGCGCACATCCTGGTTGCCAAAGTAGAGTGAGGCCAGCAACGCACAGAGCACAGTTCCTAAAGCACCGATTAAGGTATACCACAGGAATGAGATCTCATGCAAGCTGTGACTCTTCGGCTCAGAAGTGTCCCTAAAGAAATTTCAAGTTAGTTGTAGCTCTACTCTAACATACTCCAATATAAACTGGTAGCAATGACATACGCTCTGCTGGCATTCCAGTTAGCAGGCAGCTCGAAGCTGTAGTCACAGTTCTTAACGGACACAGGTTTTATGGCAAAGATCATCTGACCGGTGGCCATGGCAATCTGAGCGCGTACAACAATATAGGATGTAAAACTGGTGGCCAACGAAATGCCAGTTAACAAACTCTGCAAAAGAGAAATGAAGCTAAGCCTTAACAGTCTTGCACAGATCAATTCGATGTCCAATCAAACCTCCGTTCGAACAAATGGCAAAAGCATCCCGACGGAGAAGGCGCCGAGCAGCGGTCCACAGGTGATTGCAGCCACTGTAGAGGAGAGCTGCATGACCATGCCCAGTTTCTGCACAATGGGCACGCTGGCCATCGAAATGAGTCCAAAGACAACGACCACGCCCCGCAGCACATAGGCGGTCTGGCGTTCCGACAGCGGGCGACTGCGATACGGCTCCACAAAGTCCTTGAGCACCACCGCCGAGAGTGAGTTGAGTGCGGTCGAAAGTGAGCTGAGTGCAGCGCTAAACACGCCGGCAACAAACAGACCCACCACGCCAGGCATGCCGCCAGCACTTTGCATGACATACAACGGTATCACCTGATCCTTGGCGCGTGCCAGCTGCAATGCAATTGCAAAGTATTTGAATAAACTTTAACTTATTTAAACAACTGCACGAAACAGAACATTTTTTGTTTGACTTTCGAAATACAGAGTATAATATAAATATCAGATGAAATTTAATTTGAAATCAAATTTGTAACTGTGTACTCACACCCGTGGTTATGGGATCACAATGATAATACGCGGCAAAAGCGAGCATTCCAATATAAATGCACATGGCCATGACGATTATGAATCCTGTTAGCGACAGAACCAGAGTCTGCCTTACGGCCTTGATGTTGGGTAGGGTCAGGAAACGCTGCACAGCGGTCTGATTGATGCAATTGGCCTGCAGTTTGAAGAAGGCTCCACCAATAAACAGGGCAAAAACGCCCATGCGAGCCGTGGGATCAAAGGTCATGCTAAACATTTGAATACGAGCATTTCATTTCAATAATATTTTCTTGGCTATATAGAAGATACTTACTCAGGTCCCACCAAGCGATCAAATTGACGATTACGTTCTAGAACCAAAGATAAGCCACCCAAGTCGTATGTGCCTTTGATAATGACAAAACCCATGGCGCCGACCATTACAACTCCTTGAATAACATCTGTCCAAACAACGCCCTTAATGCCGCCCTATGTGTGAGTGAAACAGCAATATATAAGTAGGCATATCAGAGGCAGAAAGAGAGTGGTATCACATACAATGCTGGTATAGATGATGCATATGAGACTGGTTAGCGGAACAATCTTGTGTACACTGATGCCAGAAACTATAAAAAACAAGAGATACAATAATATGCAATACACTAATTTGAAAACATTTCAACTTGTAAAATTAAGAAGTTACGATTTATTGAAGTGCAGATTATATCCAGCGAAAAACAACACCGATTCGAAATATTTCCATATTTTCAGTACTCACCCTGATTTAATGTAAGGGCTGGCACATAAATGCAAATCGGTTGCCAGAGTATCTGGAAAAGAAAATGTATTGTTTAACCACAGGTGTAAATATAAATAGCTTATGTTTACTCACATTCATCAGAACAAATAGACAAGATCCAAAGATACGAACGCGTCGATCAAAGCGTCTCTCTAAGTACTACACGATAAGTTCAACAAAGATACAAATATAATATAATAACAAAATATGATCATGCGATGAAGAATGCGGGGTGCAATTGAGATGATCATTAGTGTTAAGTTCCGGACATTAACAAAATAAAAGACCGTGTCCATAAAAACAAAACATGATTTTTATTAATAGCTTAAGTATTCTTTGAGTGCATCTCCTGCATATCCTGACATGCAGTCTCCGTCTTGGCATCGTCTTGAGTCTTACGCCTGAACAGCTCCTCCAAATCGACGGCCTGATACTGTTTTTTGGGCAAAAAGCGACGCATGCAAGGCGTGACCAAAGCAGGATCCATTTCAGAGACGTCCTGCCAGCCAAACACCAAGCTGGCCAGCAAGGCGACCACAGTGCAAATGACGCCGCCCAGCGCCGTGTACCAGAAAAACGACAAATGATATAAATTACGATCCGACGGACTACATTGAAAGGTAGAGTAATAAATTATGTTTGAGTTGTTTTCTTTTCGCTAAGCTTTTCATACTTACCTGTACTCATGCAAGGTGCGCCAAACGGTGGCATTATCATAATCATAGTCACAGCCTGCAACGGAAACCGGCATCTTCGGATAGCGAATCTCGCCGTACATCAGTGCCAACTGCGCCTTAATGCATATCCAGGCCAGTACCACAAAGGACACCAAGCTGCCAGTTAAAGCACTCTGCAATACAATCGCTAGAGTCAAGTTTTCTGGTTTATAAGTTTATGAGCATAGTTCACCTTTGCATTAACCCACGGCAAACAGACGCCCATTGTATAAATACCCAGCAGCGGACCCATGGATACTGCCGAAGTGGTGGTGGCCAGCTGCACCACCATGCCCAACTTCTCAACAACGTTGACGAGGCCAATGCACGAGAGGCCAGCGAAGACGACAATGCCACGCAGCAGGAAATTGGTTTGGCGTTCTGTCAGCGGCTTCTTGAGCAACGGACGTATCATATCCTGTGAGATCACACAAGCCATTGAGTTGAGTCCCGTGGAGAGGGAGCTCAAGGCAGCACTAAAAACACCAGCCACAAAGAGTCCTGGCAGACCAGGAAACGAGCCCAGAGTGCGCATCATCAGCAGAGAGGGCAGCTGATCGCTGGCCTTGGCTAGCTGCAGGTAGGGAATAAAACAACAAATATTTATATATAATTTTATATTTATTTATAAATTTACTTATTACTAGAATGGTAATTGAAACTGAAATTGTTTACACGAGCTCACCTTGGTGCTGATGGGATCACAGTCATGGTAGACAGCATAAGTCACTAAGCCCATATAGCTGCAGCAGCTCAAGAGGAATATGAGAAGAACAGTGAAGAGAAACATGGACTGCTTGGCATGCTTATAGCTGGGCAGCGAGAGAAAGCGTTGAATGGACACTTGATTAACGTCCGACGATTGTATTTTATGCAAAGTGCCACCCACTATGACAGACAGCATAGATAAGCGCACTGTAGGATCCCAGGTCCATCTATACAAAAATATAATATAAATATAGGCTTACTTTGCGAATCATATTATATACTTACTCTGGTGCATTGAGACGACCACTCTCCTCATTTCGCTGAAGGACCACTGCCAGGCCGCCCACATCGTAGGTGCCTTTGATGCATACTGCCAAAATGGAACCATACATGACGAAGCTCTGGATGACATCCGTCCAAATGACCGCCTTCAGGCCGCCCTGGAATTATATGGATTTGTGTGTGGACAATGCGGCCGGACCAGGTCATAATTCAATCAAATCTTACCACACACGTGTAGAAAGTGCAGATAATGCAGACAATGGGCGTAATAACATGGATGCTCGTGCCAGTAACTGCAATCATTGAACTATAGATTGTTAACCATGAACTAAGCCGAAACTCACCTTGATTGAAGGTGATGGCAGGCACATACAAGGCAACAGGCAGCCAGACCATCTGTATATAACATTTACATTAAGTTGAAGGAGAGATTTCGATCTAAATACTAAATACTTGCCGTGCCCACAATAAACAGCACGGAGCCAAAGTTGCGAATGCTGCCACCGTAGCGCAGCTCAAAATACTAAGTAAAGTTAATATGTATTATGATTAACTCATAGAATAACTGTAAGTGCTTATAAATATTATTTATGCAGTTATTTGCAAGGTATTTAGTTACAATTCATGTTAGTGACAGTTGTAAATCAAGAAAAAAGCGTATATATATTTGTATTCATAAGTCTGGTCATTTGGCAAAGTTGCAGTCAAACACTACGTATACTTAATCAACAACTTTTATTACAAGTCTTAAGTCGTTGGCACATGCTAAGTTATTTAGTTTATTTCTGAGTATCAGACTTTAATACGGACTCATTCAGCTGCACGCTAGCGTAATTGCTTCTATAGAAGCGTCGCATGCAGGGCGCCAGCAGCTCCACATCCACATCCTCAAGGTCACGACGTCCGAATATGAAGCCCGAAAGATAGCCAACAATGACGCCCACAGTTGTTGAGAAAAGTGTATAGCTCATAAAGGATATATGATAGATTTGTTGGAAAAAGCTGAGTGTACTATAGGAAATTACATTAGTCACAATGAAACAATTTTTAAACTCATCCCAGCTACTTACGCTGGCTCAGTGGCAGTAAAAGTGGCATTCGCTGGCGTCACCAGCGGCTGTTCAAACTGGTAATCACAGCCCTCAATGCTGACCGGTTTGCTCTCGTAGTGCAGCTCTCCTGAATTCATAGCCAACTGGGCATTTACGCACAGCCAGGTCATGAATAAAAAGGAACTGAGGGCACCGGCTAGTGCGCTCTGAAAAGCAAGCCATAGATAAAACACATTTACATATACAAATTAGGAGTGTTCACTAATAGATACCCTATATCCAGAATATTTTTTTTTTCAATTTTCAATTCTAATTTTTAACGGATACTGGGTATAAAAGCGATTAGCATAAACAAATCGAATACAAACTTTTGTGTTTAGGCGCGGGAACAGCAGGCCCATCACAAAGAGTGCCATCAATGGGCCCTGTGTCACCGCACTGAGAGTCATGAACAGCTGCATCACATGTGTGCCCATGCGCTCCACGACGAACACGAGGGCGACACTCACGGACCCAATTATGACGGTACAGAGGCGCATTGTTACGGCCGTTTGACGCTCACTTAGGGGCTTCCTGCTTAGCGGCCTGATGTAATCCTCGAGAAAGACGGCCGCAAGGGAATTGAGTGCTGTGGACAACGAGCTAAGCGCTGCACTAAATACGCCGGCCACAAACATGCCGGACACACCCGGAAACGGGCTTAACGTTTCCATGACAAGCAATGGTACCAGTTGATCCTTGGCTTTTGCCAGCTGCAGTAAAATCAGTTCAGTTAGGACCGTTGGGAATCGAAACGTATTTAGAAAAACACACACACCTTGGTGGTCAGCGGATCACAGTCGTAGTACTTGGCAAAGAGTAACACGCCATTATATAATGTGAGACTTGTTAATAAAATAACACCACCAATAAATAACAAGGATGCCTTTTTCATAGCCTTTTTGTTGGGCAGCGACATGTAGCGTTGTGTGATGAGCTGATTGCAGCCCACATTGTATGTGGAATGCGCCGTATAACCCAAAAACAATGCGAAGAACGACATGCGCACCTTGGGATCAAATGTGAATCTGTTCAAAAATGTAAGAAGTTGGCAACAAATATATTACAGTTTAGTTTATATGTACGGTTAAGGCATATATGTATCTGAAATGTTTGGCACATTTATAAACAGTCACCTACTCGGGCCACTCGAGGCGTCCACTTGCCAGATTGCGCTCTATAACGACACCCAGGCCGCCCACATCGATGGTGCCCTTAATTACGACAAAGATAACGGCGCCAACCATAATTACGGTTTGAATGACATCCGTCCAGACCACAGCCTTCAAGCCGCCAACAGTGGTGTAAAATATGCAAACAATGCACACCGCAGGCGTGATGATATGAACATTTATGCCGGTCACTGTAAAGTGACAAAGTCAACAAGCGCTCCAATAGATACTATTGAGAACCTACCCTGATTAAAAGCCAACGCAGGCACATAGATGACTATAGGCAACCAGATCAACTAGATGGAATAGTAATTGCTGATTATTCTGTACGGTGGGTCAATAGTTGCATACTTACTGTGGTTATGGTGAAGAGTCCCGAGGCCACGAAACGAGTGGTTTTGCTAAAGCGTAGCTCGAAGTACTGTAAATATGTTTTGCATTGTTTTTCTCTGTGTACTGCCACTTTTCATTTTATTTTCACATAAACAATGCCCACAATCACAAAATACAACAAAAAAACACATAAAAACACACACACAAACGGGCACATACATGTATTCATTGAATGTGTGCCTGGCAGCGTTGCGCATACATAATCGAATATTACACATACGCCATGTAGCCGTTATAAAAGCTAGCTTATAACGTAGCCACGACTACGCCCACATTTCCGTTGTCAGTCCAGCAAAACAATTGGAATTATACATGGGGCTAAGCTCATTGTACTCCTATTTGGAATTTTCTGGCCAAACGCACGCAATAATTCACTTGACACAACAACAAATACAGCTTCTGAAAACAATGCTCGGACTTTTCTTTGCAATTCTGCTACATGACAGGCAAATAACTTGCACGCATATTTGTCTGGCGCTAGTCTATCCTTTGTTTTACATCTGGTTTGAATTTACTTATCAGCTACAACTACCGAGCCAGGTTCAGTTGTTTGTCAGGCTGACTTACCGATTTCTTGCTTTGCGAAATTATACATAAACTTTACATACACATTAAAGTGCAAAGTAAATCACGATTAACATTGACTGACAACAGATAAATCTTAAAACAGTTAAATGTGTAACAATTGTTATGCAACATGCCATAGTTATTAAAGAACAACACATGAAAGGTTATCTTCAGCGTACCGAAGTTTAAATACCTCTGCAGACTTATGAATCCAATTACTTCCATGATTACTATATGAAACTTATGAACTTGTTGTGATTGCCATTTAAAATTAAGAATTTACTGCAGAAAATCATAACAATATTTAATACAAAAGCTTTATGATTATTAGTCAGATTTATAACCAATAATTTCTTCCACAATTGAAGGAAGTCTAAAAACAGATTGACAGGATTCTATAGAATTTCACAGAATACATTTTGGATTTTATTTCTGGATATTTCTTGCGAAATGTTGAATATCCTCTGCAAGGGGTACACGCAACAAAAAATACACAAAAATAAAACACAAATCAGACAACGTTCAGCTTACCTCATAGGTGGACGTCAATTGTAGATTGCAAAAAACGGGTAAGAAGATATACCACGATATAAGTCCCGAAATGGCCAGCGTAATGAGTATAAAGGCGTATTGAGTGCCATAAACATAGATTTCTGTTGAAGTACCCAGCAATGAAATTCCAGAAACAAAGCTGTAAAACAATAAAACCCAATACATAAATACAAATTGACATTAAACTTGGCAAATAAAAACCAAATAGTTGGTGGAAAATAAACCACTATATTTAAATTGTTTTTGTATTTTATTAGGAAAACACTTTTATCTGTATAGCCAATCAATTGAATTATTTAAACGTAATTATTATCTCTTGCTGCCAGAAAAAGTATTATAAAAAGAAAAAAATGATTATGATTTCATTAAATTTCAAGCTACAATAATATCTGTCTGAGCAGCCGCCAAATCTTATGCCATATATTTCAAATTCATAACATAAATCTGATAATAAATGTCCACAACAATCATCATTTCAATTAAGCCCCAAAACATATACATTGCCCCAAGCTTGAGCCACATCGAAAGAAAAGTTTTGTGCAGCCAAAATACCATTAAAAGTTCACAACAAGTGGTGTTGAAGTATGCAGATGCCGGCATGGTACTCAGTATATGCAGGGGAGAATATATGATATTTTTGTAAAAAAAAAATATTTTTCAAATGTGTAAAAATCTTAAATGTGGAACTTAAATAGAAGCGAAGTTATGACCAAAATGGCATCGGGATTGAAAATCTGTTCAGTTTCCACAAATTTATGTTAGTTTGAAGTGAAAGACCAACACAAAACAGCAACAAAAAACATTATGGAACAACTTAAAAGAATCGGAGAAAAAAGCTTGCATATAATTGTAATTCAAAGCACGTCTCCAGAATTTGTTGCAGAAAGCAAACGACTACAAGCCGAAAGAACGATAACAATAAAAGGCGCACAAAACAATTGTCGCCGAGGCAAATAACCAAATCGGGGCAGAAGGAACAGCAGAAATAGGAGCATTCGATTTGTATCCCCTTCATTCCTATTTGCCAGTCATTAATGCGGCGACAATACGCAGAGAACAAAGGCACAGAAAGGTGCTTGACCAAACGTGTCAAATAGAATGGACCAAGAGCGTGGGACAACCCCAAGGTTGGACCGAAACAAAAAAGTAATTTGGCAAATTATTTGAGTTTGCGGCTGCCGTAAGTTTAAATAACTTTAGTCAGACTGAGCTCTCGGGGGCCCGACCTACCAACAAAACGAGCTGTTAAATTGTATTCATACCCAAGACATTTACCGACAAAAAGTTGCGCAAGTTACCAGAACTATATCAAAGAGCATTATCTGCATAATCATCAGCCATAATAAACTTGACCCTGACACTGTATTATATATTATGTATATGAATTTATTCTGGCTCGCTTCACACTCCCTTCACAACTGCTCCCATGCGGCAATTTGCGTAAAGTTTAAATACAATTCTTTTGTTTGCCCTGACAAACATTGAGCCAGACGCCGTCCGCTGTGTTCGCAGTTTTTTGCGATTTCTCTTAGATTACGCATACGCACGGTTAGTCGCGGCCACCTTACAGCAGCTGAAGTGAAATTAGGCGCAAATTTGTGATTGATTTCTTAGAAAACAACGAACTACGATTGGCTAAGCATTAGGTTGCGCAAATTCCAATCTATATAATCAATCGCAGCCGATTTCCAATTACGCTAATGTTCATACTCTAACTTAGGGCATAGCAATTCAGTCACACAATGTGATAAGCATTTAACAACACAATTTACTTCTGCAAATACAAAACGGTATATATTTTCAAGGTCTGTAAACAGCTTGCAGATCTCGGGTAAACAAAACATCACAATTTATACCCAATGGGGGTATAATTGAAAAACTTATATTTCTATAGACCACAATATTTAACGGAATTTAATCTTCGATTTTTAGTACCCTTGCTTATGAGAGAAACAACAAATGCATACTATTGATTATTTTAGTAAGAAAATAAACTTTAAATATTCATTTATTGAGCTTGGTTATTTAATTTTGGATTTAATTAAAATTCTTATATGCTATCAAAACGACCAAAACACAATCCATGGTATGCAGTCTGCACTAACTGACCCTTAAATAATTTGTCCGAATTCGTCCACAATTCAATTGAAGCTGGCATTGCAAAACTGCTTGACCCAAACTAGCACCCAGAGCAATCCTATTAGGAGCTGCACGCGCCAGTCAAAGCAATTAAATGAGCCTCGTACATCCTGTTTGGCTAAAGCAGCAATCCCTATCCACATTTACATACAGTTGCTGATGCTGTTGTAGTAACTCACCTAGCCACCAGTGACAGCGAGACCGGAAGCACTTTCATTTTGCGTCCACCCACCAAGTAATCCAAAGCTGCCGAGCCGCGCCGCTCCCCGACGCCAGCAGAGCCGGGGCCATCTTTATCATCGGTGGGCACGTGGTCCTTTTGCTTTTTCTGCTTCTTCTCAATGAAGCCGAAATAGATGCCAATTACGGCACAGACCGCCAACATGGATATGAAAACCAAATAATCAACAATTCCAAAATGTTGCAGTGTGCTGCTTAAATCGCTCACGCTGAGCTTCTCCGTCATGCTGGACGACGATGGTGTTGATAATGTCGTTGTTGTTCTTGTTGTTGTTGGGTAGACAGCCCCACTTGCTGTTGTGGTTGTTGCTTTTGATGTTGTGCTGCTAATTATGGATTGGACTGTCTGAACAATCGCATTGGCCACTGTCGTCGGCGTATTAACGGTCTCCAACTCCACCGCCATTGTCGTGGCCTCCTCCTTAATAGTCGTTGACATAATTCTGTAGACCGCAAGTTGCTTTTATGTATTTATTTTTATTGACTTCCTGCCGCGTTGCCTTAGCGCACTTTTTGCTTTAATGCGTTCAGCTTTGATTACTTTTGCATTAGTTTAGCCGCACAAAAACACAATCACACATAGATAGAACTACAATTGCTGCAGCCTTCATCGATTTTTCATTAGGTTTTTGCCACTAGCTTATTATGTATCCTAATGACAACTACTTGCAACTGTGCCGAAAGCCTAACTTTGTGGTTTTTAGTATGCTGTTAGAAGAAATATTTATTATAAATATATGAGTTCGAAGATGCAGTATTTTATTGCTATATGCTTATATGAGTTTTAGGTTTTGTATATTTCATTTAATTGTATAAATCTGTTTTACAAAAGCTTAAACCAAAAAAAAAAATAGAAAATTATTCCTACTCCGGAAACTAAAGTTGAATTTCTATAAGTAAAATAACCATAAACTTTGATATGAAATGGTAGATAACTATTAGGTCATGCGAACTAAACTAAATAAGTAGGGACAAATAGTCTATATATATATATATATATATATATATATATATATAAATCACATAGGCAATTCAAAACATAAAACACATTAAAGGCATATTACATTAAAACAATTTTTGCCCCAATTTCTCACAATTAATCACTTAACACGCCGCGAACAGCTGATCCTTTCGAATGAGGACAGCAATGAAAATGATTAAAGCGCTCACACACAAGTGACACGAAGCAGCCGCAACGAAAAACTGAACTGAAAATCAGCACGAGCTGAGCATCTTCTACGGTTTTAAGATCAGTAGCGCTTATCAAAGACGATCTCATAATTCATATAAATCTTATAAGTGCGCCTGTTTGTGTGGGAGTGGGCTTTATCATCAGAATTAGTGGGCGTATATACTGAGTACATAAATACACACCACCACTTACTGCTGGACTGACAATGTGTGTGGAAGTCTGAGTCTGCCATTAGATACATAAGCAATACGAGTACTAGATTTAGATTAAAGTGTAAGTCAGAATATCTTTTCCCAGTTTTTTTCCTATCATCACACTTGTTACACGTAGACGTCAGCTAGGTGTTATGTTGACAGTTGAGATAGCGTGATTCAGGTGCTTTAATTTTATACATTGTAGAGGGTTTGGTTTTGCCTGCCTCCAAGCAAGTGGCTACCGGTTATATTTACATTAGACAACAATAAATGATTTTAAAAAAATCGAATTGTTACTTACAAGAAGATCATAGCAGCTAAAATTGTTTGAGCTTATTGTTGAAATTTTATAAAACATATTTATTTAAAAATCAAATTCGGCATGGTAAATATTCAATTATTTGTTCAATTTTTTTTTCTATAAATAAATTTTGCTACTTATTGTAATTGCAGTTTGTTGGACAGTGTAGCAGTGAATTCTTTACAAAATTCTATGTATACATACATATATACATAGTCTTTGTTTGGCATATTGGGCTGATTAAAGATGGGCCTCTGAAAATTTAAATGACTATTTGTTTTATGCACATGCAAGGGCAATAAACAACGGCTTATGTAAGCATGGCGTATGCGTGATATTTGTTTTCAAATACCCGTTTAAGTTTATTGCACAACGAACATATTAAATTCATAATCTGCAAGAAAACTAAAATAATTTTCATGGCGCTGTTAGATCTTAAGTGCAAATCTTCAATAACTATAATATGTCCACTAAAAAGAAGACTCTGTCATAGCTATTTAGGTGTACAATTGTTGCCTTGATGTCACTCTAACTGCATTCAGAGAGGTTTTTATTGAGTTCAACTACTGAACTAATGCCCATTAATGACCTCACAATGGCACAATGCACAATAAGTATTGTGCGTCAATTTATAAAGTGTATATATGGTTAGAGTTTTACCCAATTTATCAACCGAAATTTATTTAAATGTAAAACGGAAAGCCGAGAATTTTGTAATGTTAATTGGCCTTAACAATGAAGCTTAGCTAAGCCACACGCAACTGAGTAAAACTCATACAAATGTATATAAATACATTCAAAAACTCAATTTACAAAGTGCTCCGTTGGCGTATGCGTAATATATAGAACTAACTAAAGGAGAAGTTGAAAGTTCAAAATTATTAGCTAAATATAGCAAATTTTTTATCTGTTGCTCTATACAAACACAGTCATACTGTACAATTTTTAATTAAATTTCGTTTTTGAACTTTCATAAATTTTAATCTGTGCCGCTTTATTATTTACAGCTTTTGGTACCAGCCCAGTGACCCGGAGCTGGAAACCACAATAAAATACAATAGAAACATATATTTACTCAGCAACCAAAAAAGAGTAAAGTGCTGCACAAAATTAAAATTTTGTTTTTGCTCAAAAATAATAATATTAAAAGCGGCAAGCTGCCAAAAAATGTAAGCGAAAATAAAAACAGCTTAGCATATGCAAAGTGATGGACAGCGGCAAACGCAAACACTTGAACCCTTTCTAAAAACCCGTGTATAAAAAGTAAAGAAATACATTTATAATAATTTTTCTCCCTTCTTGCTTTAAGCTTAATTTGTCTCGAAATCGCATCTAGCTTGACTTTACGGCAAGCGGCAATAAAAAAACACTGACTGCTGAGTTTTACCAGAATGCGCGTCCAAAATACACTTACGAATTCATTCCTGTGCTCCTTTTCCCTGAGTTGGTTTATTTATAAGCAACCAGGTTTGCTTCTATTGTGGTGGGCACTGACATAGTTGCCGGTTTGACTTTGACGCCAGTTTATTACTGTCGTTTTTTTTTATACTCTGTAATTACAAATGATAAAAATTATCTTAAAAAGTTGTCGAAACAAATGTTAATAGGTTTGGTTAGGAAAAACCAATTATATAAATGCCAAATAAGTTGTATCCACTATATTATTCTATTCTTTCACACTGCCCCTCACTCCCCTACAGAATATTTTCTAGCACAGCATATTCCACTAAAACACTTTTTTGGATGTTTTTTTCTGTTTTGCACACTTGAACCAATTTAACGCTTCCGTGTGTTTTTTGCTTGCCACGCCTCGCTGGCTGCTCGCTTCGCTTACGGTTGTAAAAATGCTATGTGCTCTAGTACATTTTGATTTACGGTTACTTGCTAGCTAGTACATGTAATGAAAAAATCTGTAAATAACTGTTGAAAATTCGTTGGACATTGCTGCTAGGCACTCATCTTTCCAACTGCAGATGCTCAACTTTTTATAGATTTTCTATCTGCTTTGGAAGTTGCAGTTGTAGTTGCAGTAATTAATACACACACTATCTCGTATATGTAATTTGGGCTAAATCACTTAATTTCAAGACATTTACTTATCTATGCAACTAAGTTAATCAAATCAAGATCAGGCCAAGCAAACACTCATGAGCAGTCTTAAGGCAAAGTGGTGTCCTTGAACTTGCAGGTCAAGGCTAACGAAAAACTAATTCCAGAATGAAGAACTTTTTTATATGTCCTCCGGGATTTTGTTCGAGTTGAGTTGCTGCTATTTACAAAAATGATGCAAGTGCATAAGCATTAGGTTGACTTGGCCCATTAGCTTGAGTCTTTTGAGAATCGAAGACCAGAAGCCCAATGATTAAATATGTACAAGCCCAAATATTCATATTTCAAGTTGCCCAACTGAAATATATTTTGGCCAGCAAGTTTATTATTGTGTGATGTGTGCGTCTAGAAAGTTGAAAGGGTCTCTCTAAATATTGCACGTAAATATAAGGTATTTTGAATTAATCATGATAAATATGTGTTAATTATTCACTATCTGCATCCGTTCCTCTTTAATTGATTTAATCATAAAATAAAGTCAATTAAAAAGATGACTTTTTATGTTATCATTAAATTAAAAATGAGTAATGATTAATCTTATTAATGATTTAATATACATACATACATAAATTCATTACAAAGCGCATTTACTTTTTATTATACCCTGAACCCATTAAAAATGGAAAAAATGGGTCCAAAATTATTTATTATTTTTAAAAATGAATAAACTTGAGATGTTGAATTAAACTCGATGCCAAATAATGATCAAAATGGCCTCGGCGTGACTCGATGCCAAATAATGATCAAAATGGCCTCGGGATTGATAATCGGTTCAGATTTGACAAAGTTGTGGCAGTTTAAAGTCTGGTAAGGTCATTTATATGGAACATTTCGTTGTTTGGGCACTTTACAAGCCAATTTTTTTGTCACTTTTGGCGTGATTTTTGACAGAAAAATGAACCACCACAAAATCACTTTTCGTATAGTTTTTTATACTAATTGAGACACCCACAATCAATTAAACGTAAAATTTCAAGATACTATATTTTGAAAAATCAAAATTTGTAAGGGTCCCCCCTTATGCTTTTTTCGCCAAAAAAATCCAAAATTTAATTTTTTCAAAAATGAATAAACTTGAGATGTAGAATTAAACTCGATGCCAAATAATGATCAAAATAGCCTCGGGATTGAAAATCGGTTCAGATTTGACAAAGTTGTGGCAGTTTAAAGTCTGGGAATGTCATTTATATGGAACTTTTCGTTGTTTGGGCACTTTACAAGCCAATTTTTTTGTCACTTTTGGCGTGATTTTTGACAGAAAAATGAACCACAACAAAATCACTTTTCGTATAATTTTTTATACTAATTGAGACACCCACAATCAATTAAACGTAAAATTTCAAGATTCTATATTTTGAAAAATCAAAATTGGTAAGGGTCCCCCCTTATGCTTTTTTCACAAAAAAAATCGTAAATTTAATTTTTTCAAAAATGAATAAACTTGAGATGTAGAATTGAACTTGATGCCAACAAATGATCAAAATGGCCATATGGCCATTGACAATACGTTTAGATTTGAGAAAGTTGTGGTAGTTTGAAGTCTGGGAAGTTCGAAACGAGTAATAAATGAAGATTAAATCCCCCCGAAGTTTGTCAATTGTTTGACTGAAAATAGTTTAGATAATGGCTGAATGATAATGAATAAACAAGCTAAGATTATAATTTATCACTTATTTATTGTTTTAAAAATAGTCTTTCTTTTAAGATTAAAAACCACTCGAAAAGCTTAATCTATGCAATCACATTCCATTATTGGCCTCATCAAATTTTTTCATAATTTTAATAACCGGCTCGTTCAAATGTATGCGAACTTCCAAGTTCAGGGCATAGTCCCCGTGATCCCACTTGGGATCATCCATATGATGCAGCTCATTGTTGGGCAAACGATCAGAAAGAGCCAAGACATCCTCTACCGCAGCCATCTTATCATTGTCTGAATACCACAGATGCACTTCAGAGCTTATATTTTCGACTGGATAATCTGGTGGCTGCTCCGATTCGTACACTGCCAAATTCTTCTTGGTACCGTAATCGTACTGTCGAAAATGTCCTGACTGCTGTTCCTGTAGATAGTGCATTATTTGGTTTGAGGAACAACCGGACGGATGCGTAGCCAGACCATCCGGCATGGCAGTCTATTTCATAAATATGTATGGTTAAAATTTCCCTAGGAGTAAGCTAGCGGATTTTACTTACCACATTCGTGCGGCCGCCAGAAAACAGTTTTTCTATAATATTGACACAGACTGGCCTCAGTAGCAGATCTGGCTCACAAAAATTGGAGAACATTGTCAACAGGACATTATTGTGTGGTACTATTTCTTGGTTGGAAAACAAAAGCGAATAGCTGTTCTGGTGTCCCAGATAGGGAGCCACTGAGTGCGCTAACTTGTGTTCCATGTTGGTCATGATTGCAATGGGAGCAAACATGTGTGCCGTTCTGATCTTCGTATTATATTCTGGGCGCGAGGACATCAGTGTGAAAAATACTGTAGTGCCCTGTGAGTGGCCCACATAGTGAATGGACTTCTGTCCCTGTCCATTGGTCTGCAAGGCGTAGTCGATCATGGCTGCTATATCATAGTAACCAATCTCGTGCCAGCTGAAACTCCAGAAGTAAGGATGTTGCGTGGACAGGGACGTATGGTTCCTTGAGTAAGTGTTGCCACGCCCATTTCCAAGCCAGACATCGAAGCCAGCATCAGCCAGCAAGTAGGGCAGACCGTCGTTGGGACCATTTAGTATCCAGGCATCCGAACAACTCGTCAGTCCGTGCTGAATAAGCACAACAGGACGAGTCTCGTTTTGGTTCTGCAGCTTGTGGGAATAGGGTATGCGAAAGACGCCCACTATGTAGCCATCCTCGGTTACGATATGGTGGTGCTCCGATGGGTATCCATGCGCAGCAATGCGATCAGCCTAATGTATTCATAAAATTTCGATACAAAACTCGAACCTGTGTTATATGTGTAGATATCTCAGACTTACAGTCGTGCGACGTCCTTGTAGACTTATATGCGCCTCTGGATTGTCGTACAATTTATAAAAGTCAATGTTGGCTGGTGGTTTATTAACAGCTGCAGACTGTATCGAAACCACTGAGATAACTAATAAAATTATAGCCGAAAGGAATAAGTTCTGCATTGTTTGACGACTATACTACAACTGCGGTTGGTCAAACAATTGACTTTATGTTTTTAAGCAGCCTGTTCAAGGTTTATCATCAAGTGGTCTTCGATTATCAGAAATGCCAATAAGACCTCTTTTAGATAGGAATAATTAAACAGGTATACAAATAAACAACAGCAAACAATTTGTGATTATTCTACTAAAATAACTGATTAAATTTAAATAGTTAATTCCCCAATTGATATAAATAGAAAATATATTTACTTGCTTCTATTACGAGTATTCCCTGTAATCAAAAGCTAGTATATTAAAATTAATAACTAATTAACCACTTCATTTTTGACACTCTTAAGTGGTGGCACTTAAACCGTTCCATGTATTTAATAACCTATCAATATTTTGCTAATTACAAGCACAACATTTGTAATTATTTTCAGCTGTTAGCATTATTATTCTAGGAACACAGTACGTCACATGCTTATCAAATTGACGAGGCTTAACTTATCGTTAATCCCACCTCCAATTTCCGTTGGGTATAATTTGATTTGCACTAATTTTAGAACTGATTATTTACCAACACAAGAAGGTAGTTCATAAAACAATGAAATCAAATTTGATGTTTAGGTAAATGACTTTAAAAATATTTCCGAATTGGATTTCGAAGGCTAAAATTCTTGGTTTCAAAAGTTAATTTACGGATGTTCAGTATTTGCTTTAGCCGTCCTGACAGCAAACCTCAAGCAGTTTAACAATTATTAATGAGTATACAAACAATTATTGATAAAAAACAACAAATTTCAATAACACATAATACCAAACATAAAAAATTGATCTAAATAGTCACATTATTAGACTTCTCAAAATTTTGTATAATCTCAATTACTGGCTCATTCACATGTTCACGAAGCTCCAAGCTCAGCGCAAAATCATCGTGACCCCACTTAGGATCCTCTATATGATGGAGCTCCATATTAGGCAGCCGGTCAGACAGAGCCAGGACATCCTCCACCGAGGCCATATTATCGTTGTCTGAAAACCACAAGTGCACCTTTGATGTTATCTTTTCTACTGGATAATCTGGTGGCTGATCTGATTTATACACATCCAGATTCTTCTTGGCACCGTAATCGTACTGTCGAAAATGTCCCGACTGCTGCTCCTGCAGATAGTGGAGTATTTGATTGGTGGAACAGCCAGCCGGCTGCTCACCAAAACCTTCCATCACGGCAGTCTATTTAATGGGATCGGTTAAGATTCTACCTGTTTTTGTCATATTTTGCTTACCAAATTCCACCGGCTAGTATCATAAACAATTTTTATAGTACTGACACAAATAAATCGCAACAACATTTCCGAACAAGTTGATGCAAATGTCAACAGGTAGCTATTGAATGGCAAAAACTCGCGGTTGGAAAATAATGCCGAGAATATATTCACATGTCCCAGAAAGGGTGATATTGCACGCACTAATTTGTTTTGCATATGGGTGATGATCGCAATGGGAGCAAACATGTGAGCCGTTTTGATTTTCTCGTTGTATTCAGGACGTAAGGACATCAATGTGAAAAATACTGTAGTGCCCTGTGAGTGGCCCACATAGTGAATGGACTTCTGTCCCTGTCCATTGGTCTTCAAAGCGTAATCGATCATGGCTGCTATATCATAGTAGCCAATCTCATGCCAGCTGAAGTTCCAGAACGCAGGATCTGCTGTGGAGCGTGAAGTATGCGTCTTTGAGTATGTGTTGCCACGGCCATTCCCAAGCCAGACATCGAAGCCCGCATCAGCCAGCAGGTAGGGCAGACCGTCGTTTGGACCAATATATAGCCAAGCATCCGAACCACCCATCAGGCCATGCTGAATGAGCACAATAGGACGGGACTCGTTGTGATTCTGCAGCTTGTGGGAATAGGGTATGCGAAAGATTCCCAGGATGTAGCCATCTTCAGTGATGACGTGATGGTGCTCCACCGGATACCCATGGATGGCAATGCGATCGCGCTGATAAATATGTTTTTTGGAACTTAATTTCAGTGAGTCACATATATAACAGACTTACCGTTGTGCGACGCTTTCGAAATCCTAATTTGTTGAACAAATTGTAGAAGTCAATGCTAAATGGTGATACATTGGCAGCTGTAGACTGCATGCCAATCACAGAGACCAATAAAATGATAGCCGTAAGAAAGTTATTTCGCATTGTGTAACGCCCAAACAACAACTGCGGTTAGCCAAACATTTGACTTCAAATTTAATAATATCTGTTCTTGTGTGGTCTCGGTATCCGAAATGTCTATTAGTAAGGAATCTTAAGATAGAAATTATACAACGCAAGGCAAAAAAATCTATGAAAAATTTAAGTATTCAAAATCTTTTATTTTTAAATATTTTTTTAATAACAATATTTATTTAATAGCGGTGTCGTAAGCATTAATCGCTTGTGACATGTCTTTCAATGTGTTGTTAAATGTAAATACTTTCATTTTAAAGGATGGATATTATTCCAAGGTGGGGGGTTGAGGGAAACATTTTTGAGTGCTATGAATGCTTAAGGTGACTTACTATTTGTTGGGGGTAGTGGGACAGTTTGCTTCTGTGGATAATAGTACGTGTACGTAGTTTGTCCGGGTGTAAACGCTTAAGTGTTCTTCCAGTGAGTTGATGTGTTCAATGTTTTGAGCAAGTGGGTTAGAGTGGTTTAGTAGTTTGCCAAGTTGTTTGCTTGAAATTGAATTTAATGTGTTTAATTAAAAATCAATGGGCTAAAATATATAACTTAATTTTTTGTACTTTTAAATGATGGCACTTTTAATATTACATGTACGTTGCAAACAACAGAAATTACAAGCAGAAAACGTATTATTAAGAGGTTTCACATGCTTATCAAATTGACGAGGCTTATCGTTAATCCCATATACAATTTCTTTAACATTTTTATAAAAAATATAGAGATTACTTGCCCACACATGACGGTAGCCCATAAAGCATGGGTTGCAAATTTTGCGCTTGATTAAATGACGCTCCGAAAATATTCTAATATCATAAATCTAAAACCAAAACGTCAAATTTGTATACACACAATTTATGAGTGAAAACGCAAACGAGTGATAAGTTTTAGCTAATTATTAAAAGAATATCACAAATAATTATACAAGATCGAGTATCAATATGACCGTTAATCCACCAAACACCAAAATACCACTTTCAAAAATGCTACAAAATTATTGAGTTTCAATTGAAATGCATTTATCGCCACATTGAAAAAATGATGAGCACAAAGATTACATGAATAAAAACTTATCAGATTTTAGTAAGTCACCGAATGTATAATTTAAAGTTAAAGAGAAACAGGTTGAACTAAGCTTTAGCTATTCCTCCCCAGGCGGCAGTGGTTGATTCAAATCTCCAAGTACGGGCGCGGGCACTGGTAGTGGCAGTGGTGCGGGCACGGGAAGTGGCGCAGCGATAGGCAGTGAGGTCAGAACAGGCACCGTGGAGATAAAGCCCATGTCTGAGGTGTCCACTAGCTCCTTTTTAATGTTGTCGAGATTGATGTAGCCGCCACTTTCATCCTGTTATAAATACAATCAAATTATTAAATAGATGCTTGAACTTAAGATCGCTTCAACTTACTGTTACGAAAACATCCACCGACTTGCCGGTAATAATGTCCAGTATTTGCTGCGTGATGCCGCTCATGGGTTCATCCTGTATGCTCTCGGCATATTCAAGCAGTTGTGGTCTCAGATCCGGGCATTGCTGCAGTGCATCTGCCAGTTGCGGCGGCGGCAGCTGCAGCAGCACTGATAACGACTGCGGCTTGAGGCGCTGTACCGTTTTAAGGAAGCCCTCCCAGATAACCTTCTGACGCCACACCTGCTTCAGTATCAAACGCTGCAGCAGATTCAGCGCAAAGTTGGAGAGACGCGGACATAGCGTTAGGCTCTGAATGGTGGTGCGCATCATTAGCGTAGGCACCGGATTGATCTCAACCAGCTGCTGCAGCACTGCCATTAGCACATCCTGCGTGTAGACATCACGCTCGCTCAGGCACAGAGAAGTGGCCTTTACAATGGCCTTCAGATCGCACACATTCGTATCGATGGTGTGCAGAGCCACCAGCAAATCCGTCGGAGACAGTGCCATCTGCTGATGAGCGAACTCGGCGCCAATGCCAAGCAAACGATTGAACACCTCCTTGACCACAGCTTGATTAAGTTTGATCAGTTTGGGCAGCACGGCAATTAGCTCGGAGCGCGAGAGGCCACTAAGAATGGGTATCAGGACGCGCACATCTTTGACTTTGTTCTGGTATAGTTCACGCACGCGATGCACCAGATCCGGATGCGGCGTGGGTACGCGCTCAGTCAGTATGTAAATTATGCGAATAACCAGAGTCTCCAATCCCTTGGGACAGTCCTCCAGCAACTTAAGCAACGCAGGCGACTCCACGCCAAGTTTCTTAATGGGCGCATCCAAGCTGCGTAAAATGGTGCGCTTTAGTTCCGCTGAGGTCTCACTGAACACCTGACAAATCCTCTCCAGATATACTGTTAAAAAAAAAAGGAGGGGTCATAAATTTGATGTTACCGTATTACCCGGTTTTGTTTGGGCTTGTATTTCAAGATCGACGAAACTCATGTCGATTAATATTGTTTTTGTTAATATTGCTTTAAGTTTAACGCTGATGCGATTAAATTTAAGTATCCATAAGATTTCCGTTTCTTTAATCTTTGAAATTAAGGATGAACGGATGAAAGAAAAAGTACAATAGTTTTTAATACATTTTCCGACGGTGATGGTGGATTTTTTGAAACTTCTTTAGATATTATTAATAGGACAATGTTAAAGTGGTAGTACAGGAGGAGCTTGTTTACCTGGAGGGTGGCCAAGGTGGGGTGTCTGATACAAATAAATGTGAATGATTTGCATGATTATTGTGATAATCGGGGAAGGTTGAGGGTGAAAGTCGAATTCACCACTTCTCGTGAGATTCAAAATTTATACAAAAAATCAAAATAAAAACAAAAAAGTGACCGGGAGGCCGTATACTTCAGTCTCGGATGCAAGGGCCAATCAGAGCAGGTTTGCGGCTGGCTCCTCGTCCGATAATCGGTAGCAGACATACCGCAAATAAATCTTGCTGCCCCAAAAGGGCAAGCAGGCCGCCAAAGGTCCGTCGCCGAAGTTGCGAGGGATAAAATACTTGAAACAGACCCTTGTGAAGCACCGGATTGTATATGTTAAGTGTCACTAAGTGTTCCGATATGTTTCACTCGCTGGCGCCTGTTTGTGATCCATGATATCAGCAGTCTGCAAATGTATGGTGAAGAAATGTTGTTTGTTTTGAAAATTCAATGACGCTTGAGACCAGCGCGAAAGGATTGAAACGCTTGTGTAGATCTTGCTCAACCGGGGTTTTTCGTAAGTGCCCAGAGGTTGTATCCTGATAATGGTTTAAGTTGAAAGGGAATTTCGAAGTATGAGTATTGTGACTGCTGCTATACTAATGTCTTCTAAATGATAATGATGGGACGAGCGTCAATACAAATTTCAAGCTGATTGGGGAATGTTTCCACCTTCTGGATCTTTGAATATAAGTTAAAAGTCAAAAACAAAAAAGTTCCATGCAACAGTTATACACCAATGTTTCATGCTAGTGGTTTGAATTTTCAAATAACTCCTGGGACTATTTTACTATATAGATTGTCGTTCGCTTGCTGATGCGTTACTAACCTTCTGGCTTGTAGGGCAACAGTGTCAAAGCGAGCAGCAGGCACACCTTGGCGGTATCTTCCTTCCATGCCGCTTCCGGGGTTGGCCTGCCATAATCCGCCGAAAATATGTCCTTTGGAGGGGTTTCGGCCACCACAAACTCCAGCCACTCAATAGCGAACTCATCGATGCGACCCGGAACAATCTTGTGCACATGATAGATGGTAACGAGATGGGCCAGAGCACGCTCTCGCAGATCGGCGCGTTCGTGCACGGCATAGTTGAGGAGGATGCGCACAAAACGATTCTTGCGCGGAGGTCGCAGCACCGCCAGATCCTTGACCATCTCCAGGCCGTGCGGCATGAACTCCTCGACGAGGCACAGATTCACAAGCTGCACAATGGCCTCTTCGGGCAGTATGGGCGCTTCCAGGTAAATGCGACGCAGTAAAATAATTCTGTCTTTATATTCACAACGCTCGCCAATGCCGCGAATGAGTTGATTTATTAGTTCGTTGTAGGCGTGATCGGGACGATTTTCGGTCTTCACATAGGTGTGTCGCGTAAAGCCCTGCAGCAGCGAGTACTCCTCGTAGAGCCAGGAGAAAGCCAGATCTATGCGCTGCTTGATATCACTCAATATGAACTCCATGATGCCATAGCGCACATTATCTGGAAACGTGGCCGCAATAACCGTGACCAGCTTGCGTCGCTTTGACGCCACGCCACCCATGATGCACTGGCGCTCCGAGTTAAGTATGCGTATAATCGCATCCAACAGAAACTTTTCTTTAATATTGCGCGAAAGTGGTTTTGTTATCTCCTGCAGCTTGAGCGTCTTGGCGCGCTCCTTCATGCGTTCAATGACTGTTTGTTCGCCCTTGGAGCGCTCCATGGTCTCACGCAGCTTCTTGGTGGCTTCATCCTTGCGCTGCAGCTCCTGTTCGCTGAGTTTCTCTGGCGAATCTGAGTCATCCACATCCATTGCAACTGCCTCTGGCAAGGCATCGACTTCAGCTTGAGTCTTCGCTCTCATGGGCGGCTCCTTGCTGAAGGCAGCTGCACCGGGACCCAGACGCAGCTCCGTCAGTTGCTGTCCAAATTGATGCGAAATGCTGCTTACCTGCTGCGGCAACGTCAGCTGTTTGATGGGTGTATACTCCGCCAGAAATTTGACTGTTGCCGCCTCTGGCAATGATGGTAAAAACTCTACGACAATATCTACCACTGTTTCGGTGTTGCGCAAGTGCTCCGCCAGAAACTTTTCGTTTACCCGCGTGCATTTCTGACGCTGCCGCTCCAGCTCCTGCTCATCTAGTTCCATTTCACGCGGCTTCGGTTGCGGTTGCTGCAACTTCTGCTCCTCGACGATACGCGCCTTTTTGGCCAAGCTTTGAGCCGCATTCTCCAGAATGCGCTTCTGCCGACGCGCCATTTCCTGCTTATCCATTTTTGGCAGCATCTTTTGTATTTCATTAGAACTGGCGCCCAAATCCACCAGTATATTGCGTATGGTGGAAGCGAACTCAAAGGAGCCGCGCAGCTTAAGCAGCGTTTGCAGCTGCATTCGTAAACTTTTGCGCACCGAGCTCACCTGGGAGTCAGTCAATGTGGGCGGCAGATTGCTGTTGAGCAGTCGAAAAGCCTCCACAACGGCACCCATTAAAGCCGGTCGCATTTTGGCCACCGTGCACAGACTGCTCGTGCATGCAATCAGATTCACCGATGAGATGTGCGTGGTGCCATGGAACTGCAGCATTATATCGAATATATTTGTGCCTTCATTTTGCAGCTTCTGGCGTCTAATCAATTTGCACTGCTCAGGCACATCGAACAGCGAGAAGTCGCGATCCCGCTTCATGCTGTCCTCATCCGCATAGCTTTGTAGTATTATAATGCCTTCCAGGAA
This sequence comes from Drosophila maculinotata, assembly GCA_035045305.1. Classification (NCBI taxonomy): domain Eukaryota; kingdom Metazoa; phylum Arthropoda; class Insecta; order Diptera; family Drosophilidae; genus Drosophila; species Drosophila maculinotata. The sequence goes on along the minus strand of JAWNPD010000649.1, from coordinate 744,035 downwards.
TTTAATTGCATTTGTGCGTATGCCATCGTTTTCATTGTCAATCATGTCCAGAACTTGTGCCTTTATCAAACTCAGCACATTCCACGCCTGCTCCGCACTGTCCGTGGCATCAGTCAGACTACACAGATATTGCAAACCATTTTTATAAATGCTGCCGCAAGCCTGTATAACACGTTTGATAACCTGTGCGGAGCTATCGCGCAACATCATCGATATCACATTTATTACATAGGGCAGCAGCTCCACTTTCACTTTGCTGTAAAAGAACAAGAAGAGTTATATTCCGGGTAGCTCAGTTGAGATATCCCTGCAGACTTATCGACCCTTTCCCGCAATTAACAAAAAACCAAGATAGGGTAAAAGTATCTCTCCTTATTGTAAGAGGCAACTAACGAAATACACTAAACTGTTTGGGAGTTGAAATTGGTAGTATTCTTGTCACATGTTGTTATGGTAACTCGGGTAAGAAGCCTTAGGAACCTGGGAAATTGATTGACGCCTAAATGATTCATGTGCTTGGCACCGTTTTAATCTCCAAATGAGAAAGATGCCAAGTATAACAAATTTCGGAGAGATCTGATTACCTTGCGATACGAAAATTTCACGGAAAGGGGTCGATATAAAAGATGCACTCTAAATCATATTCGTCCATAGAGTAGGTATATATAGACGACGCCGTTTGGCGCAATAGCTAATCTATCGTATGGTAACAGATAATCTTTGAATTTTGATTCATATTAAATAAATAAAATTAAAGGAAAAAACAAAATGCAGTCCGCGGTTGATGAATGTTCTAAGTGACCTAGTCATTCGGGCACCTATAAGAGGAACCAGGTTCGAATACCAGACTAGTGTATAGTTGTTGTCAATGTCTTATCCGAAGGTCTTAGTTTTCTTTTATACATATTTACAAATTTTTCCCCAAGTTAAGTTGATAGTCTAGAACTATATCCTATACTGTATATTAAAATAATAATAAAAAATTTAACACAAATTTAGCTTGGTTAACTATTTTGCAACCATGGGGTATGTACGTGCCCTGTGTCGATCTAATCTATAGCTCTTTCTCTGCCAAGTTACCACAACTGTTCGATGAAGCCAGCAACTTGCTTTCGCACCTCCAGATTCTGATCGTGGGCTAGCGATAGAACCGGTTCCAGGAACTCCTCGGCGAGCTCGATGCATGAGCTTAGCACAATTTCCTGCACTTTAGCCAGCAGCTCGCATTTCAATGTTGCGTTTGCTGTGGCAAATTCATTGCACCATTCCACAACCTGAGAGTTTAAAATTACGAGAATTGTTTCAAATTTCAAAGTTGGGCATTGAAAGCAATTGCGATTACGAACCTTTGCACGCGCCGTGGCCGTTTTTTCATCCGTGAAGAGATTTGCGGTTTCTGAGACGAACTGGCTGCGTCCTATAATGCTATCCATATTCGCCTATATATAATTAATAAATGTATATACAATTTTATTTATAAAAGCGGCGAGTGCAAAGCCGACAGAGCCCACTTTTCGATTGTCCTAGTGATGAGCGCAGCTAAGCGATAATTAAAAATCGTGTTTGTCTGTAATATGAAATACATATATAAACTGCATGTCTCTAATTAAATGTGCTCTTAATATGTACATATCAGAAACCTATTATTATTATCAGTATTGCCAACTTTCGAGTCACTCAGAAGTAAATTGTTCAATTAACTTTCGCTAGGTGTGACGTCACATGCGGCATGTAACCTTCTAGATGTATGACATCTGTGTAGGAAATTGCATGCAAAACATCGCTGTAGCGATACATCGGCTAATAATTATCGATAGCATCGATGCATCGATTTACTCGTAATTTTTGGGTGTTTTAAAAGCGTGAAAAAACGCCTAAGCAAGCCAAAACGGCCCACAACTGGACCAATAAGCACAACTAGTTAATACACACAGCTGCTGCAACAAAAGACGGTACTAAAACAAACCTGGAGGCAAACGGCAATCAAAAAAGTCTCAGCGTGTTATTGAACAACGGCTGAAGAGGCACAGTGCAAGAAAGAGAGAGAGTTGGGTGGTGTGTGTGTGCGTGTGTATGTGTGTGTGTGTGAGTGTGTGTGGGTAGAAGTTGCGGCTGTGGAGCGGCGACATTAGCGACAGCGCTCAGGTTTAGTTTGGAGCCGAACAAGCAAAGCGAATAGTGAAGAGACTGTTGTTGCAATAAACAACAATCATATAAGTAGCAACAACAGCAGCAACAAATACAAATTTGACGACCGCGCCCTAATGTCAAATAGCCAAGCAAATACCGGCAGCAGCGCTACCGTCGTGGATGAAACGAATCCCAAAACGAATCCTAATCCAAATGCAACCAATCCGACAGCAGCCGGCAGCACAAGTACAGCTTCCGCTGCAGCTGCGGTTGCTCCTCCAGCAGGCAGCTCAGTACAGGCGGCATCCTTAGCAGCAATTGTTCCACCTGCCGCCGCCAGCAGCAGCACAACAGCAACAGCAGGAACAGGCGGAGATGGTGGGGGTGGTGTTGGGGTTGTAAGCAATTTAGCTGTGGATTCATCGCCACGTGAGTCGGGCGATGATTCAGAGGATGAGAGCGAAATACTGGAGGAGTCGCCCTGCGGACGCTGGCTGAAGCGGCGCGAGGAGGTGGATCAGCGAGATGTGCCTGGCATTGATTGTGTGCATCTGGCCATGGACACCGAAGAGGGTGTTGAGGTCGTTTGGAATGAGGTGCAATATGCGCAGCTCCAGGAGCTTAAAACGCAGGAGGATAAGATGCGTCAGGTGTTTGACAATCTGCTGCAGCTGGATCATCAGAATATTGTCAAGTTCCATCGCTATTGGACGGACACACTGCAGGCGGAGCGGCCGCGCGTCATATTCATTACGGAGTACATGTCGTCCGGTTCGCTGAAACAGTTCCTCAAGCGCACCAAGCGCAATGCCAAGCGATTGCCGCTAGAGTCCTGGCGCCGCTGGTGCACACAGATTCTGTCCGCGCTCAGCTATTTGCATTCCTGCACGCCGCCCATCATTCATGGCAATCTAACCTGTGATAGCATTTTCATACAGCACAATGGTCTGGTCAAAATTGGTTCTGTTGTACCCGATGCGGTGCATTATAGTGTACGCCGTGCGCAGCATCTGGGTGACGTGCTAGAGCAGCCGGAACAAGAACCTGAACGGGATGGGGTGGAGCGTGGTGCACACTATTTCCATGCACCCGAATATGGCGCGGCCGAGCAACTAACCGCCGCCGTCGATATTTACGCTTTTGGGATGTGCGCTCTGGAAATGGCCGCGTTGGAGATACAGCCACAGTCCAGCAACAGTGAATCGACGGCCATCAATGAGGAGACCATATTGCGCACACTCAACAGCCTCGACAATGATCTGCAACGGGATCTGATACTCAAATGTCTCAATCCCCAGCCCCAGGATCGACCAAGCGCCAGTGATTTGCTATTTCATCCACTGCTCTTTGAGGTGAGTGCATCTCAATCCCTCTCTACCCACCTACAAATGTAATAAATCCCAAAAATTGACAATCTTTTGGATTCCTTAAAAAAATATACTTACAGGTTCTAGAATTTTATTATATTTTCCAACTCTTAAAAATCAGTTTTCTTGACAAACGGATCCTGAAATCCGTACAATAATGAGTTTTAAAATTATCGTGAATTTCTGGATAATTCATTAGTATTTTTCCATAAACATATTTTTGAGCAAATTTGTCATCTCTTGTTTTTGTAACTTGTCTATGAACATTATTCATTTTAAAATCATAAATTATATAAAAATTATGGGTATTATCATATAAGCATATAAACTTTTTATTTGGCACTTATAATTGATTGAAGGAATCTTTGTAGGTGCATGCACTAAAACTACTGGCCGCCCACTGTCTGGTCTTCTCGCCCGCCAATCGAACCATGTTCTCGGAGACGGCCTTCGATGGGCTGATGCAGCGCTATAATCACCCGGATGTGATTATGGCGCAGCTGAAAATGTCTGGCGGCACTGAGCGCCAGTTTCGACTGTCGGATGTGCCCGGCGCTGACAAGCTAGAGAAGTTTGTGGAGGACGTGAAATATGGTGTCTATCCACTGATTACATACAGCGGCAAAAAGCCGCCACATTTTCGATCGCGCGCTGCATCGCCGGAGCGCGCTGATTCTGTCAAATCGGCCACGCCGGAGCCGGTGGACACCGAGTCGCGTCGCATTGTGAACATGATGTGCAGCGTGAAGAAGCTGAAGGAGGACAGCAACGATATACTGATGACAATACTGTTGCGCATGGACGACAAAATGAATCGACAGCTGACGTGTCAGGTGAACGAGGAGGATACCGCTGCGGATCTGACCAGCGAACTGGTGCGCCTGGGCTTTGTCCATCTGGATGATCAAGACAAGATTCAGGCCCTACTCGAGGAGACGCTGCGCTCGGGCGTCCTAAACGATGGCACTGGTGCGGAAAGTTCCGGCGCCGGTGTGACCACAACGGCAACTATGGCCGCACTGGAGCAACTGGAGCGCAACTGGTCCATCTCCGATGCAGACAAAACGATGACGAGCAGCATGTCCGTCAACACTTCGCCCAACAGCGCTGTCCTCTATGTGCCGCAGGAGCAGCCTGACGCGGAGGGCACAACGAAACACAGCAGCAGCAACAATAACAACAACAACAGTCACAGCAATTGAGGACGATTGAAAGTATTCGGGGCAAAACCGGCGGGGTGCGCATTGTTTTTATTATTGGCAAAAAAAAAAAAATTATACTACGATTTTATTGCTACTATTAGTTTTGTTATTTTTATATACTTATATGTATGTATGTATTGTAATAACATTTATGCATGTATGTATGTATATTTAAACGATGTTGTACTAGGCTTCCAGGCTAATCTTTTCCGCCGTGTATCCTACACTCACTCATACACATACACTCACACACATACACATACACATACGCAGCAGCTGTTACTCGTTAGCCAGAGGACGAGCTTATGAAATTGAAGCAATCGCTTAGCACGACTTTCGAAAATACCGAATCGAATTCGGGATTCTCGAATATAACGCAAGAAAACCTAATCTAAAAACGACAAATTTTAAGAAAAACTATAAAAACCTTGCAACGGCGGCTGCCACATAAATCCAGAAAACCCAAAACAAAACACTCGACCCTATTTCAAAAATAGCATTTAGACGCCCACTTACAAATATGTATATGATTTGTATTTATATATATATGTACGTATATATATAAATTTCTAATTAATTAACGAGCAAGACAGAAGAACAAAACGAAAATGCCCAAAGGCAGTGGAATGTATGTATTTCAACGTATTACAAATATTAGAATATGCAAACGGCCACAAAAGCTAATAACGTAAAGCAGCCACAACTAAAACACAAATAAACAGAACAGACATAGCGACACTATTATTAAATAATTAAATAAATAAAAAATGGCATAAACTGACAAAACGCTAATGCATTTACACATTTATTTCACATTGATAATGAAAGCGGAATTACATAATAATTCAGGCACACGGCGTGGCAACAAGTTCGGCCTCCTTGTCGTCTCTCTCCGATGTGCTCAGCTTAATGCGTTTGCGTTGACGCGTCTCATCTGGTTCCTCGTCTGTAAATGCTTCGGGTGCTTCCTCTGATTGCTCTTCCTGCTGGGCTTCTGTTTTGCGCACTTTCAAGCGCTCATCGTATAGATCCAACAACTTGTTGCCCTCATACGACACAAACGGCAGAGTAGCACGCTGATAGTAATCCGGCACTAGCTCCAAATTATTAATAACCGTATCCAGCATATGTGACTTTTCACACCAAATGCCGGGCGCATCGTTCCTGATCGGATTGATGTGCACATGCAGATGATAGAACGATGGCTGATAATGGAAGTACATACGCAGCTGATTGGCATTTAAGCCGTATCGCTTAAGGATCGCCTGCTTCGCCGACTGCCGGAAATTGCGCAGCAGCGGCAAGTGGCTGGCATTGAGATCACGCAACGATTTGATTTCACGCTTGTGTACTATGCCCAGCAAATACAGAGTCTCCACATTGCGGCCATCCCACTTGAGATCTGGGACTAGTATGAAGCCAGTTTCAGCATCCTTGTCTTCGAAAACAATGCGTTCCGTTTCCTGCTTGTGCTCCAGTATATTGTACACCCAATCCAATGAGAATTGGCTGGAGCTGATGTAAGGAAGCGTGATGGATTCATAGAGATCTGGTGTTTCATTAATGAGGTACTTCTGGCATATGGAATATTTCTCAATGTGCTTATCGGTGGCCGGATAAATCACGGTGCTCTTCACAGCTGTTAAATATTGAAAGATTATTAATACTGTTGCGAAGAGGAGCTGATGTATTTAAGCATACCACACAGCTCCTGAGTGGGCACACACTGAAAGCTTGCGTAAATATTGTTCACAAAATCCGTTCGAACTTTCAAGGCGCTGCTGAAATAGCTTGGCTTTGTCTCCGACTCCGATTCGGGCTCGGACTTCTTTTCCTCGGGCACTTCGGTAGCCACGTCACTTTCACGATAGGCTGCATACAAATTAAACATTTTTGAAAAATAAAAAGTTTATATAATATAATACTAGTATACTCAAATAAAAATATATAGATATAAATAGATAAATTTAAACAAAAATAAAATTAATAAACACAATAATATTAATCAAATCAGAGCAAAATGTCTTTTTATTCTAATAAAATAAAAAAAAAATATATAGATATCAATAAGAAAGTAAATTTGTATAAAATAATATGAAGCAATATAGAATAAGATCATGGTATCATCATAGTCATGTCTATTGTTTATGATTTTGATGTCGAAATTGTTAAGATTATTCTGTTAAACTATGTATATTGTAAAGTTATCTTTTATATACATATGTACATATGTTTTTTGTTTACATAGTTTAAGTTTCATATTATTTAAAATTTAATGTAGTATATAGGAGACGTGACTATCACATTAATTTACAAGAAGCAATACTTATCGTGCTTTCAGCGAAAATAAAAAATAATGCCGGGTCGTATTTACTTACCATTTTTCTCGAAAACAACAATCGCGGCGTCAGTTTCGGATAAATCGGGGAAAGTGCCTAGTAATGTGATGCTCTTGGTTCTACTATTGTTGCTGAGTATGCGTTTGAGACGGAACTTGGTTAACTCATAAGTGGGAGACTTAATCTCACTGCTTACGTTCAGCTTCGGACTTGATTCAACTTGTTCGGGCATTGTTTTATGTTTATTTATGCGGTTGTTGTCTTTTCAGGCGCTAAATTGCAACTGAGTGTTGAGAAACGAAATGTTATGTATTAGAGCACCATTTGAGCTAATGCTAACTTAACAGCTTTGCTCCACACATAACGAAAGAAGTTGCTCCTCATGTTACTTAACGCTTTGCACCACACGTAACGAAAGAAGTTGCTCATTTTAAAAAAATTGCCCGTTTTTTTTTAATTTTGTAATATTTGATATTACAAACTTGTCACAAATTCGTTGTTTCATTTGTATTTATTGTGTATAAGCCATATTACAATATTGTTCATGAACTTTAGAATATATGTATATAAAGGACTATATCGCAACCACACCAAGTGCATGCCAACATGTTCAAAACATTTCAATATAATCAATCAATCAATTTGGGCTTAACCACTAAGCATACTCTTTGCACTTAACTATTATTGATGTATGTATGTATTTGTATGTGTGAGTGGGCATACAAGGCGCAATTTGTTTAAAAAATTAGATATTTCACTTGCTTGTAACTATTATACAACGACACCCTTTGAGGGCTTAGCGCCCAATATATCGGAAAGTTTTTGCTGATAGGAAGCCAATAAATTGGCATCAGTTATGCCGCTGGCCTTGCAGGACAATTGCAATGCATTCAGCAATTGCATCTCTGAGAATTGTGTGCCGCGCTCCAGCAACGCATTGAGTATTTCCTGAAAGGAACGGGACTTAAGAAGTCGGCTAATTGACATTAAATTTCAGGCACTTACATCTGGTTCCATGCAGAGCAGCTCATAGAAATGTTTCGCCTGATCCAGAGCTATCTCCCTGGATGCCGTAATGTTACTCAACGTTTGCTGCAGAGCAATGGAATTGCGGCACATGCGTTGTACAGTAATTTGATCAATGTGCTCCAAGTAGTTGGACGCCTGGATAAGTATGCGTGCGGCCAAATGAGCCAATCCCTCAAAAATATACTAAAACAAATGGGGAAAAGTTATAAAAACAGTTTTATAGAATATCTAGTGAGATATTTACCCTCGTTTTACGCGGATGCAGTGTAGCACTGAATGCCTCATCCATTTCCGACAGACGCTTGGTTAGCACCAGCACCTGACGATCTGGCTCCAATATATCATCTTTGGAGCCCACATAGCTATTTGTTTTGATGCTCGACTTGGAGCGCAGATAGTGGAAGCATTGCACGCGCACCTCTAAATGCAGCACCAGCAGGCACGTATTGGCCAGTTCATCGAACTCCAGCGCGAGGTTAGTCATCACTTTGATGGTGCCATCCTTGATGGCCACATTTGCCGCACACTCTGCCGCCGCCGCATTCAAACCGTTGACCAACGGACGCCGCAACTCGTTGGCAAACTCGGAGACGCGAAACGAGAACCATTCCATGCTCTCCTGCAGTATGGCCAGCTCCTTGAGCACGCTTATGTCAGCCAGTATCTCCTGTTGGGTTATGCCGCCTTCGCCCAAATTGCTGGTTAGCATTTCAGCTTCGCGTATATTACGCTGTTGCACCTGCAATGGACTCTCCTCCTCCGATGGCTCAAAGTTGCTACGTTGCAGTTTGCGCGTGTGCCTCGCCTTCTGGCTGGAGGTCTTCAGATCCGTCCAGTTGGGCAGCGTTCTGTAAAATATCAGTTATTAAAGTGATGAAAAGCAATTGAAATATGGGTTAGCTACTTTAAGAAACGACTTATATCCTCATCCTTTAGCCAGGCCACACTGTAGATGCGCTTATCTTCCGAATCCGGCTGCACAATGCCTCTGTAGGCCGCCTGGCATATTTCGCGATAGGCCTTGAGCAGCGCACACACCATTTTGAGCAGCTCCTCTGAGTAGCAGGGCAAATCTTCTATTAGATTCTTAGTTTCCACCAGACGACGCTCTACCATGACAGTGGACTGCAGCAGTGGTCGGCTCAAATTTAAGGACTTCATTTCCTCGGGCGTTATAATAGAGCGCCATGCATCCTGATTCTTTGACAGCGACTCAATGGTCAGCTGCAAGTTGCGATTGTGACCCTTGGACAGGAATGTATCCTTTATGTAGTTATCCACAAAATCATGCAGGCTGCAGGGTTGACTGGTTGATGAGAGTTATATAATATGAGTGTGTGATATTAAGAAGGTAATTTTGTAAGCTTACCCCGGCTTGCACTTCATAAAGTTCTCAATTTCCTGTATGTAGCCCATTAAAGGCAGATACACCTTGGTAATCACATTCTGATCGGGTGTGCATATCAATAACTTTTCGCGCTGTTTCTTTTCATGCGGCAAGAGGCCAAGCATTGAGCCCTTGCCGCTGCCAAGCAGATTCCCACCCAAATTGTCATCCACAGAGGAGTCCGAGGCATTGCGTCGATGCTCCTTGAAGCCCTCATGCGTGCTGTTGCTGTTGCTCATTGTGCTGGCTATGTGCGAGGACTTGTCAAACTTAAACATGGCCTTTTTCGTGCTGTTAATTATAATTTCGAAAAATTCAAGTTACAAGTTTTCAACAGTGTTACTTGTGTGTGTCTTACCTTGGAACTTTACGCCTTAGAAAAAAAGAATTAATATTGTTGATGGGCTCCACGAAGCCTGTTTGCGCACTCTCATCTGCCGAGGCATTCTGTATGTCCAAGTAATCCGTGAGGAGCAGTTGCAGCTGTGAAATAAATAGCATTTAAATATGCAATACTTGTTTATAACTTGAGTTAAGCATACCACGGACTGTGCCTGTGCCCAGAAGTCTGTCAGATCGTAAGGCTGTGGTCCAACAACGGTATATTTCTGGCCCACAGCCAGATAGTTCTTCAGCAGCAGCGAATGCGTCTTGGCAATGGCTTTGAACTGCTTGAATATTATCTCCAGCAGCGTGAGCAGCGGATTGCTACCAGTAGAGACCGCGTGGAGCGTTCCACCCGTTGCCAGCTGATGCGTTGTCTGACGGACCACATTTAGCAGCTCCGTTTGGATTTGAACGCGTAGCGTTTCCAGCGAATCGGGCACCTTGTGCAGCATGCCAAAGCACTCCACAATGATGGCAATAAAGTAGTTCATGCTTAGCTCTGGATCAATAAGATCCGCATCCTCAATGATCTCCGCCCTGTCCAGCTCAAAGCCCTGCGCCATTTCACTCAGCGCTTTGCGCACGCGAGCATTCGCCTCAATGCGATCCGTGGATCGACGGGCACCGATGCCGCGCGTGAAACTGGAATTAAGGCGACTCGAGTTGCTGCGCTGAAAAGCCTCATTCGCCGAGTTCTTGTACACCTGCGTCACGAGCTCCTCATGCAGTCGATGATAAAGCTGTTGCCGTCTCGTTTGCAAATCGGTGCGCAGATCGGCCAAGCCCTCAACGCCCGCCAAGGGTCCATTGAGGGTAGCCAAAGCGTCCGTCAGAGCTTTGCTGGCGTGCAAATACTGACGTTTCGCTGTGTAGCTGACCACACGTTGAGGCACTTTGCGCAGCTCCTGGCTGCAATCAAATGCTCAAATAAATCATAATACAAAGATGGGAATTCGAATTTTTCACATACATTTGCTCCAGCATTTCCAGCACATACTTGTGCTGCACTGCATCCGTCCACATCTTCTTCAGCTCATCGCGCCGGCACTGCAGCAGCCGCTTGCAGGCGCCCAGATTCTCTTTGACGGCATGGATGCGCTCCCGACTGGCCGTCACCTCGGTGGACACCTGACTAAAGAGTGGCAGTACTTGGGTCAGCTGCTGATCGTGGCGTGACACCAACTCATTCAGACGCAGATCCGAACGCTTGAATTCCTGTTCTATTTTCTGCTTCTCCTTTTGTCGTTCCTCCGTTGTCTCGCTGAAGCCTAGCGATTTGATGACGTTGACGAGAAATCCACAGCTTGCGGACTGCAAAAACCAATGCACAGCTAAATTACTAAGTGTTTTCTATACCCTTACTGAGGGTATACTATTATATTAGACCAATAAATCATTTATATATGTAGCTTCCATTGGAACAATTGCAACTCCACATATATATGTAAGGGTATTCAATCTTCGGCATCCCATCTTTCTAGTTACTTGTTATTATCAAAAGAGGGCGTGCAACAACAACATCAAGAGCAGCGGTGTCGTCATCAGGCTACCATCATAAAGCGGCGGCATTTATGCCAAAAATAATGTATTGCTGCGTATTTGTTACGTATTTATACAATTGTACACTTTATTATGCATTATATGAATAAATTTAGGGTTTATAACGAATTCTGACTGATCTTTTGATTTGTACCTCATCCTTTCCATATTTAACGCCTCTCGGTGGCTTTGTTGGCGGCGGTGCGTCCATGCAGATGCCTTTGAAGTTGAAGCTATCCGCGAACGTCCTTTTTACTGTAAACGAATTTAATTCAGTTCGGTTTTTTATAATAACATTTTGTGTTGCAAGTGTTTTCTTTCTTTACTACATGAGTTGCAAAAGCACTGATCTGGCAACATTGGCCACCAGTGTGACCTTAAATGCGAAATGTTGCCTAAAATTACACATGTTGCTTTGTGAGCAAAGTGTCACAATCATGTTGCTAAATGAGCCAATTCGCATGCACGGCAAATAAATCTAGCTTTAAAATTGATTAAATAAATCGATTATAAAGACGCAAGAGGAACAAATATTCACATATAACAAAAGACCCCACACTTTGCTCAGTTAACGAAATGTTATTAAATGTTAAATTACAACGCAAAAGGAGTCTGTTAACGCAATGTATTGCGTCTGTTAAATATCGATAACAACCGTTTGATGAAAAGCAATTTAAATCATTATGTTGAAATATGTTTTTAAATTTTAAACTTTATTTGTTTAATGGTGGCTACTACTACGGTTGAGTGCTTGGATTAATTTTTTAAATTGGTGCCGTAAGCATTTGCTTCGCACTAAAAGCCAATATTGTAACCGTTATGCTACGAAAAACTCTAAAAGCTTAGCTACTAACATTTTCTTTGGTTTTAATTGCTTCATTAATTGGATTAAACGCATTATATACTTAATTTGTGTGCCTGATTGGTTTTATAAATACTTTAAATAATCAGCTAAATGCTGTGGTGCTTTGAACTTACACTAATTAACATTTGTATATAATATTCATTGAATAAAACAGCATTGTCGACTGCTTAAAAATACATGTGTCGAAAATTTGTTCAAAACCAAGTAAAAATGGGAGTTTTGTAGTTGTGTCAGTTTAGTTATCAATTGCTTAGGTACAGTTTACTAATCGGAGGTATTACATAGATGATTGCTTTAACATATCATATATGTATGTATGTATGTATGTATATAAGTAGTTAATGACAACATTTGTCGCTAAGTTCGAACAATTGGAAGTTAAGATATGATCGTTTTTCTTTTGTTTTCACAGGTGGGTCGTTTGGGAATTACATAATACTAAATATATAAAACACGCGGAACTTGCGTTCTCGACGTTATTTGCTTTTTGAGAATTATGCGAATTATGTAGAGATTTAAAACGATTGATAATTAAAATTTGGCTTAAAATTCATGTTGTTCATTTGGCTAAAATGAATACGATTGCATTTTGAATGATTGTTTGGCCTCTAGTTTCACAAAATATAACATTTATGTCATGTCATGCACGACTTGTTGCTAAGTTAATTAATTAATATAAATATGCGTAATATTTAACTTAGTTTCACTACTGAACGCTGAACTGTGTTTGCTGCTGCGTGAAGCCGTGTGTATTTTTGTTGTTGATTACTCCTTTTTGGGCGACTCACTGTTCATAATGCTGAGCCGACGTATATTGGGCTTGTCGTAGTCCTCCATTGAAATGCCACGGGATAGACGACGCTCAAAGGAGCCTGAGCTGGCAGTGGAGTAGGAGCGTCCGCGATCCACGCCGGGCATTACGATCGATGTAAGCAATCCTTGGCCCTTGCAAAACAACAATATGGACTGAGCTACTTTTGAGGGCTGAAAATGTAAGCGAGTGGAATAAGTATATTTGATATTTTGAGATTTTGCTTAAGAGACTCACGGCATCAGCCAAAACATCGCCAGCACGCTCAATCTTTAAGATGGCCACACGTTCCTTCTCCACATCGCGATGCAGTTTCTCCACCATAGAGGCATATGGACTGAGCATGCCCGTTATCAAAATGACATCCACTTTGCAACCCTTGAGAGTCAGATCCTTGCGACTGTAAAATTAAAATTATTAGTCGTCGATTAAAATAGAAAATTCCAATACAGTCTTAGCTCGAAAACTATAACTTTGAGCAATTACAATCGAATTCTAGTTTGGACATTTACTTTATACAACTTAATTTTTGTACAATTTGGAAAATTTTAGAATTTTAGAATATGAAAACTGTTCAAAGTATTAAAATTTTTTTAATAGAAAATATATAGACAAATTTTAGTTATTTGCTGCCATTTTTACTTTTCAGCGATGACTGTACTATTTTATTGTCTTACTTCATAAAAGCCTTGACATAAAGGCCCACATTCTTGCTGTTGAGCGATCGGTGCAAACGTTTTTGATATTCGGCCACAATCTTGTCCTTATCGGGATTCTCGCCAACAATTTGCTATATGTATATTTGTTATTTGTTGTGTTGGATTTTGTTGTGCAGTGTTGGTAAGCAGATTGTTTGCATTAGAGAATATTTAGATTCAGTGGCAACGCTACAGCTTTAAGCTGACTGCTACAAAACTACAAGCATGCAAACAACTAAGCGTGCAAAACAAAATGAATAACTACAAAAATGTAAAGCAATTTGGTATATTCATATTGGCCGATTTCTTGCGTGAGATTCTACGTACCGTGGTCTAAAAGAAAAATAATAAAATAAATAATAAAACACACATTAATACACATGCTTTAAAGATGACCTAAAGCTATTGATTTTGGAAATTTGTAAAAAGTTGAAATATTTGTAGACTATTTAAAAATTGTTGAGCTAAAGAGAGCTTTTGAGATTGGTTTAATAGACTGTCAAACTGTTTACCTCCATGACCTGTAGTACCAAGTTAAACAGATCAAAACATAAAATAGACAAAAAATAAATATAAAACAGTAAATACAATATAACACTGAGATTAAAACCATACACACACACACACACATACGCACACTTATACAGACCCACAGGGGCACATTTATTTGAAGAGTGTGGCAACTCTGACAGCGACTACTTACATGTCCAAACTTGTGATACATTAGAAAGCTCTCAGCCGATTGGGCGACCTCATCGCTTTTCCAGCTAATGAACTGTAAGTGGAAAATGGAAAAGTTGCAATACACATTTAATTGCACACAGGATTCCTTTCAAATGCACATCACACCTTGCTCTTGAAGGACTGCAAAACACTTGCAGCACTGCCAGTGGCATTGATCAGGATTAAACCGAGCGCACGACTGGGATGGGCCAGGCCGAAGCGTGCCAGGACATTGGCACCAGCGCCCTCGCCCAAGCCAATTACATATTTCACGTGCAGATAATCCAGGACCGTAACCAGATCTTCGCCCAGTGCCTGCAGCGACGGAAATGGAAAGCTTTCAGATAGTGCATCAGCATTGTCCGCATGGCCCGGCACGTCGACGTGTATGAAACATGAACGCTCCTTAATTTCCGTCATGCATGGGCTGCTCACAAATTCCTGAAATGAATTATCTGCCAATGCGGCGTATGAGTAATGCTCGATTATTTCAAATCGTCATGTCATTTAAATTCTACATACGATTGCAGCCCAGATCATGCACGGTAATAAAAACAGCGCGTTTCTCCTGCTGCGACAAGTCGCCCTGCGAATTAAATCAATTAAATAATCATAAATAATTCTGTATATATATTACTCTTTTAATTTGCATTTTTACCTGCACTATGACTGTCAAATCTCCGCATTTTTCGGTGCTAATATTGTATTTCTGTAATGCACAAAAGAAGCAAGCACGATTAAATATTAATTGGATTATGAGCTGCGCTGTTAACGCATTGCAGCAATTTTTTTAAGCAAAATGAAAAATAAACAAAAATAAAAGAAAACTAAAAGGCAAAATCATTTTCACGTTGCTATTAAAACAAGCTCAAGCGTGAAAAATGACGGGGCATGAAATGACCAAAAAAAAGGCAACTAAGAGAAACCAGCAGCTTTGGAGTTGCCGAAGATTAAATACCCTTGCAAACTAAATAATTAGTTAATGTCCAAATAAAACTGTCAAAAGTTGAAGGAGAATTTCGAACTTAAAACGAACACTTTTTACTTTTCAGATAAACGAACCAAATACCAACTAAGTCGCCCTGTTCAAGAATGTGATTACTTTTTGATATTCGAAATATGTACATCAATGTTTTACTCATTTTGCGCATACATTTTATGACCCTATGTGAGGGTATAAAAACCGCCTGGGTTTTATGCGCATTACTTTAACGCATTACAGTCTAACGCTGTGGGTTTGCCTCCAGGGAGCAGCATGTTTAATGATGATGTTGAATGCGAAATGCATTCGTTAAGTTTTAATTTAATTTGCACTGCGCGTTGTAACCAAATATTTTAAAATTGTAAAACAGTTGCTGCACGATGCGCTGAAAAGTATGCAATGAAAAGCGCAAAGCTGAACTAAAACAAAAAAAGGGATTTTGAGTTAAAAGTTAAGGAACAAACATTAAATTAAAAAAAACGTACACCTCATCATCAGTTTAATGCTAGCTGAAAGGGAAGTTTGATAATGAAGTGAAATTTAATAGCAATTTGCATTTTCCGCTTTGTAAACTCGTACTAATAGCTATTCAAATTCTATTTATAAATTACTTAAGCTTAAGGCAAATAAATCCACAGCACCTACACCTTACACTTGACCAAACATCCTTTACTTACACACCATACACACAAACACACACACACAGAGATACTGTGCTGCCAAGCACTTATTGAAATTGAGCGAAACTATAAAAGTGTCAAAAGACCAGAGCAAACAGCAGTGTAACATTTCCTCGTTTCTAGGGGGGCTCTCTATTTTCAATTTCTTTGGGCCCCTTTGCCTAAGCTCCTTAATGTGGTCTAAAGTGTTTTTCATGCTCGCAAGTAAATAGATGGATAAACAAACGAGTATTATGTAAATGTAGCAGCAACTTTTAATAGCATCTCTATATGCTATGGCCGTGGTATACAAATAGAGTGAAAGACCGTAAAAGCTGTGGGCAAAACTGCAGCTTATCCTGCTTGCCGAAAGCCAATAAAAAAAGTTGCGTTTTGCAAATTAAAAACATAAATAAAACATGTTGATGTTGCCTTGTGGGCATTGCAGTAAACTTACATAACTGTTTCGCCTCGTGACCAATAAAACCCAAGCTTGACTCAGTTGCAGGCTCAGTGCAGCTAGTCGTTAACAAGCACTATGTATTATGGGATTGCTACGCCTCAAAGGCATACAGTCCCTGCAGTATAGGGAGGGGTGATAAAAAGAGCTGTGCAAGCAAACAACGCAAGTAATGGCGATGACAATGACAATGACAATGGCGTAGGCGATGACGATCACGATGGCGATGGAAATTGAAATAGACATTAGTATGACGTTGTTGAGCGCCAGCAATGTTGACCCCAGAATTATGGCTGAATAAACATGGAAATTGCTCGCATTGTCGTCACAAATCAATTGCAATTAATTGAGCGATTGAAATGCATTGAAATGACAAAACAAGAGCTCAGAGAGATCAGAGAATGTCGGCAGGAAATCTAAATGATGTGCCACAAAAACTCAATGCATGAATATTTTCAGAACATTTTTAATTGTAAGTCAAACAAATCACTGAATAAGTATAGTTCACATTTGTACGATTCGTTCCTAATTTGTATTAGCAGCTGTTGTAAATTACTTGCTAAAAAAGCTTATGGGCTAATCAGATATAAGCAGAAATATCTACAATCAATACAAAATAAAGGTGAGTTACACGAAAAAGGCTATACAAATGCTTAAAGGGTAAGTGCAAAGTATGGCTGCCAGCTATTTATGTGTTAATTAGATTTGTAATTATAAAACATGTACTAATTAACCACAAACAAAAGCTAATTGCCATGATATTAGCAAGTCAGATCCAGAGCAATAAGCCAAACGAGCTGGCCACGACAAAGATTAAGAATTCATAGCCGTCAGCTGGCAGAGCAAACGATCAAAGTAAACCATCCACCGAGTAATGCCATTAAAAGCGTTGGTAAATAATGAAATTGGCAATAAATTGCGCAGCGTGCTGATGTACGAGCACCTGCCCGCCTGACTGACTGCACTTTACGACCTGCCAATGCTTACCACCACCCTTAACACTCAGCGCCCACCCCCAACGCCACACCGGTCACGACGTCAGCTGTTATCGTTGAGGTTGACGCATTGGATGATTGATGTGCTGCGGTTTCTCAAGCTGTCAAGCGCACATAAGCAGTGAGAATACGCATCCCCAAGTCGCACATGTCGTATACGTAATACGAAAAACTTTGGCTTTCATGAGGTGTCACTCGACATTTTGTTTTGTTGTGGTTTTATCTCTGTTGGATTGCAATTGTAAATTGCAATTGTTCATGTGTGCTTTTGACTCGGGGCGCATGGTCCTTATTGATTTTTTCACTCTGAATATTGCCATCAATCAATTAAAAAAAAAAGAACCACTTGGCTCCATCGTTTGATTTACATTTGCTGAATATAAAAAATCTGTCGGTTGCTTGTTTATTTTCGTTGCTGTAGGGCGCGCATTTTAATTGACCTTTACATTGGCTCAATGTTTTGAAATTGTTTGTGCTGCACTTGTACTTGATTCAATTGAGATACACGAGTTCTTAACATATTGCTTTGACGTGAGCTCGTTTAATTGGCATACGACTCATTACATGCGGCAAGGAATTGCTAATTAGGGCATGCAACGCATTAAGTGTGGCAAAAGAGTGGGAAAGCTTTGAGCTCGAAGTAAGGAATTTGTAATTAGGTTGAGTCATCAGGTTTTCAATCGCTGTCAAAGACATTACAATATCAAGTAATTATGTGAGGAAATATGCAGTAAAGAACACTTTGCCAGATAAATCTAAAATGTTCAATAACTTCGCTAATATAAAATACGAAAATTAATACGAAAATCTAACTTCATATGCTTACAGCTTCTATATTAATTTATTTATAAATTCAACTTTTAACATATATATATATAAAAAAATTAATATACGCAAAGAATCAAAGATTAAAATACAGTTTGCACGTCTAAAAAAAAAATTAGTTTAAATTATTTTCAATCATATAATGCTATCTTGTAGTTGTTATGTGTAATTCTAGTTTAAATAAGACTTTCCAAAATCGATCCATATAGTTACAGTATATGGTCCTTGATGCGTAGGTCGCAGGCTGCTAAAACTAATCAAAACTGGCAGTTAAATCAGAAGCCTGATCACGTTCTGTCGACTCACATGTCACAAGCACTGAGGTCGGATGCTATCCGATTACGACATTTAAATGTCGGCTGGCCCCTGGTAATGATGCAGAATCACAGCAAATGGGCAAAAGGACTACAAGAGTTGTTGCCCCCTTGCCCTCCATACAGTGAAAGTGAAAGTGCAGCCAGCAAAGAAACGGGCTATGTGAAGGCGTTGGCAAAAAACTGACAACGTCAACGATTTCAGGAAAAAAGATAGAAAAATAAACATGGCAGTCAGGATCTCCGCAGCATTGGTAGTAGCAGCACAGGCAACGAGGTCAATGAGTTGACACGTACACACTCACTCACACTCATTCACACACACACACACACACACACACACAGTTGGAAAAGCAATGCCTCAACTATGTACGAAGCCCGCCCATAACGTCCACAGCCATATAGCCCGAGCAAGTGATATGGTCTTATGCATGTTTGCCAGCAACAAAAGGCAACGTTTAGTAGTTCAGCATGCAGTATAGAGTACAATATTTATAGGAAGCTGCAGCTGCAACTGGAGCAGCAAATTGTTGTTGTTGTTGTTGTTGTTGTAGTCGTTGCATGTCGACAGCTGGCCAGCAAATGAAATGTGCTAAAATCCACAAGCAAACCACCGAACTCAAGACTTTCCAAACATGAAAATGCTATTGGTTTATGTATATGCATAGATTCATATACAAATATGTATTTTATAGCTCACTGCTCTTTATTTTATAAAGCTGCATAGCTTGCTGTTTACTTGGGCCAAAAAGAACACGGGAAGCTTTTAGTTTTCCGTTTCGCATTTGCCTCCTCTGACATGCAAATTTATAACCTTTAAAATTTTATGTTGGACTTGGAAAAAGTATCAGTAAAAGTTGTTGATTTGTGGTCGTATTTGGAATTGATATGCAAACAAGCTTCGAAACTATTATTTTAGCAGGCGAAAAGTGACATCAAGTTGAGTAATCAGACAAGTAACATTGTTGGCATAAAACAAGTTACATCTATTCTTTTTATCCAAGGGCACTTCTTGCAACTCAAAGCTTTGCTGAGTTCCTCTGAAGTATCCTAGAAAGCAAAAGTCGATGACAGCAGCGAGCGAAACACTTAAACGCAAAGTTTATCTAACAAAGTGCTTGTTACTATGTTTTGGCCACAGTTTGTCCTTGCTTCAAACGGGTTTCCAATCCGGCTAATCAGCATTTTATTGCCCTAACTCAATCGCTGGACTTTCAGTTAGTTACATTTGTTGCATTCATAATTTAAACATGGATTCCTACCCTCTCGCTCTGTGTTATACTCTATCTCCCTATATCTGTCCCCTTTCTGCAAACAAATGCTGTTTGTTTGTTTATGGCTAACACCAAAGTTTGTTCTCTCTTGTCCACTTCATCATGGCCAAAATGTATTCAAGTGTAAATGGATTTTCGGTTCATAACCACAAGCACATACACATACACACACACACACACACGCACACACGCACGAACACGCCTACGCAGTTGTACACACAGATACACTTCAGGGTTTGTTGATATCCCAAAGCGCTTGCCACATCCGGCACAGTAAAACAAGTAATAATGTCCCTGTCGCAAATGCTCGACCAAATGATACTCTCAATCTTTAATAAAGGGCAAAGAAACAACTCTCAATCATATCTTAAAAGTTAAAATTTTTCAATGACTTTAAATTGTTACTATAATTATTGATATTAAAGACTTTGAATATATTTTTATGAAAAAACAATATTGTAATTTTTGTAAAGAAAGTTGGTAAAAGAGATTTATATGATCCGCAACTTAAATATACATTTCTATCTGTTCTCTGTTTTCACAGGGTATAATAAAAAGCATCAACTCGACCTTTTACATCGGCGATGTGACACTTAGCTGCGATGTATATATGTCCTTATATATCTGGTTAAGTGCTGTCATGTGTCGCCTGCCAATTTGATCTACATTGAGCCGGATGTGTCTGTGTTTGCTCATCAAATTGATGTTACACTTTTCATATGGCTAAGAACATTGCGTAAATACCTGTACGCCTCCAAGGCATACAAATTTAATTAATGGTATATTCGTGCTTTTCTTTTGTATATCTGACATTAGCATAGCACTTTATTGATAATATATGCTATATATACGTGTATCTTTATATGGTATTTTTATGGTTATTTGCACATTTCAATTTGTTGGCACGCAACCACCTCATTTGACAACCAATGCGAGCACATTAACATGAATTAATATTTAAATAGCTGACATTATTTTGCATGTTTTAAATGCAGGCCGCTGCTTAATTGCCAACACGAGTAAATATTCAGCGCAGGAATATCTATTAGGCGCTAGATAATAACTAAAGCGCATGGAAACAGTTTAAAATGTTTAAAATTTCAGCAATATTATGAAAATTTGAGTGTACTTGTTTTGAAGGATTTATTTATGTATCAGAAAGAAGTTTCGAGGGCTTAAATTACTACAAGCTAGCAATCAATTCACAAAAGTAGCCAAGTGACTCACACGTGCAAATATTAAGCTGTGAAGAGCAAATCATTTTTCTGGCTTTCTCGTTGGCAGAAAAAAACTTTTGTATAAGTCATGTATTCACTTCATTTTTAAACAGATTTTCTATTTAAGAAAAATATAAAAGCTCTTTTTACATATTTTGCTGGTATAGGATCAAAAATTGATTAAATTTTAAAGCCACTAAAATTTTCCACTTTGCACAAAATTTGTATATTATATGCGCAGACTTTTAAACGTTTTGCACTTCTGCACAAAATTGGTTTTTTACTTACTGAAGCATGGCTTAAGCACTGTATCGAACAATAACATTATCAGCCGGTAAATCACTTCCAGATCACTAAACTCGCATATTAGCTGCAAAGAATAAACTTTTGGCAGTCATTTATCTCAACTTAGCCGCCTGCCCATAATTTGTATTAACTGTCGCTGGTTAGCTTAGCTGTTCATTATGAGAAGCGCGTAGAAGGCACCTTAATAGGCAGCTAATTGAGAATTATTTTTCTTCTGCTAGCCCCTAAAGGTTTTAAACCCAATTAGAAATTTTAGCATTATAGGCAGCCCGCAAAGTTCACACCTAAGTTATACGTGATGTATTTATATGCCACAGCACGAACATTGGTCAATGCCGTATAAGAATCCTGACAAGGAATCCCTGTTCCGTGAAAGTCTTAAGAAAAAGTACCTGAAATATGCTCGCAAAACTTTTGTCAATCACAAATACGTAAAAGTGAAAGTTGTTTGTATAAAACTTTGGAGGCCGCATTAAGTGTGAGTTTTTTAATAGACAAAAAACCAACGCAGGCCTGCCATAAAACCCGCCAATTAAAGTCATTTAAGTTTTTTGAGCAGCCTCAAGCTGTGGTGAAAGGCAGCAGTGGCAAAGGCTAACAGGCAAGTTGTTTTATGCGGCGTATGCGCAACGTAGCCTTGAAAACTTTCGACACTTTGCCAATGGCGAAGTTATGTCGGCGAGACAAAAAAAATACTCAATGGTGCTGCAAATGCCGAGAGCAGCAGTAACATGTGGAATTTTGAGTGTGTGTGCTTGTGTGTGGGGCAGCTCTCAAGAAGCAGCTGTGCCCCGCAGCAGTCAATACCACGCGGCGTATGTGTAATATTTATTAAGAGGACACAACTCAATTGACGCTAATGGAAATGAAAATTCAGTTAAAATACAATTACAGTGGTAGCAGGGATTGCAGATCAAATAACAACAAGAAAGCAAATAATAATATAAACAGCAACGGAGAGAAATTCAAGTTTAGAGGCGAATAAACAAACGCTTGTCAAACAAAACTATTTGTAAACGTATAAACAAAGAACAACGCTGCAAAGCTAAGGTCTCTTATAACACACATACACAAAAATGTTCTTACTTGACTTTGCCACTGTGGTGTAATGAAAGTTTATTCAATGCACAAGGTCATATATGTATCTGAAAGGCAGCCAAACCAATGAAATGGCTTGTCGAGAGGGGGACGGAGAGCAGGATGTACAGGGTTTATTCTCTGATCTCTCTACTATATTTGGATGCCGTGAGAGTCAACAAATTACACCAAAAATTGGCAGAATCATTTTTTTTCCCTCTCTTTTAGCTGCAATAACGAGACGCATGTAAATGGAAGATATTTGATTATGTGTGCGTTACTGTTCGTGTGTTAGTCCTAGTGTATTTTTGTGTGTGCATTAATATGTATATGTGTATGTGTTTTGACCCCAATGGCAACCCGCGGCGTTGTGCACATGCTCTACGGATCGCATAAAAAACAAATGAAAAATGTACAAAGTGTTATAGTTCTAAATGAATGAATGACTATATAGATACTCTGTTCTCAATTTTAATAGGTACAAATTTATTTATTTGCTTAACATCATCCAGACCATAATATTATTAAGCAAAATGTATTATTTCAATAAATTGTACCTAAAGAACAAACTATATACCATTTATGTTTACATATATACATGGTTAAGAGTCTTTAAAATCAATTATTTAAGGTTTGCTAACTTCCTTTACTTACTAGGAAAAAATGTTAAATTTACAAATGAAACTTTGCAATTGGTTGTAGCTTTTTCCAGAAAATCAAGCGTAAAATTGTTGCAGCTGTATTAAAAGCATTATCATAATTTCAATTAACTCATCCCCACTAGAAGAATTTAGTCAAGCAGCGAAAAAAAGCTTGTGGGTCAAAAGTGGAATTTCTACTAATTAAATTAGCATACTCCGCTTCTGGCTTAGAACAAAAGAGTCAAAGTCAGAATTGAAATAAAACAACAAGTCGTAGAAATGAGAAAATAAAAAAATAGAAACCAACTCTAGTGAAATTGGAGCACGCAAAGAAAAATTCGTGGCATATTATTATCTGATGGCAACGGAAATAAGTTGGGTTGTCAGCATATTTGGGATTGAAATTGAATGCGGACACAGGACACACAAGCCACGAGGCATGCAACATTCGCGCTTGGTTAAGCCAACGAAATGAAAAAAACGTTGCATACTTTATGGATGCTGATTCAGTTAAGCAGAAGCTAGGCTGCACAATAGAATGGAAATACTTGACTTTGAATTTGGCTAAAGTTTTTATATGCAAGATAAAAAGCTGAAGACAACGAATATTAGAGTTCAATTTAAAGACTAAGCATGGAAATGTGCAAAGAAAGTTGGATCAAAACTTGGGACCTGAGTAGAATCAAAAGCTAAATTTAAAGAGGTAGAGCTGAAATTTGGACGTGCAAAATACAGAGTTTTCATGTATATTGCAATACATAATACGAATACAGGCGACCTCATAGACTCTTGGAATTCTTGTAAAATGTGCCAAGCACTAAACCTGATTGCAATCTAAGGCAGTTAACATTCCCAGGTGAGTTTAGGGGGCACACACTAAAATGCATCCCAAAACACACATCTTTAATCTTAAACGTTTTAAGGCAAACAACATCTGCTGTAATATAAATTGCGTTGTCCTGTTGCTTAGATGGATTAATTGATTGTAGAAAAACCGGACAAAAAAAAAGCGAAATTAGGATGGCATCAAAAATATATGACACAATGAAACAAATGAAGCATCATAAATTTGTGTTATGCCTAATTACCCAGTCTCTAATTTCAGTTGCACAATTCAGCTAGCTGACCAGCAACAATTATAATGGACCGTTGCTAAGAAAGTTAATAAACGGCTCACAACAGTCGTTGGGCAATTTGAGCAGCTCAATTTATTTGGCCTGCCAGATGCGAACGCAAATGGCACGTAAAATAACGGCGTTAACGGTAATGGTCACACAACACCCATATACAGAGCTGCACATAACAGTTACAGTTATAACCAAACACACAAACTCACATTCAGTGCGACAATTATGCAATTTTTATGAGTCACACGCCAAAAAGTATGCTATGCCCTTAAAGGCTAACCTAACGGCAACCAAAAGGCACTAAACAACAAATTCCAAGGCCACCAACAACACCCATACAGAACAAATACATGTAGGCAGCTAAACTTCCTTAAGTCGAATTATCTGTAGTTCAAACATAATCGAGTAAAAAAGTTGCAAGCCTCGAACATAAATAACTCGAATTCATTTATAACTTAAACTTTACACTGAAGTGACTTTGAGTATGGGTTTAAATTCCATTCAGTCCAATTTGGTAAGTTTGGCTAAGACATTTTGGAAAATAAAAAAATGTATCATACTAAAACACATCTATCAAAAGATAGTACCTATGGCTGCTTAACGATTTAGTGGTCCAACTACTGGGTAGTGTATAGTTAAGATGTAGTAATAATATCAATATTTGCTGGTTTTTGCTACATTTTTTCTCTACATGTCTAATTGATTTTGTGGCAGATGGTGGGTGGTTTTATCGAAGTTCGACTGTACATGCATTGCATGGCACTGCCAAGGACACATGGCTTGAGCGGACTTTGGCCGCTTTTGTGTGGCGCTGCTGTTGATGCTTGTACCAAAGGCAGACCAAGTTTAGAGTTGAGTATCATAAATATGCGACAGGACGTGTCAGGTGTGCCTTGATGAAGCCTGGCAAAGTCACGTAGCGGTATCAAAATGCATTTCAGACAGCTGACAAATTGCAGATGGCATCGCTAAATACATAATTAAACACACACACACACACTCACACACACACACGCCAAGCAGCAGCTCAAGAATTGCACATTCAACTAATGTAGACAACATCAATTACAATGAAAGCTCACTCGAGCGGACACTCACGGTTCCATTTTTGTTGTACGTCTAAGGAAATTGCACTTAAGATAAATGTCGAAGACATTAAAGTTAAAACTAATGAAAAGCATACGTAAAAATCTCTATTAACAAATATTAAAGCTTATTGACATTTCTATTCATTTGCCAAATTATTACATATTCTGTGATACAAGATAATATGTGTTCGCGTCTTGTTACCATTTAATTTCATACATCCAACACACAAGTATATATATCATTTAATAATTAATTAATTATTAAATGCAAACATTCAAAGCGTTGTGTGAATCACATGAAATCTATTCAGTTTCAATATTTTCCTAAATTTTACGATTAATGTTAATACTGTCCTCTTCCGTACATAATTCATCATCTATATAAAAAAAAAATGAATAATCAGATTAACTTTTCTTGTTGAACTATTTCCAAATGAGCTGAAATTATGCGTTATTATAATTTTTCTTTCCGTCTGGTCACAAGAGCATTCTGCTCAGTGGAGGACACTTCGTTCGAAATAGATGGAAAAAATGGTACTAAGAAAACTGTACGGCTAAATGAGATGACTGCCCAGGGGAGATGTTTGCTAAGTAGACCTTTCACTTTACATCCAAAAGCAGCTAAACTTACGCTAATCTTCTCAGGCGCAGCGGAAGCGCCAGCGGCACGATGCAGCGGTGTAACCGGCTTGGACATGGCTAAAATCGAATTCACACAACACACTTTTCGCGTGTGACAACGGTAACACACAAACGTTTTCGGTTTTGCGTCTATCAGGCGCTCAGACGCAGTTGGCACAGTTTACAATTTATCGTTGTCTTGCGGATTGCTCCCTGCTGAAAGCTTTTGCAGCGTATTTTCGATTGCAACGGTTCGAGCGCTCGATGACGACTGATGCTGCTGCTGCTGCCTGGTCTTATCAGCGCTGCGTAGTTGCCGCCAGCAGCGGCACGAAGCGACAACGAAGCAGGACACGAAGCGACGATGACGATGGCGACGACGACAGCGACGAAGTGGCTAGCAAAACAAAATGCTGAAAACTGTTATGGTAATGGTAATAGTTATCGTTGTGTGTGTGTGTGTGTGTGTGTGTGTGTGTAATGCTAATGGCTCTGCATTCCCCCAGTGCCTTAAACCAAGATATTGCGACGCAAAAAAAAAGTAAGCATTACATTTCTGTTGTGAGGAGGCGTCCGAATGCTGCCGCTGGGCAGGTGTTCAGGTCTATCAGCAGTTCTTAAGGCGTTGCCAGATTGTTAATGGAATGTCGTTAACTCAAGAGTTTAAATAAAATAGAACTAGAATTTAAAATCAAATCAAAGTAAATTCATCCAAAATAAACATGAGGAAATGCTAAATTATCTTTAGCTATGAATAAGTATTTAAATATTACTTTATTGCATAATAAATTTACTAAAAACGGATTTAATATCCTAGCCCAAAAGATATCCTGACTACAATAAAATTCAACTATTATTATATTTATTTTCATTAAACCATTCCATTCATCACAATTAAGTGAGTGGCCGTAATAAAATTTTCATTTTTCTTTAAAACATTTTGTTATTTAAATTGATTTATAAAAGTAGCGTTGAAAAATTCTCATTTAGTAGTTTAAAAAGAAATAATCTCGTTATACATACTAAATCACAATTGTACTACAAACTCAGCCACTAATTATTTACATTCATTTTCATTTATCTCAATTTAGCTGACGATTCATCATCAATTCTCATTTGTCAATTGCATTGAATTATTTTGGCTATCTGGCAACGCTGTACCCCCCACGCGAATTACCAAAGTACATTGCAAAATGTTGTTGCCTATTTACGGGAGCCCAGCTTTTTGACACTCACGTATTGCACGTATACTCTTCGAATGTCTGTGTGAACTTGTGTGGGTTCTATATAAAAAAATTCCTTTTGTTTCAGTTTTCGTTCTTCACTGCATTGTTTTCGACGCTTATTGTTGTTGTTGTGCGTTCGCTCTAAGCGTCTTTTTGTTTTGATGCGCTAATTTGCCAGCTCGCAGTAAAAATGCGCTACCGCCAAAGCCATTCATTTGTCCAGCAAGCTCAGCCAGCCTTATGCCACCCAATGCCAAACCAGAAAAAATGTATAAAATATGCGCATTTAGAAATTGCGTAGCGTAGGTCAAGCTGGAAAATGGCTGCAACCTCAACCCGCCAGCATCTGTTCCTGTCACATCAAACAACAAATTCACGAGTGCGCTGCTATAAAAATGCATAGCCTTAAAATAAAAGCTGAACCACAATTATCATATGCATATTAAATATAAACAAAAATATGCCTTCTAGCTATAAAACAGTGATGGGAAAATGCTAAAATAATGATGATGTTGATAATGATAATGATGAAGCGAAAACTTACGAATGCGAATGTGAATGTGAATATGAATGCTGCTCACGTTCAAGGACGAATATGAAGGCTGTCAATGAGCATAGGCATAAGTCTGATAAATTTTTTTTTTTTCATTTTGTATTTCACACTGAGACAGCACAAAAAATGTTGTCGACGACGCTGTGAAATTCAGAGCTGCATAAAAAATACGACAGACTCGTATAACCAGGAGGTTGTTATATAAAAAAATGCAAATTACTACAGAAAACTTTAATGTGCTTTAAGCAAAAAAATAAAACTTGGCGCATTACCCACTGTATGCTGTTTGAAGCAGAACAGATTGAATAAGAGATAATTTAGATAATTTAATTAAGCTGCTGGCAGTGTGAAAGCTTTAGTTTAACAACAACAAAAAAAACGTACTCTCTTACTGGTTAACTGAGGCTCGTGGCTCTACTTCATCTAAGGCCAAATTTTAATTTAGGCAACAACTGATAATAGCTGTAGATTTACTATACCAACACTTTTTATTCTAGCATTTCGCTATTTAACCCAACTCAATCAAGCAACACTCAATCTCAAGTCGACTTTCCAAGTTGTTTTTCTGTAAATTGTTTCGCTTAGCACATCTTGTATTATCTGCCACTCATTTCCATAGCTATTCAAAAAGTACTGACAATGGCAGCTCCTCTCCCCCTCCCCCTGTCCCTCCAGTCCACCCATAGGCTCAGCTGGTTGCCTTTGGCAAAAGGGCTTACAGGCTTTCAATTGTTTCTACAGATTTGGCGCCTTAAAGTATGCTATGCACAGCTTCTTGCAACTTTTTGCCATTGTTTGTTGTCTGCTTTGACTTATTGTCACGCCCCCGAGCCACGCCTTCGTTAGCACCTCACGCCTATTGCTTGAGTAACACGTCTTTTCTATGTATTTTGCCTGTGCAGCCTTTTGCCAGTGTATATAAATAGCCCAGTAATTGTTGTTGTTTCTTTGTTTGCTTTGCGCACCTGCCTGTGTAATTGTAGCTTACAATGGTTGTTGTTGTCTCTGTTGCTCTTAATGTGTTGTTTGTGTGAGTGCAGCAACTGTTGTTGTGGTTGTGCTTTCACTTTTTTATACCCTGTGCCCATTAAGAAAAGGGTTAAAAGGGGTATAACAAAGCTGTATTTTCAAATATAATTCCATTATTTTATAAATGCGTATAACAGTACATCAGACCTTCAAAAAGAGTACAAACTAGTTTGTTATTCTCAACTAGAATACTCCTTCTTGTTTTCTTCATTTTTGCCTGTGTCGCAATATGTGTTTAACATCACACCACCCATCCACCCTACTTTCAATCACTGTCGTTTTCTGTTTAATTTAATTGAAATTAAACATTAAATTTGTGCTTTAGCAGTCAGTAGCCTGTTTTTTCTACGGCTGATAAAAATGCTGCGCAATAAAGGCAATATACGCGGCGTATACGCGACGAGCTCTTTAATCCGCTTTCTCATTCGCACATTGTCATGTGATTTAAATTCTCTTTCGAGTTTTGTCAATACCAGCAATAACAGTAATGCGCAAAATAAATATGTGCTGAAATCCAGAATAACAATTTTTATGACAACATCAAAAACAAAGAAATGAGCAATTGTTGTCTTTTTAAATTAAATTGTAAACAAGGCTAAGCAAATATTATGTGTCATGTTAAATTTAGATTACAATATATGTTATGCAAATATAAGAATATGTACTCTTCATAAAATAAAAAATGGTGATCAAAATTTTGTTTTGTGTCGCTGCTTTCGTTTGTTTTAAAAGCCATGTTTGGAAAACCACAAAAAAATAAATATTTGTATGCAATGTATGAATAAATGGAATGGACCATTAAAGAATTAGAGTGAATTGCAGTGAAATGTTTTTGGTCGGCAATGTACATTTTTTAGAATATATACATAAACACCAAAAAATAATTGAGATATAAACTTTGAGCTTGAAAATCAGTTCAGTTTTGGAATCGAAATAATAAATTTGGTGCCTCCACCTCTTATAACTTTTAAGCTCTACCTAAAAAACACTGTTCTGCAATCACTTTTGAACGGGTCGAGATATCGAAAAAAAAGCGCCTATTTCTTTGTCATTTTGACATGATATTTGACAGAAAAATGAAACACCTCAGAATGACGTTACCAATAGTTTTTTATACTAATTTTAACACCCAAAATCGATTAAAAAAAAGAATTTCAAGAATATATTTTTTTGAAAAATCAATTTTGCTTTTTTAAGAAAAATTTTTGAAAAAATTGAACTTTCAGTAATGCATAAACTTGAAATGTAGGATTGATATATAGGACAAACCATGAACAAAATGGCTTCAAGCTTGACAATCGGTTCAATTTTGACCAACTTATGGGAGTTTGAAGTGTAGGAAAGGCATTTACAAGTCAATTTTTTTTGTCATTTTGGCATTAGTTTTTACAGAAAAATGAAACACCTCAGAATAACTTTTCCCATAGTTTTTTATACTAATTTTGACACCCACAATCGATTAAAAAAAGAATTTCAAGAATCTATTTTTTGAAAAATAAATTTTGATAAGGGTCCCCCCTTATGCTTTTTTCGCAAAATTTTTTTAAAAAATTTAATTTTCAGTAATGCACAAAGTTCAAATGTAGAATTGATATATAGGACAAACCATGAACAAAATGTCCTCAAGCTTGGCAATCGGTTCAGTTTTGACTAAGTTATGAGAGTCTGAAGTCTTGGAAGGGCATTTGTATGGACCTAAAAACCAATTAGGGCATTTACAAGTCAATTTTTTTGTCATTTTGGCATGATTTTTTACAGAAAAATGAAACACCTCAGAATAACTTTTCCCATAGTTTTTTATACTAATTTTGACACCCACAATCGATTAAAAAAAGAATTTCAAGAATCTATTTTTTGAAAAATCAATTTTGATAAGGGTCCCCCCTTATGCTTTTTCGCAAAATTTTTTTAAAAAATTTAATTTTTAATAATGCACAAAGTTGAAATGTAGAATTGATATATAGGACAAACCATGAACAAAATGTCCTCAAGCTTGGCAATCGGTTCAGTTTTGACTAAGTTATGCGAGTTTGAAGTCTAGGAAGGGCATTTGTATGGACTTAGGGCGGTTACAAGTCAATTTTTTTTGTCATTTTGGAATGATTTTTTACAGAAAAATGAAACACCTCAGAATAATTTTTCCCATAGTTTTTTATACTAATTTTGACACCCACAATCGATTAAAAAAAGAATTTCAAGAATCTATTTTTTGAAAAATCAATTTTGATAAGGGTCCCCCCTTATGCTTTTTTCGCAAAAATTTGTTAAAAAATTTAATTTTCAATAATGCACAAAGTTGAAATGTAGAATTGATATTAAGAACAAACCATGAACAAAATGGCCTCAAGCTTGGCAATCGGTTCAGTTTTGTCCAAGCTATGGGAGTTTTAAGTCTAGGAAGGGCATTTGTATGGACTTAAGAAACGATGACATGTTAAATTTATATTACAATGTATGTTAAGCAAATACATACATTATGTACTTTATATAATATTTAAATTTCCTTATACCAAAATTGTTATCTTAACTGCACTTATTCTGAAGCTTAACTTGAAGCTTAAACTTAATATAAATTTAATAAAAATACCAAAGACCATTCATGTAGACTCCCAGGCTACGCACCCTAACAATCTATGTTACTCAAATATCGACAGACACTTGAAAATTAAAACGCTCGATGATTTCTTGATCGAAATTTAATGCTTTTTAAATGTGACCCCAGGACAAATTCAAGTGCATGGCTTTAAAAACTGAATTACTTACAAGCAAACACACAAATTCTCTCACACACACACTCTCAAAGCACACCGTATAAAAACAGAGGATACTTTAAGCCCGAACGGCAACACAAACACACGTACGAGGACAACGAAGGATAGCAGCAAGAAGAGAAGCAAAATTTAAGAACGACAAATTCTAGTGCTTTGCTGCAAATATCCTGCCAGGCAATCAAGGAGGAGCCTCGGGTTTCCCCCTCTCAACAGCTCCCCAACTGTCAAATTCATTTGCCCGATGTATTCACGCGATATTTACGCACGCATTTATTTATGTTGCACTTTATTAGCTTTTTAGCGTTCATTTATTTTGTACGTTGTTCTCTCTCCTCTTCAATTTCTCCCATGCCTCTCTTTCACACACCAAGCAATTTCCATTATATGCGTTGCTGTTTTTGATAAGACAAATATGTTAGCTCGATAAAGACATTCACATCATTCCATGTTTCAGGAGGGAGGAGAACGGAACTGGCAAATCTTAGCCGATTTAATACAAATTGTACTTCATCATTATACAATTCTCCCATTTGCGAATTTTCAAGCTGCAAATAATTTGTTTATGTTCATAACATCTTAAGTTTCATTAGAAAAATATATGTTTTTAGAGACACCAACAGCTAGACTGTAGAACGATTCTGCATTTAATTATTTTGTAAAATCTACATTTTGTATTTATTACAATTTTTTTTTAGTAAGATATCAAATATTCCCCCTAAATATTTGTCAAGTAAAACAATTTTAACAAGATTTAAAAATATATGTAATTTTATATTTATCAAATAGGTATGTTAGTATAGGTCTTAATTTTCCACTGCCATAACTTTGCAATTTTGGTAAATAGTTTCATTCTGTATCATTTTTAAAAATATACTTATCTTAAGATTTTCCAGCAACTTGTGACTGTTGGCAAAACAGAACTAATCTTTTTTCTATGAACTTCCCTCGTTTATCTTCACATTACACACACAAATGGGCGATCAATTAAATTTTCAGTTGCACAAAACAAATTAAATGGTCGGTCATTGGCCAACTGTATATATATATATATATATGTTTTTCTGTGACTTCAACCGCTTAATTAATGACGAGGCTTTGTATGTAAATAGCTATATATGTATATATATTGATGTAACTATTTATTACACACTCTCCATTCAATTGATGACACTGCAAGAGCGTTTGACTCTGATAAAGAATCACGAGCTATTTGCAATTTAAAAGATTTATTTTTAGCTCGACCACAAAAGGCTTACATCGACTTTTTAATGTCACAATCAAAGAGTATTTTAATATGTCAGGTATTCTGAAAGATATATCAATAATGGTCGTTGACCGCAAAGCTATGCAAACGACCGGTTCGCTAAAATAAAACTGTTGTGAAGTAATTAAGCAACAATGAGTCAATTATAAAAACAAAACACCGACCAAATACATATAAATATTTAATACACATCAACAGCAAGCTGTGAACACTTTTCCTATCAGCAAACACGTCGTGTCCTTGATCTTTGTACATTTAATGCGCCTCACTAATTGTTGTTGTAATAAATAGCAGCCCAGTGCTTTTATACGCATTATATATATACACTCGGAAAAAAACATATTAATTAAAAATATAATATAATAAATGCTACAAGTTCAGTGAAAATGTTCACTAATTGTATATTTTCTATATTCCTAATATATAAAATAAATAATAATTTCTACATGTTTGTGTGGTTTGAGAAAATATTTAAATTGATTGCAGATTTTTTTTTAGTCAATATTGATCTTTGGTACATTTTCTGCATTTGAATATATATATACATATATTTTTTTTAGTGTAAATGTTTGTATGTGTAGTCATAAATTAAAAGAGATTAATTGACGGAGCACACCAAAGCTGGGGCAGCGAGCCAAGTCAAATAGGCACGTCTGAATGTGTCTTAATTCGTAATGCCTTACACCCACGCCCATTACGTCTAATCAAATAAATCATGATATCGAAACTACATATGCATGTGTGTGTGCATAGCATTTTCGGCTATATGCATTGCATGACGTTACAGTTTTTGTTCATGATTTTCTTTGTTTTCAGAAACTGACAGGCGACTAAGGGCTGAAAATTTAGGGACCTGGCAAAGCAATGATTTGGTAATTAATTGCTAATAAATTTCAATTAAGAGGCAAATCATCATGCAAGCGAGCCTCAGAAATAAAAACAACTTGAAAGTAAATGCAAACGAATTGTTATATCTCACGCATTTTGGTCACTTGATACCGATTACCTCATAAATGGTATTCAAAACTCTCACCCGCTCCACCAAACTTTCGGCCCGGCGCGCAAAGGAGGCACGTTTCTCGGCGGCAAGGTCGGACATGATTTGGTCTAGGGTAATATATACTTGGGATTCGATTGACTCGCTTGGTTTTCTTTTTTCACAAATTAACTGAATGCACAGCCGGTGGAAGATCAGCTGCAAAGACACAAAGAGAGGGGTAGATAATAAATAATATGGTACTATTTATATCAATATTTTTAATACTTATCTAAACATTTGATCAAGGTAATAATGACAACTAAGTATACTTTTAAGCAGATATCACAAGTCTACAAAAACCACACAAGCACTCACATAGTTTCTTTATTGTCTACTGTTCAATATTTCTTTCTATAACATCTTGTGATATTTGCTGCCAAAAAGCAATACAATGAAAAAGCACGCGCCAAATCGTAACTCTGCCTAGCGGATGTCAACGCAGGTGCAAAGACCGAAAGTGTTGAAAAATATTTACAAAAATTATTAAAATTTGGGCACAATATCAACAAAAACAAAAAACAAACTGTCAGCCAAAGAGGTCGCTATTGAAAGGCAAATAAGAACAACAGAAATACAAATCTAATAAATGATGTGCACACATTAATATTCAGACTGCAGTATTATGCAAACTAAAGGTGTAATGCAAATAATATATATTTTACCGTTAAGCGAAGTACACACACAATACAACTACTACATATGGGTGTTGGCAACTCAGCTGCCTATCTCTGCATAAAATATAAGGCGACAGTTATCAGTAACTGGCATTAAAATTATGCTATTAGAAGACTCCGTTGCCGATCGCATGCGATTCACGCGCTTAGACGTTGTACTAAAGAATACCGCCGTAGAACTGAGGGAACATAACGGTCGTTGAGTCTTTTGTAGCCCAGCGAGCATAAGGCGGCCAAAGAGTTTAAGAAAAAGAGCGAATACAGCTGAAAGAGCAGCAGCAAGCAATGTATATATAAGCATGTATTTGGTGTAGAAATTTATTTTTAAATATGCGCTTTTTGCACTCTTCATTGCTTTGCTTTTATGAATTGATTTATGGATTGAAATGCAAGCAAGTAACAGGTGGTAGTGACGCAGTGGCGCAGTTGCCCCACCAATGGGCTACAGTTCAAGGTCGCTACACACCCACTGACCAAATTTAAGCTCATTAAAGCACACATTTGCATTTCAAAGTGCACTAAATTATGCTAATGCTACCAGATAAATTGCGGCAAATAAATATTTAGTAGTATTTAGTCATTTCAAACGTATTTCAAATCAGTGACCGGCTAACAGCACTGTCAGCGCTTATCGCGCGACCTCCACACATTTTGTAAACTATCGATGTAAATTGACTGTTACGGCTAACCAACACTGTTCGTCTGTTATCAGCACGGCTGTTATCGCACGACCGCCACAATCTATCGTGCGAGCAAATGTTGTGAGAAGTACTTGGAAGACAGTTAAATTGTATTTAAAATAGTTAAAATCGACCTGCAAGAAACGGCATCGAATTGACGCACCAAAATGGCAACTCGCGGCGGTCCAATGGTCGCGGGCACCGATGGCAACGACTTCGAGTTCAGGCAGAAAGTGGCCAACACATATCAAATTAGGTTAATAACACTTTCTAAACTACCGCAAAATTATCTAATTACTTACAAGGAGGTGCTGCACATGCACTGTCAATAGCAAAAAGGTCATGACATCGCAACTACAACTGCAGACAAGTTGCAACTCCTGCCTGCCTGACTGCCTGCCAGCCAGTCAGCCAGTCAGCCAGTCAGTCAGCCAGCCAGGCAGCAGCAGCATAGTGGGTGGGCAAAGTGCCAACCAGACACTCTGCATGTCTGCCTGTTTACAGTAGCAACAACAACAGCAACAACATCATCAACAACCACAATACAATTGTTTGTGTACACATTTTGATTTATTTACTTTACATCAACTCATGGCAGTCGACACAGGACAACTAATAAAAATAAAGAATTCAACAAATTTGAATTAAAAATTAAATCAAAAATGAGTTCAACAATTCATGTATTGCTTCAACATTTGTTGAAAGGATTGGTGAAAACCCAGAAACCCCAAATCAAATTATGTTTTCCAAATAGGATGCGCGAACTGACTCTTACATCTAAAACTAATATAAATACATATTTCACTTCATTTCTTTGTCCACAGCTTGTTGAACAAATCACGCCTGAAGTACTGCATTTTCTTTCATGCCCTGCTCTTCTTTGTCATGCTGGCCAAGCTGACGTCGGACATATTGGATCGCTTGGATATATTTGTGCTAGAGATCGAGGAGTTGGAGGTGCCGCCGCCGCTATGGTGGGAATACGTTTGGGCCGCCTCGCTGCTCACCTCGTTTTTAGGTCTGTCAGCGGCACGTGGCAATAAGGTCCGCGATATGCAAAAATATATGATTGCCATATTGTTAGTGGCTGTACTCCCGCTGCTGTACTGTTTTGCCTACTACTTTTCCGACATTTGGGAATTTGTGACCATGGACAAGTCCATAGAGCTGGAGGAAACGGACATTTTCGTATGGCGCGTAAGTAAACTATTAATTTAATTTATAATCATATATAATAGTATTTTCCCTTATATATTTCAGGGCTTTCCCTATGGCGTTTTCTGGTATGCCTTCTGTTTTGTGGGCTTTCAGATACACGGCTTCACTCTGTACTTTTCGTACAATCTAGTCAAGGCCTGGAGGGCACGTACGGTACGCAAATTTCAGTAAATCTGTTCCGAGTCGTTTATAAAGTACTAAATACTCGCCAAATTAGTGAAACGTCAGAAGCAAGAAGCTGTAGGGCTAGTTGTAAATAATTTGAAGAAAAAAACAAACAGAAAATCAAAAAACTAACTCTCTAGTGCACAAATGCAAAAGAATAAAGCAGCTGTTAGATTAACGCACATTTTTTAGTACAGTCCAGCATAATATTTTCAGATATAAAGCAATTACCAGCGTTAAAGTTATTGTTAAAGTTAAAACGTTCAAAATGGTAAATCTATAAACAATTATCTATATACATACGATACACATGCAACCTTATAAAGTCGAGTCGACAACAAAGCAACTGAAGCCACCAAATTTCCCAAATCAAAAAGGAAACAAAAAAAACAACAAGATATAAACTAAATATTCTTTTTGTGGTCTACTTACATTTCGACGTGCCTCGTGTTTGTTAGAAACGGTTAATATACTTATTATAATACTTATGAATGTATGTCTATATTGATATATATACGATGTATAAGTTTGAAACTATTAGTTTTTAAAAAATTTCGAAATGGTTTTTATTGCGTTTTTTGTTTTCATTATTTACATTATGTAACACTGCACTGCATTCAATTTATTGTATGTTTGTGTATAATTTATTTTGTGAACTGCCCCATAATATTTTACGATTACGATTATTCAAATGCAATTTGAGTGTTTAAGCAAAGTTCAAGTTCTGATCATCATAAAATTTGAAAAACAAGCAAAAATTATGAAATTTATGTAAATTTCACGAATGTCTAAAATGTTCTTCGAATGGTCATTTATTGTCAGAATTTATAAGTAGTTTTTTAAAAATCGATCAATAAAGATGCATATTTATTTGTTCTTCTGAGTGGGTTAAACAATAAATGGTATTTCTTTTATGAATTTAATGGAAACGAAAAGTGAAGTATTAGGTAAATTTAAAGTGAGTGAGCGCATGTTAAAATGTTGACATAGTAATTAGTATTCAAAACATAATTTACTAGAAAACTGAAAAAGAGGGAAGATGAGCAAAGTGTGATTTTTAGAAGTAACTTCTATTTTATATACGATTTATATTATTTAATTCCTTCAAAATGTTTACATATTCCATATTGAATCAGAAAATGATTTCACCTAAAGTATGCAATAAAAGTTTGCATATGTGAAAATAAAAATTCATTCTAAATTAAAAAAAAATTATAATGCAGAAAATATGCTGAACATATTCTTGTTAACAAAAAAGAACCTATGTAAATATTTTAAAATTGGCTCCTCAAATATGCCAGCTGTAATGTGTGTATACTGCACATATATAAGTGCATACTCTGCTATGCACATGCCAAACATCCCCCAATTTTCACCAGCTGACTTTTGAGCTAAACATTCAATACCGCTGACCAGCAAGCCACATTTAGCGTCCAGTTAGTGACGATTTGTGCAGCGTGGCACAAAGAGCAACAGCGTCGCGACGCTGCACTTCTAAAGTTGCGCAACTCGCCAGCTGAGAGAAAACTAGAGAGTTGAAAAAAGAGACCAGCGCAAGAGAACAATTTTTGTTGCCACGCAGCATCCGTTTCCGTTCGCTCTCAAATCATTTTGGGATTGCTCGTGGGAAGAACAGACGCAAAAATTTTCAACACTCATATTTGGCAAAAAGTAAACAAGTGAAAATCAAAATAAATAAAAATTGAAAATTTGTACAATTGTTTTGATTTAATTGTGAAAATTTCGTAAAGTATTAAAATGCGCGGAGAGGAGACCTACAGACGCACCACACGCGAAAAGATTGTGCTGCGTGGCAATACGACCATACGCACCGTGGACTCCACATCCACCTATTTGCCCATGATGAGCGCAGGGTGAGTAAAAGGCAGCAGGGCTGAATTTTTCCATAACGCGCTCCTTTTGGCCTGCCGGGCCACTTCACAGTGCCTTGACTGGCAAAAGAAAAAAAACGGTTGGTGCATTTTTCTCCTCCAAGCTTATCGATTTTTATCTCAGGCAGCTGATTTGTCTATAAGTAAATATACTATATAAAGGTGACCTTCGCTTGCAGCATTTTCAGAGCTTATGCGAAATAGTATTGACAAGACACTCCAAGCATATATTCTATTTCGAATTTATTTACATAATTACTTATGTTAAATAATTATATGCTTTTATTTTTCTTTCTGGACAAGATTTAGCTCGTTTTCAATTGGCCGCTTAGGCTGCATGCAAGCGCGCCATTAAAGCCGGCTAAAATACATGGCTAATTATTAAGAAATTATTTTAATACAGTAGTTACACAATAATGAGAGCTAACCGGAATTAGAATCGTAATCGTAATTTTCAATGCATTGCCTTGAAACTAACATGATTTATTTATACTGTTTGTCAAAACTTGGGTATATATAGTTTTCCGATACCGAATATATATATTGGATTTATTATTCGCAATCATTTTATAAATAAGCATTATGTGTGACTGAAAATCACTTCTTGAAACGTTTTATTTTGCAATTGACCACTGTACATTCAAATACTTGTGTATATATATTTGTACATATTAATATACATATGCCTCGGCTAGCCCATAGAAATCGATGCCATCTTTTGTTTGAGTTTGAGTCGACTTAGGTTAGCGTGCATTGACCACTGGACTCAGGTGGTGGCAATAAATATACAACAGAAAAACTCAAAGCAATACTTCCTTTAACCTCATTTCACATTCACACATACAACACACACACGCACACACACACACACACACACACCCAGTAATACTCGGAAACTACCCGCCAAAGCCAAATAATGAGCTTGCCACTTTTTGTTGTGGACGCTTCGCCCGTCGTCCAGTTTTGTGGTCAGTTGGCGCACAACCCTTGAGTCGTTTGGTGGACGCGTCGCGTCGTCGTATTGTTTCCGACAATTCCGTCAGGCTTTAGTTGAAAATTTGAAAATTTCAGTGCGTTTTCAAATTACAAGTGTCTCAGTCATAGTTTGCTGCCCGGCAGCTATGTTTAATACCAATGCACAAAATTGGTTTGGCATGGGCCAATCGGTTGCTGCACCACCTCCAAATGGCGGCAACGTTGCCCAATTGCTCAATAATAATAACAATGGCCCGCACTCGCAATCCTGTATGCGTCAACGCTCGCTGACCAGCTCCAATCCGGCAATGGAGCGCACCGCCCTGGCACTGCGGCCCCAATCTCCGGCTAATGTTCAAGTGGAGTATGAAGTGGCCGTGCCCTTTATGTCTGGCTATAGACACACACCATATCATTCGCTATGGGATCTGCATCAGTGGTAATTATATGTGGCCAAAGTGGAAGAGATTCGAGCTTTAAATTCTTAAGATTTTCTATTACGCTAAAATGTATAGGGGTTTTATGCTATTTCTTTAAGGCATACTAACTTATTTATCTTTAAAATCGTTATCCTTTGAACATCTAAGCAACAATGGCCTTAGTTTTTTTTTTGTTATAAAATTGACTTCTGTTAAGTTTCAGTTTTTTTTTTGACTTTTAGTAAAGTGTTAAAAGTGTACATAACCCAAAAACTTCACAGAATATTTTCTTTCGAATTTACTACTTGCACTTTCGTTAAAATTCAACTAAATTCTATTAAAATTTGAAGTCACTTAAATTATATTTGAAATTCCTATACAGATTTTTTTAAGACGTAAGTTTTTCTGGTTTTTTTTTTGTACATTCTATTATTATTTATTATAAACATATCTTTCTTATTTAGACATCCTTTGAACATCTTTGTTGTAATCGCTCTATACATTCCAGCATATTTAGTTTTGTATTTCTAACACTTTCCCTTTAAATTTTGTGTCACAAAATTATACTTAAAATTCACATACAACATTTTTCAATTTAACACGTAAGTTTCCCAGTCCTTAACCTACTATCAGTCGCATTTTCCTGCCCTCTTGACGTTTTTGCTGGTCATAATTGCCATTGGCTGAAATTTGCATAAATTGACGGCTTTTTGCGTTTGGATTTCATTGTAACAAATTAACATAAACACCTCTTTTAGTCACATGCATTTGTTGGGACAGGCACATAAAAAGATGGAGAGAAAACTGAGCTATCAATTCATCTAGATTCCTGTTTTTGTCAGCTATTTTCCTATGCAGCCTTGTGCCAGTTTTTCCATCAATCAAGCGTACTATAAATACGCTTTTGTAGCTTATAAACCATTGATACTTCAGTCAGAAACAATGAATGCCTATATAGGCCAAATAGGCGGATCAGCCGCAATGCAATCAGTCGCTTTAATTACACAACAAGCATAGAAGTTGGCCCAGTTAGAACCTAATCTGGCAGCCCACAAATCTCTCGCTCCCGGAGCGTGGGCGCTTGTTACCCTGCCTTATCAGGAACATTAACCCAATTGTTTATGAGCGCGCAATGAGACCGCATCCGGTCGAAGGGAGCCGAAACAAATATGGCTGACTGCTGCGGCCAACTTAATTACCTACAGAAAGTAATGCAAAATATTGTAGCATACTTTTTAGCGTGATAGAATTTTTCTTAGCAGCAACAATCGAACAAAATGGCAATTGCTCTATTTTACTAATAATACTATGTACAGCTTATAAAATAACAGTTAATGACGATGACGCATGTAAATGTCAACAATAACAATTGTCGCCGGCACGTCAATAACCTGGGTGGTATTTTCACTTCCCCAAGTTTATTGAACCCACAACTGTTTTGCATATGTATCAGAGTTAGTATGTATACATACATACATACATACAGGCGCACGAATATTCGCTTCCTAGAAATTCCTGTACATGTGTGCTTGTGTGTGTGTGAAAGAGTAAACGACTCAAATGTCGTGTGACAGGGCTAGACAGCATTAGACAAACTTTGGCCAGACTTGAAACCGGACACGCAAAGCACTTGTTATACCCTATACCCATTAAAAATGTGCAAAATGGATATAACAAATGTAAAATTATTTGTTACAGACCGTAATGTGACAGTTCTTATCATATTAAGCTTATATATGTATGTATTCTTAGTCAACATCAACAAATGATTCGATCTCAAATACTATAAAGCCCAAAGACCTCAAAATTGAATTATATATTCTAGTGCAGCATAAGATAGTTTTAAATAAATAATAAAAAAAATATAGTTTTAAAAGGAATTAATTTTTGGTATATGCACATATTTAAATGCCGTCTTGAGAGGCAAACATTTCTCTTTTACAACTTCTGCCTTTATTATGAGAGTGTAGATAATATGTTAGAGCCACTAAGAGCTTGTTACAGGGTATTCCCTAGTCGGCCACGCTCCTGCGGCTGTCGCCAACTGATAAGCTTAGCAAATGACCTTTGCGTCGCCTGGGCCAAGTTGAATGCCGAGCAGCATTAATCAGCTGCAATGTTTGGATTCTTCTTTTTATGCAGCTCATCAACACCACCCACAAGCTTGTCGCATATGGCGCGCATGATGGACTCGCTGATCCTGGACTCACTGTCACCGTTTGCCTTCACCAAAATCACTGCCACCAGTCGCCCCACACGCAATAGCAATGCTGTGAAGAAGCCAGCACCGGAAAGCGCACATCCGCATCAGCAGCAGCAGCCTGCACACGCCCACGTCCCGAATCCTCATCGGCCCGTTAATAATCTGGGAGCGAATGCGCCCAATGGATTGGGCATCGGAGGACCCCTGCCGCTGCGCAACAAACAGCGTTTGCCCACACAAGGTTTGTGACACAAATGTTCCATTGCTCGCTCACCCCACAATTAAACGCAGTCTTCGATGCAGAGGTAGCACCGCAGCCCGCAATGCCGTTTCCCTCGCAGCAGCAGCAGGACACTCGCTGGGTATCTTCGTTGCGGCGTCGCGATCCCGAGCTGCAGCCCACGCTGCCCTCCATCAGCAGCAATCAGAACAGCAACAGTCTGAGCCAGAGTCATCATGGCAGCGCCGGCAATGTGGGCATGGCGTCCAACAGCAATGCTAGCGTTGGTCTGCGCCTTGGTCGTCCTGGCAGAGCATCGGCGCTGACGGCAGCCTTGCGCAAGAGTCGCTCCGTGGAACGTTTGCGCGCCCGCAAGCTGAGCACCAATACACCGCTGACCCTTAAGCAAAGGCCCGTGAAGAAGAACTCGCTGGACGAAAATTCGAATTCGGATGATCAGGATGCGACCACATCGCTGGAGGATAACTCACATACGCAATCGACCACACACACTACGCCCCGTTGTTCTCCCAAGACAAAGGTCAAGCATTTCTCGCCGTTGGGCTATGAGGGACATCTGGTCGATACCCTGGAAAAGGACATACTGCAGCGGCACCCGTGCATCAAATGGACAGATGTAGCTGGTCTCAATGAGGCCAAAACCATATTGCAGGTAAGTCAAGTGCAATCATAAACATTTAAGCTCTTTATACCCTTACTTATACCATATTACCGACCCCCAAAGTATACATATATATTCTTGATCACAGCCGATCAATACTGTACTCTATTGTTAATATAAGATTTAATTGTTTGATTCCAGGAAGCTGTGGTACTGCCCGTCATAATGCCCGAATTCTTTAAAGGAATACGTCGACCGTGGCGCGGTGTTTTAATGGTAGGTCCGCCTGGAACGGGTAAAACTATGCTGGCCAAGGCTGTGGCCACTGAATGCGGCACCACATTCTTCAATGTGTCCTCATCCACACTGACATCCAAGTACCGCGGGGAGAGCGAGAAGCTGGTCCGTCTGCTTTTCGAGATGGCTCGCTTCTATGCGCCGAGCACAATATTCATTGATGAAATCGATGCGCTGTGCGCCTCACGTGGTAGCGACTCGGAGCACGAGGCCAGTCGGCGCTTCAAGGCGGAGCTACTTATCCAGATGGATGGTCTCAATGCTAGCTTGCAGGACGATAAGGTCATCATGGTGCTGGCGGCCACAAATCATCCCTGGGACATTGATGAGGCTTTCCGTCGTCGCTTCGAGAAACGCATTTACATCCCGCTGCCCAATGGTGAGTGCGAATCCTTACTAAATCGCTGCTTTTGCTCATGGTCTTTCAAATTCGCAGATGAAACACGCTCGGCGCTGCTGCAGCTCTGCCTCAAGGATGTCTCGCTGTCGTCTGATCTCAACACGAGCATGATTGGCGATGAGCTGCAGGGCTATTCCGGCTCAGACATCAGCAACGTGTGCCGCGATGCCTCCATGATGGCCATGCGCCGCCTAATCTCCGGTCGCACGCCGCAGCAAATTAAACA
Organism: Drosophila maculinotata; assembly: GCA_035045305.1. Lineage (NCBI taxonomy): Eukaryota > Metazoa > Arthropoda > Insecta > Diptera > Drosophilidae > Drosophila > Drosophila maculinotata. The sequence goes on along the minus strand of JAWNPD010000649.1, from coordinate 700,099 downwards.
GATACGCCGCGAGGATGTGGACCAGCCCATCACATTGCAGGACTTTCTGGATGCGCAACAGCGCACCAAGAAATCCGTATCCGCTGACGATGTCGCCCGTTTCGAGAAATGGATGGAGGACTACGGGTCCTGCTAGTTGTACGAATTATGTGCTAGTGCAGCACCACCAAATTTTTAAGTCCCCCAATATTTACACACCCATACGTATGTACTTCCAATATGCAATCCATTTTTTAAATTATTGTATAAAACAATACATGCATATATGTATGTATCGGATATATATATCGAACTATAACTATAATAAATATGAAATATGTTTTCTATACGTTTAACTGCTCAAGAACCCACTTGCCTCAAATTCTGCTCCTCACACACACACACACACACAGACATAATACATATTATATACACACATGTAGGTACTTTTTTAATACATATTTATTCGACAGAATCCTACTGTAGGCTTATAGCAACAAATTGTATTTTGTAATCAACATATTAAGAAAGGAAAAATAACGTAATAAATTAATCAACACCCAAAACAGTATTAGTTTGATGTATGGTTTGTTTTAGGCGCGGAGCTTATCAATTGTATTCTTATAGTCCTGCTCGATGACCACGTATTCCTCCTGCAGCTGCTCTATGCGCTGCTTCATGTTGGGCAAACGTGCGCGCAGCATTTCCGTGTCCATTTTATAGCGTTCCATTTTTTGCAGATCCTTGATTTGTTTGTAATACACGGAATTGAGACGTTTCTTAACATCCAGCCTGTAAGCCTTGTACTCCTTTTCATCATGCACATTGGTGTAGTAGAGGCGCAACAGTTCATAGACCTTGCGCACCTGCCGCGGATTCAACTTCAAGGCCTCACGCGCATCCCGCACCATGTCCTTGTTGAAACCCTTCATGATTTCGTCGCGTGAAAAGCATTTCAGCTCCAAGCACAAACGTGCATCCACAAAATTACGCAAACGCTGAAAATCCTCCGATGGATCTTCAACGGTTATATCGACCACATTCTTCTGCGACTGATAGAACTTGTAAATGGTTTCCACAAGCTGTGTGGCTAGGCCCAGCTTCTGGAATGGTGGCAAAATCATCATTTGGCTAATGCGCGGGCGCTTATTTTGCGGATAAGCATAATACTCATAGACGGTGGTATATCCAGCAGTGGCATACTGGTACTGGCCATCCTTATTCTTGTATTTCTCATAGCTGCAACGATCCAAAATTATAAAAAAGAGCATTGCAAATGCCATGCAAAAGTCTACCAACCAAATAAAGTAACACCACTGAGCATCATCGGTGTCAATGTAGGAGGCAGCATCGACAAACCACAATACAAACGTTTGCAATCGCGCAAAGAACTTAAGGAATGAGGTCATCTTATAGTCGCACTGAAAGATCTCAAAGAGTCGCTCGCTCCCATCGTCGCCTCGTTGCGTATACTCGCTGAGCTTCTCGCCAAATGGCTGGAACTTGTCGGCCTTGTCCAGCGTCTTGAGAAACTCATCCAGATTGATAAAATAGCAGCCATCGGGCAGACTTTGGGCAATGGTAGCCACCACGTCGTCGGCTTTGATTTCACCGCCAGAGATTTCATTGACGCGCTTCTCATACTCAATGCCCAAATATATGTGCAACGGGCCAGCCGTATATAATACACGCACGTGCAGACCCTGATAACCAAATATTGTCTCAGATTCGCCAAAAATCTGATGAGCCATCGCCGGATGAAATATCAAAGCATCATTGTTAATGTCCGCCTTGTCGCGAACTGCAGACGGACAAATGTCAGTGATGATAGTCTTTATGATTAATATGTTAGTTGCACTCACTCAGCTTGAACTCCACTGTTTCGAGTGCGTCCAGCACCAGTTCCTGATATTCCTGTATTTGTGCCATTTTGATGCTGGTCGAATTGGCGCGCAAAATGTGTTTGTAGTTGTAACGTTGAAGCAGCAAACGCTTGCGACACTGTGCAGAAAGTTAATTACGAGTAGCACAACGCAGTTTATAGTTCGTACTTAGCAATTTACACTCGCTTTTCATATAAGAAATTAATAATACAAAATTATTGTGCTTTAGCGAAATTTTTGTCGAGGCTTAACAAAGGCTGTGAATCTTAAGTGCTGTGCAATGTAGCTAAGATGCAACCATCAGACCAGGGCTGCACAAATTACCTTACGCTTTCGCTTTTTAATATTTTTACGCTGTTTTTTTCTTTTTCCAATAGCCATTCTGTCAATTCTCAATTTTCTTGTGTGCTTATCACATTTTTCAATCTAACTAGTTTTGATGTTTATTTCAATTTGAAAAATTATTGTTTTTTCATCACTGCTTAACACTGATATCAGGCACAGCCAACTTAACGTCATTTGTAAGCAAATTTCTGCAGAGTTTTAATCGAAATTCACCGCATTTTATTTGCTTTGTTTGATAGTAAAAAGAAAACTATTTCAAATACAGATAAAGCTCAAAAGGGGACAGCAAATAGTTAAGTTTTACCTAATTGAAAACGAATAAATACGCTTCGCTTCAGTACAACTTCAGTAACTAAATGTAAGTAGTAAAAATTGCATTGTCATAGTACCAAATTACAACAACAACAACACAACAAATTAAATCCTTGCAGCAACTGCAAATAATGGATACCTATTTATTTGATGGCGGTCGCATCACAAAAATGGAGGTGGACTACGATCCAGCCTGCAATGAGAAAATCCCGCTGGCCAAGGAGCTGGCCAAAAAGAATCCGGATGCCTTTCACGAAGCCATCGAAATGATGCTCCAGCTGGAGAAACAGACACGTCTGGGCGCCGACATGGTATCCTGTTCCCGTGTCCTCGTCGCCATCTGTCAGATCTGCCTACAGGCAGGCAACTGGAATGCCCTGAATGAGTACGTGTCCTTGCTGGTGCGTCGACGCTCGCAGCTGAAGCAGGCGGTGGTTAAGATGATCCAGGAGTGCTGCACATATGTGGAGAAGACGCCCGATAAGGAGACCAAGCTGAAGCTTATCGATACGCTGCGTTCTGTTACCGAGGGCAAGATTTATGTAGAAATTGAACGTGCTCGGTTGACCAAAATCTTGGCTGATATCAAGGAAGCCGATGGCGATGTCACGGGTGCTGCGGCGGTCATGGAGGAGTTGCAGGTAGAGACCTATGGCTCGATGGATAAGCGTGAGAAGGTCGAGCTTATATTGGAGCAGATGCGTCTGTGTCTACTGAAGGAGGACTATGTGTCAACTCAGATCATTGCCAAGAAGATTAGCATCAAATTCTTCGATGATCCCGCACATCATGATCTCAAGTTAAATTTCTACAACCTGATGATACAGCTTAATCGGGAGACATCGTTTTTAAATACCTCGCGTCATTATCAAGCTATTGCCGAGCCGCCGCGTAAAAAGGCACCAGCAGCTGTGGAATCCACCACCGGTGATGACAAGAAAAAGAGCGAGGAGAAAAAGACAAAGGAGGAGGATGATAAAAAGATGGACACAGGCGCTGCACCAGAGCCCGAAATCGAACTGACTGATGCGCAGAAAAAGGAGCTGACAAATAAGCTCGTTTGCGCCGTAGTTTACTGCGTCCTGGCTCCTTATGACAACGAGCAGAGCGATATGATGGCGCATTTGTCAAAGAACAAAAAGTTGGAAGATGTTCTCGCCTATAAGTAATATGCCCACATTGTAATTTATTTTAATTTATTAATTGTATGACTTTTATACTTTATTAGGGAAATACTGCGTCTATTCATGTCAAAGGAGCTCATTAATTTCGATACATTCAATGCGGACTTTGGCCTGGTTTTGGCCGAGAACGATATGTTCAAGGATACCACCAAGCATGGCAAAAAATGCATCTCTGAGCTGAAAGATCGTTTGGTAGAGCATGTAAGGCAAATGAATCCATATTTTGATAACACATTTTAATTGCAATATTTTTCATATTTGCAGAATATTCGCATTATAGCAATGTATTACTCACGATTGCACTTGACGCGTATGAGTGAGCTGCTGAATTTGCCCACAAATCGCTGCGAGGAGTATCTATCCAAACTGGCCAACAGTGACACAATCCGTGTGAAGATCGATCGACCGGCTGGCATTATTTACTTTACCACAAAGAAGAGTGCTTCTGATATTTTGAACAATTGGGCAACCGATGTGAATCAGCTCATGTCACTCGTTAACAAAACTTGTCATTTGATCAACAAGGAGGAGTGCGTCTACTCGGTCATGTGTGCTGTCGAGGACTAGTAGCATTTTAGTTGTATTGTTTTCTTTTCGAAACATCTGCCCATATATATACATACATACATTTATTGTAATACTAACTAACCCAACATCAAATTTAGATTCTTTTGCGGAAGTTTGTATTCATTGAATGAACTACAACAATTAAAAACCAAAACTCAATTTTAAAACTTACATACAATAGTGTTGGGTGAACAATAAATAAACGTTGAAATTAAAACTGATCACTTAGGAATATCGATTTCCGTCGGTTTAGCATTCACTCAATAGTAGAATTATCGATATATCGAACAATTTTCAGATGCAAAGATGTGCTACAGCCCTGGATGACCTCTTGTCGGTATCAGTGCTGCTATTTTAGCCTTTTCGGCAAGACCTGTCCCCTATACATGCATAAACATTCAATTCAACGGATATGTATTTATATGTATATTTCCTGCAATTCATAGGGGATGCCAGAAAAATATTAAAATATGGTGGGTATAAATTTGTACATGAACTAATTGCGTAAATGAGGATAGCATTATAGACGCCAGCAATAAAGTAATATAATATATCTAATTATATCAATAAAATTAATAAAACATTCCTATTAAGTCAGCCATAGCTCAATTTAATTTAAATCCTTTTAATATTTTTACGGTCGCATTTTTTTTGGCTTTTTTTTTTGTCCATCTGCCTCATAGTATTTGATGGTTGACAGCACTGGTGGTGGCAAGAAGAAGAAGCAAAGGCTTTGCGTACATTTGCAAATAGATTAAACAATTTGGTGAAATTATTAAAAATGCCAAAGGAAGACTGTAAATACTGGGACAAATGCTACCAGCGCAATGAGGCCCATTTAGAAAAATACAATCATCCATCCAAGCAAACAGAAGAGCCGCCAAAAATGGCGCAAAAACGTAAAGCAACCCAAACCATGAAGGTGACAGAGAGAAGGGAAGACAGTCCACAAGCCACTGAAATGGATGTGGATAAGGATATGGATGTGGAGAAGGATTTTGGCAGCTTTGAGTCGGACGCGGCGCAGTTGCACAAGGAGGCAATGAACAATATAGCCGGTAAAAATTATATGGAAATAATGGATAAGCGCATACGTTTCTCGGTGCAGCAGGAATACGATAATCTTTGTGAGAGCAATGAATTCATTAGACACAAATTTCTCGTGGAGATGCCGCCCGATTTCTATGAGTTTTGGCAATTTTTAAAAACCCTAACAAATGACGAAAAGGACGTACTGCAGCACATTGAGAAGCTGTTCCAGCTGCAATTGGTGGGTCCTTTTGAGTTTCTGTCGGGCAAATTCCACAAGGCTAAAATCGGCGAACCAGGCGATTACTTGCGTCACTGGCGGTTTTACTACGATCCGCCCGAGTTTCAGACGGTTTTTGTGCGTCAAGGCACTGGCGTACACTATGGCTACTGGCGGGATGTGCCGCAGGATAAGGCGCGCCTGATGCTGGCACGCAATGATGCCACCAAGAGCTGTGAATTTGAATTTGTGGCTGGCAACATATTCGATGCGTTCCTGCACTATTTGCAGCATGATTTTGTGGGCACACCCTTTACGGCGGCACAGCTTGCCGCCACCAAGAAAGCCGTCAAGCAGCACATTAGTGATAACACCCTTGAACTAGCCCAACTGGAGAGTTTAAAGAATGAAAGGAACAAAAAAGTGCTAGCCAAGTCGTTTCATCGCGCTGGCATTGTGGCGCCTTTTGAGCGCAAGTCGCAGCAGGGCTATCGTCCGCTGATCGTAAGCGATGCGGAGCTAAAGAAAATCTTGGCACTATTCGACCGCAAGGATCTCAAGGATGACAGCGACAATGCCAAGCAGGCGGTGTTGGAGAAATTGCAGCCAGTGGCCAATGCGGCCAATATTGCAGTGGATGAGTGTGATTTTGGGACTGCTTTAGAGTTGGGCCTCGATCTATTTAGCAGCGGTCACAAGGAGCTTCACATGGTGATCTCCTCGCTGCTGGTGCCCGCCTATTCGCTGCTTTCGCGACCTCAGTTTATAGCCATTGCCAAGGCGCACATGGAGCGGCGCAGCAAGGAGCTCAATTTGAGCATATTTGAAGTATTACAATAAGCTACTTATTGAGAAATCAATTTTGTGTGAAGGTTTTTTTTCAACCGCAACCTTTTTATTAAACTGCAAACATTCACCTAAACTGATGCTTTATAATTTTTACATATACAAGTAGGAGCTATCCTTGGCTGGTGGCACATAACGTTCCGTGCATGGAACACCCAGCTTGTTCAATAGTTTCAGCACTGGCTGAGCAGCAATCACATCCAGCGGAAGTTTGTCTGTATATATAACAAAAGAGCTAACAGGCAGCTCCCTTTGATCACGCCAACAGGCAACTGCAAAAATGAATAATTACAATTATATATTGCTGACATTATAAAGATCAAATATAGCTTACTGCCCGCTGTGACGCCAGCTATGAAATTTGGGGCCTCCAGCTCCCGCACAGACTTATCGCCTTCATTGCCGCCAATGCAGTGCACAATGGCCACATTATCGGTATATCTGTCGATCTCCTCGCTTTTGTATTCCACTTTAGGTTTAAGAGTAATGGTTAAAACCCGCTTAGCTAGTTGGGCGTAGGGTATCAGTAGTTCGGTTATTTCACCACTGCTGCTGAAATCTTCTTCCAGCACTGCTAGCAGATGTCCCTTTGCCGCATTCCAATGCAATGCCGAAGATTTTGCTGGAATATCGCAAATTCTCTTCGCATCCTTAAGCAGCGCCCCACTACAGAATTCTGCTATGTGCGATCCTTCGACAAGCACAAACAGTTCGCTGGCAATAGGTGCTTCGTTTGCATTAGCATTAAAATTTAACTGCAACCTGTTAAAAATTGTATTTTTTTTCGGTACTTAATAAACAGAAAAACTGCAAACTCACTTTGTGGCCGGTTCGATGCTTTCAAATTCGTCTTCTTCGCAATCATCCCAGAAGGCGCGGGATGAGGGTATGTTTACTTCACCAAATCCGGGGCAGCTCATATCGAAATTGATTTCTAAAGGTATGATAGGACAACTTTGCTGTTTGTGTTAATTTGTTCAAGTCATTTTTAAAAGTATCGAGTCGGCTTACTTTGATATTATTTGTCTACAAGTATTTTAAAGTACCATTAAAAATAATTGAGCATTAATTAACATAAAGTACACAAATAATAGCTTAACTTCAAAAAGAGGCAAACAAAAAATTAATTTAAATTTTTACTCCACATAAATAAATAAATTCTAATATATTGTAGTTGTCAATCAGCATGTCAGTCAGCATGAAATAAAATAACGTTCATCGCCAGCATCGAGTATTACAAACGAATACCCAGTCGGCGTTGCCATATTGGTGTGTCAAGTCGATAATTTTCGTTAGCAAGCGTTGCTATCGATGCTTTTTACATCCTTACTGGAAGTTCGGCACAAACAAATTGATTTTTCTCCTAAAACAACAATAACGCTAGAGTAGCGTTTTTCAACAAAAAAAAAAACTAAAAACTAAATCGTGAAAGAAGTTGAATAAATAAGACTAACAAAGATGACAACATCACAGGTTGACCAGGTAAGCTAGGATTTACAATTTACAATAAATGCCGCCATCATGAACATTAATATTTTTATTGAATTTAATTATAGAAACGTGCCCTTATTAAGCTAAAGCATGACCTTGAACCATTTCGCAATGCCATTGTCGGTGCCTATGGTGTCCTAACCTGGGAAAAGCAATACTATGCCGGCGTCGTCTTTGGCGCCATCAGCGTCATGTATTTGTTGCTATGGTATATGGATTTATCTTTTATAACACTATTCTCATTGCTGGCGCTTCTGGCATTCTTCATGGACTTTGTGATTCCGACGCTGTCGCGATTGGTCTCTAGCGGCGGTAAATGGGATGGCGAGCAGGAGGCCAAATTTGATGATGTCTGCGGACATCTTTATGCCATTAAATCTGGAATTTCCGAGTGGTATGACTATCTATTCAAGGAGCGCAAGCCAACAATTGTGAGTATATTGTATGTATATTTAATATGCTCTTATAATGCTGACTTGTAACTCATTTAAACAGGTTGTTATTGTAATAAGTCTGGGCCTAGTGGCTATGGCATGGATTGGCGCCGTCATCAACAATCTATTGTTAATGTATTGCGCCACTGTGCTGGTGGCAATGTGGCCTGGCTTGAACGAGAAGGATGTGTTCAAGTCGCTTACCCAGAAAGCTTCCAAAATAATCAATGAGAAGATTCAGTATGGCAAAAAGAAGCTGCAGTAGATGGCTATTTATTATTAAATTAAATAATATGGATTACTAAATGAATCTTGTCATGCATACCCACCCAATCACACCAACACACACAACTTACCACATTCGACCAAAAAAAAGAACGAACATAATATACATACTAAGTCAGTTACTTGCCATCTCACACACACCCATACGCATTAATCAATAAACTTAGTATATCATAAAAGCTAAGTATACTATGCGCATATTGAAAGTATTATCATTCACATATGTAACTAGCTAAAAAGAAAAGAAAAACCATGACTTATGCATAAGCCAACTGGGAACCCTATACATCAGCGCATTTCTAACTTTAAGTTTGTATGGGTGCCCCAAAAAGAGATTCTCAATGAAAAAAAAGACATTTTTGTGATTATTTGTGAGTTAATTGAAATTTAATGATAATCCTGCGTAAGTATACAAAGCTTAGGCGTCTAAATGATTCAATAAAGTTTTGAAGTGAATTAATCAGTTTTCTATGTGTTGTACGTACTACTATCTGCCACGCCCCTCGCGTGATCTGGAGCGGGAGCGCGCATGTTTACTCTTTTTGGTTTTCTTTTTGTGTTTGCTCTGATGACGATGTCGCGCACGTTCATCTGCGCTGCTCTCGCTGTCCTCGCCGCTGCTCGAGGAGTGTCGATGGCGATGCGATTTACTTTTAGTTTTCTTCGACTTTTGTTTCTTAGATTTACTGCTGCCGCTTTTTGATTTATTTTTGTGCTTGCGCTCGTACGCTGAATCGGAATCACTTTCAGTTGATTCACCCGTATCCTCGGCTTCGTCAGAGCTGCTTTGCTGTCGTCGCCGACTGCTCGATTTTGATGTACTGCTACTCTCTTGACCACGTTCTTGGTAGCGACTACTGCTACTGCCTTCAGTTCTTCCTCGCTCTTCGCTCTGGTAGGATTTGCGTTCTTCCTGCTTATAACTAGAGCTTGACCTGCGTTCTTCTTTGTAGGCCCTGCTCTCTGTTCGTCGATCTTCAGGCTTGACACTGCGTTGTTCTGTCTTGTAGGGCTTCCGGTCTTCATCCTTTGTCCTATATGATTTGCGCTCCTCCTCCCGTTGCCTTTCCCTACGCTCGGTTTTCACGCTGTTTCGCTCGGTTGACTTCTCCCGCTTCACAATAATTACACCGTGCTCGTTTTCCTGCTTCTTAAACTCCTCGTATTTGGCCGTATCTGTAAGCAATCGAAGCTATTATTTATATTTTGCTTAATCTATTCTAAAATATAAACTGATTGCCACTTACTTATGCACTTGCCAAATTGCGTGAACTCTTTGCGCGAGATGGGTTGGCAGAGGAACTCGTTGAACGCCTCCTTGACGCCGCCAATGGCCATTTTGACAATCACACGGCCCGCATGATCGTCGAATCCTTCAATTTGTCCATACTGATCCTTCTGCTTGCCACCCAAGATGCGAACATAGGCTTGCTTCTTAATTTCCAGCACCTCATTCTTCTCTGGCTGCACCAGCAGCGCCTTTGGCCTTAGCGCCTTGTCGGCGCCCAAGCCCATGCCTTTGGGTCGCAAAAATGGCGCATCATCCACCGGAGCAGCGCCTTTTTTCTTCGAGACCGGCGGCGGATCTACCCAGCCCATGCCGCGCAGCATTGCCAGACCAAACTGTTGTATAGGTATGGAGTCATAGTCATCCAGAGTCGCCTCCTTGGCACCATCCAAAGGCAGTTCATCAGCTTTCAGAGCCGGCAGTACAAGTTTGTCACCCTCTACAGCATCATCGCCATTGGCCTGCGCAGCAGCGAGCAGTTCCCGTGCGGCGCGCTGTTCCAAGTTGCCACTGTCGCCATTGGCTGTCACCTCAGCTATGGATTGCGCCTCGGCAGTTGACTCCTCGGGTTCCGGTTCATCTTCGCCGAGGAGCACAGCACGGCGTTTCATTAAACTTGCCAGCGCTGTGGACGTCTTTTGATTTGACGCCAATTGTATGACGAGTGGCGCAGCTTCCTGTTTTTCACTAGTATAATAGAACATATTTAATATAATGATAATAAATTTTAGTTATCCTAAATCTATAAATTTAATTTTATAGCTTTTATACATTTATACCGTTTTTTTATTTTTTTCTTACATATGTATAAAAAATAAGTTCATTTATTTTGTTTTCTGTAAATTGCTGACTTACGCCACAAGCTTGATTTCCTTTCCTTCGAGGCATTTTATAAGCTCTTTATTGCTTTCCTCTTTTGGCGCTTTGCTGGGTAATATATTTATCTTTTTGGCTATTTTGCTAAAGCCAAATGATATTTTTTTGGCATCCATAGCGCTGCGTTTTGCACAAACGTTTATAAACAAAAACGCAACAGCTGTTTTTGAAGGGCTGCCAACGTGCGCAATAAAATCGATTGCATATTGATATCGAGTCTGTTTTGGTAAAAATTAAAACTAAATCGAGTTTGCAGCGTATTACATGTAAATAAAACATAGTGTGCTAAAGTAATATAATAATTGCAACTATATTTTTTGCATTTATTAATTTACAGCTACAATTTGTGTTATCGAATCTTCTGGAATCGTGTGTCAGCGTTTCCTAACCTTAAAATCGAACGTCACTCTATTCTCTTTCGAACAGCGGCAACAGCAAAAGCGCGAGGCACGAGTTCTATTATTTTCACATAGAAACTTACTAAAAACAGCGATAAATATGTTTGGTGGACAGCAACCAATACTCGTGTTGAGTGAGTACAATATTCAAATTGCTTAAACACAATTTACAAGCTAATTTTATGCACTTAGGTCAAAACACAAAAAGAGAATCGGGCCGCAAAGTGCAGTTGGAGAATATTCAAGCCGGAAAGGTATGTGTGTGTGTGTGTGCCTATGTGACTCACATGTCTTGGCGTCTATTGACCATCTGTTAACAAGATTATACTTATTATTATTAAATATAAATAGATATTTACACTTGGTATGTAAGTATGTAAATAAGGGTTATGGGCGTGAAAATATTAAGTTTAATTTATTGTCATAGTTTTTTTTTATTTGTATTTAATGTTTTGTGCATGAGTTTAATATGTATGCTATATTCTTAAGATAATTTGTAATTATGCTGGCCTCTTTCAGGCTATTGCTGATGTGATCCGCACCTGCCTGGGGCCACAGGCAATGCTGAAAATGCTAATGGATCCCATGGGCGGCATTGTAATGACCAACGATGGAAATGCGATCTTGCGTGAGATCACTGTACAGCATCCCGCTGCCAAGAGCATGATTGAGATTGCACGCACACAGGACGAGGAGGTTGGTGATGGCACCACCTCGGTGATTGTCCTGGCTGGCGAGATGCTTGCCGCAGCGGAGCCATTCCTGCAACAGCAAATCCATCCGACCGTGATCATTCGTGCCTATCGCGAGGCCCTCGAGGACATTGTCAATTATCTGCAGTCCGATTTGAGTGTGAAGCTGGATGTGAAGGATAAGGCCAAAATGGCTGATGTGGTCAGGGCCTGTGTCGGTACTAAATTCATTGGCAAATGGTCCGACATGGCTGTTAAAATTGCACTGGATGCCGTTGAGACTGTTACTTTGAATGAGAATGGACGTCTGGAGGTAGACATCAAGCGGTAAGTGTGATTTGTTTTTACATCCCTCTTAAAGAGCATCTCTTAGTCCAGCACTCTTACATGTCCTCTTTTGTCCTATCGATCTTCTAATTGAGTTGTAATTGGTCTATTTGTAGCTATGCTAAGGTGGAGAAGATTCCCGGTGGCGCTATTGAAGATTCCTGTGTGTTGAAGGGTGTCATGATCAACAAGGATGTAACCCATCCCAAGATGCGTCGCTACATTGAAAATCCACGCATTGTGCTGCTGGACTGCTCGTTGGAGTACAAGAAGGGCGAGAGCCAGACGAATGTAGAGATCATTGGCGAACAGGATTTCACACGCATGCTCCAGATTGAGGAGGAGTTTGTGCAGCGCGTTTGCGCCGACATAATTGCCGTCAAGCCGGATCTGGTGTTCACCGAGAAGGGTGTCTCCGATCTAGCACAGCACTATCTGCTCAAGGCTGGCATTACGGCTATTCGACGTCTTCGCAAGACCGACAACTTGCGTATTGCACGCGCCTGCGGTGCAACTATTGTGAATCGCACTGAGGAGCTGACCGATAAGGATGTGGGCACCGGTGCTGGACTCTTTGAGATAAAGAAAATTGGCGACGAATACTTTACATTTGTCACACAGTGCAAGGATCCAAAGGCCTGCACCATACTGCTGCGCGGCGCCAGCAAGGACATACTCAATGAAACGGAGCGTAATCTGCAGGATGCTCTAAATGTGGCCCGCAATCTGGTGCTGGAGCCACGTCTCGTGGCCGGGGGCGGCGCCGTCGAAATGGCAGCTTCCCAGCTGCTCACCCGTAAGCAGGTCAAGGGTCCATACACCGCCGTGGCGCATGCTCTGGAGATCATACCACGCACACTGGCCCAGAACTGCGGTGCCAATACCATTCGCGCATTAACTGCTCTGCGTGCCAAGCACGCCTCCCACACGGCCGCCGGCGTCTGTGCCTGGGGCATTGATGGCGAATCTGGCGAAATTGTCGACATGAACGTGAAGAACATCTGGGAGCCGCTGGCCGTCAAGCTGCAAACCTACAAAACCGCTGTGGAGACAGCCATTCTGCTGCTGCGTATAGACGACATTGTGTCCGGTTCGAAGAAGCGTGGTGGCAACGAACCAACCAATCCGGCTGCCATGGCTCAGGGTCATGAATAAGTCAGAGAACAACAAATACACGTGTATTAATAATGCCTAATATCTTAATTCTTAATTTAACACAACAAAAAAAAACAAAAACCAACAAAACATACACCACAAATGTTTAACATTTCGCCTGCTCCTCCCCCTCACATACACAACTTTCTGTTGCATTTGCTCTCATTAAAAGTACACAAATAAAAATAATAATAAACCACAATATATTCATTTGTAATTGCGTATTTTGTGGCAAACATCTTACAGGCATATTGGCGGGTTTTTGGAAGGAATGGAAAATAAAACAATTGGTAACCTGAAATTAAATTACTGTTATTTTTAAATCGGTATAAATCCATATAGCAAAACCAAATATACCAGCAGGTATAGAACAAAACTTGTTTGTTAAACAAAGGAACAAAATTAGAATTTGACATAAATGCGGTTTAAAATGTAGCAACCGTAAGTGCGAAATCAATGCGATTTTCAAATTTTAGGCTATTCTTTCCCCTATTACGAGCAGCTTTTGCTTTGCTCCTACAATTAATAAAATACACGTATTCAATTTACAATTGCTAGCTTTGCTTTAATATTTGATCGTACAGACGCTCATCCATTAGCTTCAACACTTCCAGGCCAATGGATGTGAATCGAGGCTGTAGGTAACGGGCAAACAGTTCCAAGCAGTTGGGCTCAACTTGAGCCTCCGCCAGCCGCAAGTGTTGCTGTAGCCATGGCAGCAGTGGCGGCTTATGAGAATGCACAATGCTGGGCACACTGAGGAGCAGTTCAGTTTGTTTCAAGTTCAGGCCATATGACACATCGCTATCCGCATGACAGGCCAAATACAGCATTTCGTAGGGTTGCTTTTGAGTGGCATCCGCTTGGTTCAAGCTGCCAATCAGCTGATGAGCCGTATTGATCTTATACCAGCGCAGTTTGTGCAACAATCGCAGTTGCCAGCGGGGCAGGAGTTGGGTTTCCAGTGTTTGCTGATGCAGCGTGGAGTTCGTGCACCAAATCGCCACCAATGTATTCTTATGTGTGAGTTGCTGGAGCGGCAACAGCGCCAGCTGTTCATTGTCCAGCATAGCATAGCCCAGCTCCTGCTTGGCGCGCTTTAGACGACGTATATATTTGTTGCGCCAGGGTGGATCAATGACAATTAAATCATAGCTGGGCAACAGCTGCGGCAGCAATGCCGTTAGCTGATCCACATTGTGGTTGTAAAAGCGCGCTGCGTGTGGTATGATAAAAGTACAGCTGCTACTCTCCTTTGTTTGAAACTTTTGAAATTTCCCGCTTGAATTGGCGCCATGCAGTTGAGGCAGTGTGTAGTCATCTTCCCAGTAGCGTGACAGTGCTGACAAATTGTTCTCATTTGCAGCGGGTAGCAGCTTCAGGTACTCATTAATGTTGTCGACTTCTGCACTCTTCGTTGTTTCGTTCAATTTTCGTTTGCGTTTCTTTTGGCTTGGCTGTGGCTGGGTCGCTATTTTTGGTAGAAATTGAAACAATTGTGACTTCAGTTCATAAGTCTCGTTATGAGACACTGCTGCACCAAAAGCATTGTTAATTAATTGCCTATGATTAAGCAGAAGCGCGTGTTTTTCCTTGATGTGTTTTGACTGCAGTTGCAGCATTTTGATTTGTTTACCCTAAAAAAGTATCGATACTATACGATTATAGTTATCGATTGCTGGCGGATATGTAAGTTTATTTCCATACCAGTGTAGAGGAGTAGAATGCAGATAAAACGTTCATTTTGGGTATCTGTGAACACAAGTTGCGTTACAAAATTATAATAACTACAAAAACTGTATAAACCTTAAATGTGGAAAATCGAGATATTGTTTAGTAATTTTTCATTATTTTTACAAATTTATTAATAATAAGGTCCGGTAATTTGTTTCTTCTAGGTAGTAATCTTGATGTTCAGTTGTTAAATTAGTAGTTAAGATAGTTTTCTTCCTTAAAATAGTTTTGCATTTGCCTAAGTAACTCTGCGTGTAGTTTACGCAAACCATGGCGATTATAGAAACAAAGTTCCTCACTAGCATGCTGAGCAATATGTTTAATCATGGTCACGATTCCGTGACATGGAAAGCAGCGTATGGGATTATGTTTTTCAGTTCTGGGCAACAAAAACATTGAGGGAATGGATGTTGTAATAAACTTTTTGGGTGGATAACTTTTTTGTACATTCATTTTATATATTTTAACCTGCTCCTTCTGCAACATGGCAGCTATCCTCGTCAAATCTTCGATAAACTGCTTCGTTATTCTCATTAAAGTTGGTCAAGTCCACATCCGGCACCTGCAGCCGATCTTCAAATCCAAACTGTTGAGCTAACGACTCAGTCAGCAATTGGTCACAGAATTCCTGAAGCCTCTCCAAGCTAGGCGTCTTCGGTCCATTGGCGCTACCAAAAAAGTGAAGCTCGCCAGCTGCACTTACTCCGAATATCAAAGGTGGTGATTGAACAGAGAAGCTACTATGGCCGCGCCATAAACTGAAAGCATTGATATCAAAGATGTATGCTGCCCAAAGATCATCAACAAAAAATTTAATTTCCCCGCCATACGCGTCCGGAGCTGCCACTTCATAGACCATATCCAGCCAATGCTTCAATCCATCTGAATTGTCGGCAAACAAATGCAGTGCTATAATCATTGGTCGCTGCTCCCTTCTTAGTTCAATTGGCAACGTTTCTCCACCCAAACGACTCAATCGCTCTGCATGCAACGACGAAAGCCAATTGTTGTAATTTGGCGGCGTTGGTTTGTAACCGCAACAATCTTCCCCATAATAACTGAACTCGCTCATGTTTGAAGCGAAGGGCTTAACACTAACTGAGGTCTAAATGAAAACAAAACCTGTAAATATATATGTACATATGTATGTACCGACAGTCTGACTCATTCTAGAGCTTTTTAATTATCTCATGAAATCGGAGCATTTCAATTGAATTCACCTGAAACCTATGTATATCTTCTACATGTAGGAGTTTTTTCTCATAATAATTTTCTACTACAATATTTGACTTTATTTTAATAAATACTTATATTTCCTATTTTTATATACCTTACGGTATAATATTTTTTACATTTATGTTATTTTTTCAATAGATCTGATCTTTTCGTATAAGTAACGTATATCGCTGACTGTTTCGTTGGGAACTCTGGGTTTACCCTGCCCGTCGTATTCCCTTAGTTCCGGATTTCTGCCCATGGCAATGTAGCGCAGAAAGTCCCGTGTTTTTTCATGCCTGCCCTGAAACTTAGAGCTCCAGCCATCTGGTCGATTCGTAGAAAATGTGATTGTGCCTTGAAAACTGTCCAGTTTCGACCATCTCTCGACGTCTATGCCCAAATAATTATGAGCTTTATTTACGATCACAACGATTACATCTTCATTGGCCAGCAGTTTAGATAGCTTTCGCAGCTTGTTCAGTTGCAGTGTCCAGTAATAGCAAGCTGGATCATAGAACATTATAAAAGAGTCCTTACTACGTTGAATCTGCAGGTGATACAAATTCATGGGTGGCAAATCGAGCTCTGGAGTAGGTTTCAATATAACCGCTTGAAACATTTTGCCCTGAAGCAGAGCCTCACAGAAATCCTTAAGATATTTGTAGCTGAAGAACATTTGCATGGTATAGGTGTGATTATCCTTGTCGACGCCATATAGCCGGGGTGGAACATTCGCTCGATAGCTACCAAAATCCTCTGCACATAGCGACTTGTGAAAGTTGTAAATGGTTGATATATCTTTAGTTTCAAATTTAATGCGACCTGCATATTCTAGGGCTAATTTGTCAAGCAAAATAATCCATTTGTTCAGTTCCTTGTAATGAGAGTTAAAATAGTAAAAGGCCACAATTTGCAGATCATTAAATGGTGGATCCATTTTTATATTTGTTACAAGTAAACTAAACCGAGATAAAAAAATCAGCTGTAAACAAAATTAATGAAATTAAGCTTTTCGTAACAAAGCAGTTTATTTCACAACGAGCAAAAGCTCAGCAACCAGTGGGACCAAGTTTTAATAAAATACTAGAATAATGTTTACAGTTTTGAAAACACAGTTTGGTAGCTTACAAAAATATTTATCAACATGGAATATTAAATACCCTTACATAACCCTTACTGTGAACATTTCAACTATCTAGCTCTTAGGGCTTGGGCCCTGCGTTGCCTTTAGTTGGTTAACAACAAAATAATTTTCTCCATAACTAAACTCAGGAAACTTACATTTTCTTACATATGTTAAAAGTGACGTTGAATTTACCTTAAATTTTGTATACCACTCCCCTGAGTTGACATATTTGCATTTAAATGTAATGCTGATTTTTCTAGTCGATTTTGTATGGGTCTTTTTCGAAGTTGGTGCATATTTTTTAACGTATCTCAAAAACTATGCTCATGGAATTCGTTCAAACAAATTTGTATACAAATTAAAGGCGTGTATACCACTATTACTGGAGCATATCAAGTGAGTGGTCCCAATTTTTCAATCCCTTAATTTTCACATATGAAAAGCCTAAATTTTAAAGTTTACGTATTTTAATTATACATAGCTCTGAAACCAGAGCGAAATTCACACACATATTAATTTTTTAAGAAACGCGGTCAAACGGTAGGTAAACATATCGTTCTAGTTCAGTTAAAAACCGATTGCAGAATTTCGATAACTACAGCCTACATATGCCAATCGGCGTCACTGAATTAAACAAAGCGTCTTTAAACTATTAATTTGAACATTACTCAAATAATACGATGGATTTTATTAGCAATGTCGATGATGTCAAAATAATTATTATTGAGAACTCACAGAATATAAAGTCATTGGAAAACTGTAAGTATATGGCGGATTTTTGGGGTATCTCAGATCAGATGAGCCAAATACGGTTTTGTTTTTAAGGTTGCGATGACAGTTTTCGGAACGAATTACAAAAGTTAAACAATGAAATGATGAAGGAGCGTTTGGGGTGTGGCGAAAAGCTGATCCGCATAAAGGAAAAGCAAAAACGCATTGATGCCATTTTACAGAAAGCTGCCGCCCAAGCCAATTCCGTGGAAGAGTTTGAAGGAATTTATGCGGAATTATTAAAAAAGGAAGATAAGAAACGTATTAATGTTAAACAGACGGTAGAGTACAAAGAGTTTAACAGAGACGTGACTGGCACAATTCGTAATTCTGATGCTACAAACCCCGATGACGACAATATAGTTGAAGTCTTGGAAACCGGCGCCAGCACTGTCTCAATGCACGACCCATGGACAAAGGCCATCATGAAAAATCCTGTTCGCAACACTAAATGCGGTCACCATTATGATCGTGATACCGTAACTGCCTTAATAAAAGACAACATTAATGTACGTTGTCCAGTTGTTGGCTGTGTCATTAAAGCTTTTATCCAGCTGCAAAATCTGGAATCAGCTCCTGCATTGCAAAGTAAAATTAAAGCCTATTTGTCCGAGCAGGAAATGATGAACTCATCAACAAAAGAAGAAAATTAAATGCATATGTTCTATTTGATGTTAACATGGGCATGTAAAGAAAATCTGTTGAATTAAAAATAAATGTAATATATATTAGAAGGAATTTCCCGGCTTGTCACAAGTGTAGTATCGATTTGAGAAATTCAGAGATAATTTCCGCTTGGGCCCCGCGTTGAACACCATCGCCAATCAGTACGAACTATTTTTGATATATAGATTAGCAGCAAAAATTCCAGCCAAACTGCATTTACAAAAGAAATAACGGTTTGAATACTACATCGTGTATGCTTTTTAGCATTAAATTAGTATTATCAGATACTTATTAACATAAGACAAACCCGTACGTAAAAAGATGATAACTAATTAACAGAGAAACTATGCTTACTATCATTTACAGAGTTTTGTTTGTAAATTGCATATAAAAAATAGATTCTTTGCAGTGAACTTTTTCACAACTTAAGTGCTAGATAGAAAATTGGCGCAACGCGTACTAGAAGCGCATTTCCTTCAGCTTGTCGTATATGCTAAAATACAAAGCTGTCGTCAGGCTTGACTTGAGCAGCGTGGGGGCCACGCCCTTGTACAGACCCCGAACGCCCTCTTGCCGCACCGTCTGCTGCAGACAATCCCAGACGCCATTGCATTGGAGGGTCTGGCCAAAAGTCTGACGATTTCGCTCAAAGCCTTGAATTTGCAGACGCTTCTTGATTAAATCAAACGGATACACAATTGTCTTGGACAGCATGCCCGATGAGGCGCCCAGCACCA
This sequence comes from Drosophila maculinotata, assembly GCA_035045305.1. NCBI lineage: Eukaryota > Metazoa > Arthropoda > Insecta > Diptera > Drosophilidae > Drosophila > Drosophila maculinotata. Next base: position 680,536 of record JAWNPD010000649.1, on the reverse strand, counting down.
GAAGCGTCCATGTCGGCAGCTTGCTGCGATCCTCCACCTCAAAGAAGTTGCACGCCGACTCGCTGAACAAACGATAGGCCATAAAATTGGTGCCCATCAACGGCGCAATCTGCAACAGTGCCGAGGACAAGCCACGATACATGCCTCGTGGTCCCTCTTGCCGCACGATCGCAGTGACGGCGCGCGTTGCATTGCTGCATAGGAAGAAAAGATTTAATTAATACTAGTCAAATATAATATAAAAATATGCTACCGATATCCTTTGCTAGCGTCCTGCGCGATGAGGCGCGTGCGTATAACATCCAGCGGTGTGGAAATGACGACAGCAGCAGCGCCAGCAGCGGCGCCACATATGAAATTTGATAGATGCGTATGATCCTTGAGGTAATTGGTTTGTTTGGCCAACAGGCTTAGTTGTTCATACGTCCAGAACTGACAGATGCCGTACATGATGCTTAGCACCTGGGCTGGATTGTGACCCTTCCAGAAGGCCAACAGGCCCTCTTCGCGATAAATGGTACGCACCGCCTGATTGATGGATGTGTATTTGGAGGTCAGCGCCGCTTGCACCACAGGCATGTGGCCGGCTGGCTGTATGACCAGCCCCGTCGCTCCCAACGGTTCCACCTGCAGCTGAAAGCGTATCTTAAGCACATCCAGCGGCTGGCAGGTGGACCGTGTAATTGCTGCCGCCATGCCCCCAGCAACAATCTGCTGCAGTTGCTCCCGTGTGCTGTGCTTGCGACGTGGACTGGCCGTTGCCGCTGCGGGCGTGGCCGTCGCTGGGGCGGAGCTACTGGTGCTTGTTACCGCCGGCGTCATATCTCTGTCTCTTCGACTGCCAGTATCGATGTCAATGGCTTTGTTTGTGTGTGTAAGTCTGTGTTTGTGTGGTGTGTGTGTGTGCGCGTGTTTTCGTGCTGATTTCACTTTTATTGCTGGGGCTACGTCTTCAATGGAATTTCTGTAAATCATACAAATAATAACAACAGAAAAAGCGGCATTAATTTGCTGTTAGACAAACAAAATAGTTTAAAGCCCTGTCGTCGCTCTACTGAAAAAAAGAAGAAAAACAACAACTCTATTGAAGGTGCGCCCCGCGCTTGCCTCAAATTGTTTGCATAGTCATGAAATGATTGCCAAATTAATGTGTGAAACAAGCAAGAAGAGCTAAGAGCTGAAACTGCCGTTGATTCAATACACTAGCAGATGTACTACGAGACAATAATGTTAGCAGCATAATATTGTTTGTAATTGGAATGTGGACAAAATATTTAGAAAAACAAAAAAGTTGTTAAAAGGACTAAATTTTCAACTGAGTTAATAACTTGAATATCAAAAAGAAAGCTACATTTTTACTGATGGTTCCTATTGCTGCTAAATAGTACAACATATGTCTGTATATACTGGCAATGTAAAGTTTCATGAAGATATCTTAAAAGCAGGCCTCGGTAGTTTTCTAAATGATCCGGGCTCAACATGTCTTCAAAATGTATGGACTAACGGACGTGGCTTCTTCCCGATTATTGAGGCTGACTAAGAATATATATGCATATATATGAGCTTAGAGATGTCTTCTTCAATGCGTTACACATTGTGTGAGAGAAGTAAAGCACCCGATGGAAGTGTATGCTAATTATGCGATGAGATGAACATCGTAGATCGTAGGCCAAACTTACAAGGTATCATGGCCCAGTGGAGCGCGATGCAAATCGTTTGTTTCACTAGCTAGGTTCCTCCTCTATTCGCTACGCTCGCCTGCGCGCCAATTTCGACATAGTCTTTAAATATTTCACAGATTCCATTCATTCAAGAAGGCCTTCCTTATCAGCGATTTCACTTTTGTTGTTGCCAGCCAAGTCTGATGCTGCTGTTAAAGCAAACAAAAGATAAAGCCGTTGTTGCATTTGCATTATGCATATTAAGCGTATGCCTCACCTATGCCAAATATGTATATTCCAAATATTCAGAAGTTTCCCGCGTCAATAAGTTCGACTGTCCGTCGCCAGAGTGCAGCGCTAACTGTTTAACAGCGCGACGCTTCTTCATTACAAATTACAAGTAACGGCCATGCGATTGCGTCAAAACTTTCTTTTGCCTTGCGCTTGTATGTGAAATAGCTGTATGCTGGCCGCTGAGTCTCTGTGGCTGCAGTTTATTCGAAAATATTTACAAACCGGTTTTATGGACGCTTTTCGGCTTTACAGCCCAAATTGAAAACAACACTTTTGGCCTCCAGTTACGTCAAGTGCATGTCTAAAACAGCTGTTGCTTGTTTCAAAATAAACAGCTGTGGTCACCCGAAAATATTAACATTTGCCGAAATGTTATTAAAATGTTTCTACAGCTTTGCAATTATGTACAAATTTCATTGGTTAACGCAGTCTAAACAACGGCTTTATGTTTTTTATAGGTTAATTAGGTTGTTTCAGTCGTTGTCGAATTTGTAATGCAAATTAGGAGCGTTAAGAATACAGCTGTTAATGTGCATCTAGAGATGCGCAACAGTTAAGAAATAACACTGCTTGTGCTATCGATTTGCCTGGCGTTGCCACTTAATGTGTGCGCGCGAATATCTTTATTCAAAACTCGTTTAATAGTGCTTATAAAAAAGTAAAATATGTATATAGCTTATAACTACTTCCAACCTATATTGCCGATGGCATCAGCTGGTGCACTGGGTGTGGGCTTATAGCCCGGTGGAACGCTAAAGCCGAGCACTTCAAAAGTATTGCCCGCCGCTGGCGCTTGGACGGGATATGGTGGCGACTTGTGAGCTGCAGCGACCGACGGTTTTGTTACTGGCGAAACTGGATTTGGAGTGTAATGCACTGGAGCTGCTGGCGGAGCGATTTCCTCAGCTCTTGGATAAAGACTGGGAACGGGTGATACAGCAGCGCCATTGGCATTTGGATTTGCTGGCTGGCCATTGAACAGATAAACCGGATAACGTGGTTTAAAAGTGTTGGACTCAAAGTGTTCCGGGCACACGTCCTCCTGAAAGTTGGGCGCAGCTGCGGGTGAAATTTGTTTCAAATTTAAATATAATTCGCAAATTATTATGTTTTTGCTGCTTACACAAAGCCTGATAGCTGCCGTTCAAGTTGGCTGGCGTTTGACCCGGACCCTTGTCATCAGCGCTGCCGTGCAATGGAACTGTGCCTATGACCAGTGGAAAATCGACGACCAGATCACCGCCGCCATGCAAACGGAACGTTTTCGCAATGAAGCGCAGCGTGTAGCTTACCCGAATGGGATCACGCTCCCCGAGAGTTGTGGGCGTTGTGGGCGGCACCAGTAGATACTCATTGAGCTGCGCCTTATTATGCTTATCGACCTCACCGCAGTGCTTATCGGCAATGCGCGTCTCTGTAGTTTTGAGCTCCTCCTTATCACCAGACTTGCCGCGATACGTGACGTTCTTGAAGAGACGCACTTTCACATCCTGGCACTGCACATCCGATTGATTGTCCAGCACAATGCCAAATTGTATCCTCTGGCCGGGCACATAGGCGCTGTATGAGGTGCTCACGTCCATGATCATCGGTTTATTGCCGCCGATTATGGAACCCCACCAAAAGGTTTTCTCCTCAATGCGCTTCAGGGGTTGCTAAATATACAAATAGTAATTAAATTATATACATAAGAGTTATTTTGCTTTATTGAATTTACACTTACCAAATGCTCTCGCTTAATGTTTAAATCGTTGGGCAGTATAACCGTAAAGCATTGCTTAAATATATTATTGTATCGCACGGCCCGATCTATAGTCAAGGTCACCTCGTGTTTAATCTGACCGTGAGTGCCATTAAAAGAGGTGGGCGCCTGCGGCGGTATGGTGGTTTGAAAGGGAAACACGAATTTGCCCTTGGGCAGCTCCAGCTGCGACCCACCACTCTGACCGTACACATACTTATCGCTGCTATAGTAGATCTCCGTTGCGGTTCGCGTTTCCAGCACTTTAACCTGTTTGCCATCGTCTCCGGCTTTTTCAACGCTCTCCTGCCAGCGCGTCTCCACAAAACCGTTCACAGTTATATAGATAGCTGCAAGATTACAGGAAGAGATATAGCGGGGGGACCATGTGAGTAATTGGCTTAATTTCTTTGTAATATTATGTGGGCTGTCTACAGATTACGAGTTCAATTGTGGTTAATTCAATTTTCTCTGACATGCCCCTGACTTTTTATAGAATCATACTTTATTTACGGCCCATTCAAAAACCAGTTTAAAAAATAATTATTTTAAAAAAAATTTTGTTAGCTATTTTGCCAGCAAATGTGCGTTAAAGAATAGCTAAAAAGTGATCTAATCATATGTGAACAACTAGGAGATACCCTGTGCTCAGTTTTGTATTGCTGGAGTTTGCTTTCGATTACTTAACAAATTATAAGAATATACGGTTATGGGTCTTGAAATTTATATATATCTATATTGGAAAAATTAGGCTAGTTATCGGGCAAATTCAAGAGTATACGAGACTTTGTGTTTTAAATTTGAGATCTCTAGCTCTGAGATAGGTAATCTGATCTGATCAAGAATTGATATACAAAGATGTATTTGCCTCTTACATATATTTCCAAGAAGATACTTGTCCATTTTTAATAGGTATATATATATATATATTATTTAATGGTATACATAAAACTATAAGCTAAGCTTTTATTATAAACTACAAGGCTGTGTGATTTTTCTTTCAATTTAATGATGGCAAAGTAAAATGGTTAGTTTACAAATTAAAAATTCAGCACAAACCGACTAAAATGGCCAACAATACTCATAACAAACAGCAGCCATATGATTTCGTAGAAAAACTAGTTTTTTTGTTGTATTTACTCTCGCTACAATATCAAATAGCCGACATAGGGAATCTATATGAACACTGGCCAGCCACCGGCACAATAACAAAAGAAATACATAACAACAACAACAACAGCAACAACAACAATGACGGCTCGAATACTAATGAAGCGTCTGCCACAAGCGCTGAATATTATGTATACGCAATGGAATTGGATGAGGGGATGGAGACAACATGACGTCATGCTATCCAGAAGCACAAAGAAATATACATATTATTTACGTCTTGAGCTTACAGCGTATGGTTTTGGGGCGCTCTGTGATTAGCTCTGCGGTGCCGGAAACGACCTGACCCGCATAGTAGACGCCCAAGACGCTATCGAAGCTGAAGCTCACTTTGCTGCTCATCTTTATTCCTGCTTTATATATGCCTGGGCCTTGGGGACAGGCAGTGACAGGACGTTTGCTTTTAATAGTGTGGTATGTTTGTTTTATTGACAGTGGCAAGCAGCGCAGAACACATACACACACACACACACACACACACAAAAAAAACGGAGCGAGGGCGCATCGACCACTGACGCGACACCGAATGCGAGCAACGACAAGTTAATACTGAATCCGGAATCCGATTAATAAATTATGTTGTGCTCTTGAACAGGGCGGGAGCATTGCATGTGTGAGTGAGTTGCCAACTTGTGACAAACACGGGGAAGTACCCGCTTAAGCTAAAATACATTTTTAGTATAGATGCCAAGTACACTAATTTATCATTGGTCTTACAAATTTGACTGCTTATCGTGTTTTAAATGGTAGCTTTCAGCGCCCAATTACCAGACAGGTAGCTGCAACGTACTATGCTTAACATCGGCTTATTTTGTTAGAGTTATCGCTTATCGTTATCGTGTGGCAAGCAATAGCAACAATCTTTCCAGATAATTTGCAAGACATAAATAAAATATTCGATGCATTTAATGTTATTTAATCATACAAGTGTGAGGCTAAAAGTAATGTAGCTCAATCCACATATTGTAAATTCCATTGATTTCCGCACTTGGCCTGCCTATTGCATTTTCAAATGCATACTTTTGGCGCTTTAACTGGCAGTAAGGTGGCAACGCCGTATTATATTTAGCATCAGCTGATTATGTTAGAGTAATCGCGTTATCGTTATCGTGTGGCAAGGTAAAACAAAAGCAACAACGTCTCTAGTTACTTTGCATAAATTATTAAATAATTCGCCGTGGTTAAATGTAATTGAAACGAACAATCGTGCGCGCAAATATAATTAAGATCAAGCTACATATTGCCAGATCAAGTGATTGCCACAGTTGATGGGAAAAGTGCCCAATTGTTGTTGTAGTTGTATTTTCTGTAGTGATACCAAAGCGGCCGCTCAAATGTGCCGTTTTATATGTTATTTTTGGATGACTATTTAACGACAGCAGCAGCAGCATGGAAAGTGAACGAATGTGCATTCGACTGGACAATCCAGAACGCATTTTTCATGCCGGCCAAATTATACGCGGCGAGATTTGGATGAATTTGACCAAGCGTACTAAAATACGAGGTAAATTAAAATTGTAAATGATTGTTACTGTTATTTAAAGATATTTCACAAGCAGAGCTTGCATGCATCACGGGTGAGTCAGGCATTGCCGGATCTCGATTTGCGGTCAGTAGTGAAGTTTTCTGATTTCATTGTAGCCATTGTCATCGTAGTTTTCGTTATGGCCGCATTGGCATAAACAAAGAAGATCTTTAACAACAGCGTTAATGACAACAAAACAGAGCGAAATTCACTTTTGTGATTTCCATTGCGAATTCTTTAAATGGCCATCATTCATCGATATGTGCTCAATTGCACTTCTTGTATTGTGGGGTCATTTGATTCAGGAAATGCTACGCGCGGGTTCAGATAGTGCGCGCGCGGGGGTGCGGGGCTGGTGTAGTAGTGTACGAATGCGCGTACTCCCTCAATGTGTGCGTACGTTTGTGTGTGTGTGTGTGTTAATAGTGCCGTAATAATGGGCAAAGCACAAAGAGAGCTTTGCTCTCTCAAAAAACAGTGCTGTCTAGAAAATAGTGCATACCTTTTACTGCAGCATCGTCGGCTTTATTAATGTCAATTGAATATGTCAATAGAGAAACAAGTTGAGCTTGATTCGCAAGGGACAAGCTACATTTTTTCTATATTTAGAATAAAATTAGTTATGCGTAAATTGTATGCCATCGCTTAGAAATTAGAATATCCCGAAATTTAATACATAGTTCATTTTAATCACTTTTGAATATATCATTCTCAAGATATGTATATTTTACATAATTAAAAAACCTCTTACACAAATTATAATTATTCGCGAGCATCACTCTAATTTATTACGCTACATTTTCAATATATTTGTTACATTTCAACGTAAATCTAAGTAGATTATAATAATGTTGATGCTTAAGTTTTCACAGCTGGCTATTAAATAATCAACAATCAGTTAAGGCACTAATCTGTAAGTGTATGTACTTCATTTCAAAATCAAAACAAATGGCATGCAATGAAAATACAAAACTGAGAGAGAGAGCGAGAGAGAGTAGAATGCAGCGCCCTTCTGTGTGCTTGACTTCATTATCGTTGACTCAGTTCGCTCCTGCGTGTGTGTGTGTGCGTGAGAGAAAACTACGTGAGCGCCACACTTGACAGCCGTTGTGCGGTACACGCCAATAAGTCGGGCATTTCAGTGCGTCGCATATGGGAAGCCGTAGAGCGTAAAATCTGCTGTTGAAAATCAAGTGCTGTGTTTGTTTCGTAGCCCAAAAATAGTTTTCGCCATATCTATTACGGCTCCATGTGAAAATCAGCAGTAACGTTATCAGTGGGCAATATAAAAAACGATTTATTATCAGAGCACCTACTTAGAAGCGTTTATACAAGTACATATATACATATGTAAATGTTATACTATATAATATTCATATCAAAACAAAACATTTTTATGAGGGGAATGTTTTGGATGGTTTTGAGGGTTGTCATTATCAGTGCGGCAAAGGAAAAATACATTTTGACACAATTTACTTTTTGATTTGTTTTTAGTTATAAGGCTTCGCAATTACATTTGATTAGTTACAATGAACCGTACCCCCTTTGACCTTAATTGAACACATTAGCAACAGCTGCCTATGTTGCCTGTCTTCGTAGCCTTAATACCCTCCTTGATTTTAACCCTTGACCTTGTCGTTGAGAAAGCGCTCGACACGCGGCCAAATTTCTTTGGTTTCGCGACCCTTGAAACTGGTTACCAGACCACGTTTCGCATACCAGGCCAATACGGGACCCATTAGCTCATCGTAGAGCTGCAAACGCCTTGAGACCACTTCGGGTTTATCATCCTCGCGCTGTGTTAGCGGTTCGCCCGTCTTGTCGTCCTTGCCGGCAACCTTGGGGTCGTTGAAGCCAATGTTATAGACACGACCCGAGGGTACGTGTATCCAGCGATGTTTCACACGCTCGATGATCACATCATGTGGAATGTCTAAATTGATAACAGCGTCGATTTGCTCGCGCGCCGATAAAATGTCCGCTTGGGAGCCGTTGCGTGGAAAACCATCCAAAATGTAGGACTTGTTGCCCACCTCGGTAATGCGGCCCAGCATTGTCTTCGTCACGATCTCATCGGGCACCAGCTGGCCTTCGGCAATATAACGTTGTGCCTTTTTCCCCAGATCCGTGCTATTGATAATATTCTGGCGCAGAATATCGCCCGACGAGATGTGCAGGAAGCCAAAAGTTTTCACAATGCGCTCTGAAATGGTGCCCTTGCCGGAGCCGGGAGCGCCAATTATCACAGCACGAAAGATTTTCGTATACATTATTGTATAAGATTTTTGTTCAGTTTCCGCTGCAAGAGATATTAAAAAAGAGATATGAGTACATTTTAGTGATTATTTGTTTTTTATTATTATTATTTTTTTTGCTACTAAGATCCCAATAAAAACTGCAGCGATAACTGATAACAAAAAAATAAAATAAACAAATACTCCACGAACTAAAACACCTGAACAAATTCTTGAAAATCTTATTCTCAAATTCTTGCTTGTGTTTTAGCACCTGGTCATTTTTTTGTTAAAAAAAAGTCCAGAAATAGGAATGGTCAAGAAAGTAGAATTGTCTTTAGATACTATGGAATCGAAGCTTATTTACTTGCGAGCGACCATTGTACTATCAAAAACCATATTTTATCAGGCTATTAAGCGATAATTTTAACAACTTTGTGTAGCAAGCGATTAAAAATAGTAATTTGTATTATCTTCGACTTCATTCACTGCCTGCTAAAACGTAAGGCATATGCGTGCACAGATGCCCCACATGGCAACTAAAGTGTAGCGCAGCCGCAGCAACAACCACAAGCGTGGCTTTTTTTAAGTTCTTTGTCTTCACATGTAGTGTAATTGTTGTTGCTGTGGGTGCGCTCTTATCGTTCAAAGTCCAAACAAAAGCCAATGCTGCCGCGTGTTGTTTTGTTATGCACTTTACATTTGTATTCGCAATTTTCCTTGCATTTCTTGTTTGTACTGCACACGTTCTTTCTTAGCTCTTATTCGATGAATGCAGCTCTTATGTAAATTAGCAAGGGCGACAAATAAAATGCGCTGCTTCCTTATTTTTACTTACCCAATAAAACGTTTAATATTTAGTGTATGTGTGTTATAATATTCGTCAAATATGTTTATTTCGCTACCAGTTTGGCTTGATTATTCGAATTTAATTTTAACTCACGTACTAATTACAATAACTTGTCTCGTTTGTTTTTCTAAAATTTAGAACCAAAATCAAAGTCTTGTGTGCTAACAAATAAAAACACACACACAAGCAATAGGCAGACAATCAGACACACACATATCCCCTTTTTTGGGTTCCAGCAAAGTTGCGCTTCTGCTGCTGCCGGCAGGCAAATATCAACTGAATGTCGGTGGGACGCTTTATCTCGGACTAAGTTTGAACTTCGTTTAGCGTCCAGACTTTTTATGCGCGCTGCTGCTCGTACGATTTTTAGCTAGACGACTGCACCATTTGTGATACCAATACATAGAAAGCTCAGGTTCTCTTGCTCTCTTTCTGTTGTGGGCGATTGACACGACGGCAAGAGTGAAATATTTGAAGGTCACGCAGAGAGCGTGACGTCACATTTTGGTATATATTTTAATCGCATTCATTGCAAGTTTCCGCGTGTTATTTTAATCGTTTTAAATTGATTAAACATAAATGGTTTAGTTAACAGTTGCGTAGATAGAAAATTTTATTAGTGGCACTTCGGCAACAGACACAATAAACTCGGTATATAAGGTATTTAAGCTACAGCAAAATGTAGTCCGGCGTATCACGTTGTTTTGATCGAGATAATATACATATACTTTATGGCACGGCGATGCTAACGGACAAAATCAAATACTAAAATTAAACACATGTAGATGGATTTGAACTTAAAAGCTTAATTTTTTAAGTTATTTGTTAATTTGTTTACCAAACGCAAAATGTGACGTAACTATGCAAAGAGACCAGATTTCTTTGCATGACCTATGGCTCTCTCAGTCGTGTTGTGTATATGGGTGCGCAAGTAAGCAACAACTATTGTAAATAGCCGGTTTTAGCGTTATCGTTTGGTTTGTTGTGGTTGTCGTTGTAATGCTTCGTGAGAGGAGCGAAGCACGCGCTTTCGTATAAATATAAATACAAAACAACATGTGTATGTGAATATGTATGTTAGCGAATTGGCAATTGAAAACAACACACTGTATCAACTGTTGATATCGGTGACAGTTCTGAGACATACCCTGTAAATAAATTCTGATGGAGGTATGTTCTCTTACGCACTTAACCTGTGTGTATGTAATACTAATTTATAATAATATATTTTTGAATAGTTCTTGTTTCTGGAAAATGAGAATTGAATACTGGTAACTCAAAATATATTACGATAAAGATGTAGACACTTGTTTTAATAAATATGGAATTGCCTTTTAAAATAGTCTTAAATTTGTTTCAAAAAAATTATTTGTAACTTATTTGGTAGTTTTTCTCTATTTTATAGTTTTACTTACCCCTCTAAATAGTACATAGATGTTACACAGGATGCGATAAAGATTAAACTTTTTACAAGCATTAAAAAATCTGTAATTATTTGTATACCCGAATTTATACTCTCAAAAGGCACGAAGAAAATTGTAACTTTATAACAATGTTTTGTTATGCTCACGTAAATTATTAAAAGCGTATTATTTTGTATATGTAATACATGCATAACATGCTGAAATTGCTTCGTAAGCTGCTTTATTTTTGTGTCAATAGTTAAGTTTGCAGAGGGGGTTTATCAGAGATATCTATTACATTTGCGTGGCTATCAAATATTTATAGAACTACGTATGGAAGGAGACTTAACACTGGATGTGCCTAAACTTAGATTCTAGGCGCTGTCACTGGCCGTAATGGTGGCTCCTTTTTTAAGTATGTCCTTATCGCCCTCGATAATACCCTGCTTGCGTTCCTTTTGTGCTTCCTTGATCATTTCGTCCACCTCCTCGATGGTGGGTCCGTCGCCAGGTGGGCTCACACTCTTGTCCCGACTTTGCCGTCGCCCATTGCTGCGACTATCCAAGGTCCACCGGAAGCGTCCCCGGCCGCGGCCACGTCCGCGCGGCGAAAAGCGCGTCGGCTGATGGCGCCTAGGACTGATGCTGCGTGAGCGTGTGCGTCGATAGCGTGCCGACGGTGACGGCGTGCGTCGCGGCACAAATGGTGATGGTGTGCGACGCCCGCGTTCAAGGGACCGCGAGTGGGAGTGTCGATCGCGCTGAACAAAGCGATGCTGAAAACCACGTCCGCCTCTGAAGCGTCCGCCAAAGCGTGATGGCGAATAACTCCTGCTCCTACTGATACTCCTACTCCTACTCCGGCTCCGGCTATGACTGCGTCGTCTGCGCGATCTGGAGTGACGCGAGCGGCTACGGCTGTGCCTGCTGCGACTGCGCGAACGCCTCGAGGAGCGTCTGTCGCGCGAGCGGCTTCGACTGCGTCGCCTAGGCGAGCGAGTCCGGCTGCGGCTCTGCGAATGCGAGCTTAAGGGCGTGGCCAAACGCAACAATCCAAATTTATCCATTTGCAGCGGACGCTTCTTAATTTGAAAGGAGAGCTTTTGTTGTTGTTGTGGTTGCTGCTGCTTCTGCTGTTGATGATGGGCATGAAATTTGGGAGCCGGCGGCGGCTGCTCATCATCCACATTGGCAGCCGCAGCTGCTGCGTATTTCGAAGTGCTTGGTCCCATCATCAGATTGTAACCGACCGACGCAGGCTGCTTGCGCTTTGTAGTGGGTGCAACAGCCGGTGGTGGTGGTGGTGGCGGGGGTGTTTCCGAGCGCTGCTTGCGTTTAAAATAGTTTTGCAGGTGGGACTTAAGCTGGGCATCGCTGCTGCTGCTGCTCATGAGCCTGCAAAGGTTGTTAGGCAAAAAAGAAACGTGTAAAATGGGCACAACAAATGAAAAGCAACTCACTAAGCATACTTATTCCGGCTAATTCGTCATGCATGGGAGAGCGCAAGGATATTTTCAATTACAGTGCGGGCACTTTGAAGCAAGTCAAATGTAATAGATCATAAAAAACTACTCTATTTCAACGAATTCATTCATTCGCTTAGATTACCTTTTTATGATCTAGGAATAGACTAGCTTGACAAAAGACACACGCAGTTACCTGAAAGCCTCCGCATAGTCGATTTTCTTGAGCATTTCCAGTGCAGCTTCGGTGGCTGTGATTACACTTCCAGCCTCGATAGATTTTGATTTCTTTCTATGCCTCTTATCCTTCTCCTTGTCCTTCTTCTTTTTTCCCTTCTTCTTGGACTTTTTGTGCTTGCTAGCCTCGCGCAGCAGTCGCCGAACGCTGCTCATCGTCTCATCTTCGTCCAGCTTGAACTCGTTGGCGGAAAGGGAATCGCTAACAGCGCGTTTGTCCTGCTCAATAGGCAGGAAGGAGCGCTTCTTGCGGGCTAAAATGTGCAATAGGTTGGTTTTGCGTAAAGTAAGGTAAATGGAAGCTGGGCACTTACGCTGATCCCCGCTGTCGTTCTCACTGCCACTGGATGAGCTGGAGTCGTCCGAGGAGGCAATTGTGATGGGTGGGCCGCCAGCGCCTGGCACATTCCGCAGCTCAGCGCCACGCTGCTGCATGGCCATTAAGCTGGTGCTGGTGGCAGCTACTGCAGCTGGTCGCAGCTGTTGCAGTGCATCCAGCGAGATGCGCGCCTGCTCATGCTGTGGCAACAGATTTAGGCAGTCACTATACGCCTTAATGGCATCGGGTATGCGATTCTCCTCCTCATAGCTGCGTCCGAGCGCTACCAGGGTCTCTCCCATATATTTTCGCGCATTCACATGGTACTTATTCAACATTAGCGCCTTTTCAAAGTCTTTCAGACCCTTCAAGAAACTGCCCCGATTCGCGTATAGCGCACCGCGCGCCACCAAGCCCTCGACATTGCGCGGATCAATGTTCAGGGCTTTGTTCAGGCACTGAAAGGCCTCAACTTGTTGGCCGTTCTTAAAGTGCTCAATGCCATCAGCCACGGAGCTGAGTTTTCAAATTTGGTTTTGTGTGTGCAATGGATATATATATATATTATATTTATATATATGGACAGTTATACATGTGTATTTGAATGTCTTAGCTACTGGAACGTCCATTCACGGCTGGCAGCTTATTATCAGTTAACTATATTATAACAGTGGTCGCTGTTCAGAAATTATCATCACTTCTAAATCCAGAATTTCAAAAACTCTTTCACCCAAATGTCAATTCCTAGGTGCCACCGAAATAGTTTCAAATCCTAAGCATTTTGATACTTTTGAGAAAATAAAAACAAAACAAAGATTGCAGTAAAATCATTATAGATTCCCTGAGTTACTTGCATCCTCTTTTTGTACACATTTCATTAAGGTTTGAGTTATTCTCCGTGTCACCCCTGAGGACATCCCGAAATTAAAATTATTTGGAAATCAAATTTACCTCTGTTATCGAAAAACATTAAAAATATTGAACGACCACTGTTTTAAATATGGTCCGATATAACCTTTCTTATCAGCGCTTTGGCATTTGGCTAATCTAAGCGACCAGCCCTGATTGGAACTTGAAAACTTACCGAAATGCCCATTGTGAGGCCTGTTTCTGTCGCAGCTCCGGTGCATAGTCTGTGTCCGGATAGCCTAATTTGATGCTGCTCATCAGTGTTAAATTCTCATTGGGCTGTATTCCATTTAGCTGAAAGAGCACATCATAATTGGGATTCTCAAGCTCCAGCGCTGCGTTCAACTGATCCTCATAGTGTGGCGCCGCCGATGGATCCTGATTATGTATATCACTAAACGAGTTCGATAAGGTAAAGCAGCTGTTAACTGTTGTACTTGAACACATACCGATAGTATTTGGGAAAATCCTTCAAATCGCATAAGCCTAGCTTAAGATCGGGCGTTTTATTGTATATGCCCAACATGCCCAAAGTTAAACGTTCCACATCTGCCGATACGCTGCAAACTTCACAGCGTATGAAGTCATAGCTGGCGAATTGACGCGGAACGCCCTGTTTATCCAGCGGCAGTGGACCCCAATGATCCTGCAAGATGATGGCCTACAAGGAAAATGGAAAAAATAATATAGATTAATGTTTACGGACTATGTTTAACAAAATAATATTCAAAATTTCTGATTTTACGACCGGCTAGTTGCCTTCCAACCCACCTTAATGGGTATATCAGCCAGATAGAAGTGTAAAGGTTCCGCTGTGCACAATGGTTTGACCATAATGCGATTCGCATTAGACATAACCTTTTGCACTGTGGCATAGACGATGTCCCCCTGCTTCAGTGCACCCATGCGATATGCATATGCCTTCCGTTTATCCTTGACTCCCATATAGTATTCCATCGGTGGCTGTGGAGCGATGCAGTTGCTCATTTCTGTCAACCACGATTCCTCCATAACGTTGGCCACCAGCTGACGATCATACAGATCGCTGGCCTTCCGGGCCAGAAACTGATGGATCTTCAAGCGTTTCGCCCGCTCCTGAAATGTAAAATATTTCTGCCGCTCCTGGTAGACACTGTAATTGAGCTGCGTCAAATTGAGTCGTCTCAAATCCTCCACGCCCCTTTCATCATCCCAGATCTTCTGCAAGGGCTGGCCATGGTAGCACAGCGCCCGCGATATATAATTGGCATTCATCTTTCCCTTTTTTTTTGTCAATTCCTATTCCATTACAATTTTCACTCCTGCAGAGAGAAATAAATAAAAAAAAGAGATACGCATGAGCAAATTTGCGGCTCGCCCAAATAAGGTGAATGTATATGTATGCGCGCGACACAATCATTTCCCAAATATCCAATTGCGGAGCTTGTTTGTGTTTTTCCTTTACACAATTACTTACCTTTTTCATCGCAGACAATTAATGAAATGCCGAGCTGTTTTTTACAACGCCAGCAGGAAAAAGAGTTGTGTTTAATGTTAAGCAAACATGTGGCAACACTGGCACTTTGATAAAAGCAGGTAGACAATAGTTATCGATGTATCGGTGAGGAACAAATTGAGTGCGATAGTAGCATTTTGGAAAAACATTTACTTATTATATTTTTATTATACTGTGTAAAAAATCGCGTTTGAACAAAAGTCTAAAAACGTAAAAGTAAAACTATGGTAACTAGTTTTAGAATGTAGTATATAAGCACATTTCGATAAGTGTCGAGTGTATAGTCAAGACACAAACCAGGCGACAGTGTTCGTCAAGAATATAAGTGGCAGCACTATCGACAGGCTAGTACTCAAATCACACGCTAGGTGTCGTCTGTGTGACTATTCAAACATTAAAACCGTTTAAAAATTTTTATTTATAATTGGTTTCTTTGCAGCTATCAAAATCCAGGTAACTGGCAAAGGCAAATGCAAATGGATGGAAATCTTGCGGAAAAACTCCAACAACAATGAGTACACACGCAGCCTATTTTACACCAGCAAAGAGATTTACGAGCACAGCGAAACTCCGCTGCCCGAATTTGAACCTCGCGGCTTAGAATTGTCGCCCGGCGAGCACACATTTAGCTTTAAAGTGGCACTGGGCCATCAGCTGCCGTCCAGCTTTCGGGGCAGCTATGGCAGCATCAAGTACAAGATGCGCATCCTCATCCAAAGACCCTGGACCTTTGATGAGCGCCACACCATACCATTTACGGTTGTCAAGAATATGCCGCTACCACCGGGCTATCGTCGCAATCCCACGCCGATGGAGAAACAGATCACCAAGACAATCAGCCTCTTTGGCACACGACCCATCACCATGGTGGCCCTCCTGCCCGAAGATTTTGCAGTGCGCGGTGAACCGTTACGCATCTGTGTTACCGTCACGAACAACAGCACAACAAATGTGGAGAAGCTGCGCTTCAAGTAAGTATTCCAGATCACCATGTTTTAGATTCTCCTGTCTATATTTAAAAGGCTGTTTGATAAGCTATCAGAACTTGTTTAGCTTGTAATCGATATAGTATCGATTACAACACGTATTTTTATCTCACATTTCGGATTAAAAATAAATGTAAAAATTAATGAAATTAATTAATTCATAAACTCAGTTAACAGCATTCTTAACAGGCTGTCACATTTTGTCACTCTTCTTTTTTGGCAGTGCTGCCACCTTACAATAAAATATTGCACTGTTTGCAATTGACAGTTACTTACACAATTTTAACAAGTAAAAGTAACTTTATTTTTCTTCAAAAAACTTGTTAATTAATTAAAACTTGTTGGGAGTTACTGTGTTGCTGGCCAGCAGCAACAAAGAATGTTTGTAAACATAAAACAGTGTTGCGAGTGACAGAAAAATTGAAAATTTATCGTTCAGTTGTAGGCTACTGATAGTCATGGCGTTGCCACCATTCAGACAATTTGAATCATTCGATAAGAAGAGGTTATGAAAATGTCGGTAATTTCAATGCATAAGATAATTGATTATCTTAATAGTGTAAGTATTATTATGATGTCGTATAGGAAATAGCTATAAACTATCCAGCTGACTTTTAAATAGCACTGGATTTTTTTACTTTTAATAATTAATTGGTATTCAATTTGAAGTACCTAAGTTAGAAATACTAAATTACTTAACTTAATTTTTTTTTTTGTTAACCGATTTAGTTTGAGAGTAAATCATTGGTTCCAGATATTTGCCACTTTAAAAGTACTGATACTACGAATATTTACTTGATATTAGGCTGATTTCTTGTTTGTCTTTCTGAGTATACTAAACTCTAATATATTTATTATGTGCTGCTTAGCATTTTGCAGTACGTCACCTACTACAGCCACGTGCCGTTGCGCGTCCAGAAGGTCGAGTGCATTGCGATTGCCAACAAGGAGACGGGCGCTGTGGCCAAAAAGAGCGAGCGCAGCTTTGCCCACGAGCTGCTCATGCCGGATACGGCACAGCCGACAGATGAGCAGTTCAGTGGCGTCATCACCATATCCTATGAGCTGCGCGTTGAGGCCGTATTGCGTGGTTTCTTCAAGAATTTGGTGCTGAACCTGCCGTTTAAGGTCTACTCGCAGGATGTTTCCAACAGACTGGGTCCGGTGCGTCCATCATTGCCTCCGCGACCGGACGATGGTCCACCGGGTCCGGATGATGCTGCCGCTGCTCACGCCAATCTTTTTGAGCCCTTAGCTCTTCTGTCTGTCTATCCAGCACTGGACTCTTCCATTGGCTCGCCAACGCACTCCTCGCAGTACAGCGAATGCAGCTCCCTGAACTCCACCACATCGGACTCCACGCTGAGTCCGGCCGTTGGTGGAGTGGAGCTATCCTACACGTCGGACTCGCAGTCTTCGCAGTTTGGCAGCCCCTCGGCTCGCGCCAGCCTGCGTAGCAACTCCAATGTGCCCTACATGCCTTACTCGTCCAGCCCACTGATGGTGCAATCGTATCCACCGCCACATCTACCACCGTATCCCTTGCCCGAGTCGCCGCAGTATACGCTGCTCGCGCTGACGCCTCCACCGCTGGCAACCTCAACTGCTGTACAGCCTCCAGCTGGTGGCGGCTACACCCAGTTGCCATCCACCTCAACGGCCTCCGGATCGTTTCTACAGCCACGTCAAGACGTCGGCGCGCAGGCATTGCGTAAGTTGTTAAAATACATTTAAAATTATATAATAAATAATTTTTAAGGCCTTTAGGCATTTGGGCACTTTACTAGCAAATTTTTTGACATTTTTGGCGTGGTTTTTGATAGAAGCTTTTCCCATAGTTTTTTATACTGTTTGTGACACCCGCAATCAACTAAAAATATAATTTTAAGAATCTATTTTATTAAAAAAAAAAAAAAAAAATAATGATAAGGGTTGATTTTATTCCAAAAAAAAAATTCGTAACAAAATATTTTTCAAAAGTGCAAAATCCTTAAATGTGGAATTTAAAAAGAGGCCAAGTTATAACCAAAATGTCCTCGGCATTGACAATCCGCTCAGTTTTGACAAAGTTATGGGAGTTTTATGACTTGGAAAGGTCATTCGTGGCTTGGTACAGGATATATCTTAGTTGGGTATTCTTAGCCAGAGCACTCTTCATATTTCTAACGCCTCTCTCTCTCTCTCTATATATTGCAGCCCCCTCGTACGAGGAGCTCTTTGGCAACGCCAATGCACCACCTGAGTCGCCGAAGTGAGCTTGGATTTGTAGACGACGCCACGCCCACACATAAATCATGCCGCCCAGTTATATCTAAGCTTTGCCTAGGAATGCTTCAGGTTTTACTTTAGAGTGCTTACAGCCCATAGCTAAAACTTAACGAGTTGTATCTCTCAAACTAATGTTACAAATAGTATCTCGAATGAGCAAAATAAAACAATGCCATCAACTTTTCACAAAAATACTTATAATACAAACCATTGTAAATCAGCGCATGAAATATATTGTACGTATATACGACTGTAAAATATTTTTCATCATTTAACTTATTGATAAGTTTGCACTAGCCCTTAAGATACTCAAAAGCAATTTGTATTAATTTATCAGAGAATACTTTGCCTTTGTGTAGTTCGTTAGACTTGTTCATACTAACGCCAATTTTGTGTTCACACCTTTGTAAAAGGCGTGGTAGCAACTGACTTTAATTTTCTACCAGATATGTAGTTAGCTTATTGGCGCATTCTTATTCTAAATATTAAAAACATTATTGGACTTATAAAACATTGTATTCGAATATTTGCAATTAGTTAAACGAAATCTACACAAATATCGTCAAATTTGTCTGAAAACTCATGAAGAATTTAATTTCATAACTTTTTATAATTTTACGCCCTATTATTATTATATTTACCTAATTTTTCGAATTTATTTTAATGTTAACTTTTATTTTGAATACGAAAATATTGCAACAGCTTTTAAAAAGTCTGTTGAATACTAATCATATATTATTTTTGACAGCCAACTGTGTGCATTTCTTCTTAAGGCTTAAAAACCGTTTTTTTTTAAACAGAACACGTTTTATTGTTAACGATAACTCGATATTGTTTAGCTGTTTCACCAATTACCACATTTTCAACAAATATTTTTATTTTATTTATTTCTCGCACCACATTTCAAAAGTTAATTTTTATATTTTACTCGAGCTAAAGAGAATATACGGCAAATGCTTTAAGGTCTGTGAAAATCGAATGTGTACTTATTGAGGCGATACTATATATAAATGTATCGATCGATATTTTGTAAACGAACTCTGCATACTATGTCATATGCAGTTTGAATATTTTAGTTGTAAGTTGCACAAATCAAACCATAACATTAATTATTTCGTTAAGGTGCTTTATATATTATTACTCAGCGAATACTTTTTGAGAATTTTTATTGCGAGTTCATTTTGACATTTGATTTTTAAACGCAATCAAGCCAATAAAATGTTCTTATACATGAAATACAATATAAGTTTGCATATTATGTTGGGAAATCTTGCTGATATTATAGAGCAATACTGTGGATTGCTTTAACAATATGTATGGTCTTGGATGTTTTCAATCATTTATTTTAGGGAATCACATTTCAAATTATTTACAAAATTTATATTTAAATTGAAACAATTTCCTAAGCATACTTTTTTATTGTCAATTTTAGATTTGTAGGTTTCGAAGTTAATTTGCATTAAAGTTATTTCTCATTTTTTTCTTATATATGTGTTAAAAAATACATAATTATAATTCAATATAAAGGTGATATGAGAAATCGTAAAGGATTTAAAATTAAAAAGTATCATACAACAGTTTTCTGCCAGAAGTGATGCATTTTCCGAAACCCCGTCAAATTACTCAAGTAATTTTAGCTGTGCGTTGGTCAGTCATTCATTCAGGACAAACTGTCAAATCCTTGTCGACAATTTCTTTTTTTAAAATACAATAAATTCAGCACAAATTGTTGAGCAAGCCCAATTAAAAATTTATAATCTTATCCATCACAACAGGGTCGAGAGTCACTGTGACGTTTAGAAGTGCTATCCTTAACTCCAAAAATGACTACCTACGCGAGAATGTACCAAAAATATACAAAGATGTAAATAACAATGTCAATTGCTTGAATAGGAGCAGTGCGTTAATGTCTCCCATGCAGCCACGCCCATTCCCAAGCCGCCTCCAAACATGAAGGATAAGCATGTGCGGTTTTTGTCCCCCAACAAAAAGCAACGGAAGTGTTAAGTCAGGTGTAATTGTTTTCCTACCTTTTGCTTCCACTCATACAACAGCGACGACGACGACAATTTAGTTTTCTTCCCCCTTCGTTTTTTGGCGTAGTCTGAGTAACCATAAATTATATTTTCATATAGGGTATGTATGCATAAGGATTCGAGGAGGGGCGTCTGCATGGGTAGCATACATAAACAAAATTGTTAAATAATAGCGACATTTAGCGGAAGTGTAATGCCTTTCATTCAGGGACCAACAACACGCGCGACAAACGATCGAGCTCTCTCTGGGCTCTGGTTTTATGTCAAATTATGGAGGTGTTTGCCAAGGGGGCGCCCCTTGACGCACGGCCGGTACACGTGCGTTGCCACTCTGGACTTCCTTGGGACTCCTCGAGCGAGGCAGCAGTTTAATGTCTTAATACCTTGCCTCGCATTCAAGTTATGAAATGTACTGTGAAACATTTGGTTTTGTGGTTTATGCCACGTAACAATTCACCAATTCACCAATTCAACAATTTGATGATTTGATATTGGCATTAAAAACGTGCCACTAGCTTATATTAAGTATACGCCAGATGTGACCAAAAGTTGCAATATAACGAACACGCACGTAACCTAAAGAAGTGTTTTTTAAGTTAACAAGAACTTTCTTTTCATCTTGCTGGACCTTATGTAATTTTGATGCTAAGGCAACGTAATTTGTTGTTACACTTAAATATAGTAATACAACTTTTCTTCGATAGACCTTTTTTGTATAATTTTCGATAAATTTACACAATGTCTGAATACACTATTTTTGAATTTGGTTGAAATAATAATTCTACTTGGTCACAATTCTTCTCTTCAAGCTTGCTTAAATACTTATACATTAATATAGCTATTTCCGGGCAAAGATGTAATTCAAAACTTAAAATCTGTGAAAAGAGACTAGATTTTGTTGTTGTATATTTCCGTAGCATGTGGCAAACCTGCAAGGAACAACTCGATATCAGAGCTCGCTAAGCAGCTGCTTCAGTTAAGGCGCTGGAAATTAGTTTATTTGCGGGGGCGAGTCAACGTCAAATGGGGAAAATGAAAGAAATTGGGCAAAGTAAAAAGCATATTGCCTAATGCCTAATGCCGAATAACCAAATCAAAACTAATCGAGCAGAAGTTACTGCAACTGTTTCAGTTGCCCTGACTGACTGCCGCAGCAGGTGGTGGTGCTGGTGGTGTGGACTGTTGGCTAGGGGAAGGAGGGGCTGGGGCGCGGGCGTGGCTGGTTGCCCGCAGTGAAAATGGTTTTAAATTGCCGCCTGATTGTCTTTCAACTTGGCTCTCACACTTGTGGCGTTTTCCACTGGTCACGGACTCGCCTTTTGGCTTCCCAACATTTGGCGACTCCAAATTTAATCAAGCGCACAAATTTTTGCACGTACGTTTTTGCTATTTCTATTTCTATGATATTCAATGGAAGGCTACCATTTTTTGGCGCTGGTTGCTGGTCACATGTGTTGCCACAATCGCCATCACCATCCACGTCCTCATTCTCCACCTCCTCTCTCCGTCTGTCAGTGTGAATGGGCGTGAAACGAGCTCAGCTCCAGGGCTTGCTGGCGGGCAACAGTTGCCAAAGACTCTACGACCCTTTTGTCATTGTTGTTGCTCTGATTCTGCTCTGGGGCAAGGCAGTCGCTTCATTAAGCATTTTTGTTGCTGTTGTTGTTGTTGTTGTGGTTGCTGGCGGCTTGGCTGCTGGAGCTCAAGCTGTGCCGCATTGTGCAAAAGTTGCATTCGATGTTTTTTGATTGTGGGTTCGTTACACTGCCAGAAATGTCAGCTGGATTGAGCATAATTGACAGATTGAGATATAAACTTAACTATTTATTTTTCTTTGACGGATTAGCGGCACTTTAGTGATATATACGTAAAGCTTTAAAGGCAATTACTTTGGGTAGATTAAATGGCGCGGGACACTGCATTTGGGATCGCAATTTGCTTTCTTATTGTGATTATCATTAGAATTAATTGCACTTTAAATTCTACATTTTGACTGCAAATGATTATAGTGACCTTTTCAAGTTTTTAAGCTTAACTAACTCATATATTAGATCTTAGAATATCAAGATAATATCGTTTCTAGGGCTTCACATATTTGTATTGGTATACAATATAAAAAGCTCTAGAAAAACCATTGCTTTGAGCCTTCCCATCTAATTGATTTATATAACTTTTTAGCTTGGGAAATAAAACACGAAATTTCGATATAACATGATTAATAATATTTATAACATTATATTATTATCCATATTTAAAGAAAAGTTTTATTTACAAGTCTAACCTTACCTTAACTTGATTTTGTTTGACATAAAAACTATGCATTATACTTTACTGTTACAATGTGTAAGTGTGAGAATAAATAAATATTATGGTGTCTTTATAATATCACGACTTAATGAGATAGTCTTGGGTGATGTTATAAAATATGGTAATGTTTATTCTTCTGACACAATTAGATCGTAAAGCAGTTCGACTTTCCGCTATTTCCACGGATAATAAAAAGTATATTAATTGAAATCAAAACTAGACCATATTGAAACAAATTAAAAGTTTTCTCTTATATAAATAAAAGGAATTTGATTTAAAAAGTTTAAAAGTTTCTAAAGTCCATACAACTGCCCTTCCTAGACTTAAGACTCCCATTGGTCAAAATTGAGCCGATTGTCAAGCCTGAGGCCATTTTGTTGATGGGTTGTCATATATATTAATTCTACATTTCAATTTTTTGCATTATTGAAAGTACAATTTTTTCAAATAATTTTGCGAAAAAAGCATAAGGGGGGACCCTTACAAAAAGTCATTTTTCTAAAAATAGATTCTTGAAATTCTTTTTTTAATATATTGTGGGTGCCAAAGTTAGTATAAAAAACTATTGGAAAAGTGATTCTGAGGTGTTTCATTTTTCTGTCAAAAATCATGCCAAAATGACAAAAAAAAATAGCTTGTAAACGCCTTAAATCCATACAAATGCCCTTCCTAGACTTCAAACTCCCATAACTTTGTCAAAATTGAGCCGATTGTCAAGCCTGAGGCCATTTTGTTCATGGTTTGTCATATATATTAATTCTACATTTAAATTTTTTGCATTATTGAAAGTACAAGCATAAGGGGGACCCTTAGCAAAATGGATTTTTCAAAAAATAGATTCTTGAAATTCTTTTTTTAATATATTGTGGGTGCCAAAGTTAGTATAAAAAACTATTGGAAAAGTGATTCTGAGGTGTTTAATTTTTCTGTCAAAAATCATGCCAAAATGACAAAAAAAAAATAGCTTGTAAACGCCTTAAATCCATACAAATGCCCTTCCTAGACTTCAAACTCCCATAACTTTGTCAAAATTGAGCCGATTGTCAAGCCTGAGGCCATTTTGTTCATGGTTTGTCATATATATTAATTCTACATTTAAATTTTTTGCATTATTGAAAGTACAATTTTTTCAAATATTTTTGCGAAAAAAGCATAAGGGGGGACCCTTACCAAAATTGATTTTTCAAAAAATAGATTCTTGAAATTCTTTTTTTAATATATTGTGGGTGCTAAAGTTAGTATAAAAAACTATTGGAAAAGTGATTCTGAGGTGTTTCATTTTTCTGTCAAAAATCATGCCAAAATGACAAAAAAAAATAGCTTGTAAACGCCTTAAGTCCATACAAATGCCTTTCCTAGACTTCAAACTCCCATAACTTGGTCAAAATTGAGCCGATTGTCAAGCCTGAGGCCATTTTGTTCATGGTTTGTCGTATATATCAATCCTACATTTAAAGTTTATGCATTCTTGTAAGTTTCATTTTTTCAAATATTTTTGCGAAAAAAGCATAAGGGGGGACCCTTACCAAAATTGATTTTTCAAAAAATAGATTCTTGAAATTCTTTTTTTAATATATTGTGGGTGCCAAAGTTAGTATAAAAAACTATTGGAAAAGTGATTCTGAGGTGTTTCATTTTTCTGTCAAAAATCATGCAAAAATGACAAAAAAAAATAGCTTGTAAACGATTTAAGTCCATACAAATGCCCTTCCTAGACTTCAAACTCCCATAACTTGGTCAAAATTGAGCCGATTGTCAAGCCTGAGGCCATTTTGTTCATGGTTTGTCATATATATTAATTCTACATTTAATTTTTTTGCATTATTGAAAGTACAATTTTTTCAAATATTTTTGAAAAAAAGCATAAGGGGGGACCCTTACCAAAATTGATTTTTCAAAAAATAGATTCTTTGAAATTCTATTTTTAATATATTGTGGGTGCTAAAGTTAGTATAAAAAACTATTGGAAAAGTGATTCTGAGGTGTTTCATTTTTCTGTCAAAAATCATGCCAAAATGACAAAAAAAAATAGCTTGTAAACGCCTTAAGTCCATACAAATGCCTTTCCTAGACTTCAAACTCCCATAACTTGGTCAAAATTAAGCCGATTGTCAAGCCTGAGGCCATTTTGTTCATGGTTTGTCGTATATATCAATCCTACATTTAAAGTTTATGCATTCTTGTAAGTTTCATTTTTTCAAATATTTTTGCGAAAAAAGCATAAGGGGGGACCCTTAGCAAAATGGATTTTTCAAAAAATAGATTCTTGAAATTCTTTTTTTAATATATTGTGGGTGCCAAAATTAGTATAAAAAACTATTGGAAAAGTGATTCTGAGGTGTTTCATTTTTCTGTCAAAAATCATGCCAAAATGACAAAAAAAAATAGCTTGTAAACGCCTTAAGTCCATACAAATGCCCTTCCTAGACTTCAAACTCCCATAACTTGGTCAAAATTGAGCCGATTGTCAAGCCTGAGGCCATTTTGTTCATGGTTTGTCATATATATTAATTCTACATTTAATTTTTTTGCATTATTGAAAGTACAATTTTTGTCAAATATTTTTGAGAAAAAAGCATAAGGGGGGACCCTTACCAAAATTGATTTTTCAAAAAATAGATTCTTGAAATTCTTTTTTTAATATATTGTGGGTGCTAAAGTTAGTATAAAAAACTATTGGAAAAGTGATTCTGAGGTGTTTCATTTTTCTGTCAAAAATCATGCCAAAATGACAAAAAAAAATAGCTTGTAAACGCCTTAAGTCCATACAAATGCCCTTCCTAGACTTCAAACTCCCATAACTTGGTCAAAATTGAGCCGATTGTCAAGCCTGAGGCCATTTTGTTCATGGTTTGTCGTATATATCAATCCTACATTTAAAGTTTATGCATTCTTGTAAGTTTCATTTTTTCAAATATTTTTGCGAGAAAAGCATAAGGGGGGACCCTTAGCAAAATGGATTTTTCAAAAAATAGATTCTTGAAATTCTTTTTTTAATATATTGTGGGTGCCAAAATTAGTATAAAAAACTATTGGAAAAGTGATTCTGAGGTGTTTCATTTTTCTGTCAAAAATCATGCCAAAATGACAAAAAAAATAGCTTGTAAACGCCTTAAGTCCATACAAATGCCCTTCCTAGACTTCAAACTCCCATAACTTGGTCAAAATTGAGCCGATTGTCAAGCCTGAGGCCATTTTGTTCATGGTTTGTCATATATATTAATTCTACATTTAATTTTTTTGCATTATTGAACGTACAATTTTTGTCAAATATTTTTGAGAAAAAAGCATAAGGGGGGACCCTTACCAAAATTGATTTTTCAAAAAATAGATTCTTGAAATTCTTTTTTTAATATATTGTGGGTGCTAAAGTTAGTATAAAAAACTATTGGAAAAGTGATTCTGAGGTGTTTCATTTTTCTGTCAAAAATCATGCCAAAATGACAAAAAAAATAGCTTGTAAACGCCTTAAGTCCATACAAATGCCCTTCCTAGACTTCAAACTCCCATAACTTGGTCAAAATTGAGCCGATTGTCAAGCCTGAGGCCATTTTGTTCATGGTTTGTCGTATATATCAATCCTACATTTAAAGTTTATGCATTCTTGTAAGTTTGATTTTTTCAAATATTTTTGCGAGAAATGCATAAGGGGGGACCCTTACAAAAATTGATTTTTCAAAAAATAGATTCTTGAAATTCTTTTTTTAATATATTGTGGGTGCCAAAGTTAGTATAAAAAACTATTGGAAAAGTGATTCTGAGGTGTTTCATTTTTCTGTCAAAAATCATGGCAAAATGACAAAAAAAAATAGCTTGTAAACGCCTTAAGTCCATACAAATGCCCTTCCTAGACTTCAAACTCCCATAACTTGGTCAAAATTGAGCCGATTGTCAAGCCTGAGGCCATTTTGTTCATGGTTTGTCATATATATTAATTCTACATTTAATTTTTTTGCATTATTGAAAGTACAATTTTTTCAAATATTTTTGAGAAAAAAGCATAAGGGGGGACCCTTACCAAAATTGATTTTTCAAAAAATAGATTCTTGAAATTCTTTTTTTAATATATTGTGGGTGCTAAAGTTAGTATAAAAAACTATTGTAAAAATGATTCTGAGGTGTTTCATTTTTCTGTCAAAAATCATGCCAAAATGACAAAAAAAAATAGCTTGTAAACGCCTTAAGTCCATACAAATGCCTTTCCTAGACTTCAAACTCCCATAACTTGGTCAAAATTGAGCCGATTGTCAAGCCTGAGGCCATTTTGTTCATGGTTTGTCGTATATATCAATCCTACATTTAAAGTTTATGCATTCTTGTAAGTTTCATTTTTTCAAATATTTTTGCGAAAAAAGCATAAGGGGGGACCCTTAGCAAAATGGATTTTTCAAAAAAATAGATTCTTGAAATTCTTTTTTTAATATATTGTGGGTGCCAAAGTTAGTATAAAAAACTATTGGAAAAGTGATTCTGAGGTGTTTCATTTTTCTGTCAAAAATCATGCCAAAATGACAAAAAAAATAGCTTGTAAACGCCTTAAGTCCATACAAATGCCCTTCCTAGACTTCAAACTCCCATAACTTGGTCAAAATTGAGCCGATTGTCAAGCCTGAGGCCATTTTGTTCATGGTTTGTCGTATATATCAATCCTACATTTAAAGTTTATGCATTCTTGTAAGTTTCAATTTTTGTCAAATATTTTTGCGAAAAAAGCATAAGGGGGGACCCTTAGCAAAATGGATTTTTCAAAAAATAGATTCTTGAAATTCTTTTTTTAATATATTGTGGGTGCCAAAGTTAGTATAAAAAACTATTGGAAAAGTGATTCTGAGGTGTTTCATTTTTCTGTCAAAAATCATGCCAAAATGACAAAAAAAATAGCTTGTAAACGCCTTAAGTCCATACAAATGCCCTTCCTAGACTTCAAACTCCCATAACTTGGTCAAAATTGAGCCGATTGTCAAGCCTGAAGCCATTTTGTTCATGGTTTGTCGTATATATCAATCCTACATTTAAAGTTTATGCATTCTTGTAAGTTTCATTTTTTCAAATATTTTTGCGAAAAAAGCATAAGGGGGGACCCTTACAAAAATTGATTTTTCAAAAAATAGATTCTTGAAATTCTTTTTTTAATATATTGTGGGTGCCAAAGTCTTGAAATTATTTTTTTAATATATTGTGGGTGCCAAAGTTAGTATAAAAAACTATTGGAAAAGTGATTCTGAGGTGTTTCATTTTTCTGTCAAAAATCATGCCAAAATGACAAAAAAATAGCTTGTTAACGCCTTAAGTCCATACAATTGCCCTTCCTAGACTTCAAACTCCCATAACTTGATCAAATCTGAACCGATTGTCAAGCTTGAGGCCATTTTGTTCATGGTTTATCAATATATCAATTCTACATTTCAAGTTACTAAATTCTGTTTTAATATATTGTTGGTGTCAAAATTTGTATAAACCAATTCTTACATTCATAATTTTTTATCTGCATTCATACATAGAAACACACACACACATACACTCTACGAGAACTTATATTTTAGATATGAAGTCTCTAGCTTTTGTGGTCTCTGAGAAACGCGCGTTCATACAGAAGGACAGACGGGCATGGCTATATCGACTCGGCTATTGATAGTGATTAAGAATATATGGGGTCTGAGATGCTTCCTTATGCCTGTTACATACTTTTACAAAAAAACATTATACCCCTTTTCCCATTTTTAATGGGATCAGGGTATAAAAAGAACCACATATATGTATACTTTGTTGCCATTGGCAGCTGCCAAATAAGTTTTTAGAAATGCCTCTCTAGTCTACACAGTTGCTGACCGTCACGTTGATTTTTCTTGCAATTTGTTGTGGTGCAGACCACACACGCACGTGCCGTCCACCTACAGGATGGTCTGCCCCACATTTCGACCACATGCAACAATATGTTGCAATTTTCTGTTAATTTTGTTATTGAGACACGTTCGCACGAATTGCGCCACAGCTTGTGAAGAATTTATACAGCGCTCGTATGCAGCTGCTTACATGAAGATTCGGTATTGGGAATTGGCAATGGGATCGGGGGACTGGGACTGGTTGGATTGATGTGCATTGTGCTATTTGCTCGCATTGGCAAAGAAGCCACAGCAAAAGCTTGCGGTAAGCACATTATTTCATAACCAAAGCCAATGGCTTTGTCAAGAAATACCAATGCACTGACCGGTGCTCAACAGGCCACAACAAAGCACATGCCATGCTGAACTGCTTCCAAAAGCCAACTTGAGGAAAAGACCGACCAATTTATGCACAGTTCAGTACATTTTTTATTTTCTCTACATATCCCCTCTCTCTTCGAAATGAATAATATTTTCTTGTTTGCATGCGCCACGTTGCGTATGCGCAATTTATAATTAAGCTAAACGTTTTATTTTCTACTCTACTTGGCTGGTATTTAACGTGTTGCTCTTATATGTTTTTTATGATTTTAATTAAACGTATTGTTTTGATTTTTGCTTTTGAATCGGTCATAAGTTTAAGAACTCTTCAAGTTTTTTGTATTCACTTATGATAAATAATAAACGGGTTTGTATTAGAGATGGAACTCAATTAATGTTTGGTCTGATAAGCGAGCGTCTTTGGTAAAATCTCTAACATCTCTCTAAGCGAATAAAATGTTTGGTTCATAAAGTGAAAATCATGATTAAAGTGTATTGAAACTTCTCTATTGAAAAATTGTTTTCGTTTTCTTATTTTATTGAGGAAACAGCTGTTTGCAGCTTAAATAGTTTTGTAGAAAAACTTTGACATAATCCAACTGGCACAGGTTGTTGAATCAATAAACTAACTCTGATTAATGGTAAAAACTTTCAGTATTTATCCAGCAATTTGTTTGCATTCAGAATCGTTTGTATAAATAGCCTGGCATTCATTTTTTTTATTTTTAAATTCATTGGTTAATCTGTAAATAAATCAGCAGTTAATGCATAAAAATCAGCATAATTAAATTATGTTGCATCAAACCAATAAATTCGTAAACATGTTTGATAATCATTATTATTAGCTGCATGTATACAAATTAACACTTCTGGTACATAAATACAAATGCAAGTGAATATTACTAGTAAATTTAATTAAAGTGTTTTGCGAATGATTTACATAAATTAATAAGTAAGTCTCTCTCGAGAAGAGTCCTCGATTCGGATATACTCTTTAGCCATGACTGAGGTATCTCCCCTTCTGCCCCGAAATATATAAAAAATTAGTTTAAAGTTTTACGCTTGCACTGCCATTTTCAGAGAACGAAAAACACATACAGTTAATAGCGATTTTAAGAGGGAGTTATGTTAATAAGAACATTTTATATATATATATATATTTCTGCTGTGAAAAGCTCAATTATTATACCTTTCGATACATTTTAAATAGGTACAGGGTATTGTTATATCCTGTT